>CM071859.1:9481202-10182630 GCA_036507275.1 Sicyos edulis
TTTATACTTCAAAGCAGTGCAATTTTCAGTTGAATGTCCTATGGACCCTACTTGATAATCACAGCGAGCATTTGGGTCATACCACCATGGATACGGCGTTGAATTGGTGGCATAGGTTTGGGCGTCAATTGATGATTCTGCATTAACTGAGGCAGAAGTTTAATATACGTCATGGGGATAGAATCGAACTAAGGTTTATTTGTTGTTCTATTTCCTTGAGATTTAGGAACAATGGTGTGTTGATGTTTCTGAGCCTGAAAACCTTGATTCGTCTGAGGTCTTGGACCTCGATTCACGTAAGGAGCATACTGCATAGATGCATTATTCACTTGAAATGGATAATACCCATATGAAGATGGATAATGACCCAAGGGTAGTTGCAGTGCACATTGTTGAGGTCATTGAGATGACCCATTTGCTCTTCCTACCATATGTACCTCTTCTTCCTTCTTTTTTGAAAAAGGTCCCTTTTTTGTTGTCGATGACTCTTGAGCTTGAACAATTCTACCATGTTTGATCCCATACTCGATTCTTTCCCCGATTGTCATGATATGAGAGAAATTAGTTGAAGCACTCCCTATCATGTGATCATAAAATGGAGACTTAAGGGTATTTATAAACATAGCAGATAGTTCTTTATCAGTTAATGGAGGGTGAACCTGAGCTGCCATGTCCCTCCATCTTTGTGCATATTCCTTAAAACCCTCAGTGCTCTTCTTTTCCATCCTCAGTGCTCTCCATGTACAAACGTGAACAACATCTAAGTGCATGTACCAACGGGAAGCTGGGCCCGATAAGCTATCTTGGAAGCAATGTATGAGCAACTTATCATTGCTGGCATATGCTGCCATCTTTCTGCAGTACATTATAATGTGACTCTTGGGGCATGACGTTCCATCATACTTTTCAAACTCTGGCACTTAAAATCTTGCTGGCAGGACAACATCGGGTACTAGACAGAGTTGTGTAGCATCGATGTTTCCAAATACATCAGTACCTTCGACTGCTATCAACCTTTCTTCCAACACCTCTAATTTTCCATTAGATGAAGCCTTGTCACCCTCAATCAACTCATCTTTTACCATCGGGACATTAAGATCAGAAACATTAATAATTACCCGTGATGGTCCATCTTTAGGGTTTGGGACCCTTGTTTGGTCATTCGTGGGGGCATGCTCCGCTCTATTGGGAAATGGAAAATGCGTCTGTTGGGGTGGAGCATTGAAAATGGGACTATATGCTGTATACTATGGAAAATAATTATCTGCTATCTGACGAGGTTGATGGTTGAGGCCCATATTATCATTCACTGGCTTGCTAGACTGCTCAGTATCTGCTACCATTTTCCCCTTTTCTAAAATGGTAAGGATAGCACTCATCTTTTCTTTTAGTTCTTCTATATCCTTCCTCGATTTCTCTATTTCAAGACTCTGTTCTTCCATGATTCTTTTTCTGTATCTCGTGACGTGAGTGCGTCGTATACGCGGTGATCGAGCTATTTTATGATTATTCTATTTTTATTTTTTTAAAAAAGGTTTTAGAATTATATGAACAAAACAACATAAAATAAATGAAATTTTATTGCTTTGTCAAAACAAAAGTACATTATAACATGAGAATGAATAAAATATGGAAAAATGAAACAATGCTTAATGAAAATTTCCAAAGTATCCCAAGTCTCTACGAATTGCCCCCAAGAATTCATACAACTCATCAGCATTTAAAGCCATGGGTTAAGTACTGTCACGAAGATCTTTGGCCCAAGATGCAAAGCCTCGAGCTCGTCTAGCCATTACTCGGACAATGCCTAAACTCTCATTTACTTTGTTTAAAGTCCCTTGCAAGTCAATCTTCACATGATCATAATCTCTTTTCAATGTCAAACATTCCTTTTCCAATTGATCATAATTGTATGACAACTGTTAATTAGCTCTTTGATATCCCTCAACCTGATGTTCGATTGATCTATCGTAATTTTCCTGAATCGTATGCTCTTCTTGCTGCCCTGTCAATTTTTCCAGAATTTCGTCAAGAGCTTGACGCAATGAAGCATTCACTTCTTCAAATTCGGTGAGTTGTATCCTTTGCTCAGCTATAATATTTTCCATTTCAATAAAGAGCCTTGAAGAGTCTTTCTCCTTATTTCGAATTCTTTCTAGCAACCTTGCATTTTGAGTTTTCAAGGTGTGATTTTCTTTAAGCAGACGTATATTCTCGTTATCCATTGAATCATAATCCCTTTCCTCTATTGACCTTTTCTTTTTTCCTTTTTCTTGGGCTTTTTTGTTGACTTGACAGGTCTTTTCTTTCACTTGGTTGAGCTCGTTCTACAACTCTTCAAAGATTTTATTTCTTCTTTCATGCTCCAACACCCATCTGTTGGGTTTTCTTAGAAATGTTAGGCTAAAACCCTTCGCTTCATTCTCATTATTAGCAGCCATCTTTACACTTTCCTTTCTGTGTGAGTGCCAGTGTAAATACGTCGCGTAGCTCCTTCGCAATGATCTTTACTAGTAATTTTCCTAACAACCTTCCAGGAAGCTAATATGTAACGCCTTCTTACATAGAAGTCATTATCATCATAGGAAAAATGCAATTTACTAAGGTCATGGGTTGGTGGTATGAATTGCTTGTGCCACATTTGTCGAAGAACCAGTAGAGCATAGTGAACTCCACCCCATGGACCCAATAAAGGAACGGTGTGAAACTTACCGCATCTGTATGTCAAGGCTTTAAGAGGCATCCAATGCTCCTTCCAGATTATGCTTTCTTGTTTCACTTGGCTGAAGAAATAATCCCACTCCTTTTCTTTAGGAAAATTTGGGTCCCATCTGGCGATACCAAACTCCGAAATTGGGTTCTTGGTCATATTCCAAGATCTGTTGAAACTGACATTTGGACATTTGAACTCTTCTGGAAATTTAAAGTGACTGTGCATCCATATGTTGTAAAGACCAGTCCCGAATGGGGTCCTAAACTAGGCCTTTACCTCAATGCATGCTTTAAAACTTAGAAAATATTATGCAAGGTCACTTTCCAGATTCTGAATAAAACTAAAATCGGTAAACTTCCATTCAAAAACAAACACAAAATGTCCTGGAACCTATCCCTGTTTCCAAGTACCTGTTCCAAACTAAATACAATTTAAAACGTACTTTGATCAGAGATTTAATTCAAACATTCAAAATCCAAAACAATTTACATCAGTGTCAGAATCCAGAAAACAGCCTAAGGGCTCCGTGCCCAACTACATGCATTCAGAGGACAATAAAACATAAAGAAACATAATGTAACGACCCAGGTTTTTCATCCCGGTCTTCCAGGTATGCCCTAGGGGTAATTTGGTAATTTGGTCGGGCCGTCAGGGCCGTTTGTGTCTTTTCCAGTTACTAAAACTATTGGTTGGATTTATGTAGGTTTTTGGAAGGATTTGTGGTTTGGTTTGAGCAAGGTTTGATGCAAAAGTAAAAATAAAGGTAATTGAGCTGCAGCTGGGGTTTGAGCCCGGGTCTCCTGGGAAGCTTGTGGGGATGTGTGCCAATTGAGCCAATAGGTGCTCTTGTTGCTCTTCCTGCATCATCTTATGGTTAGCCTTGGATTTTGGAGTTTTGGTGCATTTGGTTAAATGAAATAGAAATTAGGTTTATTCCATCTTCTTCTCCAAATCACCTTTTGGCCGCACAAGCTTTCCTCTCCATAGCCTTTGCCGATTCTCCTTTCCCTTGCATCTTCTTGGGTTCGATCATCATCATTCCGGGTAAGTATTCATCCTCTTCATCTCCTCTTTTGGTTATTGATGCTGGCCGAAGGTAAGAAGTAGAGTGTTGTGTGTGTTGTGTGGTTTGCAGCCAGCCGAGAGAAGCCAGCCAGCAGCCATCGTCGCCGTCCAGCCGGCCAGCCCCTCGCCCAGATCTGGCTGAAGCAGCCGCCGCGACGCCTAAAGCGGGACAAGCAGCCGCGAGATCGCCGCGACGCCTATCGCTCGCCAGATCGCTTCGCGACGCTTATCGCTCGCCAAAGTCGCGCCAGATCCACCGTCGCAGCCCTCCCGCACGCCATCGCTCGTCGTCGTGCGCGTCGCGGCGCGGCGGAAGAGACGCCAGACGCCGGCGCGCGCGCGCGCCTTCGCCCGCCGCTGCTCGCCGCGCGGCGCCAGCGTCAGCGCGCCGCGTCGCGACGCCAGCGCCGCGCGCCGCCGCTGCCTCGCCAGCGCGCGCGCGTCCTGCCGTGCATCCATGCCGTGCCCGGCCGGTACAAGCAGCCGCGCCGCCGCCTGCTGTGTGCGGCTTGCAGCAGGCTCCAAGCTCGTGTCGCCGTGCCACGTGAGTTCCCCGAGCCGAGCTTGCTGTTCTATTGTTTTTAGACTTTTTAGGTATTGACTATTATTGGTTTGTTAGGTTCCCGCTCGCTAGCTCGGGATTGTTCCACAGCTTAGGATTTGTGTGTAGAAGCCTTCCCACCAAGGTAAGGATTTCTTACCAGGAGTTGTGTGGGCCTGCGGTATATTTGTGATTTTTGTTTTGTATGCTGTGTATGTGTAACATGCATGTTTAGCCCTAGGTGCTCTGTTCAATTCACAGTGGCATGAACTCTTGTTTTGTTTCTCATGTTAGTCCATGCTAGGTTGTTCCATTCTGGCATGTTCGATATCTGTTCTTGCTTCGTAGTATCATGCTAGGTTCCTTGTATCTGTTGAGCACATATTGGACTGCATTGTATGATTTGTTATTATTGCTATGATTTAGAGTTCAGGTAGGTAGCATCATCCGGGCCGGATGCATAACGTAACTTGCATCCCCGACAGGGACGTACGAGATGGTACTCCGTCGTCCTCGATCCCGTTAGGGTTTAGCTAACCCTAACGGTGCCCGCAATCTTGGGTGAGGGTGGCGATGTTAAATGCCCCAACGGTCGGGATGATGACTTGGCATTGCCTCTCCCCCCGACGATCGACACGTCCTCGGCGTGTTCGGCCGTAGCCCTTGATTGCCACTGTTAGGGCAAGGACCGCTTCCTAGTGTAAGCCTACCACGGCCGGTTCCTTAGCCTCGGTGCGGTGGTTCAGCCGACATAGTTCACGCGTGTCAGTCTCACACCCCTATGTCGGTGACACCGATCCGGAGATTTAGTTAGGCGTGGTGATGGACATGGGCGGACTTGCCACTAGACCCGGCACCCCATAGTTCTGCGCAGAGCACGGCGCGCGCGCGCTTACGCTCATTACAAATACGCCGACCGGAGAGCTCATCGGGATCTTGAGCTAGTGCACCTTTCGTATCGACGATGAGATGCAGCCGAGGCCAGGACTTGTTTCCCGTATAGGGCGTATAGTGTGTGGTGGTATTTTTAGGACTAAGACCCCGAGTTGGCATCCGAGGTCCAAGTGTGGACTTAGCTATGTGCTCTCGCTCTGTGCTTATACTCATGGCTTGCATACATTTTTCTAGATGATCTTTTATATCGTATTGTACCCGGTTGGGGATTCTTCTTGAGTAATTCGTTACTCACCCTTATTTTGTGGTTTCCCACAGGTAACCAAGGCGCGAGGCGGATGGATGGTGAAGGAGGAGCTGTGATCATGGAATCTGCTTGTCATCATCTCGACTTTTCTTATGTTATGACTCTTTTCGTTATTTTCCCCGAATGCATGTGGCGCGCACGGAGCCTAGGATACTTTTTTCAATTATTTGTGGATTCGGCTTTGTTGAATTTGAGGATGTTTTAAATGTTTTTAATAAAATCTCTCGATCAGAGTAAACTGTTGGAAATGTATTTGTCTGTGAAACAGGTGCTTGGAGACAGGGACAGGTTTCAATAGACTTTATTGTTCTGAATGAATCTTGAATGTTTTGATTTAATGGGAATCCGAAAACTTTATTTGCATCATGTCTTTTCCTTTTAACACATGCATTGGGGTAAAGGCCTATTTAGTGCCCTTTTTGGGTCAGTCTTTCTGATTGGTATCGAGCTCGAGTCATAGATTCAGTAGACCGACCTTTTTGTTGTAGGTCGTCCTTCCATGATCACTAGCACTCCGACAGTCATCAGGTACGCCTAGGTTTATTGTTTTAGAAAAAAAAAAGGGTTAAGAATTTACAATACCTTTCATCTAGTGTATGCCTTGTTTGGTGTTGTGGAGTGGTGGTGAGCGTGTTTTGATTCGTTGTTGGTTTGAATGTAGATCGTCAAGATGCGATCACCCGCATCAGGAGAGGAGGTTTGAGAGCGTGTCGAGGTATCGTGGATCGGATCGATCATCGCAAAGACATCGCCCCAAGCCGAGACCGATGGCATCCCACCAAAGAGCCTCCTTCGTTACGCCTAGAGCGGGCGTTGAGGCGATCGAAGCGCCGTGAGATCGCTCTTGGAGCAGAATTTCTTTGAGTCTATGAGGGCTTTTATGGTCAGCATGTTGAGCGACCAGAGGCGAGACCCGTGCCTTGTTGGCGCATGGCAGCGGGAAGAGTCCCGAGCCTAGATTGAGCGGTGACTGACGATTGGTTCAAAGAGAGCGCGAGAGCACCTCGGCTCCACAGAGCAAGTAGCCCCAGAGGCGGATATGGCGAGAGGGTGCCGAGGAGTTGGGTAGGTGGTCAAGGATTTTGTGAAGTGGAAGCCCGAGAAGTTTGATGCCACCGGTGATGCGTTAGCGGCGGCCTGTGGATTGCCCATTTGGAGTACACCTTCACGATCATGGTGTGCCCCCGATATTTGAGGCCGAGGTGTGCGGCTCATGTGCTAGGAGGCACGGCGAGATGGTGGTGGAGTCCACCTTGAGCGAGAGACCGGTGGGTCTCCGCCCGCTATTTGGGAGTTTTTCAAGGAGTGAGTTCAAGGTGAAGTACATCGGTGATGAGGCTCAAGAGAAGATGGTGGAGCTCTTCGGAACTCGAAGCAGTGGTTCGATTCCATTGAGGAATATGAGAGGAAGTTCTCGGAGTATGGATATTTTGCTCCTCGGTTGATAGCCACCCCAGAGTGAAGATTCGGAAGTTCATATCCGGATTGAGGCAGGGTGTTTCACAGATGTCGGGCTCGGGCCCACGACACTTATGCTAGGGTGTCGATTAGCCACGATCTATAATGGGAAGTATCTGCTGAGCGGGTTGTTGCCGCTCTGTTCGCGTCGTCCCGTCCCAAAGCATTGCGGGGCGTAAGAGGAAGTTTGATTTTCGGGAGGCGGCAGCGCCGCCAAGGGCGATTGAAGCGAGATCACGGAGAGCTTGCTTCATTTCCACAAAAGCGATAGGGAGGACCAGGCGAGTTCCCGCATGTGCTACTTGTGGGAAAGTCCACGCTGGAGCTTGTCGATTGGACCTAGATTGTGCTTTCGTTGTGGTAGAGAGGGGCACATGGCCCGTTTTTGTGATCACCCGGCTATGGCGGCTCGGCCAGCCAGCAAAGAAGCGAGGTCGAGTGTTTGCTACGACCCGTCAGAGGCCGAGCGTCACGGATGCTGTATGGCGGTACACTTCTTGTTCTAAATCACTGCGCATTTGTCTTGTTTGATTCTAGTTCTACGCATTCATTTGTATCCGTGTTGTTTGCTGAGCATGCTAAGTTAAGGTTAGAGCCTCTAGGTTTTGAGTTGGTGTTGCAACTCCTTGGGAGTTAATATGTTGGCTAGAGATAAGATTAGGGATGGCCGGATCGAGATATCAGGAGAGTTGCTTGTGGCTACGCTCATAGTTCCGCCGATGAGTGGTTTTGACGTGATCCTTGGTATGGAGTGGTTAGTTGCTAACCACGCGTTGATTGACCGCCACCGGAAAGAAGTAGTGTTCAGGCCGCCAGTGTCGCCGTGACTTTAAGTTTCGTGGAGTCGAGGTGGAGTTTGCCCGCCGATGGTGTCACCGTGAAAGCTCGTCGTTTGCTAGCTCATGGAGCTTGGGGCTATCTAGCCAAGTTGTGCGGGAGAGCGCGCCTCGTTGTCTGTTGATCAGTGCCGGTCGTGCAGGAGTTTGCGGACGTGTTTCACGAGGAGTTACTGGGGTTGCCCCGAAGAGAGAGGTTGACTTCACAATTGAGCTCGAGCGGGGACCCTCCTTATCTCGAAGGCTCCGTATCGTATGGCGCCGGTGAGCTAAAAGAATCAAGATTCGATTGCTGCGGGAGATGCTTGATCGAGGGTTCATCCGTCCGAGTGTGTCCGTGGGGAGCACGATTCTGTTTGTGAAGAAGAAGGATGGTTCGATGCGCTTATGCATTGATTACCGCGAGCTTAATAAGGTGGTGATGAAGAATAAGTATCCGTTGCCCCGTATTGACGATTTGTTCGATCGGCTTCGAGGAGCTTCCGTGTTCTCCAAGATAGATCCGAGATCCGGTTACCATCGATTCGCGGATCGGGGATGCCGACATTCCTAAGACACTTTCAGTCTAGATATGGTCACTATGAGTTTGTGGTCATGTCGTTTGGATTGACCAATGCCCGGTAGCGTTCATGGACATGATGGATAGGGTGTTCAAATCATTTTTGGGACAAAGCTTCGTCATCGTGTTCATTGGCGATATTCTCGATTTATTCGAGGTCTAAAGAAGACCATGCGAGCATTTGAGGACGAGTTTTGGCAGCCTTGAGGGAAAACCGGCTTTATGCGAAGTTTTCCAAGTGTGAGTTTTGGTTGGAGCAGGTGGCCTTCCTAGGCCACGTGGTTTCGAGAGATGGTATAGCCGTGGACCCCGCGAAGATTGAGGCCGTGAGTTCGTGGGCCAAGCCGACTTCGATTTGCCGAGAGATACGCGACTTTACGGGTTTGGCGAGTTACTACCGTCGGTTCGTCAAGGACTTTTTTGCTATAGCCTCGCCTCACTCGTCGACGAGGAAGGGTGCGAGTTTGTTTTGGGGCGAGGTGTGATGAGAGCTTTGCGAGGCTCAAGCGCGATTTGACCCGGCACGGTGTTGGCGATCCGAGAAGAGGGACAGTGGTTTCGTGGTCTCTGATGACGCTTCCAAGTTTGGTTTAGGTTGTGTGTTGATGCAAAGACGGGAAGGTCATTGCCTATGCTTCCCGTCGGTGAAGCCGTATGAGCGAGAACTACCCGACTCATGATATGGAGTTGGCGGCAGTGGTGTTCGTGCTTTGAAGATTTGGAGGCATTACTGTATGGCGAGCGGATTGAGATGTTTACCGATCACCGAGCCTCAAGTATCTGTTTACTCAAAAGGAGTTGAATATGAGGCGAGGAGATGGTTGGAGTTGGTAAAGGATTATGGCGTGAGATTTTGTACCATCCGGGTAAAGCCAATGTAGTGGCCGATGCTTTGAGTAGAAAACGCGTCGCACTCGCGGCGTTGTTGATTTCAACCTAGATTGCGAAAAGAGTTCGAGCGAGCCGAGGTTGCAGTGTTGTTGGGAGAGGTCACCGCCAGTGGTAGCTCGATTGGACGGTGCGGCCGTCGATTAGGCGGCGGATTATAGGCGGCCGGTTGGGTGACCCCGCACTTAAGAGATTGGTTGTGAGTTAGTCTTGACGGAGACTTTGACTTTGTATATTCACGCACGGTGGGTTGACTTATAGAGGTCGGTTGTGTGTTCCGGACATTGCGGATTGCGAGCAGAGTTGCTCTCGAGGCCCTGATTCCCCATTTGCTTGGCACCCCGGGGGTACCAAGATGTATCGAGACCTTAAGCGGACCTTACGGTGGATGGGAATGAAGAGAGATGTGGCGAGTTTGTCACCGGTGTCTCACTTGTCGGCCAAGTGAAGGCACCAGCAGCAGGCCACTGGTTTGTTGCAAATGCACCGAGTGTGCCCTGATGGAAATGGGAAGAGATCTCCATGGACTTTATCTCTGGTTTGCCAAGGACTCGAGGAAGTTCTCTCGATTTGGGTGATAGTCGACCGTTTGACTAAGAGCGCACACTTCATCCCCGGTAGAGAGACACTTATACCGTGGAGCAAAGGCGCAATTGTTTTTGGAGCAGATCATCCGTTACCATGGTGTGCCTGTGAGGATTGTGTCGACCGTGACTCGCGGTTCACTTCTCGTTTACGGAGAGCGCTCAGAAGGGTTTGGGCACAGAGTGCGCCAAAGACATGACTTTTCACCCCGCACGGATGGTCGATCGAGAGAGTGAATCAGATTCTCGAGGATATGTTGAGGGCTTGTGTGTTGGATTTCCGAGGCGATTGGGACCGATTCAGTACTTAATGGAGTTTGCCTATAACAATGATTATCGATCGTCGATCGATCGGATGGCTCCATTCGAGGCTTTGTATGGTAAGCGTTGTCGGTCCCCCCGTGTTTCGGGAAGAGGTTGGTGATAGACGAGTTTTGGGTCCCGAGTTACTGCAGTTGACCAATGGTGCAGTCTGCGAGAAGATTAGAGCTCGTATGTTGACGGCTCAGAGTAGCAGCGAGAAGAGAGTTACGCCGATGTTCGGCGTCGGGATTTGGAGTTTGAGGTTGGCCAGCATGTATTCCTTAAGGTTGCTCCGATGCGAGGCGTTTTGAGGTTTGGCAAACGTGGAAAGTTGAGTCCCCGTTTTGTTGGTCCTTTCGAGATCTTAGAGAGGATTCGTAGAGTTGCTTACCGGTTAGCCCTACCTCCGTCACTATCAGCGGTGCATAGTGTTTTTCATGTATCGATGTTGAGGCAGTATGTGCCGGACCCGTCGCACATTGTGGACTTTGAGCCTTTGCAGCTGAATGAGGATTTGAGCTTCGAGGAGAAGCCAGTGAGGATCCTTGCCTTTGAGATCAAGACGTTGCGTAATCGCGAGATTCGTTTGGTAAAGGTTGATTTGTGGTTTGGTTTGAGCAAGGTTTGATGCAAAAGTAAAAATAAAGGAAATTGAGTTTGCACTTTGGGTTTGAGCCCGGTCTCTGGGAAGCTTGTGGGGATGTGTGCCAATTGAGCCAATAGGTGCTCTTGTTGCTCTTCTGCATCATCTTATGGTTAGCCTTGGATTTTGGAGTTTTGGTGCATTTAGTTAAATGAAATAGAAATTAGGTTTATTCCATCTTCTTCTCCAAATCACCTCTTGGCCGCACAAGCTTTCCTCTTCATAGCCTTTGCCGATTCTCCTTTCCCTTGCATCTCCTTGGGTTCGATCATCATCATTAGGGTAAGTCTTCATCCTCTTCATCTCCTCTTTTGGTTATTGATCTTTGGCCGAAGGTAAGAAGTAGAGTGTTGTGTGTGTTGTGTGGTTTGCGACCACCGAGAGAAGCGGCCGGCCGACCATCGTCGCCGTCGGCCGGCCGGCCCCTCGCCAGATCTGTTGAAGCGGCCCCGCGCAGACGCCAAGGCGCAGGCAGCGACCGCGATCGCCCGCGCCGCGCATCGCTCGCCATATCGCGCCGCGCCGCTATCTCGCGAGTCGCGCGCAGATCCACCGTCGCAGCCCTCCCGCACGCCATCGCTCGTCGTCGTGCCAGATCGCGCACAGCAGCAGACGCCAGACTCCAGCGCCCGCGCGCCCAGCCGCGTCCTCGTCGCGCTGTCGCACGCCGGCGCCGCGCGCCGCCCAGACGCTTCGCCCGCGCGCGTATATCGTCCTGCCGTGCATCCGTGTTGCGTGCCGTGCGTGCGTAGCGTGCTAGCAGCGCCAGCCTGCCTGCCGTGCGGTAGCGGCGGCGGCGCCACCTGCCTGCCGTGCCGCTTGCGGTGACTTCAAGCTCGTGTCGCCGTGCCACGTGAGTTCCCGAGCCGAGCTTGCGTTTCTATTGTTTTTAGACTTTTTAGGTATTGACTATTATTGGTTTGTTAGGTTCCCGCTCGCTAGCTCGGGATTGTTCATGACTTAGGATTTGTGTGTAGAAGTCTTCGACCAAGGTAAGGATTTCTTACAGGAGTTGTGTGGGCCCTGCGGTATATTTGTGATTGTTGTTTTGTATGCTGTGTATGTAATAAAGCATGTTTAGCCCTAGGTGCTCTGTTTCAATTCTCGGTGGCATGAACTCTTGTTTTGTTTCTCATGTTAGTCCATGCTAGGTTGTTCCATTCGGCATGTTCGATATCTGCTATTCTTGCTTCGTAGTATCATGCTAGGTTCCTTGTATCTGTTGAGCACATATTGGGTGAATTGTATGATTTGTTATTATTGCTATGATTTAGAGTTGGTAGGTAGCATCATCAGGGCCGGATGCATAACGTAACTTGCATCCCCGAAGCGAGGGCGTGCGAGATGGTACTCCGTCCCGATCCCGTTAGGGTTTAGCTAACCCTAACGGTGGCCCTCGCAATCTTGGGTGAGGGTGGCGATCGTTAAATGCCCCAACGGTCGGGATGATGACTTGGCATTGCCTCGCCCCCGACGATCGACACGTCCTCGGCGTGTTCGGCCGTAGCCCTTGATTGCCACTTGTTAGGGCAAGGACCGCTTCCTTGTGTAAGCCTACCACGGCCGGTTCCTTAGCCTCAGTGCGGTGGTTCAGCCGACATAGTTCACGTGTCGAGTCTCACACCCTATGTCGGTGACACCGATCCAGAGATTTAGTTAGGCGTGGTGATGGACATGGGCGACTTGCCACTAGACCCGGCACCCCATAGTTCGCAGAGCACGCGGTGCGCGCTTACGCTCATTACTGGCGCCGGCGACCGAGAGCTCCTCGGGATCTTGAGCTAGTGCACCTTTCGTATCGACGATGAAGCAGTGCCGAGGCCGGGACTTGTTTCCCGTATAGGGCGTATAGTGTGTGGTGGTATTTTTCCGGACTAAGATCCTGAGTTGGCATCCGAGGTCCAAGTGTGGACTTAGCTATGTGCTCCGCTCTGTGCTTATACTCATGGCTTGCATACATTTTTCTAGATGATCTTTTATATCGTATTGTACCCCGGTTGGGGATTCTTACTGAGTAATTCGTTACTCACCCTTATTTTGTGGTTTCCCACAGGTAACCAAGGCGCGAGGCAGGATGGCTGAAGGAGGAGCTGTGATCATGGAATCCTGCTGTCATCTCTGACTTTTCTTATGTTATGACTCTTTTCGTTATTTTCCCCCTGAATGCATGTGGCAGACACGAGCCCTAGGATACTTTTTCTCAATTATTTGTGGATTCGGCTTTGTTGAATTTGAGGATGTTTTAAATGTTTTTAATAAAATCTCGATCGAGTAAATCTGTTGGAAATGTATTTGTCTGTGAAACAGGTGCTTGGAGACAGGGACAGGTTTCAATAGACTTTATTGTTCTGAATGAATCTTGAATGTTTTGATTTAATGGGAATCCGAAAACTTTATTTGCATCATGTCTTTTCCTTTTAACACATGCATTGGGGTAAAGGCCTATTTAGTGCCCTTTTTGGGTCAGGTCTTTCTGATTGGTATCGAGCTCGAGTCATAGATTCTGTGAGACTGACCTTTTGTTGTAGGTCGTCCTTCCATGATCACTAGCACTCCGGCGGTCATCAGTGCACGCCTAGGTTTATTGTTTTAGAAAAAAAAAAAAAGGGGTTAAGAATTTACAATACCTTTCATCTAGTGTATGCCTTGTTTGGTGTTGTGGAGTGGTGTGAGCGTGTTTTGATTCGTTGTTGGTTTGAATGTAGATCGCCAAAGATGCTATCACCCGCATCGAGAGGAGGTTTGAGAGCGGTCGAGGTATCGGGATCGGATCGATCATCGCGAGGACATCGTCCCAAGCCGAGATCGATGGCATCCCACCAGCAGGCTCTTCTCATTACGCCTAGAGCGGGCGTTGAGGCGATCGAGCGCCGTGAGATCGCTCCCGGAGCAGAATTTCTTTGAGTCTATGAGGGCTTTTATGGTCGCATGTTGAGCGACCAGAGGCGAGACCGTGCCTTGTTGGCGCGTATGGCGGGAAGAGTCCCCGAGCCCAGATTGAGCGGTGACTCGATTGGTTCAAAGAGAGCGCAAGAGCACCTCCGGCTCCACAGAGCAAGTAGCCCCAGAGGCGGATATGGCGAGAGGTGCCGAGGAGTTGGGTAGGTGGTCAAGGATTTTGTGAAGTGGAAGCCCGAGAAGTTTGATGCCACCGGTGATGCGTTAGCGGCGGCCGTGTGGATTGCCCATTTGGAGTACACCTTCACGATCATGGTGTGCCCCGATATTCGAGAGGCCGAGGTGTGCGGCTCATGTGCTAGGAGGCACAGCCGAGATGGTGGTGGGAGTCCACCTTGAGCGAGAGACCAGTGGGTCTCCGCCCGCTACTTGGGAGTTTTTCAAGGGTGAGTTCAAGGTGAAGTACATCGGTGATGAGGCTCAAGAGAAGATGGTGGAGCTCTTCCGGAACTCAAGCGTGGGTTCGATTCCATTGAGGAATATGAGAGGAAGTTCTCGGAGTATGGATATTTTGCTCCTCGGTTGATAGCCACCCAGAGTGAAGATTCGGAAGTTCATATCCGGATTGAGGCGGGGTGTTTCACAGGATGTCGTGGCTCGTGCCCCCGACACTTATGCTAGGGTACATCCCGATTAGCCACGATCTATAATGGGAAGTATCTGCTTGAGCGGGTTGTTGCCGCTCTGTTCGGGCGTCTGTCCCAAAGAAATTGTGTGGGGCGTAAGAGGAAGTTTGATTTTTCGGGAGGCGGCCGCGCCGCCAAGAGGCGATTGAGCAGAGATCGGCGGAGAGCTCCATCTGCATTTCAGCCCCTACAGCAGTGGGAGGACCAGGCGAGTTCCCGCATGTGCTACTTGTGGGAAAGTCCACGCTGGAGCTTGTCGATTGGACCTAGATTGTGCTTTCGTTGTGGTAGAGAGAGGGGCACATGGCCCGTTTTTGTGATCACCCGGCTATGGCGGCTCGGCCAGCAGCAGCAGAGGTCGAGTGTTTGCTACGACCGTCGAGGAGGCCGAGCGTCACGGATGCATTTGTGGCGAGTGCGCTTCTTGTTCTAAATCACACAGCGCATTTGTCTTGTTTGATTCTGGTTCTACGCATTCATTTGTATCCGTGTTGTTTGCTGAGCATTCTAAGTTAAGGTTAGAGCCTCTAGGTTTTGAGTTGGCTGTTGCAACTCCTTCGGGAGTTAATATGTTGGCTAGAGATAAGATTAGGGATGGCCGGATCGAGATATCAGGAGAGTTGCTTGTGGCTACGCTCATAGTTACGCCGATGAGTGGTTTTGACGTGATCCTTGGTATGGAGTGGTTAGTCGCTAACCACGCGTTGATTATTTGCCACCGGAAAGAAGTAGTGTTCAAAGCCGCAGTGTCAGTAAAGACCCGACCCAAAAGGGGCTCTAAATGGCCTTTACCCCAATGCATGTATTGAAAATAGAAGACATTATGAAAAACACATTTGATTCCAAGTAAAAACAGAAACATTCAACAACCAAAACATACATTTCTAAAAGCATACTACGATCGGAGATTTATTTAAACCATTAAAACAATCCACAAGTACAAATATCTTTGGAATCCATAAAACGTAAGAAAACATCACGGGGCTATGTGCCCGTCTACATGCATTCAGTGGGAAATAACAAAAGTCATGAGTCATGATAAAATAAAATAGTCGAGAGATGACGGCAGAGGATTCCATGATCACGGCTCCTCCTTGACCATCCTGTCTCCCGCCTTGATTACTGTGGAAAACCACGAATAAGGGTGAGTAACGAATTACCCCAGTAAGAATCCCCAAGCCGGGGTACAATACGATATACATGATCATCTAGAAGAATGTATGCAAGCTATGAGTACAAACACAGAGCGGAGCACATAGCTAAGTCCACACTTGGACCTCGGATGCCAACTCGTGGTCTTAGTCCGGAAATACCACAACACACTAAACGAGCTATACGGGAACAAGTCCCGGCCTCGGCTCATCGCCGATACGAAAGGTGCAGCGGCTCAAGATCCCGAGGAGCTCTCCGCCGGCGTGGCTGTAATGATCGTAAGCGCGCGCCGCATGCTACGCAAACTCGGGAAGTGCGGGTCTAGTGGCAAGCCGCCGAGTTCGATCCACCATGCCTAACTAAATCTCCGGATCGGTGTCACCGACATAGGGGTGTGAGACACGACACGTGAACTATGTTAGCTCTGTACCACCTTTTTGAGGCTAAGGAACCGGTCGTGGTAGGCTTACACCAGAAGCGGTCCTGCCCTAACAGTGGCAATCAAGGGCTACGGCCGAACACGCCGAGGACGTGCCGATTGCGGGGACGAGGCAATGCCAAGTCATCATCCCTACCGTTGGGGCATTTAACGACCGCCACCCTCACCCAAGATTGCGGGGCCACCGTTAGGGTTAGCTAAACCCTAACGGGATCGGGACGAGTACCATCTCAAATGCGTCCCCCATCGGGGATGCAAGTTACGTTATGCATCCGGCCGGATGATGCTACCTACGAACTCTAAATCATAGCAATAATAACAAATCATACAATTCGGTCCAATATGTGCTCAATAGATACAAGGAACCTAGCATGATACTACGAAGCAAGAACAGATATCGAACATGCGAGAATGGAACAACCTAGCATGGACTAACATGAGAAACAAAACAAGAGTTCATGCGAAGAGAATTGAAGCGAGCACCTAGGGCTAAACATCTTTGTTACACATACACAGCATACAAAACAACAATCACAAATATATACCGCAGGGCACACACAACTCGGTAAGAAATCCTTACCTTGGTCGGGAGGCTTCTACACACAAATCCTAAGTCGCGGAACAATCCCGAGCTAGCGGCGGGAACCTAGCAAACCAATAATAATCAAGCATCTAAAACGTCTAAACAACAATAGAACAGCAAGCTCGGCTCGGGAACTCACACGCGCACGGCGACACGAGCTTGGAGCTGGCGGCAAGCCGGGCACGGCAGGTGGCGCAGGCTTCGCGCTACGGGCAGCGCAGGCTAGGCGCCGCCGCGCGCTGCACGCAGGTGGCTGGAGCGCTGGCCGCGGCTGCACGGTGCACGACACGGATGCACGGCTTGTGCGCGGCGCGCGCGAGCGCTCGGGCGGCGCGCGAGCACGGCGGCGGAAGGCTTGCTGGCGCGGCGCGCGCGGCAGCGACGCGACACGGCTGGGCGCGCGGCGAGTGCTTCGGGCAAAAAGCGCTGGCGGCGCTGGCGCGCGAATGGCGAGCGCGACGTGGCTGGGCGCGAGGCGAGCGGCTTCGGGCGAAGGTGCGCGGGCGCGGCGTCGGCGCTCGCTCGCTGGCTGCGCGATCCGCACGACGACGACGCGATGGCGCGGCGGGAGGGCTGCGACGGTGGATCTCGCGCGACCGGGCGAGCGATGGCGCGTCCGGGCGATCCGCGAGCGATGGCGCGCGGCGTGGTCGCTTCAACAGATTCGGGGCGAGGGGGCGCCGCGACGATGGTCTGCTCGCGGCTTCTCTACGGTGGCGCAATCAACACAAACACACACAACACTCTACTTCTTACCTTCGGCCAAAGCATCAAAAACCAAATGAGGAGATGAAGAGGATGAAGACTTACCGGAATGATGATGATCGAACCCAAGGAGATGCAAGGGAAAGAAGAATCGGCAAGGGCTATGGAGAGGAGAGCTTGTGTGCCAAGAGGTGATTTGGAGAAGAAGATGGAATAAACCTAATTTCTATTTCATTTAACCAAATGCACCAAAACTCCAAAATCCAAGGCTAACCATAAAATGATGCGGGAAGAGCAACAAGAGCACCTAATGGCTCAATTGGCACACATCTCCACAAGCTTTCAGAGACCGGGTTCAAACCCCATTTGCAAAGACAATTTCCTTTATTTTTACTTTTGCATCAAACCTTGCTCGAACCAAACCACAAACCCCTCCAAAAACCTACAAAAACCATCCAATAATTTTAGTAATGGAAAAAGACACAAACGACCACGACGGCTCGACCAAATTACCAAATTACCCCTAGGGCATACCGGAAGACCGGAAGAAAAACTGGTCGTTACAATATTCCTCCTTTTATGACTTTCGTCCTCGAAAGTCCTTAAGACAGTAGCTTATTTCAGGTAATGCAATCTCATCTCGTCTTCCCGCTCCCAAGTGGCTTCCTCGAACCCCGATTCTTCCCATCGAACCTTTACTAAACGAATCTCGCGACACGCAACGTCTTGGTCTCAAAGGCAAGGATCCTCACCGCTTCACTTCGAAGTTCAAATCCTCATTCAATTGCAAAGGCTCAAAGTCCACAATGTGCGACTGGTCCGGCACATACCGCCTCAACATCGATACATGAAAAACACTATGCACCGATGATAGTGACGGAGGTAGGGCTAACCAGGTAAGCAACTCGCCAATCCTCTCTAGGATCTCAAATGGACCAACAAAACGGGGACTCAACTTCCCACGCTTACCAAACCTCAGAACACCTCGCATCGGAGCAACCTTAAGGAACACATGTCGACCAACCTCAAACTCCAAATCTCGACGCCAAACATCGGGCGTAACTCTTCCGCTCTGCCTGAAAGTTTGTCAACATACGAGCCCTAATCCATCGTGACCGCACCATTGGTCAATCGCAGAACTCGGGACCCAAAACTCGTCTATCACCAACCTCTTCCCGAAACACGGGGACCGACAACGCTTACCATACAAAGCCTCGAATGGAGCCATCCGAATCGTCGATCGATAATCGTTGTTATAGGCAAACTCCATCAAATACTGACATCTGGTCCCAATCGCGGGAAATCCAACACACAAGCCCTCTTCGAGATCCAAAACTCTCTTGGGTCATCAAAACTCAAGGCCACAATGCCAACCGGATGGGCATACATCGAACTACAAGGGAGCAGACGGCAAACCACGTCCTCAACTCGCACCAACTCTAAAATGGTGCTACTCACAAAGAACTCGAGGGTGGCCAAAAGCTCGAAACTTTACACCACGCTCTGGCTAAACTCCCTCTGGAAGCTCACGGTGACAACAAACAAACTCACGGCCCTTCAACAAATGGCCAAACAACTGAACCTTCTAGATTCCGAAACCAAACGGCCTAAAGCAAACTTTTCCATGCAAATCTACTAGCAATCGCCAAAGAAAACACCGCCAGCAAGGAAACCACCAAAATTCCTCTCAAGGAAAACTCGGGCTGCAAGGACTAAACCATCACGCAGCCTCTCACGGCACAACACCTTGAGGAAAATACTCAATGGCTTTACCAACCAAAGCCATGGCACCTCTGTGCCAACCCACTCAAACGGCTCTGCTACTCCAATCGCGAGCGCACAACAAGGATCAAAGCCGAGAAGGGCTTGCTCGCCAGAACTCAACCCAAACTTATAACGAGCGACACTCGCCTCCAAGCTACCTCTCAACTCTTAAAATCCAATCGACTACTCAAAGGACTTCTCCTTTAAGCTTAAGAATAACTCAACTTCCAACCGTAAGCTCCACTCCGAAACCTCACGAGGAAAACGGATAATGACAACCTCAAAGCTAACTCTCGAGGTCGACATCCAGGAGCAACTCAACCACCACAGAGACTAGGGGGAAAGGGAAATCTTCAATCCCCAAAGAACCAAAGAACTTGCCGAAACAACTCTCTTCGGCAGGCCACCGCTCTTGCGGGGACAAACAACTCTTGCTTGCTAACAACACAAAGCGAGGACCCTCTCATTTTGATGGCCGCGCGCGCTACTCGATAAAAACACAACTCTGGAGCTAAGTGAGTCCTACAATAACAGAAACGAATTCCCAAAGAAGCAACTCAAGGGCAACGGACTTCACACAAGCTCATTGACTTGCTCAAACCCAAGGCAACGACAACCAACTCTCTTGGAAGCAACACCCAAGGAATATCTCAACCAATCGGATCTCCAATCCGAAACAAACAAAGACTTGCTCAATCGCCGAGGGAGGGGTCAACTCCACAACTTATCGACTAAGAACACGACCTCGTGGCAACGCCTTCCGGCTAGAACCGAACTAGCACTCGAAACAACAAGAGAACCCAATCTTAGCCAAACACTCACAAGAGGCGAGAACAACCCCTTACTGCGGCCTCTAGAACACCATCCAAGAGTGCGCTTAATCTGGACAAACGATCGCTTCCAAGCGACCAACAAACTTTTCCTTCAAGCTAGCACCTCTACCATTAACTCATGGCTACGGGAGGAATCGACAACTCCTGTAAGGAAACGGCTCTTACAAGCAGACAAACCGAAGGGGAGAGAGCTCCACAAATGCTCACCTGTCTTGCTCCACTAAAGCAACAACATCTAAATCTCACGGGGCAACAACAAGGGCAACTCAACATCCCGGAAACAGAAAACAACCAACAGTGGCACAAACCACTCGCCCCACGAGCAAAACTAATCTCTAGCAACTCCAATCCACACCTTGGTCAACACCAAGCATCAACTTTCCACCACACCGGAACCAATCCGGACTCTACTCCAAACAACCATCGGCCCGCTAGCCTCCCAAGATCGCTAGCAACTCAACCGAGGCTACGAACCACACGGCGGCCCGGCTTGCCAATCTGAAACTCACTACACGGGCTCGACCGAGCTGCGAGAGGCTCTCCACAACCTAGGGTTCTTCGGCAACCCTCGACACACACCGCCGACAAACGAGCTAACGACCCAATCGCTCGAACAGCACAACTCTCTCCAAAGATCTCAACCATGCAAAGCCAACTCCAATACCTTGGAAACCAAGAGGACCGAAACGCTACCGACGCGTCGTCCTCCTACTCCAACATCGCCTCTCAACAAGGCTTCTTCCCAAGGAAAGGATCCAAACAACTCTCTTAGCCAAGGCGAACAAAATCGCGCGGCTTTGCTACCATCGCTCTTGTTCGGTTTCCAATCGAACTCCAACCGAAGGAACACCAAAAGTTCCAACTCCACACGATGCTCAAAGTGAGGCAACCTTGCTTTATCAAGGCATAACCATGCCAAACCGAACTCACTTTATACCAAGCCTCTACCAAGGGTGCTTACCCATAAGGCATCCAAATCCTCTCGCAAGGCATCACTCATCTCGCCTCAAAAGCATTCAACTCGCCTCATGGCAACCAACTCATCTTATGAGCATCCAACTTAGGGTCCCTCTCTTTGGACCAAACTCGCATCTACAATGCTCAACTCTCCTCAGATTAAGGCACTCGAAGGTAGTTGACCGCACTACCAACCACAAAGAAAAATCTCTTGGCCTTAACACTAGCGCGAGAATCACGCCCACAAACAATTACCAACCGCCAACCTGCTGACTTACTCAACCTCCGTAACACTGGGAAAAGGCTCGCTCGGCTCCGCCTCGAGCATCCTTTCGCTTGTAGTCCATCGACTACCATCGAACTAGCCCTGCCGCACGACCTAAACGGGTGCAATCGCCATAAACAGATCCAAGGCTAAAGGAGTACATTTGAACTCCGAACGGCATAGAACCATCTGCTATGCCCAAGCCAAACTCAAGCTGAACTGGACTTAGCGCCAAAGTGGCACACCAACCAATGCACCTCAAGTGCTACTACTACCAAATCCACATCTCGAGGAAGTGGGGTGTTAAACAACAAAGCAGGCTCGCAAGGGGCAAAGATGACCCTTCATCCGCCTCAAGCCACTAACATGGCAACTTGCCAAACAATCGGGCGGCGGTGGAGACTCTGCTAGTCCACCTCTCACAAGGGACTTCCACCACCATCGATGAACCAAACAAAGACAGAACGGCACACCTCGGCCTCACGAGCAATGCAGGCATCCCACACATGGATGCTAAACTCAAACTGGCCAACTACTTTACTACTAGCAGTAGGACTTACTAAAACATCGAGCTCTCTACAGGCATCCATTTGCCCAACCGGGCGTCTCCATCAACGCCAACAAACTCATCTGAATAAACTCGCTGATCATGCCCTCCCGGAACCTCTGGGGCTACAAGAGCTACTGGGGAAAAATGTTGAAACAAACTCGGATATTTGGGCTATTCGTGTGCGGGACTCCTCACTACGCGCTACAAAGCGCGCTGGGTCTCCGCTCTCGATAGCTAAAGACACGCCATCAAATCTCTCATGGTGGAGCACACTCGCTCAAGGAGACTCACTGAGGCGCCGCTAGCTCTCTACCCTCCTCTAGGCAACTCAATCGGGGCCAAGCACGGCATGCGGGCCTAACAACCCCGGACGCGGCCTCAACATCAACACGATCGGTCCAACTCCTCGGTCGGTCATGCCAAACGTCCCGCTCCTGCAGGTGCGATCAACATCTTGGCGACCGCACGAAGAACCTCCACCCTCTCACTAGGGGAAAAGCGAAAGAATCGGGCCACAAATGGCCAACGGAGTCTAAGCTCGCCTCCTCCGAACGACGCCCCACGAGCATCCGAATCTATCCGGATACCTCAACAAGTCGCTAAACAAACCGCTCAGACTGCGGGAAAGTTGGCATGATGGCTCACTAAGCCCAAACCAACAACGAAGTCGAACTCAGTAAAGACCAGACCCAAAAGGGGCTCTAAATGGCCTTTACCCCAATGCATGTATTGAAAATAGAAGACATTATGAAAAACACATTTTGATTCCAAGTAAAAACAGAAACATTCAACAACCAAAACATACATTTCTAAAAGCATACTACGATCAGAGATTTATTTAAACCATTAAAACAATCCACAAGTACAAATATTTGGAATCCATAAAACGTAAGAAAACATCCCGGGGCTCTGTGCCCGTCTACATGCATTCAGTGGGAAATAACAAAAGTCAAGAGTCATGATAAAATAAAATAGTCGAGATGACAGCGAGGATTCCATGATCACGGCTCCTCCTTGACCATCCTGTCTCCGCCTTGATTACCCGTGGAAAACCACGAGAATAAGGGTGAGTAACGAATTATCGAGTAAGAATCCCCAACCGGGGTACAATACGATATACATGATCATCTAGAAGAATGTATGCAAGCTATGAGTACAAACACGAGCGGAGCACATAGCTAAGTCAACACTTGGACCTCGGATGCCAACTCGTGGTCTTAGTCCGGAAATACCACAACACACTAAACGCGCTATACGGGAACAAGTCCCGGCCTCACCTGTCTCATCGCCGACACGAAAGGTGCAATCGCTCAAGATCCCGAGGAGCTCTCGATCCCGGCGTGCTGTAATGAGCGTAAGCGCGCACCGCATGCCACCGCAAACTCGGGGTGGGTCTAGTGGCAAGCCGCCGTGTTCGATCACCATGCCTAACTAAATCTACGGATCGGTGTCACGCGACATAGGGTGTGAGACACGGACACGTGAACTATGTCGGCTGTACCACCGCTTTGAGGCTAAGGAACCGGTCGTGGTAGGCTTACACGAGAAGCGGTCCTTGCCCTAACAGTGGCAATCAAGGGCTACTGGCCGAACACGCCGAGGACGTGCCGATTGCCGGTGAGGAGGCAATGCCAAGTCATCATCCCGACCGTTGGGGCATTTAACGACCGCCACCCTCACCCAAGATTGCGGGGCCGGCCGTTAGGGTTAGCTAAACCCTAACGGGATCGGAGACGAGTACCATCTCGCACGCCCCCCTGTCGGGGATGCAAGTTACGTTATGCATCCGTCCGGATGATGCTACCTACGAACTCTAAACCATAGCAATAATAACAATTCAATCAATGCGATCCAATACGTGCTCAACAGATACAAGGAACCTAGCATGATACTACGAAGCAAGAACAGATATCGAACATGCCGAGAATGGAACAACCTAGCATGGGCTAACATGAGAAACAATACAAGAGTTCATGCCGATCAGAATTGCAGCGAGCACCTAGGGCTAAACATGCTAATAATCATACACAGCATACAAAACAACAATCACAAATATACCGCAGGCCCACACAACTCGGTAAGAAATCCTTACCTTGGTCGGGAGGCTTCTACACACAAATCCTAAGGCTGCGGAACAATCCCGAGCTAGCGGCGGGAACCTAGCAAACCAATAATAATCGGCATCTACAACGTCTAAACAACAAAAGAACGGCAAGCTCGGCTCGGGAACTCACGCGGCGCGGCGACACGAGCTTGGAGCTGCCGCAAGCCGGGCACGGCAGGTCGGGCGCAGCCGCGCCCGCACGGCGACCGCAGCGAGGGGCTTGTGGCCCGCTGCGCCTGCGCACGCACGGCACGGCAGCAGCAGGGCGCGCGCGGGCGCAGCGTCTGGGAGTGCGGGTGAGCCGCTCGCCGCGGCGCGCGCGCGGCAGCGGCGCGCGCGCGGCAGCGACGCGGACGCGGCTAGGAGCGTGGGCGAGCGGCTCGGGCGTCTGCTATCTTTGGCGCGACCGCACGATTCTGGCGAGCGATGGCGTCGCGGGAGGGCCGCTTCAACAGATCTCGGGCGACCGTGCGACGGCAGGGGCCGCCAACGGATCTGGGCGACTGGTGAGCGATGGCGTGCGGGAGGTGCGGACGGTGGATCTGGCGCGAAAATTGTCCGCCCGACGCGCGCGGCGTGAGGCTGCTTCAACAGATCTGGCGAGGGAAATTTTACCGATTGGGGCGACGATGGTCGCTTCTCTCGGCTGGCTGCAATCAACACAAACACACACAACACTCTACATCTTACCTTCGGCCAGCATCAAAAACCAAATGAGGAGTTGAAGAGGATGAAGACTTACCCGGAATGATGATGATCGAACCCAAGGAGATGCAAGGGAAAGAAGAATCGGCAAAGGCTATGGAGAGGGAGAGCTTGTGCGGCCAAGAGGAGATTTGGAGAAGAAGATGGAATAAACCTAATTTCTATTTCATTTAACCAAATGCACCAAAACTCCAAAATCCAAGGTTAACTAAGATGTGATGCAGAAAGAGCAACAAGAGCACCTAATGGCTCAATTGGCACACATCTCCACAAGCTTCCCAGGAGACCCGGGTTCAAACCCCAGCTGCAGCACAATTCCCTTTTAATTTTACTTTTGCATCAAACCTTGCTCAAACCAATCCACAAACCCCTCCAAAAACCTACAAAAACCAACCAATAATTTTAGTAACTGGAAAAGACACAAACGACCCTGACGGGATCAAATTACCAAATTACCCCTAGGGCATACCTAGAAGACCGGGAAGAAAAACCTGGGTCGTTACAATATTCCCTCCTTTTTATGACTTTCGTCCTCGAAATTCCTTAAGACAGAAATAGCTCGGGGTAATGCAATCTCATCTCGTCTTCCCGCTCCCAAGTGGCTTCCTCAGAACCCCGATTCTTGGTCTCAAAGGCAAGGATCCTCACTGGCTTCTCCTCGAAGTTCAAATCCTCATTCAGCTGCAAAGGCTCAATGTAACGGCCCAGGTTTTTCTTCCCGGTCTTCCAGGTTTGCCCTAGGGGTATTTTGGTAATTTGGTCGGGCCGTCAGGGCCGTTTATGTCTTTTCTAGTTGCTAAAAATATTGGATGAATTTATGTAGGTTTGTGAGGCTTTGTGGAAGGGTTGAGCAAGGTTTGATGCAAAAGTAAAAATAAAAGGGAATTGTGCTCTGTTTGGGTTTGAACCCGGGTCTCCTAGAAAGCTTGTGGGGATGCATGCCAGATGAGCTAGTGAGAGCTCTTGTTGCTCCTTCCGGGTCATTTTATGGTTAGCCTTGGATTTTGGAGTTTTGTTGTATTTGGTTAAAAGAGAAAGGAAGCTAGGTTTGCATTTCTTCTCCAACACCTCACTTTGCCGCACAAGCCGACCTCCCGGCCAAGCAGATCCGCCCGGCACCAGTGAGATCCGTCGCCCAACCGCCGTAGAGCAAAGACGCCCCAACCCACACGTAACGGCTCGCCGCCACCGCTTGCGCGCCGAGCAGCCCTCGACCAAGCCAGTTGCACCAGATCCGCCGAGGATCGCAGATCGCTGTCGCGACGCCCAGTCCGTCGCCGAGATCTGTCGCCGTCGCACCGGCTTATCGCGACGCCCGGTCGCGCGAGGGAAGCCATCGCCCAGATCGCACGATGAGCCCGTCGCGCGCGCAGCCAGGCCGCCCCAGATCTGCCGAGCAAAGACGCCCGAAACGCGTCGGTCAGCCATCGCCGTCGCACACCCAAGCAGCCGCCCAGATCCGCCCATCATGACGCCCGATTTCGCGCGAGCCCGCCGTCGCACGATTCGCAGCAGCAGCTGATCGCGCCGTGTCGCGCGCGCCTTCGCTCGAAGCCGCTTCGCCGCGACGCCCGAGCGCTTCGCTCGTGCTCTGGCCGCTCGCCAGCGCCCGCGCGCCGCCGCCCGTGCCGTGCTCCCAATAGCAGTGTCCGCCGCGCAGCCGCGCCCCAGCGCGCTGCCGCCGCACCGCACCACCTGCTAAAGAAGCTTTTCGGCCGTGTCGTCGTCGTGCGTGTGAGTGCCCTGAGCCGAGCCTCGCTTGTTTTATTATATTTTAGGGCTATGATTGTGATTTCTATTGTGTTTGTTAGGTTCTCGTTAGCTAGCTCGGGATCGATCGCAGCGTAGGATTTTGTGTGTAGTTGCCTCCCGGCCAAGGTAAGGATTTCTTACCGGGGTTGTGTGGACCCGCGATGTTCTATGTGATTGATGTTGTATGTTTGTTTGTGATTATCGGCATGTATAGTTTAGGTGCTCTGCTCAATTCTCGATCGCATGACTTTCGTATGTTGTTCTTTCATGTTAGTCCATGCTAGGTTGTTCCGCTCGCATGCTCATATTCATTCTTGTTCAGTAGTACCATGCTAGGTCTCTTTGTATTATTTCGAGCACGTATTGGATTGTTTGCCGATTGTTAAGGCGAGTTAGAATTCGGGTAGATAGCATCATCCGGGCTCGATGCATAAAGTATCTTGCATCTATGGCAAGGACGTTCGAGACGATTCTCCATCCTTGGACCCCGTGAGGGATTAGCTATCCCAACCGGTAGGCCCCCGCAATCTTGGGTGAGGGTGGTAGTCTTAGCGATGCCCCAACGGTCGGGATGATGACTTGGCAATGCCTAGTCCCCGACAGCCGGCACGTCCTCAGTGTGTTCGGTAGTAGCCCTTGATTGCCACTGTTAAGGTAAGGACGGCTTCACGGTGTAAGCCTACCACGACCCGTTCCTTAGCCTCAAAGTGCGGTGGTACAGTGACATAGTTCACGTGTCCGTGTCTCACACCCCTATGTCGGTGACACCGATCCAGATTTAGTTAGGCGTGGTATCCGGATATGGGCGACTTGCCACTAGACCCGGCACCCCCATAGTTCTGTGGAAGCACGCGGTGCATGCTTACGCTCATTACAAACGCCGGCCAGGAGAGCTCCTCGGGATCTTGAGCTAGTGTACCTTTCGACGATCGGCGAGAGAGCCGAGGCCGAGACTTGTTTCTCGTATAGGGCGTATTGTGTGGTGGATTTATTTCCGGACTAAGACCCCGACGAGTTGGCATCCGAGGTCCAAGTGTGGACTTAAGCTATGTGCTCTATTCTGTGTTTATACTCATAGCTTGCGTACAATCTTCTAGATGATCATGTATATCGTATTGTACCCCGGTTGGGGATTCTTACTGAGTAATTCGTTACTCACCCTTATTCTGTGGTTTTCCACAGGTAACCAAGGCGCGAGACAGATGGTGAAGGAGGAGCTGTGATCATGGAATCCTGCTGTCATCTCTGACCATTTTATTATATCATGACTCTTGACTTTTGTTATTTCCCCTGAATGCATGTAGACGGGCACGGAGCCCTAGGATGTTTTCTTACGTTTTATGGATTCCAGCATATTTGTACTTGTGGATTGTTTAAATGGTTTAAATAAATCTCTGATCAGAGTATGCTTTTAGAAATGTATGTTTTGGTTGTTGAATGTTTATTTTTACTTGGGATCCGAAATATATTTTTCATAATGTCTTTTATTTTCAACACATGCATTGGGGTAAAGGCCCATTTAGAGCCCCTTTGGGTCGGGTCCTTACAGATTGGTATCGAGCTCGAGTCATAGATTCGTAGGACTCGACCTTTTGTTGTAGGTCGTTTTTCCATGATCATCAAGACTGACGGTCATCAGCACGCCTAAGTTTACTATTTGTTGTTGAAAAAGGGTTAAGAATTTACAATACTGTCATCTTGTGTATGCCTTGTGTAGTGTTGTGGAGCGGAGACGAAAGCGAGTTACGACTCGTTGTTGGTTTGGGCTTAGTGAGCCATCATGCCAACTTTCCCGCAGTGCGAGCAGTTTGTTTAGCAGCTTGTTGAGGTATCCAGATAGATTCGGATGCCCTGGGACATCGTTCCAGAGGGAGGTAGAGCTTAGACTCCCGTTGGCCATTTGTGGCCCGGGCTTCGCTTTTCCCCTAGTGAGAGGGTGGTGGTGCTCGTCGTGCGATCGCCAAGTATGTTGATCGCACCCGGAGGAGCAGGGCCCTTGGCATGTCCGACCGAGGAGTTGGACCGATCGTGTTGATGTTGAGGCGCGTCCAGGGGTTGTTAGGCCCGCATGCCGATTTGGCCCCGGCAGTTGAGTTGCCTAGAGGAGGGGGGTAGAGGCTAGCAGCGCCTCAGAGTGAGACTCCTTGAGCAGAGTGTGCTCCAGCCATGAGAGATTTGATGGCGTGTCTTTAGCTATCGAGCGGAGACCCAGCGCGATTTGTAGCGCGTAGTGAGGAGTCCCGGCACACGTTAGCCCGGTGTGAGTTTGTTTCAAACATTTTTCCCCAGTAGCTCTTGTAGCCCCGGAGGTTCTCGGGAGGGCATGATCGTGAGTTTATTATTGGATGAGTTTGTTGGCGTTGATGGAGACGCCCGGGTTGGCAAATGGATGCCTCAGTAGAGCTCGATGTTTTAGTAAGTCCTACCGCTAGTAGTAAAGTAGTTGGCGAGTTTGAGTTTAGCATCCGTGTGTGGGATGCCCCTTTGTTCAAAGGCCGAGGTGTGCTGCGTTCTGTCTTTATTTGGTTCATCGGATGGTGGTGGAAGTCCCTTGTGAGAGGTGGACTAGCAGAGTCTCCACCAATCGCCCGATTGTTTGGCAAGTTGCCGTGTTAGTGGCTTGAGGCGGATGAAGGGTCATCTTTGCCCCCTTACGAGCCTCTTTGTTGTTTAACACCCACTTCCTCGGATGTGGATTTGGTAGTAGTAGCACTTGAGGTGCATTGGTTGGTGTGCCACTTTGGCACTAAGTCCAGTTCGAGCTTGAGTTTGGCTTGGCATAGCGGATGGTTCTATGCCGTTCGGAGTTCAGCGTACTCCTTTAGCCTTGGATCTCATTTATGGCGGTTGCACCCGTTTAGGTCGTGCGGAGGACTAGTTCGGTGGTAGTCGATGGACTACAAGCGAAAAAGGATGCTCGAGAGGAGCCGGAGCCTCTTCCCGGTGTTTCGGAGGTTGAGTAAGTCAAGCGAGGTTGCCGGTTGGTAAATGTTGGCGCGCGTGAGTCTCGCGCTAGTGTTAAGGCCAAGAGATTTTCTTTGTGGTTGGTAGTGCGGTCAACTACCTTCGAGTGCCTAAATCGAGGAGAGTTGAGCATTGTAGATGCTAATTTGGTCCAAATGAGAGGGACCATGAGTTGGATGCTTATCGATGATTTGGATGCCTATGAGGCGAGTTGGATGCTTTTGAGGCGAGATGAGTGATGCCTTGCGAGAGGTTTTGGATGCCTTAGGGGTAAGCACCCTTGGTAGAGGCTTGGTACAAAGTAAGTTTGGTTTGGCATGATTATGCTTTGGTAGAGCAAGGTTGCCTCGGCTTCGAGTATCGTGTGGAGATGGAACTTTTGGTGTTCCTTGGATTGTTTGTATCGTTGCGGGAGTTATCGTTGCTTTGTGGAAAAGCGCTTGTTAGTCTTGGATCTCTAAAGGAAGGTTGGGAGTTGTGCACACAAGTGTGTTTTGTGTGGTTCGTTCCGTGGCGAGAGTTTGAGATCCATGTAGGGTTTGCTTTGGAGATCTCGTGTGCTCAGTTCCTTGAGAAGTTGGACTCGGTGGTTGTTGTAAGGCTTGGGTTGAGGTGGTAAGGATACCGTGCTCGTGGTATCAAGTTGTTGCTTAGGCAAGATTTGTTAAGTTGGGCCTAAGCTTGGTTGGCGGATCTTCTTGTTGATCGTTGGTTGGAGTTGATTGGAAACCGAACAAGAGCGATGGTAGCTAAGCGCGTGGTTTTTCGATCGACATGGCTAAGAGAGTTGTTCGGATCCTTCCTTGGGTAGAAGTTATGTTGTGGCCGATGCTTTGAGTAGGAGGATGACGATTCTCGTAGCGTTCGGGTCCTCTAGGTTCCCAAGGAGTTGGAGTTGGCCGGCATGGTTGGGATCTTTGGAAATTGGAGTTGTTTGTTGAGCGGTTATGCGTTAGATCGTATGCCTGGCGGTGTGTGTGTCGAGGGTTGCCGAAGAACCCTAGGTTGTGGAGAGCCTCTCCCGAGCTCGGTCGAGCCCAGCTAGTGAGTTTTGATTGGCTAGTTTGAGGCGTGTAGTTTGTAGCCTCGGTGGAGTTGCTAGCGATCTTGGTAGACTAGCAAGCTAGTGTTTATTTGGAGTAAAGTCGGAGTGGTTTCGGTGTGGTGGCAAGTTGATGCTTGGTGTTGACCAAGGTGTGGATTGGAGTTGCTAGAGTTTAGTTTTGCTCGTGGGGCGAGTGGTTTGTGCCATGTTGGTTGTTTTTCCTGTTTCCAGGATGTTGAGTTGCCCGTTTGGCATTTGGAGGTTGATGCGAGATGGACCCTTGTTGTGCCCCGTGAGATTAGATGTTGTTGCTCTGGTGGAGCAAGACAGTGGCGTATGTGGAGTTCTCTGTCCGTTGGTTATGCGCTTGTATGAGCCGTTTCCTTGGGAGTTGTCGGAGTTACTCCTTGGTCTTGGAGTTAATGGTGGAAGCGCTAGCTTGAAGGAAAAGTTTGTTGGTCGCTTGGAAGTAGTCGTTTGTCCGATTAAGCGGATTCTTGGATGGTGTTCTAGAAATTTGCATGATAAAGGTTGTTCGCCTCTTATGAGTGTTTGGCCTAGTTGGTTAAGATTTTGTGTGTTGGCATGGAAGATGTTGCACCTTTGTAGTGGAAGAACTCCTTTGTATCAGTTGTGGGTTGAGGTTGCACCATTGTGGATGGATTAGGGTCTTGACATTTTGAGGGATCTTTGCTGGTTAGTGTGGTTTGTGCTCTGCCAGCCATTATTGGTAATCTGGTTCAGTAGTTGGTGTTGACCGAGTAGTGGAGTTCCGTTTATGAAGTTTCGGTGGGAAGGTGCAATAAGCCTAAGCTAGAGGGTTAAGCCTGTATGTGTTATCGTTTGGACTTGTGAGATGTGCTTCATATTTGAGGCAAGCTTCGTTCCGTTGCTTGCATGGAGGTAGGCTTGGTGGAGGAGCCCATTTAGGGGCGGTTGTTGGCGGTGACTTGTCCGGCCAGTGATTTGAGCCAAGCTAGAGTTGAGTGGATTGGCATAGCTATGTAGTTGTAGTTGTTTGGGCTTCAGAGATCGTAGCACTCAAGTTGTTGGTTTGAAGGAGTTCGTGTGGAAAGTGGCGGTTTGTCGAGGTTGTTGTGTGAGTTCGGATTTTTGGTGATAGTTTTTCGTAGCTAGAACTCGCACCTCGCGCCAGTGGAGATGTCATTCGTGGAGTAGTGGCATGTCGGGCCAGTGGAGTTGTTGGCTCAGAGTGTGGCAACAAAGATTTTTCTAGGTAGTGCGTGATGAACCGTGGTTCTGGAGAGCGTTGTTAAGAGGCTTATGAGCCTGTAAGAACCCGACCCAAAACATGGTCCTAAACCTGGGATCTTACTCGGCATGCAAGTTAAATATGATAACAAGCGGTTTAGAGCTTATATTTAAAAACCTTTCAAAACATATGAGAAGGGGAGCCCTTAAAAGCAGAACCAACAATTTTCGGTTTAAACAATCCAACAAAGTAAAACAACTGGCAGTGTTTAATAAAATGTACAATACAATTTAAGCAACGTTTTAAACAAGGTTCCCCTAGGACTCTGTCCATCTACATCTTTGAATAAACAATGCAATAATAAAAAGGCAGAGTGCCGGCGGTTCCCCATGATTAATCGGCTCCCTCCACTAGCCCTCCCGGTGTTGTCCCAAGTTACCAGAAAGATAAATAAGGGTGAGTATAAACATACTCAGTAAGAATCCCCAACCAGGGTACAATACGATACATCAGTCATCTAGCACCTCAATATGCAAGCAAGCGACTATCAACATACAGATCATAGCTCAACGAGCTCATAACTCAAGATCTGGAAACATCGGAAGTCTCTTACTTAGGAATCATCGGAAGTCTCCTACTCCGGCCTAATGATTGGTTCTCATAACCAATCCCGGGACATCTCCGAGGGTCTTTCTCCTCGGCCAATTGATCACTCAAAAACCGATCCCAAGATGTCAGACACCCTCGAGGGTCTTTCTCCTCGACCAATTGATTAGCTCAAAAGCCAATCCCAATGGGTGTCCTCAAGGGCCTCTTACCCTCGCTAAAAATCTGGACTATCGAGAGAGTACCCGCATGATCGCTCTAAATCGAAGGAAGGCGGTGTACTCACGAACATTAGCCGGGAGCTCTCGAACCGGCTACTAACGCTTGCGTGTGCGCGCGCACCGCATGCTCTTTCGCAACCGGCGTAAATGCGGGGCCTAAGGGCAAACTACGCGGGGCAGCACGCATGCCTAAGACTCGGAAACGGTGTCACCGAACACGATGAGTGCGAGGCCCTCGGCACTCATCTATGCGACTGTACCACCGACACTGAAGCTAAGAACCGGCCAAGGCGGGCTTGCACCGTTGGCGTGGTTCCGCTCTAGCGAGCTACAAACTAGGCTTATGCCGATGTGGTAGCTACATCCACATCGGCTGCCGGGGAAGCAATGTACGTTATGCTTCGCTCTACTCCCGACCGGTGGGGACAAAGTACGTTATGTCCGCTCTCACCTCTGGATGATGACAAACCCTACTACTCTATCCAAGAATACCGAGTAAATCAATGATTCTGGCTAGCAAGCAATGACCGACATCAATCACGTTTACCTAGCATGATACTACAACTTAAAGCAGGAATCACAAGCATGCTTTGGAAGAACAAACCTAGCATGGCACTAACATGTAAAATCAACAAACATGCTAGCAAGAGATCAAACAAAGCTACCTATCACTATCATGCTCATAACAATCGGCAAACATACAAGGCACAATCGAGACATATCGCGAGGTCCACACAACCACGGTAAGAAATCCTTACAGGGCAAGCGAGAAAATAATCATAACTCAACCAAGCGATCCTCGAGCCTCTAATCGAACCCAAACAACCTAAACATAAAATAAAGCAGCCCAAATCAAATCCCTAAGCAAAGACCAACAAAATCGGGGCCCAACGAAGAAAAGACTGGGAAAATACCATCCGAGAAGCCACAAGGCTCGGGCCAACCAAGACACACACAACAGCAGGTGGGCGCAGAAGAGCACTGTGGTGGCGCTCAGGCACAGTGCGCTGAGCACGTGGGCGCAGTGGCGTGGGCGCTTGGCGCAGCACGCGCGCGCGCAGGCGCGGGCGCGCGGCGCAGCACGCGGCGTGCGGCGTGGGCGCGCCAGCGCAGTACCTGGCGCGCTGGAAGCGAAGCAAAGCGCACGGGCGCGGGCTCGAGCTCGGCCGGGCGACGACACTGCGAGCGAGGCTTGACGAGAGGCGCGCGCGCAAGCGCGCAGCGGCGAGGCGGCGCGCGACGCGGGCTCGGGGCGCTCGGAAGGCACGACGACCTCTGGGCGGCGGCGACTCGGCGACGGAGGCGGCACGGCGATGCCGATCTGGGCTCGGCGCGACCAAGGCGACACGAAGATGGCACGGGCGATGCGAGATCTGGGCTCGGCGCGACTAGGGCGAGGCGACGCGATCGGCGTGGGGTGGGTCGGCACGCACGGCGAGGCATGGGTGACTGGGCGGCTGGAGCGAGGGCGCGGCTTAGGGCTGGACGATCTGATGCGCATCTGGGCGCACTGGCCGGCGATCTGCAGTCGTCTGGTGCGTGCGTGGTGGGGCGAGGGCTATGTTGGGTGAGCGGTCGATGCGGCGTGGTGTGGTGCTGGCTAGGGCATGGGTGGGTGGCTAGGGCATGGTGGGTTTTCTTGGTGAGGTCGGCTAGGAGAGAGAGAGAGAGAGAGAGAGAGAGAGAGAGAGAGAGAGAGAGAGAGAGATTGCAAAACAAGGGAAAGGGACTTTCTTGATTTTTCTTCCCTTTTTCCTAATTTAAACAAGCCTTAAAGTCCTTAAATCCCATTTCCAGGTGAAGCAACCTTTTCCAAACAATAACTCTCACTTAAACAAACTCCCAAATCACTCTAAGGGCACAGGCTCGAATCCCAAAGGAAACACCCAAACAACGATCACTTTGCCCAAAACCCAAATCACAACCGAACTCCCAAACGAGTACCCCAAACATCTCGGGACTCATGACCACCAACATACAAGCCTCAACAAAGCGGGAGCGCCTCGAAGCCCGAAAATCCACAAATCCTGCCCGGGAGCAAAAGACCAAAATACCCCTAAGGGTCAAAAGCAGCTCTAACGGCCCAACCGAACCACTGAATACGAGGCAGGAAGCACCTCGAGAGGCTGGAATAGAAAATCGGGGCGTTACAATACTCCCTCCTTTTAAGACTTTCGTCCTCGAAAGTCCTAAAAAAACAACTTGACTCTATGAAAACTCCACCGATTCTTAGCCAAGCTGAACTTCTCGGCTAAAACAACACTAGCCCTTCTCTCGATAACCAAACCCTCTTGGGTTCTCTAAGGCTCAAGCCACGATGCTCTCGATGCGCCACAAACTATCTCAACAAAGAGACGAAGAACACAAAACTTGCCTTCTTTGAAAGGACGGGGCAAAGCTAACCATCGCTCCAATCCGCTCAAGGATCTCAAAAGCCCTACAAACTTGGGGCTCGGCCAAAACCCCACTAAACCAACACGGAACACCTCTCAGCGGTGTTACTCTCAAAGAGCCTCGCGGTGGGCACAAGCTCCAAAACTCAACGCCACGCGCATTTGGCGTAACTTCTCTGAATGCCCACAACCGATAACAAAGCGCCTCAACACAACGCCAAGTGGCCAAACAAGCTGAACCTCTCGGAGTTCCGAAACCAAACGGCCTACTCTTTCTTCACAAGAGACCGGTGAACCACAAGGCTTGCCTAAAGCCTTAACGAAAAGCAATCGAACCACCAATCTGGCGATTGATCCAAAAGGCAAACTTTTCCCACTAGCACAATTTGAAACTTCACTACGGCCAACCCTAAATGGCCAAAACCGAGCCTGAGCTCCACTCGGCCAAGCCAACAAGCTGGAGCCTCACAACGGCCGAACACAAACTTTTCCATGCAAACCTACTAGCAATGGGCCAAAAGAACATTGCCGGGCAAGGAAACACCCAACATTCCTCTCATGGAAAATCTCGCAGCAAGGACCAAACCCTCACGGGGCTACGAACAACACACAACGGCTTGAGGAAAAAGCAGCCCAAAGGCTAACCAACCAATGCCACAAGCACCTCTGTGCAACAACACACTCAATCGAGGCTCGGCTATTCGCCAGCTGCGAAAGCTCAACAACTAGAAACAAAGCCCGAGAAGGCCTTGCTCGCAGAAACTCAACTCAAGCTCAACTCTTAAGCTGGTGGCCACCGCTCTTGCGGGGACAAACAACTTTTTCGCTTGCTAACAACACAATGCGAGGACCCTCTCATTTGGGCTAACCAACTGCGCTACTCTCGATCAACTACACAACTCGGGAGCTACGCCGACTCCTCAACGGGAACGATTTCCCAGCAAGCAAAACTCTAAAGGGCGCGAACATCACACACGCTCATTGACTTGCTCAAACCCAAGGGCAACATCAACCAACTCTCTTGGAAGCAACACCCAAGGGAAACTCAGCGATTGGACCACCAATCCAGAACTAGTGAACTTACTCAACCACCGAGAGAGGAATCAACTCCCAAAACAACCGGACTAGGAACAAATCCTCGTGGCAACGCCCTGCAGCTCGAAGCGAGCAAGCTCTTGAAACATCAAGAGAACCAAATCTTAGTCAACACCAAGCACCAACTAGCCTCCAAAACCAAACAAGCACTAGCTTGCTAGATCGCCAAATCTGCAAGCAACTCACCCAAGGAACATTTGCACAGGTCTAATCGGAGCTCTGGAGAGGCTCTCCACAACTAGAGATCCTCTCGATCACCCCCGACACACACGGTCGACAACGATCTAACAAACAAGCGGCTCACGCGGGCACAACCCTCTCCGGCATCTCAACTACGTTGGCCAACTCCAACTTGGAAACCAAGGGAACCGGAAACGCTACGGAGGCGTCATCCTCCTACTCAAAGCAACAACCTCAACATACCTTACGCTCAAGGTAAGGATCCGAACGACTTTCTTAGCCAAAGCGATCGAAGCTGCGCGGCTTGCCACTCATTGCTCTTGTTCGGTTCAAGCTGAAGCCTAACCGAGGCAAGGACCAACTAGCAAAACTTGCTTAACCAACGGCCCGACAACGAGCACGACATCCTTACGACCAAAGCTAGGGCACTTGCCAAGAACTAAAGCCTTGACACCTCAAAGATCGAGCACTGGCTCCTCAACACGAACCTCTCGGGTTTCCAAACATAAACCACGGAACGAGCTACGCAAAAGTGCGGGGTGTCTGGCTCCAACTTGATCTCTTAAGATCCAAAGCCAACAAGGGCTCTCACACAGGTAACTTTTGCCTCCAAACAGAGCCACAACAAACAAGGGAGCAACGAGAGTTCAAACCCACTCGGGGCCAACTCACCACGAAAAGCCACATTGGCCAACTTACTCTTACAAGCGCAAAACCACACCAAGCTAACATTCCTCGAAACAATGAGCTCACTAAACGCGCTCCGATCAGCCATCCAACTCATGGCTCTAACTTTGGATCAACCACGCATCCACGATGCCAACACTAACCATACTAGGGCAACCCAAAGGGTAGCCGAATCATGCTACCATCAAGGCGGCTCACGGGCTCACAACACGGCGCGAGAACTCGAACGCGCGCTAGCTCTTAATGACCTATAGCATCCTTTACACCCAACCCTCGGAGATCTGAAGCAGCTCCTACTTTCCCTCGAAAACCTCAAACTTGTAGTCCTCTCGACTACCAAGAGCTAGATCTCTTAAGCAACCCAAAGCAGTGCAACCTCGGAAAAGGGTACAAGACAAGCGGGGATGCTATACTGCAGGCGACCATGGAACCACCGGCACCAAAAGTGCCAAGCGGCTGAAACTAGGCCTCCTCTCAAAGCTTGGTGCCAACAGCACTACATCCATTACAACACGAATCAGCCTCAAAGCGAGCTTTATGCCCTCTCGAGAATAGGGAAAGTCACTCTCCAAGTGACGGGGCAATGGCACTCAAAGACAGAGTCCAAACACTCGAGCGCACCTAATCTCGGCATCTCTACCAGCAGACTTGCCACGGCCTACTCCTCGCATCCCACTCGATGCTCAACAAAAGCTCAGAGCCAACTCCTCGGGTGGCAACAACTAGTTCCACACTCGGAACATCCAAATAAAAGAGGGTTCCACTCTACTAGCCCGCCGAAATCCACAGATGGATAAAACCCGGCAAGCAAACTCCACACTACGCCACGGCTACGAGGGTACAAGAGAAGCTGGCTGCAAAACAACAAAGAAGCTTGCAAAGGGAGGCGAGAGATGTCTCTACATCCGCCTCAAGCCACTAACACGGCAACTTGCCAATCAATCGGGCGGTGGTGGAGACTCGCTAGTCCACCTCTCTCAATGGACTACCACCACCAAGCTGCGGAAACAATAAAGACGGAACGGCTCACCTCGGCCGAACGAGCAGGCATCCCAACACAAGGATGCTAAACTCAAACTCGCCAACCGCTTTACTACTAGCGGTGAGGACTTTCTAATACATCAAGCTCTACAGGCATCCACTTGCCAAATCTGGGCGCTCCATCAACGCCAACAAACTCAATCGCATAAACTCGCTGATCAAGCCCTCCCGGGAACCTCCGGCTACGAGAGCTACCGGGGAAAATGTGAAACAAACTCTGTCATTTGGGCTATCCATGCCGGGACTCCTCGCTCACACGCGCTACAAAGCTGCGCTTTGGCTCTTTGCTCTCTCGATAGCTAAAGACCTACCATCAAATCTCACATGGGTGGAGCACACTCTGCTCAAGGAGTCATACTCGAGGCGTGCTAGCCTCTACCCCCTCCTCTAGGCAACTCAAGCTGCGGGGCCAACTCGGCCAAAGGGCTAAACAACCCTGGGGACGCGGCCTCAACATCAACAAGATCAGTCCAACTCCTTGGTCGGACATGCCAAGCGTCTGCTCGCTCCTCCGAGTGCAATCAACATCTTGGCGATCCGCACAAGGCACCTCCACCCTCTCACTGGGGAGAAACCAACAAGCCCGGGCCACAAATGGCCTATGGGAGTCTAATCTCGCCTCCCTCGAGTGCGATCGACACTGCTGGCGATCTGCACAAAGCAACAAAACCGCCCACACGGGGGCTCTCACCGCTCATCAAACTACTCGCAGCGATGCGGAAAAGTTGGCATGATGGCTCTCTAAGCCCAAACCAACAACAGTCGAGAACCGCTTTCGTCTCCGCTCCACAACTCTACACATGCATAAAAGCTAGAAGAAAAGTATTGTAAATTCTTACCCTTAACTTAATTGAACTCGGACAAACCAAGCGGCCGTGGAGTCTGCGATGATCATGGGAACAACAACCTACAAGGCGGGTTAGTCTCTACGAATCTATGACTCTGTGCTCGATACCAAGCTGTAAGAACCCGACCCAAAACATGGTCCTAAACACAGGATCTTACTCGGCATGCAAGTTAAATATGATAACAAGCGGTTTAGAGCTTATATTTAAAAACCTTTCAAAACATATGAGAAGGGGGAGCCCTTAAAAGCAGAACCAACAATTTTCAGTTTAAACAATCCAACAAAGTAAAACAACTTTGGCGGTGTTTAATAAAATGTACAATACAATTTAAGCAACGTTTTAAACAAGGTTCCCCTAGGACTCTGTCCATCTACATCTTTGAATAAACAATGCAATAATAAAAGGCAGAGTGCTTGGCGGTTCCCCATGATTAATCAGCTCCTCCACTAGCCCCCGGTGTTGTCCCAAGTTACGAAAGATAAATAAGGGTGAGTATAAACATACTCAAGAAGAATCCCCAACAGGGGGTACAATACGATACATCGGTCATCTAGCACCTCAATATGCAAGCAAACGACTATCAACACGGATCATAGCTCAACGAGCTCATAACTCAAGATCTGGAAACATCGGAAGTCTCTTACTTCCGGAATCATCGGAAGTCTCCTACTCCGGCCTAATGATTGGTTCTCATAACCAATCCGGGACATCTCCGAGGGTCTTTCTCCTCGGCCAATTGATCACTCAAAACCGATCCCAAGATGTCCGACACCCTCGAGGTCTTTCTCCTCGACCAATTGATTAGCTCAAAAGCCAATCCCAATGGGTGTCCTCAAGGGCCTCTTACCCTCGCTAAAAATCTGGACTATCGGGAGAGTACCGCACGGCTCTAAAGCTGGAAGGCGGTGTACTCACGAACATTAGGCGGGGGAGCTCTCGAACCGGCTACTAAGCAGCGTGCGCGCGCACACCGCATGCTCTTACGCAACCGGCGTAAATGCGGGGCCTAAGGGCAAACTACGCGGGCGTGTATGCATGCCTAAGACTGAAAAGCGGTGTCACCGAACACGAGTGCGAGGCCCTCGGCACTCATCTATGCGGCTGTACCACCGACACGAAGCTAAGAACCGCCAAGGCGGGCTTGCACCGTTGGCGGGGGTTCCGCTCTAGCGAGCTACAAACTAGGCTTATGCCGATGTGGTAGCTACATCCACATCGCCGCCGGGGAAGCAATGTACGTTATGCTTCGCTCTACTCCCGACCGGTGGGGACAAAGTACGTTATGTCCGCTCTCGGCCTCGGATGATGACAAACCCTACTACTCTATCCAAGAATACCGAGTAAATCAATGATTCACGGCTAGCAAGCAATGACCGACATCAATCACGTTTACCTAGCATGATACTACAACTTAAACAGGAATCACAAGCATGCTGGGAGAACAAACCTAGCATGGCACTAACATGTAAAATCAACAAACATGCTAGCAAGAGATCAAACAAAGCTACCTATCACTATCATGCTCATAACAATCAGCAAACATACAAGGCACAATCGAGACATATCGCAGGTCCACACAACCACGGTAAGAAATCCTTACAGGGCAAGCGAGAAAATAATCATAACTCAACCAAGCGATCCTCGAGCCTCTAATCGAACCCAAACAACCTAAACATAAAATAAAGCGACCCAAATCAAATCCCTAAACAAAGACCAACAAAATCGGGGCCCAACGAAGAAAAGACTAGGGAAAATACCATCCGAGAAGCCACAAGGCTCGGGCCAACCAAAGACACACAACAGTGGTCGGGCGCAGAAGAGCAACTGGTGGCGGCGCTGGCACAGCGCTGGGCACTGGGCATGCAGGCGCAGGCAGCAGGCGCAGGCGCAGTGCAAGCGCGCGGCGGCGGCGCGGCGCTGGCGCGCGCGCGCGGGCGGCGGCAAAGCGCGCACGGGCGCGGGCTCGAGCTCGGCTGGGCGACGACACACGGCGCGGCTTGACAAAGGACGGCGCACAAAGCGCTGCGCGAGGCGACGCGATGCGGCGGGCTCGGGGCGCTCGGGAAGGCACGACGACCTCTGAGGGGCGAGCGACTCAAGACGGAGAGCGGCACGGCGATGCCGATCTGGGCTCGGCGCGACCAAGGCGACACGAAGATGGCTCGGGCGATGCTGAGATCTGGGCTCGGCGCGACTAGGGCGAGGGCGACGCGATCGGGTGGCTGCTGGGTGGCTCGGCGCGGCGCGGCATGGGTGACTGGGCGGCTGGAGCGGCGCGGCTAGGGCTGGACGATGCAACGCATCTGGCGCGCTGGTTTGCAATGCAATCTGATCGTCTGTCTGGTCGTGCGGTGGTGGCGAGGCTATCTGGGCCGCTGATCCGATGTGCGAGTGTGTGTCTTGGCTAGGGCATGGCTGGGTGGCTAGGGCATGGCTGGGTTTTCTTGGTGAGGTCGGAGAGAGAGAGAGAGAGAGAGAGAGAGAGAGAGAGAGAGAGAGAGAGAGAGAGAGAGAGAGAGAGAGATTGCAAAACAAGGGAAAGGGACTTTCTTGATTTTTCTTCCCTTTTTCCTAATTTAAACAAGCCTTAAAGTCCTTAAATCCCATTTCATTTGAAGCAACCTTTTCCAAACAATAACTCTCACTTAAACAAACTCCCAAATCACTCTAAGGGCACAGGCTCGAATCCCAAAGGAAACACCCAAACAACGATCACTTTGCCCAAAACCCAAATCACAACCGAACTCCCAAACGAGTACCCCAAACATCTCGGGACTCATGACCACCAACATACAAGCCTCAACAAAGCGCGGGAGCGCCTCGAAGCCACGAAAATCCACAAATCGCCCGGGAGCAAAAGACCAAAATACCCTAAGGGTCAAAAGCAGCTCTAACGGCCCAACCGAACCACTCGAATCGAGCGGAAGCACCTCGAGGCTGGAATAGAAAAGCGGGCGTTCTGAGAGCGGTGCGATTTCAGTAGTGTTTTCACCCCTCGACCGATGGTCTTTTGGGAGGAGTGATCCAGAACCTTTGGAGCTTGTTGCGAGTTGGTGTTTCCGTGATTAGGCGTGGAAGACTAGAGTGGCTTATGAGGTTGCCTTTGGTTGCGATTCTCGTGATCGATTCTTGTAGTTCCATTGAGGCATTGCAAGGTAAGTATTGCGGGCTTCCAGTGTTTCGGGAAAAGGTTGGTGGCCATCAATTTTGTTTTGGGTCCCGAGTTCTTTGCATTTGACCCGGAGGTGATGTGCGGGAGTTTAAAGCTAGTGTTGTTAGCTCGAGAAGAAGCGAGAAAGTTACGCCGATGTTCGGCGTCGAGTTTTAGAGTTTGAGGTTCGGCAATGCGTAGTTTTAAAGTTGTGCCGTTGTGAGTTGTGTTGAGGTTTGGTAAGCGGGAGAAGTGGAGCCTCTGTTGTTGGGCCATTTGAGATTCTCGAAAGGATTGGCGAGTTGCATATTGGTTAGCTCTTTTTCTGTCATTGTCGGTAGTGTGCGGTGTTCTCATGTATCGGTGTGAGGCGGTATGTGTCGGACCCATCGCTCATTGTGGACTTTGGGCCCTGCACTGAATGAGGATTTGAGCTTGAGAAGAAGTCGGTGGGGATCCTTGCATTCGAGACTAAGACATTGCGTAATCGCGAGATTCGGTTGGTAAAAGTTCGGTGGAGGAGTCGAGTTCGAGGAAGCCACTTGGGAGCGGGAAGGCGAGATGAGATTGCATTATCTGAGCTGTTCCAATCTTAAGGACTTTCGAGGACGAAAGTCATAAAAAGGGAGGAATATTGTAACGGCCCGAGTTTTTCTTCCCGGTCTTCGAGTTTGCCCTAGGGGTATTTTGGTAATTTGGTCGGGCCGTCAGGGCCGTTTATGTCTTTTCTAGTTGCTAAAAATATTGGATGAATTTATGTAGGTTTGTGAGGCTTTGTGGAAGGGTTGAGCAAGGTTTGATGCAAAAGTAAAAATAAAAGGGAATTGTCTTTGCTGCACTGGGGTTTGAACCCGGTCTCCTAGAAAGCTTGTGGGGATGCATGCGGATGAGCTAGTGAGAGCTCTTGTTGCTCCTTCCGGGTCATTTTATGGTTAGCCTTGGATTTTGGAGTTTTGTTGTATTTGGTTAAAAGAGAAAGGAAGCTAGGTTTGCATTTCTTCTCCAACACCTCACTTTGCCGCACAAGCCGCCTCCTCCGCCCAGTGAGATCCGCCCCGGCACCAGCAGATCCACCGTCGCCCAACCGGCCGAAAGCAAAGACGCCCAACCCGCACGAGCGGCCTGTCGCACCGCCTTGCCGCGCGCAGACGCCCTCGACCAGCCGCACACACAGATCCGGCGAGGATCGATCGATCGCTGTCGCACACCCAGTGTCCGTCGCCAGATCTGTCGCCGCCGCACCGGCTTGTCGCGACTCAGTCGCGGCCAGGGAAGCCATCGCCCAGATCGCACTGATGAGCCCGTCGCGCGCGCAGCCGGCCGTCGATCTACCCGAAAGCACGCCCGAAACGCGTCGGTCGGCCACACATCGCCGCCGCACACACAGCCAGCCGCCCAGATCCGTCCATCGACGCCCGATTCGCGCGAGACCGCCGCCGCACACGATTCGCGCGCAGCAGCGATCGCCCGTGTCCGCGCGCCATCGCGCTCGAGCCGCTTCGCCCGCGACGCCCGAGCGCTTCGCTTCGTGCTCGGCCGCTTGCCCAGCGCCCGCGCGCCGCCGCGCCCGTCTGCCGTGCTCAGTAGCGTGTCGCCAGCAGCGCGCAGCCTACGCGCCCAGCGCTGCCAGCGCCCAGCCAGCCGCACCGACTGCCCGCAGCTTTTCGGCCCGTGTCGTCGTGCGTGCGTGTGAGTGCCCCGAGCCGAGCACGCTTGTTTTATTATATTTTTAGGGCTATGATTGTGATTTCTATTGTGTTTTTAGGTTCTCGTTAGCTAGCTCGGGATCGATCGCGGCGTAGGATTTTGTGTGTAGTTGCCTCCGGCCAAGGTAAGGATTTCTTACAGGGGTTGTGTGGACCTGCGATGTTCTATGTGATTGATGTTGTATGTTTGTTTGTGATTATCGCATGTATAGTTTAGGTGCTCTGTTTCGAATTCTCGGTGGCATGACTTCGTATGTTGTTCTTTCATGTTAGTCCATGCTAGGTTGTTCCGTTCGGCATGCTCATATTCATTCTTGTTCGTAGTACCATGCTAGGAGTCATTTTGTATTATTTCGAGCACGTATTGGATTGTTTCTTTGATTGTTAAGGCGGAGTTAGAATTGGGTAGATAGCATCATCCGGGCCCGATGCATAAAGTATCTTGCATCTATGGCAAGGATGTTCGAGACGATTCTCCGTCCTTGGACCCCGTGAGGATTAGCTATCCCAACCGGTAGGCCCTGCAATCTTGGGTGAGGGTGGTAGTCTTAGCGATGCCCCAACGGTCGGGATGATGACTTGGCAATGCCTAGTCCCCGATAGCCGGCACGTCCTCAGTGTGTTCGGTAGTAGCCCTTGATTGCCACTGTTAAGGTAAGGGCGGCTTCTGGTGTAAGCCTACCACGACCCGTTCCTTAGCCTCAAAGTGCGGTGGTACAGTGACATAGTTCACGTGTCAGTGTCTCACACCCTATGTTAGTGACACCGATCCGAGAGATTTAGTTAGGCGTGGTATCCGGATATGGGCGGCTTGCCACTAGACCCGGCACCCCCCATAGTCTGTGGAAGCACGCGGTGCATGCTTACGCTCATTACAGCGCCGACCGGAGAGCTCCTCGGGATCTTGAGCTAGTGTACCTTTTCGTATCGAGAGACAGGCCGAGGCCGAGACTTGTTTCTCGTATAGGGCGTATTGTGTGGTGGATTTATTTCCGGACTAAGACCACGAGTTGGCATCCGAGGTCCAAGTGTGGACTTAAGCTATGTGCTCTATTACGTGTTTATACTCATAGCTTGCGTACAATCTTCTAGATGATCATGTATATCGTATTGTACCCGGTTGGGGATTCTTACTCGAGAATTCGTTACTCACCCCTTATTCTCGTGGTTTTCCACGGGTAACCAAGCGCGAGACAGGATGGTGAAGGAGGAGAGCTGTGATCATGGAATCCTGCTGTCATCTCTGACTATTTTATTATATCATGACTCTTGACTTTTGTTATTTCCCCTGAATGCATGTAGACGGGCACAGAGCCCTAGGATGTTTTCTTACGTTTTATGGATTCCAGCATATTTGTACTTGTGGATTGTTTAAATGGTTTAAATAAATCTCTGATCAGAGTATGCTTTTAGAAATGTATGTTTTGGTTGTTGAATGTTTCTGTTTTTACTTGGGATCCGAAATATATTTTTCATAATGTCTTTTATTTTCAACACATGCATTGGGGTAAAGGCCCATTTAGAGCCCCTTTTGGGTCGGGTCCTTACACTCAAAGTCCACAATGTGCGACGGGTCTGGCACATACTGCCTCAACATCGATACATGAAAAACACTATGCACCGCTGATAGTGACGGAGGTAGGGCTAACCGGTAAGCAACTCTGCCAATCCTCTCTAGGATCTCAAATGGACCAACAAAACGGGGACTCAACTTTCCACGCTTGCAAACCTCAGAACACCTCGCATCGGAGCAACCTTAAGGAACACATGCCGACCAACCTCAAACTCCAAATCTCGGCGCCGAACATCGGCGTAACTCTTCTGCACTGCTCTGCTGTGCTTTGTCAACATACGAGCTCTAATCTTCTCGCCTTTGCACCATTGGTCAATCAGTAGTAACTCGGGACCCAAAACACGTCTATCACCAACCTCTTCCCTGAACACGGGGGACCGATAACGCTTACCATACAAAGCCTCGAATGGAGCCATCAGAATCGTCGATCGTAGTAAGCGCTTGTTATAGGCAAACTCCATCAGCTGAATCATTGGTCCCAAGCGCTCGGGAAATCCAACACACAAGCCCTCAACATATCCTCGAGAATCGATTCACTCTCTCGGTCGACCATCCGCCCGAGGGTGAAAAAGTCATCTTTAAATCGCACTCTGTGCCCAAACCTTTGGAGCGCTCTCGAAACGAGAAGTGAACCGCGAGTCACGATCGGACACAATCCTCACCGACACACCATGATAACGGATGATCTGCTCCAAAAACAAGCGCGCGCCTTTGTTCCACGGTATAAGTGTCTCTTAGGGAATGAAGTGTGCGCTCTTGGTCAAACGGTCGACTATCACCCAAATCTCGAGAGAACTTCCTCGGAGTCCTTGGCAAACCAGAGATAAAGTCCATGGAGATCTCTTCCCATTTCCACTGGGGCACACTCGGTCGTGCAACAAACCAGTGGCCTCTGTCTAGGTGTCTTCACTTGGCGACAAGTGAGACACGGTGACAAACTCGCCACATCTCTCTTCATTCCCATCCACCGGAAGGTCCGCTTAAGGTCTCGATACATCTTGGTACCCAGGGTGCCAAGCAAAAAGGAAGGCTGTGGGCCTCCGAGAGCAACTCGCTCGCGAAACACGCAATGTCCGGAACACACAACCGGCCTCTATAAGTCAACCAGCATGCGGTGAATATACAAAGTCAAAGTCACCACAAGACTAACTCTGTCAACCAATCTCTTAAGTGCGGGGTCACCCAACTGGCTGTCTATAATCCATTTGCCTAATCGACGGTGAGCAGTCCAATCGAGCTACCCCGGCGGTAACCTCACCCAACAACATCGCAACCTCTCGCCCGCTCGAACTCTCTCTCTCCGCAAACTGGCTGGGAACTCAACAACGCCGCAGAGTGCGACGTCTTTCTACTCAAAGCATCGGCCACTACATTGGCTTTTTACCGGATGGTACAAAATCTCGATCCATAATCCTTTACCAACTCTAACCATCTCCTCTCGCCTCATATTCAACTTCTTACGAGTAAAGCGAGATACTTGAGGCTCGGTGATCGGTAAACATCCGAATCCGCTCACCATACAGGTAATGCCTCCAAATCTTGATTGCAAACACCACCGCCGCCAACTCCATATCATGAGTCGGGTAGTTCTGCTCATACGGCTTGGTGACGGGAAGCATAGGCAATGACCTTCCCGTCTTTGCATCAACACAAAACCTAATCCAAACTTGGAAGCATCATCAGTAGACCACGAAACCACTGTCCCCTCGGATTGCCAACATCAGTCTTTGAAGTCAAGCTGCGCTTGAGCACGGCAAAGCTCTCATCACACTGCTTGTCCCAAACAAACTCGACACCCTTCCTCGTCGGACGAGTGAGGGGCGAGGCTAAAGCGAAAAGTCCTTGACGAACCGAGCGGTAGTAACTCGCCAAACCCGAGAAAGTCGCGAATCTCGGCAATCGAAGTCGGCTTGGCCCATGAACTCACGGCCTCAATCTTCGCGGGGTCCACGGCTATACCATCTCTCTCGAAACCACGTGGCCTAGGAAGGCCACCTGCTCCAACCAGAAATCACATTTGGAAAACTTCGCATAAAGTGGTTTTCCTCAAAGCCGCCAATACTCGCCTCAAATGCTCTGCATGGTCTTCTTTAGACCTCGAATAAATCAGAATATCGTCAATGAACACGATGACGAAGTTTGTCCAAAAATGATTTGAACACCCTATCCATCATGTCCATGAACGCGGTGGGGCATTGGTCAATCCAAACGACATGACCACAAACTCATAGTGACCATATCTAGACTGAAAGTTGTCTTAGGAATGTCGGCATCCCCGATCCATGAATCGATGGTAACCGGATCTCGGATCTATCTTGGAGAACACGAAGCTCCCTGAAGCCGATCGAACAAATCATCGATCACGGGGCAACGGATACTTATTCTTCACTTCATCACCTTATTAAGTTCGCGGTAATCAATACATAAGCGCATTGAACCATCCTTCTTTTTCACAAACAGGCCCCGTGCTCCCCACGGGACACACTCGGACGGATGAACCCTCGATCTAACATCTCCTGCAGCTGAATCTTCGTTCCTTTAACTCACTGGCGCCATACGATCACGGAGCCTTCGAGATAGGGAGGGTCCCCGGCTCGAGCTCAATTGTGAAGTCAACCTCTCTTCGGGGCAACCCGTAACTCCTCAGAAACACGTCCGCAAACTCCCGCACGACCGGCACTGATCATGCAGACACGAGGGGCGCTCTTCCCGCACAACTTGGCTAGATAGCCCCAAGCTCCATGAGCTAGCAAACGACGAGCTTTCACGGTGACACCATCGGCGGGCAAACTCCACCTGGACTCCACGAAACTTAAAGTGGGCCGACGACTGGCGGCTGAACACTACTTCTTTCCGGTGGCGATCAATCAGCGCGTGGTTAGCGACTAACCACTCCATACCAAGAATCACATCAAAACCGCTCATAGGCGGAACTATGGCGTAGCTAAGCAACTCTCCGGATATCTCGATCCGGCCATCCCTAATCTTATCTCTAGCCAACATATTAACTCCCGAAGGAGTTGCAACAGATAACTCGAAACCTAGAGGCTCTAGTCTTAACTTAGCATGCTCAAGCCAAACAAACACAGATACAAATGAATGCGTGGAACCAGAATCAAACAAGACAAATGCGCAGCGGTGATCTAAAACAAGAAGCGCACTCGCCCTTACGGCGGCATCCGTGACGCTCGGCCTCTGACGGGTCGTAGCAAACACTCGACCTGCTGCTGCTATTGGCCGAGCCGCCATAGCCGGTTTGAGCACAAAAACGGGCCATGTGCCCCTCTCTACCACAACGGAAGCACAATCTAGGTCCAGGTGACAAGCTCCGCGTGGACTTTCCCACAAGTAGCACAAGCGGGAACTGCGTGGGTCCTCCTGCTTTGTCGGGCTGGAAACGGATGGAGCTCTCGCAGATCTCTCTGCTGAAAGCGCCCTTGGCGGCGCTGCGCCCTCCCGAAAATCAAACTTCCTCTTACGCCCCACTACCTTTGGGGCGGAGATGGCCGAAGCAGAGCGGCAACAACCGCTCGGCAGGATACTTCCCATTATAGATCGTGGCTAATGGGATGAGCCCTAGCATAAGTGTCGGGGCACGAGCCACGACATCTCGGGAAACACACCGCCTCAATCCGGATATGAACTTCCGAATCTTGACTCCGGGGTGGCAATCAAGCGAGGAGCAAAATATCCATACTCACGAGAACTTGCGCTCATATTCCTCAATGGAATCAAACCTCGCTTCAGGTTCGGAAGAGCTCCACCATCTTCTCTTGAGCCTCATCACCGATGAACTTTACCTTGAACTCGGCCTTGAAGAACTCCCAAGTAGAAGGGTGGAGACCCAGTGGTCTCTCGCTCAAGGTGGACTCCCACCACCATCTCATTTGTGCCTCCTAGCACATGAGCCGCACACCTCGGCCTCGAATATCGGGGCACACCATGATCGGGAAGGTGTACTCCAAATGGGAAATCCACACTGGCTGCCGCTAACGCATCACCGGTGGCATCAAACTTCTCGGGCTTCCACTTCACAAAATCCTTACGCCACCTACCCAATTCCTCGGAACCCTCTCGCCATATCGCCTCTGGGGCTACTTGCTCTCGAGGAGCTGGAGGTGCTACCGAGCTGAACCAATCGAGTCGTTTTGCTCGATCTGGGCTCGGGACTCTTCCTGCCTTGGCGCCAACAAGGCACAGGTCTCTCGCCTCTGGTCACTCAACATGCGACCATAAAAGCCCTCATAGACTCAAAAAAAACTCGCTCCGGGAGCGATCTCACGGCGCTCGATCGCCTCAATGCCCGCTCTAGGCGTAACAGAGGAGCGCTGGTGGAATGCCATCGGTCTCGGCTTGGGACGATGTCCCTGCAGATGTCGATCCGATCCCGATACCTCGACCGCTCTCGAACCTCCTCTCCGATGACGGGGTGGTAGCATCTTTGGCGATCTACATCCAAACCAACAACGAATCAAAACACACTGTCACCATTCCACAACACCAAACAAGGCATACACTAGATGATAGGTATTGTAAATTCTTAACCCTTTTCCTTTCTAAAACAATAAATCTAGGCGCACTGATGACTGCTTGAGTCTTGGTGATCATGGAAGGATGACCTACAACAAAGGTCGGGTCTCTGAGAATCTATGACTACGAGCTCGATACCAAGCTGTAAAGACCCACCCAAAAGGGGCTCTAAATGGCCTTTACCCCAATGCATGTATTGAAAATAGAAGACATTATGAAAAACACATTTTGATTCCAAGTAAAAGCAGAAACATTCAACAACCAAAACATACATTTCTAAAAGCATACTCGATCAGAGATTTATTTAAACCATTAAAACAATCCACAAGTACAAATATCTTTGGAATCCATAAAACGTAAGAAAACATCCGGGGCTCTGTGCCCGTCTACATGCATTCAGGGAAATAACAAAAGTCAAGAGTCATGATAAAATAAAATAGTCGGAGATGACAAAGCAGATTCCATGATCACAGCTCCTCCTTCACCATCCTGTCTCGCCTTGATTACCCGTGGAAAACCACAGAATAAGGGTGAGTAACGAATTACCCGAAGAAGAATCCCCAACGGGGGTACAATACGATATACATGATCATCTAGAAGAATGTATGCAAGCTATGAGTACAAACACAGAGCGGAGCACATAGCTAAGTCCACACTTGGACCTCGGATGCCAACTCGTGGTCTTAGTCCGGAAATACCACAACACACTAAACGAGCTATACGGGAACAAGTCCCGGCCTCACTGTCATCGCCGATACGAAAGGTGCATCGCTCAAGATCCCGAGGAGCTCTCGATCGGGGGGTGTAATGAGCGTAAGCGCACCGCATGCTACCGCAAACTCGGGGGTGCGGGTCGAGTGGCAAGCCGCCGTGTCGGGCCACCATGCCTAACTAAATCTCCGGATGCGTGTCGCGACATAGGGGTGTGAGACACGGACACGTGAACTATGTTAGCTCTGTACCACCGCACTTTGAGGCTAAGGAACCGGTCGTGGTAGGCTTACACCAGAAGCGGTCCTTGCCCTAACAGTGGCAATCAAGGGCTACGGCCGAACACGCCGAGGACGTGCTGCCGATTGCGAGGGACGAGGCAATGTCAAGTCATCATCTCGACCGTTGGGGCATTTAACGACCGCCACCCTCACCCAAGATTGCGAGGCCACCGTTAGGGTTAGCTAAACCCTAACGGGATCGTGGACTGAGTACCATCTCGCACGCGTCTCGTCGGGGATGCAAGTTACGTTATGCATCCGGCCGGATGATGCTACCTACCCGAACTCTAAACCATAGCAATAATAACAATTCAATCAATGCGGTCCAATACGTGCTCAACAGATACAAGGAACCTAGCATGATACTACGAAGCAAGAAACAGATATCGAACATGCCGAATGGAACAACCTAGCATGGGCTAACATGAGAAACAATACAAGAGTTCATGCGATCAGAATTGCAAGCAGAGCACCTAGGGCTAAACATGCTAATAATCATACGGGCATACAAAACAACAATCACAAATATACCGCAGGCCCACACAACTCCGGTAAGAAATCCTTACCTTGGTCGGGAGGCTTCTACACACAAATCCTAAGTCGCGGAACAATCCCGAGCTAGCGGCGGGAACCTAGCAAACCAATAATAATCGGCATCTACAACGTCTAAACAACAAAAGAACAAAGCAAGCTCGGCTCAAGGGAACTCACGCGCACGGCGACACGAGCTTGGAGTTGCCGGCAAGCCGCACGGCAGGTCGGGCGCAGCCGCGCACCGGGCACGGCACGGCGGCTGGCGGCGGCGCGCTGCACCGCACGCAAGACGGACAGGGCGCGCGGCGAAGCGAAGCGAGCGTGAAGCGTCTTGAAGCGAGCCGCTAGGGCGAAGGCTTGGCGCTGGGCGCGGCACGACAGCGACGCGACGCGGCTGGGCGCTTCGGCGCGCGGCGCGCGCTGGCGCTGGCGTCTGGCGTCTCGCTGGCTGGCGCGATCCGCACGATCTGGCGAGCGATGGTGTCGCGAGGGTCGCTTCAACAGATCTGGGCGATCCGTGCGACGGCAGAGGTGCGCCAACGGATCTGGGCGACCGGTGAGCGATGGCGTCGCGGGAGGTTGCGACGGTGGATCTCGCGGTTCTTTGTCCGCGCGGCGGCGCAGGGCCGCTTCAACAGATCTGGCGAGAGGTCTTCGCGGGTGGGACGGCGCGACGATGGTCGCTTCTCTCGGCATTTGCGCAATCAACACAAACACACACAACACTCTACATCTTACCTTCGGCCAACATCAAAACCAAATGAGAAGATGAAGAGGATGAAGACTTACCGGAATGATGATGATCGAACCCAAGGAGATGCAAGGGAAAGAAGAATCGGCAAAGGCTATGGAGAGGGAGAGCTTGTGCGGCCAAGAGGAGATTTGGAGAAGAAGATGGAATAAACCTAATTTCTATTTCATTTAACCAAATGCACCAAAACTCCAAAATCCAAGGTTAACTAAGATGTGATGCAGAAAGAGCAACAAGAGCACCTAATGGCTCAATTGGCACACATCTCCACAAGCTTCCCAGGAGACCCGGGTTCAAACCCCAGCTGCAGCACAATTCCCTTTTAATTTTACTTTTGCATCAAACCTTGCTCAAACCAATCCACAAACCCCTCCAAAAACCTACAAAACCAACCAATAATTTTAGTGCTGGAAAAGACACAAACGACTCGACGGGATCAAATTACCAAATTACCCCTAGGGCATACCCGGAAGATCGGGAAGAAAAACACAGGGTCGTTACAGTAGAACCGCTTCGTCTCCGCTACACAACACTACACAAGGCATAACTAGATGAAAAGTATTGTAAATTCTTAACCCTTTTCTTTTAAAGCGGTAAACTTAGGCGCACTGATGACCGTCTGAGTGCCGATGATCATGGATAAACGACCTACAACAAAGGTCGGGATCTACAGAATCTATGACTCGAGCTCGATACCAATCAGTAAAGACCCGACCCAAAAAGGGGCTCTAAATGGCCTTTACCCCAATGCATGTATTGAAAATAGAAGACATTATGAAAAACACAATTTGATTCCAAGTAAAAGCAGAAACATTCAACAACCAAAACATACATTTCTAAAAGCATACTACGATCAGAGATTTATTTAAACCATTAAAACAATCCACAAGTACAAATATGCTGGAATCCATAAACGTAAGAAAACATCCCGGGCTCTGTGCCCGTCTACATGCATTCAGGGGAAATAACAAAAGTCAAGAGTCATGATAAAATAAAATAGTCAGAGATGACAAGCAGGATTCCATGATCACGGCTCCTCCTTGACCATCCTGTCCCGCCTTGATTACGTGGAAAACCACGTAATAAGGGTGAGTAACGAATTACCCAAGAAGAATCCCCAACCGGGTACAATACGATATACATGATCATCTAGAAGAATGTATGCAAGCTATGATTACAAACACAGAGCGGAGCACATAGCTAAGTCCACACTTGGACCTCGGATGCCAACTCGTGGTCTTAGTCAGGAAAATACCACAACACACTATACGCGCTATACGGGAACAAGTCCGGCCTCGGCTGTCTCACGACGATACGAAAGGTGCATCGCTCAAGATCCCGAGGAGCTCTCCGGTCGGCGTTGTAATGAGCGTAAGCGGCACCGCATGCACCGCAAACTCGGGGGTGTCGGGTCTAGTGGCAAGTCGCCCGAGTTCGACCACCATGCCTAACTAAATCTCCGGATCGGTGTCACCGACATAGGGGTGTGAGACCACGACACGTGAACTATGTCGGCTGTACCACCGCACACCGAGGCTAAGGAACCGGTCGTGGTAGGCTTACACCAGAAGCGGTCCTTGCCCTAACAGTGGCAATCAAGGGCTACGGCCGAACACGCCGGCGAGGACGCGTGTCGATCGCCGGGACGAGGCAATGCCAAGTCATCATCCCGACCGTTGGGGCATTTAACGATCGCCACCCTCACCCAAGATTGCGGGGCCGGCCGTTAGGGTTAGCTAAACCCTAACGGGATCGGGACGGAGTACCATCTCGCACGTCCCTCATCGGGATGCAAGTTACGTTATGCATCCGGCCGGATGATGCTACCTACGAACTCTAAACTATAGCAATAATAACAATTCAATCAATGCGGTCCAATACGTGCTCAACAGATACAAGGAACCTAGCATGATACTACGAAGCAAGAACAGATATCGAACATGCCAGAATGGAACAACCTAGCATGGGCTAACATGATAAACAATACAAGATTTCATGCCGATCGAGGATTGCAACAGAGCACCTAGGGCTAAACATGCTAATAATCATACAGGCATACAAAACAACAATCACAAATATACCGCAGGCCCACACAACTCCGGTAAGAAATCCTTACCTTGGTCGGGAGGCTTCTACACACAAATCCTAAGTCTCTTTGAACAATCCCGAGCTAGCGAGCGGGAACCTAGCAAACCAATAATAATCATCATCTAAAACGTCTAAACAACAATAGAACAGCAAGCTCGGCTCTGGGAACTCACGCGGCACGGCGACATGGAGCTGCTGGCAAGCTGGCACGAGCAGTGGTTGGGCGCAGCCGCGCTACCGCTGCACGGCAGGCCAGGGCGCTGGCCGCGCGCTGGCACGGCAGTGGCTGGCGCTGGCTGCTGGCGGCACGGCACGCACACGGATGCACGGTGGAGGGCATGCGCGCGGCGAGAGTCGGCGTGCGGGCGGCGGCTTCGGGCGAAGGCACGCGGGCGCTGGCGTGCGGCGACACGCGCGAACGCGCTGGGAGCGCGGGCGAAGTAGCTCGGCGCGAAAGGCGCTGGCGCGTCGCGGCGAGAGACGCGGACGCGGCCGGGCGCGCGGCGAGCAGCTTCGGCGGCGGCGGCGCGGCGGCGCGTCTGGCGTCGCTCTGCTGGCGCGTGATTCGCACGACGACGAGCGATGGCGTGCGGGAGGGCTGCGACGGTGGATCTGGCGCGACCTGGCGAGCGATGGCGTGCTGGCGATCTGGCGAGCGATGGCGTGCGGCAGGGCTGCTTCAACAGATCTGGGCGAGGGGCTGGCCGGCGACGATGGCTGCTGCTGGCTTCTCTCGGCTGGCTGCAATCAACACAAACACACACAACACTCTACTTCTTACCTTCGGCCAGCATCAAAAACCAAATGAGGAGATGAAGAGGATGAAGACTTACCCGGAATGATGATGATCGAACCCAAGGAGATGCAAGGGAAAGAAGAATCGGCAAGGGCTATGGAGAGGGAGAGCTTGTGCGGCCAAGAGGTGATTTGGAGAAGAAGATGGAATAAACCTAATTTCTATTTCATTTAACCAAATGCACCAAAACTCCAAAATCCAAGGCTAACCATAAAATGATGCAGGAAGAGCAACAAGAGCACCTAATGGCTCAATTGGCACACATCTCCACAAGCTTCCCAGGAGACCCGGGTTCAAACCCCAGCTGCAGCACAATTTCCTTTATTTTTACTTTTGCATCAAACCTTGCTCAAACCAAACCACAAACCCCTCCAAAAACCTACAAAAACCATCCAATAATTTTAGTAACTGGAAAAGACACAAACGACCCTGACGGCCCGACCAAATTACCAAATTACCCCTAGGGCATACCGGAAGATCGGGAAGAAAAACACTGGGTCGTTACAAGGTCGGCCCGACTTTAAGTTTCGTGGAGTCCAGGTGGAGTTTGCCCGCCGATGGTGTCACCGTGAAAGCTCGTCGTTTGCTAGCTCATGGAGCTTGGGGCTATCTAGCCAAGTTGTGCGGGAGAGCCGCCCCTCGTTGTCTGTTGATCGTGCACCGGTCGTGCAGGAGTTTGCGGACGTGTTTTCGAGGAGTTACCGGGGTTGCCCGAAGAGAGAGGTTGACTTCACAATTGAGCTCGAGCCGAGGACCCTCCTTATCTCGAAGGCTCCGTGATCGTATGGCGCCGGTGAGCTAAAAGAATCAAGATTCGATTGCCAGGAGATGCTTGATCGAGGGTTCATCCGTCCGAGTGTGTCCCCGTGGGGAGCACGATTCTGTTTGTGAAGAAGAAGGATGGTTCGATGCGCTTATGCATTGATTACCGCGAGCTTAATAAGGTGATGATGAAGAATAAGTATCCGCTGCCCGTATTGACGATTTGTTCGATCACTTCATGGAGCTTCCGTGTTCTCCAAGATAGATCCGAGATCCGGTTACCATCGATTTGCGGATCGGGGATGCCGACATTCCTAAGAGGCGACTTTCAGTCTAGATATGGTCACTATGAGTTTGTGGTCATGTCGTTTGGATTGACCAATGCCCCCCGCGTTCATGGACATGATGGATAGGGTGTTCAAATCATTTTTGGACGGCTTCGTCATCGTGTTCATTGACGATATTCGATTTATTCGAGGTCTAAAGAAGACCATGCGAGCATTTGAGAGCGAGTTTTGGCGGCCTTGAGGAAAACCGGCTTTATGCGAAGTTTTCCAAGTGTGAGTTTTGGTTGGAACAGTGGCCTTCCTAGGCCACGTGGTTTCGAGAGATGGTATAGCCGTGGACCCCGCGAAGATTGAGGCCGTGAGTTCGTGGGCCAAGCCGACTTCCGATTCTTGCCGAGATACGCAGCTTTCTTGGTTTGGCGAGTTACTACCGTCGGTTCGTCAAGGACTTTTTCGCTATAGCCTCGCCCCTCACTCGTCGACGAGGAAGGGTGTCGAGTTTGTTTGGGACGGCAGTGTGATGAGAGCTTTGCCGTGCTCAAGCGCGCATTTGACTTCAAAGACTGATGTTGGCGATCCCGGAGGGGAGGTGGTTTCGTGGTCTCTGATGACGCTTCCAAGTTTGGTTTAGGTTGTGTGTTGATGCAGAACGGGAAGGTCATTGCCTATGCTTCCCGTCAGCTGAAGCCGTATAAGAAGAACTACCCGACTCATGATATGGAGTTGGCAGCAGTGGTGTTCGCACTGAAGATTTGGAGGCATTACCTGTATGGCGAGCGGATTCAGATGTTTACCGATCACCAGAGCCTCAAGTATCTGTTTACTCAAAAGGAGTTGAATATGAGGCAGAGGAGATGGTTGGAGTTGGTAAAGGATTATGACTGCGAGATTTTGTACCATCCGGGTAAAGCCAATGTAGTGGCCGATGCTTTGAGTAGAAAGACGTCGCACTCCGCGGCGTTGTTGATTTCCCAGCCTAGATTGCGAAAAGAGTTCGAGCGAGCCGAGGTTGCAGTGTTGTTGGGAGAGGTCACCGCCAGGGTAGCTCAGTTGACGGTGCAGCCGTCGATTAGGCAGCGGATTATAGACAGCCAGTTGGGTGACCCCGCACTTAAGAGATTGGTTGACAGAGTTAGTGCTGACGGAGACTTTGACTTTGTATATTCACCAGATAAAGGTTGACTTATAGAGGTCGGTTGTGTTTCGGACATTGCAGGATTGCGAGCAGAGTGCTCTCTCAGAGGCCCACAGATTCCCCATTTGCTTGGCACGGGGGGGTACCAAGATGTATCAGACCTTAAGCGGACCTTCCGGTGGATGGGAATGAAGAGAGATGTGGCAGAGTTTGTCAGCCGGTGTCTCACTTGTCGCCAAGTGAAGGCACCCTGTGCAGAGGCCTACTGGTTTGTTGCGACCACCGAGTGTGCCTGATGGAAATGGGAAGAGATCTCCATGGACTTTATCTCTGGTTTGCCAAGGACTCGAGGAAGTTCTCTCAGATTTGGGTGATAGTCGACCGTTTGACTAAGAGCGCACACTTCATCCCCGGTAGAGACACTTATACCGTGGAGCAGTGGGCGCAATTGTTTTTGGAGCAGATCATCCGTTACCATGGTGTGCCTGTGAGGATTGTGTCTGACCGTGACTCGCGGTTCACTTCTCGTTTCGGAGAGCGCCCAGAAGGGTTTGGGCACAGAGTGCGCCAAAGACTGACTTTTCACCCCCAGACGGATGGTCGATCGAGAGAGTGAATCGATTCTCGAGGATATGTTGAGGGCTTGTGTGTTGGATTTCCCGAGCGATTGGGACGATTCATACTTAATGGAGTTTGCCTATAACAACGATTATCGATCGTCGATTCAGATGGCTCCATTCAAGGCTTTGTATGGTAAGCGTTGTCGGCCCCCGTGTTCGGGAAGAGGTTGGTGATAGACGAGTTTTGGGGTCGAGAGTTACTGCAGTTGACCAATGGTGCAGAGCAGAAGATTAGAGCTCGTATGTTGACAGCTCAGAGCAGGCAGAAGAGTTACGCCGATGTTCGGCGTCGGGATTTGGAGTTTGAGGTTGGCCAGCATGTATTCCTTAAGGTTGCTCCGATGCGAGGCGTTTTGAGGTTTGGCAAACGTGGGAAGTTGAGTCCCCGTTTTGTTGGTCCTTTCGAGATCTTAGAGAGGATTGGTAGAGTTGCTTACCGGTTAGCCCTACCTCCGTCACTATCAGCGGTGCATAGTGTTTTTCATGTATCGATGTTGAGGCAGTATGTGCCGGACCCGTCGCACATTGTGGACTTTGAGCCTTTGCAGCTGAATGAGGATTTGAGCTTCGAGGAGAAGCCAGTGAGGATCCTTGCCTTTGAGATCAAGACGTTGCGTAATCGCGAGATTCGTTTGGTAAAGGTTGATTTGTGGTTTGGTTTGAGCAAGGTTTGATGCAAAAGTAAAAATAAAGGAAATTGAGCTGCAGCTGGGGTTTGAGCCCGGGTCTCCTGGGAAGCTTGTGGGGATGTGTGCCAATTGAGCCAATAGGTGCTCTTGTTGCTCTTCCTGCATCATCTTATGGTTAGCCTTGGATTTTGGAGTTTTGGTGCATTTGGTTAAATGAAATAGAAATTAGGTTTATTCCATCTTCTTCTCCAAATCACCTCTTGGCCGCACAAGCTTTCCTCTCCATAGCCTTTGCCGATTCTCCTTTCCCTTGCATCTCCTTGGGTTCGATCATCATCATTCCGGGTAAGTCTTCATCCTCTTCATCTCTTCTTTTGGTTATTGATGCTGGCCGAAGGTAAGAAGTAGAGTGTTGTGTGTGTTGTGTGGTTTGCAGCCAGCCGAGAGAAGCCAGCCAGCAGCCATCGTCGCCGTCCAGCCGGCCAGCCCCTCGCCCAGATCTGTTGAAGCAGCCCCGCCGCGACGCCAAAGCCGGACAAGCAGCTTTCGCCAGATCGCCCGCACGCCATCGCTCGCCAGATCGCCCGCACGCCATCGCTCGCCCGGTCGCGCAGATCCCGTCGCCGCAGCCTCCCGCACGCCATCGCTCGTCGTCGTGCGGATCGCGCGCAGCGATAGACGCTAGACGCCGGCGCCGCGCGCGCGCACCCGCCCGCGTCGCGTCGCTGTCGCCGCGCCGCGCGCCGCGCGCGCCCGCGCGCGCGCCGCGCGCGCTGCGTCCGCGCCGTGCATCCGCGTGCGTGCGCCGTGCGCCGCAGCTAGCGCGCCGCGCCTGCCGTGCGGTAGCAAGGCGGCGCCGACCTGCTGCCGCTGGTGCGGCTTGTTGCAGCTCCAAGCTCGTGTCGCCGTGCCACGTGAGTTCCCGAGCCGAGCTTGCGTTTCTATTGTTTTTAAGACTTTTAGGTATTGACTATTATTGGTTTGTTAGGTTCCCGCTCGCTAGCTCGGGATTGTTCCGCAGCTTAGGATTTGTGTGTAGAAGCCTTCCGACCAAGGTAAGGATTTCTTACCGGAGTTGTGTGGGCCCTGCGGTATATTTGTGATTGTTGTTTTGTATGCCTGTGTATGTGTAACAGCATGTTTAGCCCTAGGTGCTCTGTTCTGAATTCCTGACTGGCATGAACTCTTGTTTTGTTTCTCATGTTAGTCCATGCTAGGTTGTTCCATTCTGGCATGTTCGATATCTGTTCTTGCTTCGTAGTATCATGCTAGGTTCCTTGTATCTGTTGAGCACATATTGGACTGAATTGTATGATTTGTTATTATTGCTATGATTTAGAGTTCAGGTAGGTAGCATCATCCGGGCCGGATGCATAACGTAACTTGCATCCTCGACAGGGACGTACGAGATGGTACTCCGTCCCTGATCCCGTTAGGGTTTAGCTAACCCTAACGGTGGCCCCGCAATCTTGGGTGAGGGTGTGGCATCGTTAAATGCCCCAACGGTCGGGATGATGACTTGGCATTGCCTCGTCCCCGACAGTCGACACGTCCTCAGCGTGTTCGGCCGTAGCCCTTGATTGCCACCTGTTAGGGCAAGGACCGCTTCCTAGTGTAAGCCTACCACGACCGGTTCCTTAGCCTCAGGTGCGGTGGTTCAGGCTGACATAGTTCACGTGTCCAGGTCTCACACCCCTATGTCAGTGACACCGATCCAGAGATTTAGTTAGGCGTGGTGACTGGACATGGGCAGCTTGCCACTAGACCCGGCACCCCCCATAGTCTGCAGTATCACGCGGTGCGCGCTTACGCTCATTACAGCGCCGACCGGAGAGCTCCTCGGGATCTTGAGCTAGTGCACCTTTCGTATCGACGAGAGAGACAGCCGAGGCGGGACTTGTTTCCGTATAGGGGCGTATAGTGTGTGGTGGTATTTTTTCGGACTAAGACCCTGAGTTGGCATCCGAGGTCCAAGTGTGGACTTAGCTATGTGCTCCGCTCTGTGCTTATACTCATGGCTTGCATACATTCTTCTAGATGATCTTTTATATCGTATTGTACCTCGGTTGGGGATTCTTACTGAGTAATTCGTTACTCACCCTTATTTTGTGGTTTCCCACAGGTAACCAAGGCGCGAGGCAGGATGGCTGAAGGAGGAGCTGTGATCATGGAATCCTATTTGTCATCTCTCGACTTTTCTTATGTTATGACTCTTTTCGTTATTTCCCCACGAATGCATGTAGGCAGGCACGAGCCCTAGGATACTTTTTCTCAATTATTTGTGGATTCGGCTTTGTTGAATTTGAGGACGTTTTAAATGTTTTTAATAAAATCTCGATCGATCGAGTAAATCGTTGGAAATGTATTTGTCTGTGAAACAGGTGCTTGGAGACAGGGACAGGTTTCAATAGACTTTATTGTTCTGAATGAATCTTGAATGTTTTGATTTAATGGGAATCCGAAAACTTTATTTGCATCATGTCTTTTCCTTTTAACACATGCATTGGGGTAAAGGCCTATTTAGTGCCCTTTTTGGGTCAGGTCTTTACACATAAACATAAGACTCAGAGTTTTAACATCTGGTTTCCATGATCAGCAGCTTCTCCTTCAGCCATCCTGTCTCGCGCCATGGCTACCTGTGGAAAACCACAAAATTAAGGGTGAGTAACGAATTACTCAGTAAGAATCCCCAACCGGGGTACAATACGATATAACTGGTCATCTAGCAGAAAGTATGCAAGCCATGAATATAAACACAGAAGAGAGCACACAACTTTAATCCATACATAAACCTCGGATGCCATCTTACGGTCTTACTCCGGAAAACTACAACATTTTACGATACTATACGATAAACTAGTCTCGGCCTCAACCTTCCTACTGTCGATACGAAAGGTACACTGAACTCAAGATCCAGAGGAGCTCTCCAGTCTGCGCTGTAATGAGCGTGTGCGCGCACCGCATGCTGCTGCAAACCAGGGAGGTGCTGGGTCTAGGGCATGCTGCCCTGGTCCAGTACGCATGCCTAACAAATCTCTAGATTGGTGTCACTAAACATAGTGGTGTGAGACCAGGACACTATGACTATGTCAGCCTGTACCACCGCACCTGAGGCTAAGAAATCGGCCGTGGTAGGCTTACACAGGAACCGGTCCTTACCCTATCAAATGGCAATCAAAGGCTACTGCCGACACGCTGAGGACTTGTCTACTTCCGGGGACAAGGCAATGCCTCGTCATTCCCCCGGCCGTTGGGGCATTTAACAGTCTGCCACCCTCACCCAAGATTGCACTGGGCTACCGTTAGGGTTAGCTAAACCCTAACGACGGATCAGGGACGGAGAACTGCTTCGCACGTCCCTGCCACGGATGCAAGTTACGTTATGTATCCTCGCCCGGATCATGCTACCTATCAGAAATCTAAGCTATAACAGATAACAGCAAACAATTCAATACGTGCTCAGCAGAAACAATGAACCTAGCATGATACTACGAAGCGAGAACAGATATCGAGCATGTCAGAACAGAACAACCTAGCATGGAACTATACTGAGAAACAACACGAGAATCATGCCAGTCAGAATTCAGAACAGAGCACCTATCCGCTAACATGCTGATAAACATAAACAAGCATACAAACAGCAATCACAGAATATATCGCAGGGCCCACACAACTCCGGTAAGAAATCCTTACCTTAGTCGGAAGGCAACTACAGACAAAGATTCTATGCTGCAATCGACCCCGAGCTAGCTAACGGGAACCTAACAAGCAACAACAATTATCACAATCTATAGGCCTAAATATAATAATACAAACAGGGCTCGGCTAGGGAGCAATTCACATGGCACAGCGGCCGTGCGCGCGGACAGATCAGTGACGGAGCCGGGCACTCTTGGGGTCTTTGGTGCGCAGGTCGCGCGACGCGGACGGACGATGGCACGGGCACTGGAGAGCTGGGCTGCGCGCAGACGGGCGACATTGGCACGGGCATGCAGACGCGACGGCTGGGCGCTGGGCTGCGCGCGGACGGGCGCTTGGGCTGCACGCGGAAGGGCGACGACGCGATGCGGGCGAGCTCGAGCTGGGAAGGCGCGCGGGCGAACGGGCTGCTGTGGCTCGGCATTGGCGATGGCACGATGCAGGCCAGATGCGCTACTGATAAGTGGTCGCGAGCGCAGCCGAGGCGCTGTGGGCGGCGGGCTGGCTTGGTGCTCTGGCTGCTGCCGCTCTCGGGCGATAAGGGCGACGCAATCTGGCTGGCTGGCGATGGGGTCTTGGTGCGATCGCGGCATGCGGCGTGGCAGACGAGTGTGCAATCTTATTTCTTTGGCGATTCGACGCGATCTGCTGCTGCTCGGCTGGGCTGCACAACACCAAGAAAAACTCAGCTCTCCTCTCTCGGCCAGCAAAAGCCACACCAAATGAAAGAGAGAAGAGATCGAGACACTTACCCGGGACGACGATCGACGAATCTGCTTGGGGAGAAGTGCACGGCAAGGAGAGCTAGGGAGAATGGGGTTGGGCGGCTAGGGGAGTTTGGAGAACAAAAGAACAAAAACCTATTTTCCTTTCCTTTTTATCAAACACACCAAAATCCCAAAAACCCAAAGCAAACCAAGACAAACCGCGGAATGAGCATCAATATCGACTTGTGGCACAATCGGCAACACCACTCCGCTGATTCCCTGGCAACCCTGGTTCGAAGCCCAACAACTTCACTTTAAATATCTATTTTATTTTTCCATCTCCCCATGCCCAAACACTTCCACAAAGCAACCAAACCCTACATATAACCATCCAATAATATTAACAGCTGAAAAAGATAGAAACGGCGCTGACGAGCCGACCAAATTACCAAAATACCCCTACGGCATACCTGGAAGACCGGGATGAAAACCTGGGCCGTTACAATATTCCCTCATTTTTATGACTTTAGTCCCCGAAAGTCCTTAAGACTGAAACAGCTCAGGATAATGCAATCTCATCTCGTCCTCCCGCTCCCAAGTGACTTCCTCTGAACTTTGACTCCTCCACTGAACCTTTACCAAACGAATCTCACGATTACGCAACGTCTTTGTCTCAAAGGCAAGAATCCTCACAGGCTTCTCATAGAAGCTCAAATCCTCATTCAACTGCAAAGGCTCAAAGTCCACAATGTGCGACGGGTCCGGCACATACTGCCTCAACATCGGTACATGAAAAACACTGTGCAGAGCTGACAATGATGGAGGTAAGGCTAACCGATATGCAACTCTGCCAATCCTCTCAAGAATCTCAAACTGACCGACAAAACTGGGACTCAACTTCCCTCGCTTACCAAACCTCAACACACCTCGCATCGGTGCAACCTTTAAAAACACGTGTTGTCCAACCTCAAACTCTAAATCTCGACGTCGAACATCGGCGTAACTCTTCTGCCTACTCTAAGCTGTCAACATACGAGCTCTAATCTTCTGCACTGCACTGTTGGTCAACTGTAGCAACTCAGGACCCAAAACCTGCCTATCACCAACCTCTTCCCAGAACAGGGGAGACCGGCAACGCTTACCATACAAAGCCTTGAATGGAGCCATCTGGATCGTCGACTGATAACTGTTATTATAAGCAAACTCCATCAAATACAGATACTGGTCCCAACTGCCCGGGAAGTCCAACACACAAGCTCTCAGTATATCCTCAAGAATCTGGTTAACCCTCTCAGTCTGACCATCTGTCTGAGGGTGAAAAGCTGTGCTGAAGCTGCACTTAGTGCCTAAGGCTTTCTGGAGCGCCCTCTAGAAACGAGAAGTGAACCGCGAATCACGGTCTGACACAATCCTCACAGGCACACCATGATAACGGATGATCTGCTCCAAAAACAACTGCGCCCACTGTTCCACGGTATAAGTGTCTCTACCGGGAATGAAGTGTGCGCTCTTAGTCAAGCGGTCAACAATCACCCAGATCTGAGAGAACTTCCTCGGAGTCCTGGGCAAACCAACAATAAAATCCATGGAGATCTCTTCCCATTTCCACTGAGGCACACTCAGCGGCTGCAACAATCGGCTGGTCTCTGCCTGGGTGCCTTCACCTGCTGAAAAGTGAAGCACCAACTAACAAACTCTGCCACGTCTCTCTTCATACCCATCCACCAGAACGTCTGCTTGAGATCCTGATACATCTTGGTACACCCGGGGTGCCAAGCAAATGGAGAACTGTGGGCCTCTGAAAGCAACTCTGCTCGCAATCCTGCAACCTCCGAAACACACAACCGGCCTCTGTAGGTCAACCCACTGTCTGGTGAATGCACGAAGTCAAAATCTTCGTCAGCATTAACTCTGTCAAACAATCTCTTAACTGCGGAGTCACTCAGCTGGCTATCGATAATCCGTTGTCTGTTCGACAACTGAACTGTCAACTGAGCTACTCTGGCAGTAACCTCACCCAACAACATTGCAACCTCGGCCCGCTCGAACTCTTTCCGCAATCTGGGCTGGGAACTCAACAACGTCGCGGAGTGCGACGTCTTCCTACTCAAAGCATCAGCCACAACATTGGCTTTACCCGGATGGTGCAAAATCTCGCAGTCATAATCTTTTACTAACTCTAACCACCTCCTTTGCCTCATATTCAACTCCTTCTAAGTAAACAGATACTTGAGGCTCTGATGATCAGTAAACATCTGAATCCGCTCACCGTACAGGTAATGCCTCCAAATCTTCAGCGCAAACACTACTATTGCCAACTCCATATCATGAGTCGGGTAGTTCTTCTCATACGGCTTCAGTTGACGGGAAGCATAAGCAATGACCTTTCCGTGCTGCATCAACACACAACCTAACCCAAACTTGGAAGCATCGTTGTAAACTACGGAAACCACCTGTCCCCTCCAGGACTGCTAACACTAGTGCTGAAATCAAACTATGCTTGAGCCTGGCAAAGCTCTCATCACACTTACTATCTCAAACAAACTCGACACCCTTTCTCGTCAGACGAGTGAGGGGTCCGTTATGGCGGAAAAGTCCTTAACGAACCGACGGTAGTAACTTGCCAAACCCAGAAAGCTGCGAATCTCAGCAACTGAAGTCGGCTTGGCCCACGAACTCACAGCCTCAATCTTCATGGGGTCCACGGCTATACCATCTCTCGAAACTACGTGACCTAGGAAGGCCACCTGCTCCAACCAGAAATCACATTTGGAAAACTTCGCATAAAGCTGGTTTTCCCTCAAAGCTGTCAACACTCGCCTCAAATGCTCTGCATGATCCTCCCTAGTCCTCGAATAGATCAGAATATCGTCAATGAACACGATGACGAAGCTGTCCAAAAATGATTTGAACACCCTATCCATCATGTCCATGAACGCTGTTGGGGCGTTAGTCAATCCGAACGACATGACCACGAACTCGCAGTGACCATATCTAGACCTGAAAGCTGTCTTAGGAATGTCGGCATCCTTGATCCGCAACTGATGGTAACGGGATCTCAAATCTATCTTGGAGAACACGGAAGCTCCTGAAGCTGGTCGAACAAATCATCAATACGGGGCAACGGGTACTTATTCTTCACGGTAACCTTATTAAGCTCACGATAATCAATACACAAGTGCATCGAACCATCCTTCTTCTTTACAAATAGAACTGGTGCTCCCCACGGGGACACACTCGGACGGATGAACCCTCGATCTAGCATCTCTTGCAATTGAACCTTCAGTTCCTTTAACTCTGCTGGCGCCATACGATACGGAGCCTTCGAGATAGGGAGGGTCCCTGGCTCGAGCTCAATTGTGAAGTCAACCTCTCTCTTCGGGGGTAACCCAGGTAACTCCTCAGGAAACACATCTACAAACTCCTACACGACCGGTACCTGATCAACAGTCAGCGAGGGGCGGCTCTCCCCAGACTACTTGGCTAGGTAGCCCCAAGCTCCACGAGCTAACAAACGACGAGCTTTCACAGCTGACACCATCGGCGGGCAAACTCCACCCTGGACTCCACGAAACTTAAAGCTGGGCCGACCCGGCGGCCTAAACACCACTTCTTTCCAGTGGCAGTCAATCAACGCGTGGTTAGCAGCTAACCACTCCATACCAAGAATCACATCGAAACCGCTCATAGGTAGGACTATGAGCGTAGCTACAAGCAACTCTCCAGATATCTCGATCTGACCATCCTTAACCTCATCTCTAGCTAACATACTAACTCCCGAAGGAGTTGCAACAGACAACTCAAATCCTATAGGCTCTAATCTCAAACTAGCATGCTCAGCAAACATAACAGATACAAACGAATGGGTAGAACTAGAATCAAACAAAACAAATGCGCAGTGATCTAAAATAAGTAGTGTACCTGCCATAGTGGCATCTGTACGCTCGGCCTCCTGTCGGGTCGTAGCAAACACCCGACCCTGCTGCTGCGCTGGCTGAGCTACCATAGCTGGCTGATTACAGAAACGGGTCAGATGCCCCTCCTTACCACAACGATAACACAACCTGGTCCCTGCCTGACAAACTCTAGTGTGGGCTCTCCCACAAGTAGCACATAAGGGAATCTGGCTAGGACCGCCCTGCTGGCGAGGCTGGAAACGGACCGGAGCTCTACGCTAATCCCGGTTCTGGTACTACCCTTGGCGGCACTGGCCGCCTCCTCTGAAATCAAACTTCCTCTTCTGCCCCACTGCAGCTGGGACAGGACGCTGAACCGAAGCGGCAACAATCCGCTCAACTAGATACTTCCCATTATAAATGGTAGCCAACTGAACTGCTCTAGCATAAGTGTCAGGGGCCTGTGCCCTGACATCCTGGGACACACCCTGCCTCAAACCAGAAATAAACTTCCGTATCTTCAACTCAGGGGTGGCAATCAGCTGCGGAGCAAAGCACCCATACTCCGAGAATTTCCTCTCATACTCCTCAATAGAATCAGATCCCTGCTTCAGGTTCTAGAACAGCTCTACAACCTTTTCCTGGGCCTCATCACTAATATACTTGGCCTTGAACTCAGACTTAAAGAAATCCCAGGTGGCAGGTGGAGACCCAGCTGGTCTCTCACTCAAAGTGGATTCCCACCACCATCTAGCTCCTAGCACATGAGCTGCACATCTCGCCCTCTGAACATCGGGGCACACCATAATCAGAAAGGTGTACTCCATATGGGCAATCCATCTGGCTGCAGCTAAAGGATCTCCCAAGGCATCAAACTTCTCTGGCTTCCACTTCACGAAGTCTTTCAGCCATCTGCCAAGCTCCTCGGCACCCTCTGCCACAACTGCCTCTGTGGCTGCTTGCTCTTGTGGAGCTGGTGGTGCTGTTGTGCCCTGCTGAAACATCCGAGTCAACTGCTCGATCTGGGCCCAGGACTCTTCCCGCTGCACGACCAACAAAGCCTGGGTCTCTGCCCTCTGGTCACTCAACAGGCTGACCAAATTACCAAAATACCCCTAGGGCATACCTGGAAGACCTGGATGAAAACCTGGGTCGTTACATATGTACAGCAAAGGGGCACAACATCTGAGCTTTCCTCCTTCTTTAACTAGACAATAATTTAGAGCTCTACAAGTTTCTGCATGGGAATAGTTGGGTCCACACCTTGTTCTATACTGAAGAATAGCTTCACAACTTGACTATCAACGTACCCTTTAGCTCGAGGAAACAAAATTGTCCCATACACACACAATGCAAGGAGAGCAAGACCTTTCTCTTCTAAAATATGACAATTAATAAGCTCAAAAGGTAATCCACTAATATGAATTCATCTACTCCTTTTATCTTCACGCACTTTTGAAGTTCAGAAGCACGAATATTCAAGAAATTTGACAAAGTTTTTTTTGCGGTAAGCTTTGGGTTGAAACAATAAAGCATATCTCATGTTCTTTCTTGAAACCCCATTAACGTCTGATATTCCTCGATGGTAGGTACCAAATCAATGTCTTCGAATGTAAAACATTTGTAAGTGGGGTCCCAATGGTCCACCAAGCTCTGACGGAAAAATGGTTGACTGGAATATACATTAAATCTGCTATGTTTCCCTATTTCACTGAGAAGTTATATCTTCGCTCTGGTGTCAGACCTTCCCAGATAACTTTAAGTTTTCCCAATTCATCAAAAATGACTTGAGCATGACAAAAGGGTGGTACATCGGATGATGGTAGACTATCTCCATGTTGTTGATGCATTTTTTTCAGCCCATTCAAGCACATCACTTGCCTCATCGTATATAATCTTGGGTGTTCGTGTCGACACGTTGGGTACCTTGGAATTCATTTTGTTATCTTCAAAGAGAGAGAAAAGAAAATCGAATAAATAAAAGTCATGTATTATAGACATTTGGAACCATAAACAAGAAAAATATATATTCATGTCACTACACGGAGGCAATTATATCCCCTCGAAGGTTAACATTACTCAATCTATTTTTAAAAAAAGTTAAGTTGTATAGTTTGAATAATTGAAGAGGATAAAAAAATGCATAAAAATGATTTTTTTTTTTAATGCAAGTTTTTTAAACGAAAATGAGAGTGCAAATCGTATTTCCCCATCTAAAGCCTAATTTTCAAAAGAAATAAAAAATTACAAACCCTGAGGTGTAGATTCATTTGATTAAATAATTGAAAACTTCTATTTTGTAAAAGGAAAGAAAAAAAAACTTTGAGAATGTCACCCTCTGAAAATGATATTTTACTTATATAAAAAAAAAAATTATTCTAGGAAATGAGAATAAACTAAAAACATGTTGTGATGGTATAACTCTAATCCTAAAAAGATAAAGGCCCCCAAATTAACTCAAAAGCTAAAATTTAACCAATGGGTTAACTTGAGCGAGAATGTTTCGTGTCCCTGCACGGGGACAATTAGATCCCCTCGAAGGTCAACACTACTGAATTCCCAATTATAATCCTAGAGGATAAAGCTCGGGGTACAGAGCTGTGATTTGTGTGAAATTAGCATGATGATAAAAATAATAAGAACAATAAAAAATAATAATAATAAATAACAAAAAAATGGAAAGGAAAAAAAAAAAGAAGAAAATAATAGGATGAATAAAAATAAAAATTTGTGGCTTGACTCTCTAAACGTCCCCAGTGGAGTGGCCAAGCTGTCGCAACGTCATCACGACGCGGAGCGGCCGGCGTCCGTCTCTAAGGGTCTCTTTCGAGGTGAGAGGTTTGGAGTCGCCACCAATCATGTAGCGTGTGTGATTGGTCCCCCATAAAAATAAAAATAAAATGAAAAAACGGTCACAAAATCAGATTTAAAGTTCGGGAGTCGATTGAGTGTAGGAAAGGTGCTAGCACCCCTACAACACCCATTTTAGAAAAACGGTTACCACATTTTATTTTAAAATTATCCTATTATTTTAAAAAAAGAAAATATTTTTGTACTTTATGTTTTAATGTCCCAAATGATATTAATTCAAATTTATCGAATAAATATGGGTGGCTTTAGGTGTAATAGCCCAGGTTTTCATCCCTATCTTCCAGGTATGTCCTAAGGGTATTTTGGTAATTTGGTCAGGCCGTCAGGGTTGTTTCTGTCTTTTTTAGCTGTTAATATTATTGGATGGTCATATGTAGGGTTTGGTTGCTTTGTGGATGTGTTTGGGCCTGGAGAGATGCAAAAATAAGATAGAGATTTAAATGTGTAGCTATTGGGTTTCAAACCCGGGTTGTCAGGGAGTCAGAGGAGTGGTGTTGCCAATTGTGCCACAAGTCGTTATTGATGCTCATTCCGCGGTTTGTCTTAGTTTGCTTTGGTTTTGGGATTTAGGTGAGTTTGGTTAAAAGAAGGGAAAAATAGGTTTTTATTTTTTTGTTTCTCCAAATTCCCTAGCCGCCCAACCCCATTCTCCCTAGCTCTCCTTGCCATGCACTTCTTCCCAAGAGCTTCGCCGTCTCGTCGTCCCGGGTAAGTGTTCTCGATCCCTCATTCTCTTCTTTTCATTTGGGTGCTATTCTTGCTGGCCGAGAGAAGAAGAAATTGAATTTCTTGGTGTTATGCAGCCCAGTCGAGCAGCAGCAGATCGTGTCGCACGCCCATCGCCCAGAAGCCGCATCGCACCAGTATCCCATCGCGTCGCCCAGCCGAGCAGACCCCACCGTTTTCGCGCCCAAACGCCCAGCAGCAGTGTCGCACCTGCAGCGCCCAACCCCTGTTGCATCGCCAGCGCCGTCGCTCGCCCAGCCTGCAGCGTCTGATCGCGTTTGCCCGCACGCCTCGCCTGCATCGCGTCGCAGCCCAGCGTCGCATCGCCGTCCGTGCAGCCCTAGCGTCGTGTCGCGTCGCCCAGCTCCAGCGCGAGCCCGTTCGCGCGCGCAGCCCCTGTCGCGCCAGCAGCGCCCAACGCCCGTGCAACCCGTCTATCCGCGCGCCAGCCCGTGCCATGTGAGTTGCTCTCGAGCCGAGCCCTGTTTGTATTATTATATTTAGGCCTATAGGTTGTGATATTTGTTGTTGCTTCTTATGTTCCCGTTAGCTAGCTCGGGGTCGATTGCAGCATAGGATCTTTGTGTGTAGTTTCCTTTCGACCAAGGTAAGGATTTCTTATCGAAGTTGTGTGGGCCCTGCGATATATTCTGTGATTGTTGTTTGTATGCTTGTTTATGTTTATCAGCATGTTAGTGGATAGGTTCTCTGTTCTGGATTCTGACTATCTTGATTCTCGTGTTGTTTCTCATGTTAGTTTCATGCTAGGTTGTTCTGTTCTGGCATGCTCGTTATCTGTTCTTGCTTCGTAGTATCATGCTAGGTTCATTGTTTCTGTTGAGCACGTATTGGAATGTTTGTTTTTATCTGTTATAGCTTAGAGTTCTAATAGGTAGCATCATCCGGGCGAGGATGCATAACGTAACTAGCATCTGTGGCAGGGACGTGCGAGGCAGTACTCCGTCCCTGATCCGTCGTTAGGGTTTAGCTAACCCTAACGGCAACCCAGTGCAATCTTGGGTGAGGGTGGCAGACTGTTAAATGCCCCAACGGCCGGGGGAATGACTAGGCATTGCCTTGTCCCCAGCAGTCGACACGTCCTCAGCGTGTCGGCAGTAGCCCTTGATTGCCACCTGATAGGGCAAGGATCGGTTCCTGGTGTAAGCCTACCACGGCCGGTTTCTTAGCCTCAGGTGCGGTGGTTCAGGCTGACATAGTCATAGTGTCCTGGTCTCACACCACTATGTTCAGTGACACCGATCCAGAGATTTGTTAGGCATGCGTCTTTGGACCGAGGCAAAGCATGCCCTAGACCAACACCTCCTGGTTTGTAAAGAAGATGCGGTGCGCGCACACGCTCATTACAACGCCGACTGGAGAGCTCATCGGGATCTTGAGTTCAGTGCACCTTTCGTATCGACAGTAGGAAGGTTGAGGCCGAGACTAGTTTCTCGTATAGTATCGTAAAGCGTTGTAGTTTTCTGGAGTAAGATCGTAAGATGGCATCCGAGGTTTATGTATGGATTAAAGCGATGTGCTCTCTTCTGTGTTTATATTCATGGCTTGCATACATTCTGCTAGATGACCAGTTGTATCGTATTGTACCCCGGTTGGGGATTCTTACTAAGTAATTCGTTACTCACCCTTATTTTGTGGTTTTCCACAGGTAATCATGATGCGAGACAGGATGGCTGAAGGAGGAGCTGCTGATCATGGAAACCAGCTGTTTCGAACTCTGAGTCTTATGTTTATGTTTTATGTTTTTATTGTCCTCTAAATGCGTGTAGTTGGGCACGGAGCCCTTAGGATGTTTTCTGATTGTTTTTTGGATTTGGACACTGTTGTAAACCGTTTGAAGTTTTTGAATGATTTGAATAAATCTCTGATCAGAGTATTTGGCTTGGAACAGGTGCTTGGAAACAGGGACAGGTTTTAGGAAATTTTATGTTTGACTTTTGAAATGGATGTTTATATGTTTTTAGTTCTCATTCAGAATCTGGAATACAATCCTGCATATTGTTGTTAAATTTTAAAAGCATGCATTGAGGTAAAGACCTAGTTTAGAACCCCTTTTGGGTTGGGTCTTTACACTAGGCCATTAGGAAAATTATTGGAATTTATTTTGAATTTCAAAATAAATTCCTTACTCAAGAACATTAGAAAACAAGTATTAACTAATGATCGGCATCGAATTACTTTTGAGAAATTTCATGTATTTCTTAGAATATTATCCAAGAAAGAAACACTACTAAATTCTCTAAAAAATGTTTATTTTAAAACGAAAATAATTTTAGGAGAATTTCATGTATTTTTGGAGTTTCGGAAGAAACCCAAAAATAAAACACTACTTTTAGTCCAATTTTTTTTTTAAAAAAAAAACAAAATGGATTGAGGATTTAAAACGAAAGGTTCTTATTTCAGAAATCCAATTTTGAAAACGATAAATTGAGAAAATTGGAGAGTTCTTATTTCAGATATCCAATTTTGAAAATGGTAAATTGAAAAATACATTGGAGGGTTCTTATTTTAGAAATCCAATTTTGAAAATAACAACTTGGGAAAATTGAAGGATTCTTATTTCATAAATTCAATTTTAAACCAATAACTTGAGGAAAATTTAGGGGTTCTTATTTCAGAAATCCAATTTTAAAATGGTAAATTGAAAAATACATTGGAGGATTCTTATTTCAGAAATCCAACTTTGGAAACTGTAACGACCCGACCCGAATGGGGTTCTAAAATAGGTCGTTACCTCAATGCATGCATACAAATCTACAGAAAATTCGCAAGATGGTGTTCGGATTCTAAGTAAAAACTAAAACATAAAACATCCATTTAAAAATCAACATCAATTCCTGGAACCTGTTCCTGTTTCCAAGCACCTGTTCCAAGACAAATACATTTACAAAACTTACTCTGATCAGAGATTTATTTAAAACATACAAACTTTACAATAGTTACAACAATGCTAGAATCTGGAAATACATTCAGAAAACACCCTAGGGCTCCGTGCCCAACTACATGCATTCAGAGGACATTTAAATCATAAACATAAACTCAGAGTTGAACAACGGGTTTCCATGATCACAGCTTCTCCTCCAGCCATCCTGTCTCGCACCATGGTTACCTGTGGAAGACCACATAATAAGGGTGAGTAACGAATTACTCAGTAAGAATCCCCAACCGGGGTACAATACGATACACATGGTCATCTAGCAGAAAGGTATGAAAGCTATGAATATAAACACAGAATAGAGCACATAGCTTAGCCCACACTTGGGCCTCGGATGCCAACTCAGGGTCTTAGTCCGGAAATAACTCACCACACAATACGCCCTATACGAGAAACAAGTCTCGGCCTCAGCCTGTCTACTGTTGACGAAAGGTGCACTGGCTGAAGATCCCGAGGAACTCTCCGGTCGGCGCTATAATGAGCGTTCGCGCGCACCGCGTGCTACTGCAGACTATGGGGGGTGTCGGGTCTAGTGGCAAACTGCCCATGTCCAGTCACCACGCCTAACTAAATCTCTGGATCGGTGTCACTGACATAGGGGTGTGAGACCTGGACACGTGAACTATGTCAGCCTGAACCACCGCACCTGAGGCTAAGGCACGGGTCGTGGTAGGCTTACACCAGGAAATCGTCCTTGCCCTATCAGGTGGCAACAAAAGGGCTACCGCCGAAACACGCTGAGGACGTGCCAGCTGTCGGGGACAAGGCAATGCCAAGTCATCATCCCGACCGTTGGGGCATTTAACAGTCTGCCACTGTAAAGACCCGACCCGAAAGGGTTCTAAAATAGGCCGTTACCTCAATGCATGCATTCAAAATTTCAGAAAATTCGCAATACGGTGTTCGGATTCTATGTAAAAACTAAAACATAAAACATCCATTTAAAATCAACATCAATTCCTGAAACCTGTCCCTGTTTCCAAGCACCTGTTCCAAGACAAATACATTTACAAAAATTACTCTGATCAGAGATTTATTTAAAACATACAAACTTTACAACAATACTAGAATCCGGAAATACATTCAGAAAACACCCTAGGGCTCCGTGCCCAACTACATGCATTCAGAAAACATTTAAACATAAAACTCAGAGTTGAACAACGGGTTTTCATGATCACAGCTCCTCCTCCAGCCATCCTGTCTCGCACCATGGCTACCTGTGGAAAAACCACATAATAAGGGTGAGTAACGAATTACTCAATAAGAATCCCCAACCGGGGTACAATACGATACACAAGGTCATCTAGCAGAAAGGTATGCAAGCTATGAATATAAACACAGAATAGAGCACATAGCTTAGCCCACACTGGGGCCTCGGATGCCAACTCAGGGTCTTAGTCCAGAAATAACTCATCACACAATACGCCCTATACGAGAAACAAGTCTCGGCTTCAGCCTGTCTACTGTCGACGAAAGGTGCACTGGCTCAAGATCCCGAGGAGCTCTCCGGTCGGCACTATAATGAGCGTGCGCGCGCACCGCGTGCTACTGCAGACTATGGGGGGTGTCGGGTCTAGTGGCAAAGCGCCCATGTCCGATCCACCACGCCTAACTAAATCTCTGGATCGGTGTCACTGACATAGAGGTGTGAGACCTGGACACTTGAACTATGTCAGCCTGAACCACCGCACCTGAGGCTAAGGCACGGGTCGTGGTAGGCTTACACCAGGAAATCGTCCTTGCCCTATCAGGTGGCAACTCAAGGTCTACCGCCAAAACACGCTGAGGACGTGCCGGCTGTCGGGGACAAGGCAATGCCAAGTCATCATCCTGACCGTTGGGGCATTTAACAGTCTGCCACCCTCACCCAAGATTGCGGGGCCCGCCGTTAGGGTTAGCTAGTCCCTAACGGGATCAGGGACGGAGCTCAATCTCGTACGTCCCTATCGGGGATGCAAGGTACTTTATGCACCCGGCCCGAATGATGCTATCTACCTGAACTCTAACCTGTCATAGCAATCAGCAAACAATCAAATCAATCCAATACGTGCTCAAAAGAATACAACGAACCTAGCATGATACTACGAAGCAAGAACAGATACGAGCATGCCAGAAAGGAACAACCTAGCATGGACTAACATGAGAAACAACATAGGAAATCATGCCAGTCGGGAATTCAGAATAGAGCACTTATCATCAAACATGTCAATAAACACAACAAGCATACAATCAGCAATCACATATTGTATCGCAGGGCCCACACAACTCCGGTAAGAAATCCTTACCTGGTCAGAAGGCAAAAACACACAACAAACCTAACTGCGATCGAACCCGAGCAACCTATAACGAGCCAAGAAAACACATCAATAATCATAGAATAGCCCTAAATACAATAAAATAAACAGGGCTCGGCTCGGGAGCAACTCACGAGGCGCGGCTGACATGCGAACGAGCAGCCATTTTTGCAGAGACAGCCGGGCGGTGGCTGGCTGGCGGGCGGGCGGTGCGCTCGACGCTGAAGTGCGCATGGGCGCGACGCTTTCTGCTCGCTGGTGGCAGCGCGTGGCGCGCTCGGCACGAGGGCGGCGACGGCGCGCGACACGACGCGACGGGCGAGCTCGGGCGACATGGGCGCGGACGCGACCTGGCGACACTATGTGAGGCTCGGGCGACACGAGCTAGGCGACGCGACGACGCGATCTGCACGGCGGGCCGCTTCGGCGCAAAGGCGCACCGGGCGACACGGACCGAGGCGGGCGAGGGGCGCGGGTGGGCGACGCTCGCGAGCAGCGGGGCTCGGGACCGCAACACCGGGAGAGCGGATCTGGCTCGCGCTGCTGCGACAGCTGACACTGAGGAAGGCGCATGGCCGCTACTGGCGAATGGTGGCTCTGGCCTGGCTGGTTGGGCGACCAAAAGGGGCTGCTCGGCTGGTGGGGGGGCTCGGGGAGAGAGAGAGAGAGAGAGAGAGAGAAAAAAAAAAAGGATTTTGAAAAGAAAATAAAAGAAAATGGGAAAATAAAAGAAAAATGGGAATAAAAGGAAATAAATGGGATTTTATCCATAAAATCCATCCTTATCCACTTTTATCCAAATCAAAACCTTAAAATCCCATTTCCCGGCTTCCTCCTTCGAGACTCGACTGAAGCAATCTTTTTCAATAAATAAAACTCACTTAAATCCAACTCCCAAAGCAACACTAAGGGCCCGGGCTCGAATCCCAAAGGAAGCACACAACCAACCATCACTTAGCCAAAGCTCAAACCACAACCGAGCATCCAACCGACTAGCCCAAAGACCTTGGGACTCGCAGCCACCAACAAACAAGCCTCGACAAAGGCAGGAGCTACCTCGAAGCCCTGAAAACCACAAATCCTGCCCGGGGAGCCAAAAGACCAAAATGCCCCCAAGGGTCAAAACGGCTCTAAGACCCAACCAAACAACCGAATCTTGACCCGAAGGCACCTTGAAAACTGGAATAGGAAACTGGGCTGTTACAGCCACCCTCACCCAAGATTGCAGGGCCTACCGTTAGGGTTAGCTAGTCTCTAACGGGATCAGGGACGGAGCACCATCTCATACGTCCCTGTCGGGGATGCAAGGTTCTTTATGCACCCAGCCCGGATGATGCTATCTACCTGAACTCTAACCTGTCATAGCAATCAGCAAACAATCAAATCAATCTGATACGTGCTCAATAAGAATACAACGAACCTAGCATGATACTATGAAGCAAGAACAGATACGAGCATGCCAGAAAGGAACAACCTAGCATGGACTAACATGAGAAACAATATAGGAGATCATGCCAGTCGGGAATTCAGAATAGAGCACTTATCACTAAACATGTCAATAAACACAAACAAGCATACAATCAGCAATCACATAATATATCGCAGGGCCGACACAACTCCGGTAAGAAATCCTTATCTGGTCGGAAGGCAACAACACACAATAAAACTAACTGCGATCGAACCCGAGCAACCTATAGCGAGCCAAACAAACACATCAATAATCATAAAATAGCCCTAAATACACTAAAATAAACAGGGCTCGGCTCGAGAGCAACTCACGAGGCGCGTGGTGACACGCTGAACGAGCCATTTGCAGGCGACGGGCGAGGCAAATTCATTGGCTGGGTGCCGGCGCGCTACCGCTCGCGTCTTGAACATGAGCGGCGGGCGCGCGGCGCTAGTTCGCTTGGCGTTGGCGGCGCGCGCGCGGGCGCGCGGCTAGGCATAGGGATGGCGCGCAGGGCGACACGACGCGACGGCTACAGGGCACGCGGGCTGGCACGGCGAGCTACAGGGACGAGGGCGCGTGACACGGACGCGGACGAGACGGCCTGGGCGAGCTGGGGCTCTGGCTGGGGACGCTGGCACTGTGCGGGCGACGCGACACTGCGCGATGGCGCGGGCTGGGCGACGGCGCGACGACTGGCGGGGTGGCTCTACTGGCGAGGCTCGCGAGCAGCGGGTGGCTCGGCCGGGCCGCTGCTCGGGCTAGGTGGGGGCTCGGGGAGAGAGAGAGAGAGAGAGAGAGAGAAAAAAAAAGAGAAAAATAAAAGAAAAAAAAGGGAATTTAGAAAAGAAAAGGGAAAATGGGAAATTAAAAGGAAAATGGGGATTTTATCCCTTTTTTCCATCCTTATCCACTTTTAAAACCTCAAAATCCTTAAAATCTCATTTCCCGGCTTCCTCCTTTGAGACCCTACTGAAGCGACCTTTTCCAATAAATAAAACTCACTTAAATCCAACTTCCAAAGCAACACTAAGGGCCCGGGCTCGAATCCCAAAGGAAGCACACAACCAACCATCACTTTGCCAAAGCCCAAACCACAACCGAGCATCCAACCGACTAGCCCAAACACCTCGGGACTCGCAGCCAACAACAAACAAGCCTCAACAAAGGCAGGAGCTACCTCGAAGCCCTGAAAACCACAAATCCTGCCCGGAGAGCCAAAAGACCAAAATACCCCCCAAGGGTCAAAACAACTCTAATGACCCAACCAACAACCGAATCTTTACCCGAAGGCACCTCAAAAACTGGAATAGGAAACTGGGCTGTTACAGAAACAAAGTTTAGAAAAATTGGAGAGTTTTTTATTTCAGAAATCCAATTTAAAATGGTAAATTTAAAGAAAACATTTGAGGGTTCTTATTACAGAAATCCAATTTGAAAACGATAAATTGAAAATAGTTGGAGGGTTCTTATTTCAAAAATCCAACTTTGAAAACAACCAATTTGAAAAAATAAATAAACTAAAATTGGAGGATTCTTATTTCAGAAATTCAATTTTAAAAACGGTAGAATGCAAAAATTGAAGGGTTCTTATTTCAAAAATTCAATTTTGAAAAACGATAAAATGAGAAATTGAGAAAAATTGGAGGGTTCTTATTTCAGAAATCCAATTTTAAAATTTATGAAAAGGGTAATGACGCCAGATAAAAGTTGGCTAATTTAATTTTAAAGTCAATTCCCTAGGGGTGTTCTCTACAGATACTTAAAAACCCCGGCCTAGACAGAATTGTCAAAAGAACTATATTTGACCAATTTTATTAAGACTAATTGACTGATTTGAAAACATGGAATTGAATTTTCCATAAAAACAAGAGAAAAAAAATTGTTAAAAAATAATAATAATAATAAAAATAATGTCAATTACCATCTTACTTACATGACTGGTTGAATTATTAAAATTTTCAAATTGGTGTTTGATAATCAAGCAATTGATATTAACCAACTGATATTGACAAATCATAAATTAAATAACATGGTATGAATCAAAATCCAAATAGACAACATCAATTCAATAAACATATAACTACAACCAAACTGGCAATATTATAGCAATATGTTAAGTCAAATTTTAAGATTAAACTAACATGTTACATTATAGTAAATTTCATAATTAGACCACATGTCATGAGAAAACATATTAAAATAATTGACATTAGAATATGTAGCCTAAATATTCATAAGAATTCATCATATTTCCAATTCCAATTGCAATTTAAAAGTAAATTGAAGTAATTTCATTGTACTTTAAAATTGCAATAAATAAATAAATAAATTATGAATACTTCATCAAATCATAATTTAATCATAATTTAGGGAAAAAATATATGCATAATCTTGATTCAATCAAAATTATAATCCTACAGCACACTTAAATTATAATTTAAAATTTGTCTTAACTTAATATTTAAAAAAAGTGACGGGATGCTACATAAAAAAACATATATATATATATATATTTATTTATTCTATGAGGAACAAGGGAAAATGCAGATCTAAAACTCACATTTTACTTATTCTGAAACAAAGAAGTTGATTTGTTGGGATCCCGATACTTGCGTGTTTTGAGGTGTGGCCAAATCCTTTTTCTCAATTTTAAACTCCTCACATTTTCTCTCTCTTTTTCTCTGAGTTTTTTTCACTCTTCCCTGTATTCTTTTTTTCTTGTCCCCTTCATGTGTTTTTTCCTCATATTTATACTAAACAAAATGAGCTAATGTTAGTAGTTTAAATGTAGGAATGTTGAAGTGTGGGGGAAAGATTTTAGGATTGTGGACTTGTGGGTATGGGTAAGAGAAAAAATAGGGGAGTGACTTGACTATGTATGGGGAGGTTGTAAGATTTTTTTTTTGTTTTTTTACTTTATTTTAGATAATTTTAAAATTAAACAAAAAACCAAAAAGATATTTTCAATTTAATTTATTTTAAAATAGAGAAAAGGGAAAAAGAAAAATAAATAAAATAACAAATAAATAAAATATCAAAATATGTATCTACACCTCACACGTATTATTAACAACACAATCACACTTACTTTTGGTATTAAATGCATGCTTACTCCAAAGTTTAGGTTCAATGGTCTTCAACCATCTATACGCTCCTTCATTTAGCTTCTTCTTCATTTACCCTTCTCTCTTTTAAGGTCTGTAACTAAAAAGAAATAGAGCTCCAAATCGGCTTCTCCGTCGATTACCTTCTCTCTTTTAGAAATCATCGCCAGACGAGTTCTAGACTTCGATAATAATTACCCTCCCAAAGAATATAACAATAAATTAAACAAAATAATCTATCATGTTCTTCATCCGTGGATGGAACGGATTTGGCTTTTAAATCGGTAAATCTCATCTCATCTCTAAAGGAAGTTTGTGAGGCAGGGATGTAACGAACACGGCCTCTAGCGGCAGCGGGGAAATCGATCCGCGAACGATGAAGAAAAATGTGCAATCTATATGGAAACGTTGTACCCTAATTTTTCTCTAATTATTGAATTTTTTTTTTCAGATTCATGGAGTTTTAAATGCGACGATTTGGGGATTTCTATTCCCGACCGAAATCTTGATTGATCCGGCATGGTTTTATCTTCATATTTCGTGCCAAATTTATGTGTACTCCATTGGAGTGGTTGGTTGGGGAAATGGAATGAAGCTTGAGAGTGAATCGGAAGGATATATGGCTACAGGTCACCGAAATATTTGAATTGCGCCCTTCGCCATGGCGGTTGTGCTCTGTTTGTTTGTTTGTTTAAGTTACAAACCTTAAAGAAGAGATGGGTAGATGGAGAAGATGATAAAGGGTTTTATTTCATTTATTATTTTTTTTATAACTAAAAACATTACAGAAAGTTTTTGATGGGTTTGAAATTTCATTTTAATTATTTTTAAAAAAATAAGATTCATGTAAGCATGATAATAACCACCTCATTAATATATTGTGTTTTCAAGTTAATTTAGTCATTATCCTAGTCAACTTTCTTTTATCTCACTAACGCCTCTGTTATCTCAAGGATTAAAATGGAGCATTATTGAAATATCAAAGGTAAAAGTGTTTTATTTTGAAATATAGGGACTAAAGTGAAACTACAACCAAAAGGTAAGGACTGAAAATGTAGCTTTCTGATTTAAAAAAAAAAGGTTTTCTCTAATGTTTATTATTCTTTCTATTCATATCTAATACATCTTCCATACTAATATTATTTACATTACATTTTCATTCTGCAATATTGTATTGTTTATACATATATATTATATGAATTATAATGTATTACAGTAGGGTTTGGACATGTTAGTAATACTTTACAACTTTGCCTCATAGGTTCTACGAGCATCTCAATTCGTAGTTGCTCCTTCTACTACTCCTACAATATTTCTAGACAATGTGGCTTCCTTTCCACCAACCTCTTCAACATTGTTTTTTGACTTCATACCTAATTCAACTTCAACTTTAGTTGGTCGTTCGTCTTCCCATCCAGAATCACTAGATGAGCTCGTCATCTAAACAGAACTTTGAACTTACCGTATGAGTGATTTTAATTCTTCTCTGGCCAAGTTTCCACTTTCAATCGTTAGTAAACGAAAACTAATTTTTAAACGACTTCGAAAGTTTTGAGCAACTCTCTTCCGATCGTCTTCGAAAGAACCTTCAACGGACTATATGAGTGTCTTAAAACGTGCACTAGTTTGATCATCTTCCACAGTATTTCTAGATGCAATGAGGAAGAAGTCGGGAGGTCCAAAAAAAGGAAAATGGGGAGAAGATCATACCTGAGAATTAAGGAAATAAAATGACGATTTATTTTTTTACAGATTTTCCTTATAAATGCACCCCAAATTGTTGGTATGGAATGGGAACAGTTTTTCCAAAATGGTAAATCTTTCCGAAATTAAGAACCAAATAAATGAGGGTATTATTGTGATTGGAAATTTCGTAATTTATGAATCTAATTAACGAAATCTCATTTATGCTAATATTTTTTCTCGAGCATACATTTGCAAATATTTTTCTTATTTGGTCTATTTACGAAAAAAAAAAAACTCTAAAAAAAAGGTTTAGGTTTTAACGACTTTTTTATTCATTTTTTTCTTTTTATATACATACTTTTTTTTTATTCTATATTATAAAATTGATTACAATTTAAATAATAATTAATAATATTTTTCAATAGCGCAATGGTTTCAGTGTTTGGTTGTAAACCAGTTCAATACCAGCGTCACAGGTTCGAGCTAGAATCGGTATTTGTCCCCCTCCCCCCCAATTTGTACTAAAAAAAAAATCCATAATAATAAAAAGATTTTCTATTAATTCATAATAGTAGTTTTATATATAGGTTATATTTAAGATTTTATTTTTTTATTTAGATATTATTCAATATCATTTCCTCCATTAAAAAAAATTAAATCTCTTTTTCTTTAATAAAATTTTAATTACCTTTATGATTTTATGTATTTATGATTATATATATATATATATATATATATATATATATATATATATATCAATCATTGGTTCAAAAAACCGTTTTCTTGCTCCTCTTTCTTTGGGAGCTAATCTATCTTCAATTTTTTTTAGTTCATAAACCTTATATAACTAAATATAAATTTCAAGATTTAATATGTAACTGTTGTGTAAAATTTACTATTAATTAAGTAAACCCATGCGTCACCAACTCATTCTTTATAAAAATATATTTAATATAATAACTGAAGTCATATATATATTAATATAACTAAATTAAAATTTTGATATATGATACTTTTAGTTCTAAATTTCTAAAAAAAAAATTATGTTAAGATAAAATACACATGCAAGGCACGTATAAGATTTTTAGTATATAGAAAAAATTTGTGATCTATGTGTATTTTAATTTTTGTTTTAATTCTAAAACAATTAAAAGAGAAGGATTTGAATCCAATACTTCTTAATTATTGGTGGTGTACATTATTGTAGTTAGTGAGTTGCCAATATACCTTTCAATTAACTGGAAGTAATTTAATATTCTATATTTAATTAACAAGAGTAATATATTTTGTGTCAATTATCAAGACTCCAGTTATTATTAAACTAAAAACAATATATATATATATATTCCGTGCTTACATTGCTCAATCATGATTGGTGGTCGATCTATTTTAGAAAATGTCAATTATATTTAACTGGATCTCAGGTAAATTTTGTTTCTTTTAAGTTAGAAATTGTTGAATAAAATTGGAATATGCTAGATCATTCAACTTTATCTTAGATAGCCAAGGAAGGTTCTAGATCATTCACATATGTTCTAGATTTGTGGAGAGAATTCTAGAACACCATTTGTCTAAGAATTATGAAGAGAATTATAGAACACCATTTGACTAAGATTGGTGAAGAGAATTATAGAGATGGTAAAGAGAATTCTAGAACACACTTTGTCTAAGAATGTTGAAGAAAGATCTAGATATAAACTTGTCAAGAAATATCTACTCATACTTATCCAAATGAAAGTTGTGGCAAAATCATGGCCACATGATTTACTTGATCACCAAGGAAAAATGTGGACCATTGGATCATCCTTGGAGCTCAAATTTATGAGTAGTATAAATAGGTGATGCCATTAGTCGGCAAACCATCCCAAAATCTCCCATGACATCCCATATCTAAGTGAGTGAGGGTGTGAGATAAAAATAGAGAGATTTTCTCCTTATAAGAGAGTTTGTTACTACTTTGTAAGAGAGAATGTTTGTGACTTCTATTTTTATAATGAAGTTCTTCTATCCTTGCTCGTGGTTTTTAACCTAATTTGTTTAAGGGTTTTCCACGTAAAACCACTGTTTCGTTCTTTCTCTTCTTCCTCTTCGTTATTATTATTATTCTCAATCTCTTTTAGCTGCGACCCTGCTCTATTCGATGCAAACAATCATAACAAGTGGTATCAGAGCTTGGTTCTTGGTGTAAATATCTACTTATCATATGCTCTGTGGTTGCCACTAGAAGTGGATCCTCCACATCAGAAAATAAGGTAGATATTTTCACCGTTATTGAAAAGCACGTGGATTGTTTACGGTTCGTGGTAGAAGCAATGGTAGCAAGGTTCGAGATTGAGAAGTTCAACGGGACAACTTTCTCGTTGTGGAAGATGAAGATGGAGGCTATCTTGAGAAAAACTTATTGTCATGCAATCATCACTCGAAGATGGTGGTCATCACAGATGATAAGTGGAAAGCAATGGACTGGAATGCTATTGCAAATCTCATCTAGCACTAGCCGACAGAGTGTTGTGAAGTATGGAGGAGAAGAAACTTGCGAGGGAGATTTGGGATCATCTCACAAAATTGTACGAGGTCAGGTCACTTCACAACAAGTTTTTTCCTTAAGAGGAAATTGTATTCTCTCCAGATGTCTGAAATTCTACTTCAAAGTCTTCCTGATTCGTATGATCAACTTGTCATCAACTTGACAAATAAGGTTTTGGTGGTGACAAGAGGCAGATCAAGGAAGGGAAAAATCAAGAAGTAAGAAGGATATAAGTGCCACCATTGTGGTAAGAAAGGACATCTGAAGAAGGATTGTTGAAATCTAAACAAGATAGATTTCAATCCTCAAGGAAATGTAGTAAACACCTCTAACATAGGTGGTATTTTATGTTGTGAAGCAGAGTCAACTATCAAAGGCAGAAAGAGTTTGGCTGATGAATGGTTCATCGACTAAGAAGACGGTTATGACCATGCCTTGAAGATTGTCGGTATTGGAACTATCAAGTTGAAGTTCCATGACAGTGCTGCTCGTACAATTCAACAACGGAAACACATAGAAGACCTGTTAAAGAACTTGCTCTCATTAGGTCAACTTGCGGAGCTTGATTGCAAAGTTGTGGTTAAGAGGAACACTGATACTTATGAAGGGAGAAAAAGTTGACACAAACTTGTACATGCTGGTGGGAGAGACTTTGCAAAAAGGAGAGGCATTTGTTGTCTCAAATAGTCCAAGTGAAAGGTTTCACAAGATATGGCATTAGAAACTTGGGCACATGTTGGAGCAAGGAGTTGAAGTTCTTGCATAGCAAAATCTACTCTCAAGGCTCATTAAGGTATGTTTACCTTTGTGTGGGCATTGCGTGGCAAGTGGGCAACATGGATTAAAGTTCAACACATCAAATTCTAGAAATGGAGTTACTCTAGAATTGGTTCATTCTTATGGACGGAAAGCACCAGTTACATCCTTAGGAGAAGCAAGGCACTTTGTGTCCTTTATAGGTGGTGACTCCAAGAGGTGTTGGTGTATCCCATCAAGAAGAAGGTAGATGTGTGTTCGGTCTTCAAAGTAATCAAAGTGCTAATTGAACTTCAACCAAGAAAGAAGGTCAAGTGTATGTTGATGGTGTGAAGGGGTATACCTGTGAGATCCCACTACCCACAAGGTTATCATTAGCATGGTTCTTGAAAAAGAAATGTGTATGCTCCAACCAGAAGGAAAAAAAAAAAAAAAAAAAAAACTCTTTGTACGGTCTCATACAGGCGCCAAGATGTTACAAGAGATTTTCCTTCATCGTGAGCCTTGCATACAACAGATTTGGTGCAAACCCTTGTGCATATTTTAAGTGGTTTGGTGGAAAGATTTTGTTATCTTGTTGTTGTATGGTGACGACATGTTGGTAGCAGTCCCCAACAAAGATTGTCTTGAAGAGTTGAAGGCTCAGTTTGCTAGGGTGTTTGAAATGAAGGACTTGGGACCAGCAAACAAGATTCTGGGGATGCAAATTCACCGAGACAGAAATAATAGAAAGACTTGGCTATCTCAGTTGAAGTATGTATTGCAATGCTTCAACATGGAAGACTGTAAGCCAATTTCTACCCCTCTTTCTATTAATTTCAAGTTATCCTCTAAGATGTGCCCTAGCAGTGAACTGGAGAGGATTGTGATGTCTCGAGTACGTATGCATCAGTAGTGGGAAGTTTAATGTTCGCCAAGAGTTGTACCAGACCAAACATTTCACATGCAGTGGGAGTAGTTAGTCGGTATATGGAGAATGCTGGTGGAGAGCATTGAAATGTTGTTGCAAAGATCCTTAGATACACTAAAGGATCGATATATGTTGCATTATGTTGTGGAGGATCAGACTTTATTGTCAGAGGACAAGTTCAATTGGTGTCGATCCTCGAACGGCCTAATAGGAACATAAGCAACATGGAAATGGCAAGGAAGAAATAATGGTGTGGAGATTGATTGATCTTCAATCAAATCTCCAAGTGGGAGAATGTTGAATAAAATTGGAATATGCTAGATCATTCAACTTTATCTTAGATAGCCAAGGAAGGTTCTAGATCATTCACATATGTTCTAGATTTGTGGAGAGAATTCTAGAACACCATTTGTCTAAGAATTATGAAGAGAATTATAGAACACCATTTGACTAAGATTGGTAAAGAGAATTCTAGAGATAGTAAAGAGAATTCTAGAACACACTTTGTCTAAGAATGTTGAAGAAAGATCTAGATATAAACTTGTCAAGAAATATCTACTCATACTTATCAAAATGAAGTTGTGGCAAAATCATGGCCACATGATTTATTTGATCACCAAGGAAAAATGTGGACCATTGGATCATCCTTGGAGCTCAAATTTATGAGTAGTATAAATAGGTGATGCCATTAGTTGGCAAACCATCCCAAAATCTCCCATGACATCCCATATCTAAGTGAGTGAGGGTGTGAGATAAAAATAGAGAGAGTTTCTCCTTATAAGAGAGTTTGTTGCTACTTTGTAAGAGAAAAAGTTGTAACTCCTATTTTTATAATAAAGTTCTTATATCCTTGCCCGTGGTTTTTACTCTAATTTGTTTAGGGGTTTTCCACGTAAAATCATTGTGTCGTTCTTTCTCTTCTTCCTCTTCGTTATTATTTTTATTCTCAATCTATTGTAGCTGAGACCCAGCTCTATTCCATGCAAACAATCATAACAAAAATATGATGCAATATCTTCATAGCTGATATTTAATGCCATATCCATTTGTTTCTTCTTTTTATTTTTTATCTTCCATTTCTTTATTAGATACTATTAAATAAGTTGGCTATTATTAACGAGAGTTTAGTTTTAACGACATGAATAACCTAATAATATAATAATTAAGAAGTTGTAAGCTGACTACTTTTAGTAAATATATTTTTTAAATAGTCACAATAATTTTGTCTTGTTCAACTATTATATTACATTTGTCAACAAGAGCACACAAGTGTGTTCATGATTAAAAAATTAAAATAAGAGTTAAAAAATTATGAATTTTCTTAAAATACACGATAGAGCTCCATGAGAAAACCTCTGTTTTATTATCTCATTTCATCATCTTCAGAAAAACCATTTTTATAAAAACTAAACTTCTTCACCCTATATGAAGAAGATAACAGAGGGGAAAAACTCTAGAAAATATCTCTTAATACCGTACTACACAAAGCAGAGGAACCAAAACCAAAATCACACGAAATCTATGCCATAAACAAAAGTTTGGACTTCGGCCCAAACAAACAGAATAATAACTTGGGCCTGCAGCTGCACGAACCCTTCAATGGGCTATCTTCTTAACAAATTTGTTAATGAATAATAATCGATGAATTAATTATACTATATTTTTAAATAAAACTGCTAATGAAAATTGAAAGTAATCTCCTACACAAAACTGGGACCTGAATCTGTCAATATTTAGTCATTAATGAAGCCCATGCAGCCCTAAAAGTTCACTCGAGTGGCCGTGGCCTTTTGAAGAGCATGAACCGGTTCATAAAATTTTGATTCATAGGATTAAAGAAATATATAATAAATTATCAATATTATATTTAAATTTCTAAAATTTCTTCCATGAATAAAACAAAGGATTTAAAATAAAACTTAAATCCAAACCAAAAGGCGGACATTGTACACCAAATAACCAAAACATCATGAATTCGAATCTCCCACCTCCAATTGTAGTTATCTTAAAAAAAATCCAAACAAAAAAGGCCAATGCCCACAATAAATATTGTACAATAAAGTTTGACCCGATTAAATTTTATCATTAAAAAATGAAATCTTCATCAATTTTTTTTAAAAAAAAGATGTTTATATCATTCAAAATTTTAAGATTACCAACATTTTCATTCTCAAAAAAAAAAAAAAGACTGTTAGACTGCTAATTTGCTTTTCCAGTAGAGATCTCTTTCATGATTTGATATTTTTTTTTTTTTTTGAGAAACTTTCATGATTTGATATTAGCCATGTATGTTAGTCAATTATTGTTTGATTCAGAATATGTTAGGCTTTCCTCTTTCTCTCTCTCATAATTTGCTTAAAAGGCAGTTGAATAGTAATACTATATTCACAACTCAGAAAACAAGAGGATAATTGAGGAAGCAAAGGAGATGAATAATGATGTTGAAGGAATATCAATGTAGATAATGTCCAAATTTTTTGTACCCAAATCTAAGGCAGCCATGGCCTAGAAGCACATAGGGACATATTTTTGGACCCAGATGCAGCTGTATATCAAATTGAATGAACCTATGTTTCTCTCTCTTATAACTTTTTAGTGAATCCATGAACCCTCTCTTTTGTTTTTTTCTCCATGACTGAAAGAATCACTGCCAGAATGGGGGAAGGTTAAGAACCAATGGGCAACATGACCAACCTAAAACATTAGCCTGTCTCATATCAAATTCAAAACAACGGAGTTTTTGTAAAATTTTGAAAAAAAATAAAACAAAACAGAACAAAAATGGTAGTTTGGCTCTACTTTTTTTTTATTTTTTTGAAATAAGGGCAACCACGTCTATCCCTAGACCAAACATCGAGAGACATCAAAGGAACAAAGACACAAAAGATGTCTACAAATTAATGTCGCAGACGAATCTCGAAGTTGAGACTTTGAGAGGAGCACATCTTTAAAGCCCAGGTCTTCAACCCCTTGGTAGTTTCGCTCTCCTACACATTTGAATGCACTTCTCAAGACCCAAACCTCCACGACCGCATGAGATTTTAAAATTAAGTTCACTTATAAATTCCAAACCAAAAACTTCGAACAGAACAAATCTGGAAGACCCTAAGCTTCTTCTACCAACGAAACCGCCCTCTTAAGAGAACATAACAAAAGGTAGAATTGAAAATACAAGTGTACAAAGGACCTTGGTTTCTATAATCATCAGCACAGAAAATCTAAGACTTATGGGATTGTGAAAGATTTTTTCCAACTTTTCCTCAGCTGTAATGGGAAATAAGGCATCTTATTGTAAATAACATGTTAGAGAGAGAAAGAGAGCATTTTCCAATCTGCAAATGACAAGTCCCAGAGAGTTGTAGCTGCTGTGTGCTGTCCAAGCCCTGCAAAGATAATAAATTCCACAGGTGTCAAATTAGGCCTAAAATTTACTATTTAATGAGAGCATTCATTTCCCACAGAAGAACTGTCATAGTGAGACCTATTATTTATAGGTATTGTTTTTTCTCAATTACCTGTCTCAAAATGTGTCCAAGTGAGAGGGACCACAGTGATTGAACCAACAGGAGGAGGTTCCTATTGCTTTTAGTCCTCCCAATAATTCAAGGATCCTTTTCTACTTGAAAACCCACCAAACCTAACACATAGCAAGGTATGATTCTCTCGTGCTTAATTTTCTGAGTGAATCTGAAGAAAATCAGATTGCAACTAATGGTCCACTAATATTTGGCTATTCAACTGGGGTAATCAGATATAGTAAGAAAATGTCAAGTAGCAGAGCCTAAAATGCCATAATTCGATTGTCAACCAGTGAACTAAAATGTTGGAACAGAGGCAAGAAATGTAGATTGAAGTAAGGAAACATCTATACTTATTGATAACTGTGGTCTCTGTAACATTGTGAACTTTTGTAGGGGAACCTATGGGTTGCATCCCTTTAAAAGATGGCATACCTTTTTCATGTGAATAAGAGAGAGAAAAAAAACACTATAATGAACGAAAATCAGTGAGGACCTGCCATTTACGTGTCAAGAATCTCCTGAAATCTACTCAAGTCAAATTTCCAGTGTTTCTTTTTCTCTCTCTAGTCTCTATATCATTTCCCTTTTTATTTTTCTCTTCAATGGACATTATTGCAGGAAAAATAAAAACTAAAAGTTCTAATCAACTCTAGACCTTCTCATCGGGGTCGGAAGATTCTGATTCAGTGTCCTTCAATGCTTTGCTGCTTGATGAGGAAAAACTACGACGCTCCTTCCCTCCTGGCTTAGATGAGGCATTTCCATACCAGATCATTCCAAGAATTGCAATGGTCATCCCTATAATTACTTGTAAGTTGATGCCTTCTTTCCCAAAGAAAATGAATCCTAACGTCAAGACTAAAATGGTCTTCATATGGCCGAGCACTTGGAATGTCACAGCAGTGAACCTACCAATGCATATGAACTGGCTCAAATTGGTCCCTACCGCAATGCTACATGAAAGGATTAAGAACGTCTGCAAACAAACACATCGGCAAGTATTAGTTACTAAGAAAACAACTAGCTTCAAGAAAGTTGTTAATGTTGGTTTTGCAGCTGAAGTGGCTCAAAAGTAGGTAATAAATATTTCCATTTCGCATTTTTAAACTACTATCACCCTGCAAGAAATATCAACAAACCATTTGAGATTGAAATTTTTATTGGCAAGATCCATTTAACAGGAGAATGAGGTTTTCTTGATTTGATCAGGTGATTTAAAGCATAACATCACAGACTCACGAGCAAGGTGGGCTTTGATCAACATCCAACGGCACAAATGTTTTTTTTATTTTTTGATAGGAAACAAAGCACAAATGTTGTTCATTTTAGGTGTTTTCTCGGTCACAAATTGAACTGTTAAACGTGGATTCAATCTTTCCTTTCCTTTAGAATTGCAAGCTCTTTGTGTAGAATTATGTTGATTATTTCCATATTTTCCCATATCAATTACTTCCATATTCACTAAATCAATTGGGTGTAATTAGAATGATATTATTGTATAGGATTTATTCCTTTTTTTTTTTTGCCTTATTTGTACATGGAGGTCTCTATTTAAGAAACCTCTCATTTACTCATTAGAATACAGAGAAAAAAGAAAGAGTCTTTCTAGTCTCAATATCTACATGGTATCAGAGCTCTAGCCACAATCTCTCTTACCCCTCCGGCGAGCCCTTCAACTTCAACGAGCGCCTCATCCAGCAACGTTCTCCTTCGACAGCGTGCTTCAATCGGCGACTCTTTCATCAACGCCATCTTCTGCGTTGTTTCTCTCTGCGAAGGTCTCCATCTTTAAATTCGTGGCTTCTTCCAGGTTCATCATAAATTTTTTTTAGAGAATTTTTTTTTTCCAGATCTTACTTTGAATTTTTTTTCGTCTGCGTTGTTTCCCAAATCGCACCAATTTTTTTTTCTTCCGTGGAATTTTGTCAATCTTTTCCATTGCTAAATCCAACTTTAATACATCCTAAACCCTAAATTTGACCCACCCAGCCCATAATCGACCTGCCCAGATCAGATCAGACCCGACCCGCCCAGATTCCAAAAAAAAAAAAAACTGCAATTTCCTCCGTAAATCCAATTTACTCTACTTCAAAGGAGAATGGCAAAACATGGTCTAGGGAGTGTGACTATCGACAATTCCTCTCAATCTCAACCTCAATCTCAATCTCAATCTCAAATCCAACTTCATGATTCCTCCTCTCATATTGTGACTAATCACAAACTTCAAGGTCACAATTTTCTCCAATGGAATCAATCAGTCTTTATATATATTTGTGGTCGTGGCAAGGATGGTCATTTAACTGACGATACTAATGTCCCTAAAGAGGAAGATTCGAAATATCGATCGTGGAAAATTGATGATCATTTAGTCATGTCTTGGCTCTTAAACTCCATGACTCCCGAGGTTGGCGAGAATTTTCTCATGTTCAAAAGTGCAAAAGAAAAATGGGATGCAGCTCGTGAAACCTATTCCAGTTCTGAAAACTCATCTGCTCTCTTGGCAATTGAAACTCGGTTATATAATTTGCGACAAGGAGAATTAAATGTCACCCAATATTACAACCTTCTTGTTCGAAATTGGCAACAGTTAGATATGTATGAAGTTTACACTTGGAAGTGTGGAGACGACATGAAACTTTACAAAGATATTGTTGAGAAAAAGAAAGTTTTGAGATTTCTTTTGGGCCTCAACAAGGACTTAGACGATGTCAGAGGAAGAATTATGGGTACAAAAACTCTTCCTTCTCTCAGAGAAGCCTTTTCTGAAGTCCGAAGGGAGGAGAGCAGAAAAGAGTTAATGATGCCTGCGACAGAGTCATTTGTAGGACCAGAAGCTTCAACCATGGTAACACACAGCTCTTCTCAAGAAAACAGATCTAAGAGAGGAAATCATCCTTGGTGTGATCACTGTAAGAAACCAGGTCATACACACGAAACTTGTTGGAAAATACATGGCAAGCCTGCTGATTGGAAACCTACTAAGAAAGTGAATGTTGACAATCAAGTTCATGCTCATGTTGTTACTAATCCACAGAATTCTTCATATTCCGTTGTGTTCTCAAAGGAGCAACTGGAAGCATTACAGAATATGATCGGTCATCTCTCTTTCTCAGCCTCTACATCCTCATCCTCAGGCGGAAAACCATCCAGCAATCTTGCTTACCAAGGTACGAGTTTTTCTTGTCTATCTATGCAGCATGGCAACCATAAACCACTGGATCGTGGACTCGAGACATCGACCACATGACGGGGACATCACCCTTTTTCAAAGACTTCAAATCCCATCCGGATACTCATCGGTTCAGATCGCGGATGGTTCTCTCTCCGAGGTTCTGAGAACAGTGGTCCAAAAATTGACTGATGACCTCTATCTCTCGAATGTGCTTTATGTTCCTAAATTGAACTTCAATTTGATGTCTGTTAGTAAACTTACAAGTGACTCAAACTGCACATCTAACTTTCATTCAAATATGTGTGAATTTTGGGAGGTGGATTCGGGAAGGTGATTGGTTATGCTAGGCAACATGGTGGCCTCTATCTTCTTCAAGACAAATGGCATTCGCGTTGGTCGTCGGTCCAAGTCCTAATTTATGTGCTAAGTCGCATCGTTTTGTTTCCAAATCGAGTCGTTATCAATTGAAAGTCAAGTTATGTTATGGCATTTTCGCCTAGGTCATCCAAACTTCATGTACCTTGAAAAATATTTCCGCTTTATTTATTAATACCAAATCGAACCTTTTTCAGTGTGAAATTTGTCAACTCTCTAAGCATACAAGAAATGTTTATCCGAGTATCCCTTATAAATCCTCTACGCCTTTTTCTCTAATCCATAGTGACATATGGGGACCTTCTCGGGTGAAGAATATATCAAGAGCACGATGGTTCCTCACCTTTATTGATGACCATACCAGAATGACTTGGACCTTCCTCATGAAAGACAAATCTGAAACTTCCAATCTCTTTCGTTCCTTCCATGCAATGGTGTCTAATCAATTTGGGAGTAAAATCCAAGTCCTTAGACATGATAACGCTCGAGACTATTTCAATTCCAATCTTGGCCCATACCTCTTATCTCATGGCATTGTTCATACTAGTTCATGTGTGGACACTCCTCAACAGAATGGTATTGCTGAAAGGAAAAACAAACATCTCCTTGAGGTAGCCCGTTCTCTCATGTTTTCCTCCAATGTCCTGAAGCATTTTTGGGGGGAAGCTATCCTCACTGCCACCTTTCTCATAAATCGTCTGCCTAGTCGTGTCCTCACATTTAAATCCCCCCGCGATGTTCTAATTCAAATTCATCCACAATTCCAAAACCTCTCTTCAAACTTGCCTCTTCGTGTGTTTGGTTGCTCTTCGTTTGTCCATAACCATTCTCCTCAAAAGTCCAAACTTGATTCAAAAGCAATTAAGTGTATTTTCCTAGGGTATGCATCGCACAACAGGGGTACAAATGTTTTTCTCCAATCACGAGGAAAATGTACACATCCATGGATGTCACTTTCTTTGAAAACTAACATTTCTTCACCAAATCTCAAATTCAGGGGGAGAATACGATGGAATTTGAGCCCTTTGTTGTGGAGCCCCCTATTCTCATTATTCCTCAAGTAGAGTCATCTGTTCCTCAACCCAATATTCCCATTATTCTTGAAAATGAGCAACCTGTCTCTCGACCAAGTATCCACAAGTTCTGAACCTCGAATGCCTATTGTCTACACTAGAAGAAAAGAGGTTGTCGTGCAAAACCAAGAATGCCAATCATCTGAACCAGATCCATCGCCAGTAAATTCCACTAATGAGAATACTTGAAAAAAATAAGACATGGACGCTCACAAGGCTTCCCAATGGAAAGAGTCCAGTTGGTTGCAAATGGATTTTCACAGTAAAATACAAATTTGATGGGAGTGTGGAACGATTCAAAGCAAGACTGGTTGCAAAAGGGTTCACACAATCCTACGGGATAGATTACGAAGAAACGTTTGCCCTGTTGCAAAAAGCGAATCATGTGCGTGTTCTCGTTGTCACGGGTCGTGAACCTAGATTGGCCGCTTCACCAACTTGACGTGAAAAATGCATTCCTCAATGGTGATCTCGAAGAAGAAGTCTATATGCAAGTTCCTCCTGGAATGGAAGATGATTCCAATAGAAATATGGTGTGTAAACTAAACAAAGCATTGTATGGTTTGACAGATTCTCTAAAACTCTCATCAAAAGTGGCTATTATCAATGTCAAGCTGACCATGCCTTGTTTGTAAAATCTTCAACTAATAAAGTTGCAATCTTAATTGTTTATGTTGATGATATCATCATTCTTTCGGAATGACAGTGAAGAGATCCACACATTGAAAAGGATACTTACTAACGAGTTTGAAATCAAAGAGTTGGGAAGCTTAAGATATTTTCTAGGTATGGAAGTGGCACGATCCAATGACGGGATTGTAATTTCTCAGAGAAAATATTTCATGGACTTATTAAAGGAGACGGGAAATCTTGGTTGTAGACCTGCGGAGACTCCTATGGACCCAAATCTGGTCTTTCAGCAAGGGGAAGATGACATTCCAGTTGAAAAAGGCATGTATCAAAGATGGTTGGAAAGTTAATCTACTTGTCACATACTGCACGATATTGCGTACTCGTTAGTATCATCACCAATATATGAATAACCCAAATGAACAACATCTCGGTGTTGTGAGCGAATCTTGAGATATTTGAAACGCACCTGGTCATGGATTATTATTTAAAAGTCCTCAAACAGATCGGTAGAACTCTCTGATGATGCTAGTTGGGCAGGCGAATTAACTGATCGAAAGTCCACTACAGGATATTGCTCATATGTTTGGGGTAATCTAGTCACATGGAGAAGTAAGAAACAAACCGTTGTATCAAGAAGTAGTGTTGAAGCTGAATATAGAGCTCTCGCCTTGGGAATGTGTGAAGGAATATGGATTTAGAAACTGTTAACTGAACTGCAAGTTGAAACTCAAAACTCAGCAAAAATGTTTTGTGATAGTCAATCTTCCATAAGTATTGCAAAGAATCCCGTTCAGCATGATAGAACAAAACACATAGAAATAGATCGACATTTCATATTTGAGAAGGTCAGCAATAACATTGTGGAATTGAACTATGTTCCATCTCGTCGCCAAGTTGCCGATATACTCACTAAAGCATTACCAAGAGCAATTTTTGAAGAATTCAACTCCAAGCTTGGCTTTGTACAGATTTACAATCCAAATTTTGAGGGGAATGTAGAATTATGTTGATTATTTCCATATTTTCCCATATCAATTACTTCCATATTCACTAAATCAATTGGGTGTAATTAGAATGATATTATTGTATAGGATTTATTCCTTTCTTCTTTTTTTTGCCTTATTTGTACATTGAGGTCTCTATTTAAGAAACCTCTCATTTACTCATTAGAATACGAGAAAAAAGAAAGAGTCTTTCTAGTCTCAATATCTACACTTTGTTCTTTTCCAAAGAGTAGACTAAGGAAGAAAATGGTTTTATTTGCATCAAAAGAAAATTGACATAGGGATCGGGCTTTGCAGAAACAACAAAAGCAAGTTTAATACCATCATTCCTTGAAGTGAAAACCAAACAGGCCGTGGTGTGAAAACAAAAAGGCAGGAAAGACTTGTGGGCCTAATTAAATGAGTCTTTGAAAACTTAAATGAGCCTCCCTGTCAGATAAAAGTGAAAGAAATGGCTTAACTTATACTGTAGTCAGACATCCAGTGCAATAAGGTGAAAAGCAGAAATAGCTCTTTCTCTTGTCTTTTGCCATGATGTTACCCTCAGAAGAAAGCTTAAACGGGAAGAAAGGTCTGCGAGAAAAGATATAATAGTGATAGCCAGAAGGCACTTCCACAGTTCCACAGTACTTGCAAGTGAATTCAGATTTCTTAGGCCCCGTTTGATAACCATTTGGTTTTTTGTTTTTGGTTTATGAAATTTAAGCTTATTTCTACTCAAATTTCCTACTATGTGCTCCATCTTTCTTACGATGTATCCATATTTTCTTAAGAAAGTAGGTGAATACTAACCAAATTTCAAAAACAAGCTTTTGGAAGCTACTTTTTTTTGTCTCCAAATTTTGGCTTTGTTTATTAAAATATAGGTAAGATATAGATATCCAAATAAGGAAAAGCTATAGTAACATAGTTGTTGTAGGCTTTAATTTCATAAACAAAAAACGAAAAACAAAATGGTTATCAAACGGGACCTTAGAGTTTCATCTACAAAAAATCTCATACAAAAACTGTTTCACTGATATATGAAAGAGTTACAAGGAGGGGAAAAGGTCATGGAAGCCAATTTAATAAGAACAAAAACAAGTCAATCCTCCATAACAAACAAGACAAAAAAGTAAAGGCAGAGAAGAACTAAATTGGGTCAAGGAACGAAATAGTTTTTGCCAAAAACCAATCGCACGGATCTAGCTCTTCATCATAGACCAAAATCAGTGTTTTCCTTCTTCAATCATGCCAAAATCTTCGTCTTCTTGGTCGAAGGAGATGGTTGAGTCACCATAAACAACTATTGATCGGCAATATTCGAGGGGGAGAAAATCATCAGGGTAGTAGACTCGGCAAATCACCAGTAAAGATAGAGAGAGACAAACAATGGAGGAGCCATACGCGGTGTATGCAAGAGGGTTCAAGGAGAATACGACACAGTTGCCACTTTAGGTCGAGGGGAGGGAGGAAAAGAAAGAGGATCAGTGAAGCTCTTTTCGTCTGATCAACAATATGAGGGAGAAGAGGTTGAGGTCCAACTCAGGGCAACGCGGGTGACAACTCTCAAGAAATGCGAGTTAAATAGCTTAGGGCAATAGTATTTCACGAGAATTTCACTACATTATAGAACGAATCTAATTGTCTATTCGCTTTAGCATCATGTTTTGGGCAAAAACGAAATATCCGTTAGTTTTCTGATTAAGATGACATTTTAGCAGTTTGTCTTAGCAAAAGTACATGAATGGGTGAATTCTTTCTTTACAATTTTTAAGAACTGATATTTCTATTTTGCTGCAGCAATCCGGTGAGCGAAGCATGATGTTGCAAAGAAAGCATCGCTAAGGCGAAGTGGATCCTCATGGAGAATGGCTCTCGGAAAAATATCTCCAGGAAGGATGCGTGTCGAAGATCCAAGAGAATCCTTTCAATCCCAGTCGTTGCTTTCATAACCGCTCTGACAAAGAGCAGAGACGCGGATCATGGAACAAAAAATGTCAGCAGTGGAGCAGGGAATTTTAGAGTCATGGAGCAGAGTTTTTTTATTGCGCTAATAGATAACTTCGTCTTCGAGGGAAAGGGAGTCGAGATCGAGAGATCCTTCCTATTTTTTCAGTTTTCCGATCGACCTTTAGACTTGGTTTTCGTTTTGGGGCTTAGCTACGCCGGAGTGTTTTGCCCGAAGCTTTGTCCCGTTAGTTTTCTTTTCCAGCCATTCCTAGTGTAGTTTGTAGTAAGATGTTTTCATTTGAGTAGCATTGCTGGAACTAGTTTAGAGTTGCGGTGCTTGTGACTCCGACCAAGGCTTTTCTTAACTTTGTTATTTCTTCTTGTATTTGTTGTATTAGTGGTTTAAGTTTCTTTGTAGAGAACACTTGTTATTTCCTTATTGAATGAAGATGCACGTTGTCTTATCTTTTTTTTCAAGTCTTTTTACATTATGAGCAGCTGATTTCATAATCGGAAGAAAATAGGCAAGTAGGGTAGCTTGTTGTAGCAAAGAGATAGGGAGATGCCGAACTATAAATGCATGTTGTTTTCACTTAAAATACATTCCGTCTTATCAACCGTTCGTATCAGCTTTAATTCGCTTTCTAGAGAAAGAGAATAGAGCGAACTTACATGTCATAACACTAAGTTTACTAAGCTTATACTTGCATTTGGAAGAACTCTTAGAGATAAGGTTTTTACTAGTGTCGTTGGCTCTATTGTTATTTAGATGCTAGAGCTCAAGAGAGCCTGAGTTAGAGCAAAGAAGTAGTTCGCTTCTCACCATTATGCCTTGTCGCTACAGCATAATACCCAAAAGTCCTAGCCTCCTCCTTCTGATACCCCTTTAACCTGATTAAGTGCTCGTTTAGATTCATTGCGTTGTTATAAATTCATTTTATTGAGCATCTTATTATTTTGCTATAGCATTTATTTCGCGCTTGAAGTTATAGCCCCAATAAACCTTTATCCCACTGATAGGGTTGGATCTTAGTAGAAATAGAAATAATATAAGGGTATGTTAGCAATTACTTGGGGAGTAAGTTAGGGTATTTTATTATAAATAGAAAGGGTTTAGGCATCCAATTATTGAGTGATTATCTTATTATTTTGCTATAGCATTTATTTCGCGATTGTAGTTATAGCCCCATTAAACCTTTATCCCATCCCACTGATAGGGTTGGATCTTAGTAGAAATATAAATAATATAAGGGTATGTTAGCAATTACTTGGGGAGCAAGTTCAGGTATTTTATTATAAATAGAGAGGGTTTAGGCATCCAATTATTGTGTGATTATCTTGTAGGGCTCATAGAGAGTATTCTCTTGAGGGGGTATTTGGATGCATTTTGTGGAGTGATTATATTAGTAGCTTGTTTGGATGTGGTTGTTTGTAAAGTATTTTGTAAAGTGATTGTAATAATAGCTTGTTTGGATGTGGTCGTTTATTGAGTGGTTACAGATAATAACTCCTTTGGATGTGGTTTTTGTGGAGGGCTTGTATGAGAGGATTATTTTATTTTTTTTAATAATTGACATTTATGATTTTTTTTTCTTTCAATTTAAAATAGTGTTATTTTATTTATTTATTTTTTATTTCAATCGCAAATTATTCTTTAATATGCTTAAAAAATTTCTTGGTAATCTCACCTTCTATATTCGTCGTTTTAATTTGTATTAATAAATTACATATTGTTATAGTTTTAGTAGATCAAAAGATATATCAATTAAAAGTTTAAAAAAATGAATTATGAAATAAAAAATAAATTTGATTATTCATAAATTCAAATTACAAAATATATTACATAAAATATAATATAAAAGGGAAGAGTAGAAATATATACATATATATATATAATTATATCATATAAAATATAAAATATAAAAACAAAAAAAAAAATAAAAACTTAAATTTTGGAAAAAATTGAAAATTTTAAATTTAGAAAAATATAAAAAATAATAAAATCTTGAAAAAAATCTGAAAAAAAGAAATTAAAAATTAGAATATTGGAGAGAAATGAAAACTAAAAAAATGAAAACATTAAAAACTAAAACCTTAAATTAAATTTTGAAAAAACATATCAAAAGTTTAAGAAAAAAAACATTAAATTTTGAAAATATAAAAACCTGGAAAAAGAAAAAAATATATATATAATTATAAAATACAATATTATGTGAATGAGAATAAATTTTAGAGAATTTACCATCAGCAGCACATTCTACCTCTTGTATTATATTTCCAGCATAATTTTTAAAATAATTCATCTATAGCATATTTATTTCTATCACTCACCTAGTGATAGAACTCAATTTAGATTTCTATCACTGATAGAAAACTTAAGCAGTGATAGAATGAGTCTATCATTGATTGAATTCTATCACTAATAGAACTCAACAAGTGATAGAAGTCAATTTGGATTTTCTGCTACAAATGAAATTATTTTAGATTTTGTGCTATAGATGGAAATATTTTGCCATTTTTTGTTATACATGCAAAATCCTCTAAATTTTAATCAAATAATGAATTAATGATATAAGGTAGATAAAAAAAAAAGATAAATTAATTAATTAAAAAATAAAACAACTGCTAGTTTAAAATTATAAATTAAGTTATATCATAACAAAATTTATAAAACAAAAATTGGAAAACAATAATAAATTTTGAAAACGAAAAAATAAAAAATTTGAAATTTTGTAGAAAAAAAAATTAGTATTGAAAAAATAAAAAATTGAAATTTTGAAGGAAAGCAAATTAGAAACTGAAAAAGAAATGAAATTGTATTGTTGAGAAAAAAAAATAAATCAAAATTTAAAACTTAACTTAAAATTTAAAAAATTAAAAAAACTGAATATATATATTGAAATTAAAAAAAACTGAAAATAAATTTTTAAAAAACTAAAAAATATTAAAACTAAGTTTAAAAAAGAAGAATTTTTTGAAAACGTTTAAAAAGACTGATAATAAATAAATGAATAAAGTGCTCGCCACGTGGCCCTGGATTTTGCACCACACGACCCACTATAACAGCCCCTTTATTCGCACCATAAAAATGCTCCATAAAAAAAATAACAAAAAAAAATAATGAGTTGTATAATACTTATTCCCAACAACTCCATAACCTCCTCAAACAAACCGCCCCTGAGAGGAGAGGTGTTTATCTTGTATTCTTTTACCTTTTTATATAATCTAGATCCTAGATCATATCATCCACCCAGTGTTTTAAAAGGCGGGCGTGCTTGGGCTCAAGTCCCACCTCTAGCGCCTTGCTTGTCCCAGGTGAGGAGTGTGTAATAAGGCGCGCGCCTTATGGCGCCTTACGTGAAGCCCTCGAGCGCCAAAAGGCGCGCACCTCGTGGGGTTTATTATTTCCTTTGCGCTTTTTGTGTTTTAGATCCCCGTACTAGGTCATTCGAAGATCGTGAAGGTTGATAGTTGATTATTATGTATGTTTTATATATTATTCTTGGTTAAAACTTCATTTATATCTATGAAAAGTGTTTTTATTGTGTATACACACACATGTCTTTTGTGTTTTTTTTATATAGTGTACCTTAAGTAAAAAAGTCTTCGCCTTTTTGTGCGCCTTGCGCCTCAGGCTTTAGAGGGCTATTACGCCTTAGTGCGCCTAGTGCTTTTTGAAACACTGATCCTACCAACCCCTAACTCTTACTCTAAAATCTAATTTGAACATAACGCAAAATCCCTGTGGAGATGACTTTTACTTAGTAAAACTTGCTACAACAAGACTGTGTATACTTCCACAATCTAGGGTCAAGACACGCACTTTAATTAAATTTCTATTACATTTCACTAAGCATGAAAAAAGTTTAACCTTGCGTGGCCTTCGACCCCAACAGTGGGTCAAGGAGAAAACAACGCAGCTATCACAATGGGTTTAAAGCACAAGAGATGATCCAATTATAAAAGGAAAATATAATATCTAATCATAAAAAGAAAAAGATGACTTAATCATAAAAGGAAAAGAGTCTACCTAGTTATGAAAGGAAAAGATATAAAATAATATTTAATCTAATCCTAAAAGGAATAAATAATTAAAAAAGATAAAAATACTATTTTACTAAAATTAACATAAACTAACAGAGTAGTTAGTTGGTTGGCTCTTAAAGGGGCTATATAAGTGTAATGCTACCCATTAATCAATACAAGTTACATCTTTGAAGAATTTACTCAATTGATTGAGAGGGACCTTGTGATAGAACTAGATTTTATCATTTGGTATCAGAGCATTCAATCAAATGCGACGTTAGGCATGAGTTCAGTTGTTATTTTGTAAACCTTTGGCTCTACGGGAGATTCTCTCTAGAGATTTAATAGAAAGTTGGTAGATTCTATCAGGGTCTTTGGACAAAGGCTTTCTCAACGATTCAATAGCATAACTCAATAATGATTGAGGAGGTTTTTCATGAATCACGTCGAAATGAACTCAATAATATTTGGCTTAGGGTGTGTGCTTTTAGAAGGTTGGGATTTAGTAGGATTTATTTGTAAATTTCCACCATATCGATCAAATGTTTCAAGCATTAAAAAGAAAAATTCAAGCTCCGTTGCAATCAGGGCATGTAGACAAAACTAGTGGACATTAGAAAAAACGAAAGCTCTTAACTAAACATGCGTCATGCATATGATGAATTTCATATTGACACTCAGTTAAGTGGTGGTTGATTATGGTTACAGTTGAAGCATGTTAAATTATCAATCAACCCAAGTGCTTAAGTTTATTAGTTGAGGTAAATTTAATTATGTCAACTAATACTCTCTCTCACTTGTGGGCTTGAAAATTTGAGAGTGCTCATAAAATAGAAATCAATATTAATTAGGGATTAAAGAACCAAGGTTGAATACATGAGCTACTTGATACCACGTTAAAATAGGTTAAATCATCAATTAACACAAAAGTTTAAGCAGATGGATAAAAGTAAATTTAGTTGTGTCAAACTAGCCATTACAATTGAAATTTATCCTACTTAATAAAAAGGCAATTAAAATGTCGGCATTACTAGAAATAATTCCCCGTTTTTAAAGAGAATCATATCAACTACGGAAGATTAAAAAATGCCAATTTTATTAAAAACGGTAACTGATGCTGATGCTGGTGCTCACCATAACTCTTCCCAAATATATTAATATATATAAGAACTTACAATTGACAGAAAAGTGTAGCCGTAGGAATCAACACTCTTTCCAGTCAACCAGTAGTCCGAAAAGGGCCCAACTAACAGCAATGAAGCAGCTTGTACTGGAGCGGTATGACCCAATAAGTTGAAGGATCCAAGAGAATATTTTCGCTGGAGGTTATGTACATACTGCACTCAAAGAAAAAAGGTCAATGCTGTCTTAGAAGAATAAAAATTGGTCCCACGGGCCAGAATGAATCCAAACAATCCCAAATTATAAGAAGTGTTAAGTTCACCATGCAAGGTTAAAACTAATTCTATCAACAAATTATGCATCACTACTGTAGTTTCAGGATAACCAGAAAATAAATTTGCAACTTCCAATAATTTTATGTAGCAGCACCAAGTTAAGAATAATGATGCAGTTACTTACATACTGCTGCAAGGCAGTGCTCCATACTGCCACTATGGCAGCCACAAAACCCTTCATGTTGACACTAACATCAGTGACAGTACAAACTCCAACACCAAGCAGAACTAACAGTATGCTAAGTTTTGTGTCTCTTGAGTATTGCACCTTATCGAAAACAACTTCTAGAATACAAGATACTGGGATCATACTGAGCTTCGCAATCTGATCATGAGAGAAGAGTCACAACCTCATATCTTAATTCTAAAAGTTGAAGGAAGAACAAACATTTAACAATTAATAACAAAAGAAAAAAATACCTGATAGAACCCAACAGAGTTCCACATTAAGCTTACATTCATTCCCACGATGGAGAAGTTTGCAAATACAACAAATTTAAGAATTTCAAGGAATGGCAAGTGAGAATCTTGGATATAACCGAGTTGTTTAAGAATAAAAGTCAGCAAGGAGGTTGTGCCGAAATGTAGGCCAGTTAAAGTTGTAGCTGCAACATGATGCTAAACAAATTAATTAAATTGAAATTAAAAGGGAAAGTTTGGAACAAAATAAAATTTGTAAGAATAATGTAACAAGCAGAGATCACTCCATCGATAACATGGAATCTACGAGACGTGAAACATCCTACAATTAGAAATGTAAGAGAAAAATGCAACTTTAATATATTATGAGAACTATCATGCGCACCAAAGCTGAATCCATATGTGGCCATCAATGCTTTATTGACAATGATTAACCCAACCGATGTAACAACATTGAACATCCATGAAGCAGCATCCAGAGTGGCCTTGTGATCAATCTTGCCTGGCAAAGACATTATAATCTAAAGTTGTGTTTGTTTATCAGCACTTCAAGTTCTCAATCTTCATTCGAAGTAAAGCAAAGGAAGAGCTTGGTCTTGATGTTCGACGGTATGATCTGTAGTACAGAATGTTATCATAAGCAGAGTACCAATGACTAAAATAAATAAAGGGCAAAGAAGAATCAAGAAAATGTTAATACTATTTAACCAACATAAGGTTTAACTTAATCATATAAAATGAGCAGTAGATGCAAAGAGAAAATAACCTAAATAGGAAGTCAATCCATTGTATAAGAATAAACAGTGAAATAGAGAAAACCCTCGTATAATCTTAACGTTTTGGCCATAATTAACTCTTAGAACATTGTATACATTAAATGAGTCCAAATCCATCCTATCAGAAATTCAAGCTGAAACAACAGAATCTTTCAATAAGAAGCCAGATTGGAATTGTTCAAAAAATAAAATAATTAGCAGGGTAAAATATTCAAGAGCTAAATAACACAATCAAGGGGTAAAAATCACAAAGAAACCCCAAATTCAAGCAGAGATTGAACACGCGGGTCAATAGATCCTCACTGTCTCCAAACAAGCAATCCAACAAACATACAATCAACAACAACAAAAACAACTAAAACAAAATTGAAGCAAAACGCACATAAAATTGGATCCACGACACCGAGACTCCGAAAAACGAGAATAGGTTTATGGAAGTTTCCAGCAAAATCGAAGAAACAAAAAAGAATCAAAGATTTTTCCTGGATGATTCGCTGGAAATGAACTTTTCCGTGTACACAAACAAAAAGAATTCGAGAAAAAAAGAGAATGGATCAAAACTGTGAAGGTCAATGCACCTTTGAAATGAAGAGGATGATGAAGAAGAGGAAAGTTAAAAGGAGTTGAAAAGCAGAAGAAACGCCCCAGGATTGCCGCCATTAAATGCTCGAAAATTGCAGAGAATGTTTAACGATTGAAACATTCTCCAATTTCATTAAATTCTTCTTCCTTCTTCTCTCCACCGACCACGACCCAGCCCATTCATGACAGACACCGCTTTTCATTTTATTCTTATATTTTGGTTTTAAATAACATTTTTATTCAAAGTTTATAATTAACTCTAATGAGTTACAAGTTTTTTTTTTTTGAAAAAATGCACAATTAACCCTTTAGGGGCGGTCTGTTTAGCAGGGGCGGATCCAGGTTCTAATGTTTGGGGGGGCCAAATTTTTTTTCTACAAGTGTATGTTGGGTTTTTATTCAAAGGCCCATCAAATAAGACTCATTAGGGCTAAGTGTTTTAAAGTGCATTTTGTCACTTTGGTAGAGGGAACACACAACAAAGGGAGAGCTGGAAAATCAGCAGTCAGAGAGATAAACAACTTAGAAAGAGAAAGTGAATAGAGAGGAAAAGAGGTTTCTGCCCAGTTTCAGTATTTTAGCGTTTTCGAGCGATTGCACCGTTGGATCGAGCTAAAATTTGAACAGTGTGTTCTTGACACGAGGGTCTTCAATCTGAACGGTGGAGATCGGGTTTCGATGTTTCTACAGCCAGATTCAAGTGCCAATTCGGTTCCACATTTTGTGAGATCTTTCTATTTATCTCTCTTGATTTGTGTTGTTTGTTGCCAAGATTAGTTTATCTTGAGTTGTTATGTGTTGTATACCTCTAGTTGTAACTAGAGAGAACTTGTTGTAGCCCATTATCGATTATAGTGGAGATTCGGTTTTTTACTCCTCGCCTTGAGGAGGTTTTTCCACGTTAAAAATCGTTGTGTTGTGCTTGATATTTCTACCACATACTTTATGCTTGCTGTTTTTCATTAGGAACACAAGAGGAGAATAATTGATCCATATTAGAATAGTGTTTATTCCCAACAAGTGGTATCAGAGCTCTGTGGTTGAGTTTATTTAGAGGCCCTTGTGTTAAATATGGAAAAGAGTCATAGTGGTGGTAGAATGGTTCTTTTGAATGGATCAAATTATCAAGTTTGGAAAAGAAAAATGGAAGATATTTTATATGTCAATGATCTATATCTTCCCGTATTTTCACTAGATAAGCCGGCTGATAAAACCGATTTAGAATGGGAAATATGTCATAGGAAAGTATGTGGCATGATTAGACTTTGGGTAGAAGAAAATATTCTAAATCATATTGGTGAAGAAAATCATGCACGGACTATGTGGAACAAGCTTGAGTCTTTGTATGCCCCGAAAACTGGTAATAGTAAATTGTATTTGATTAAGCAAATGATGGCTTTAAAGTATCAAGAAGGAACATCTATGTTAGATCACTTGAAATACATTCCAAGGTATTATTAATCAGTTAGCTGGAATGAGTATCAAGTTTGATGAGGAGATACATGGGTTATGGCTTCTTGGTTCGTTACCAGATTCATGGGAGACTTTTAGAACTTCCTTGTCGAACTCAGCCCCAAATGGTGTACTAAGTATGGACTTAGTAAAAAGCAGTGTATGTAACGAAGAGATGAGAAGAAAGTCACAGGGTTCTTCACAGTCTGATGTTCTTATTACTGAAAGAAAGGGGAGAAGCACGAGCAAATGTCCGAAAAACAGAGACAGAAGCAAGAGTAAGAGTGGTCGGTTTTCTAATGTTGAATGTTTCCATTGTGGCTTGAAAGGTCATATAAAGAAGCATTGCAGAAAACTGAAGAGAGAAAATAAAGCTGATAAAGGTAAAGAAAAAGTGACCGATGATGATGCAGACCGAATTACTGCAGCTACCGAAGAATTCTTCGTTGTATTCGACGGTGATAGTGTAAACCTTGCTACAGAACAGAGTAGTTGGGTGATTGATAGTGGTGCCTCAATTCATGCTACATCTAGGAAGGAATTCTTCACATCCTACACATCTGGTGATTATGGTTAGTGTTAGGATGGGTAATGATGGATTAGCAAAATCAATTGGCATAGGAGATGTCCATTTGGAGACCAAGAATGGTACTACCTTAATTTTGAAAAATGTGAAGCACATCCCTGATATTCGCATGAATTTAATCTCCACAGGTAAGCTAGATGATGAAGGTTTCTGTAATATCTTCTGTAATGGTACATGGAAGCTTACTAAAGGCTCAATGGTGGTAGCAAAGGGGGAGAAGTGTTCTTCATTGTACTTTATGCAGGCAAAGACTACTGGTTGTGATATCAATGCAGTGGATAGTGAACAAAGTGTTGAGCTTTGGCATAAAAGACTCAGTCATATCAGCGAAAAGGGTTTGATGATTCTAGCCAAGAAAAATCATCTTTCTGGAGTAAAGAATGTGTTCTTGAAGAGATGTGAACATTGTTTAGCGGGAAAGCAAACGAGAGTTTCTTTTAAAGCATCTCAACCTTCAAGAAGACCAGAAGTACTTGACATAGTATATTCTGATGTGTGTGGTCCGATGAAAACAAAAACACTTGGAGGTGCGTCCTACTTTGTGACGTTTATAGATGATCACTCAAGAAAAACATGGGTTTATACCTTGAAGTCCAAAGATCAGGTGTTGCAAGTGTTTAAACAGTTTCATGCCCTTGTTGAAAGAGAAACTGGTAAAAAGTTGAAGTGCATCAGGACAGATAATGGAGGAGAGTATATTGGACCTTTTGATGAGTATTGTAGAAATCATGGTATTCGACATCAAAAGACACCTCCTAAGACTCCTCAGCTAAATGGGTTGGCTGAGAGAATGAACAGGACATTGGTGGAAAGAGTGGGATGTTTGCTTTCACAGTCACAGTTAGCCAAAATGTTTTGGGGTGAAGCATTGAATACATTTGTACATGTTCTGAATCTCACACCATGTGTTCCTTTGGGAAATGAAGTCCTCAACAGAATTTGGTCAAAGAAAGACATATCGTACAGTCATCTTCGTGTCTTTGGTTTACAACTTTCGTTCATGTTCCTAAAGATGAGAGATCGAAGCTTGATGCAAAGACAAGACCATGTGTGTTCTTTGGCTATGGTCAAGATGAGTTTGGCTACAGGTTGTATGATCTAGTGAAGAGAAAACTTATTAGAAGTCGAGATGTTGTTTTTGTTGAAGACCAAACCATACAAGACATTGATAGAACTGATGAAACAGAGTCAGAAAATGGTGATGATCTGATTGATTTAGATACAGTTCCTTTGATACAACTTTCCACACAGATTGAGAATGAAATACAGAATGATCAGTTTGATAATTCAGATGAGGTAGAAGGTCATGAACAGGTTGAGGTAGATGATGATATTCAGGAACACTTGTTAGAAGCTGAAGTTCCTATAAATATTCCACTCAGAAGGTCTGTCAGAGATCGTCTTCCGTCAACAAGATATTCTGCCGATGAATATGTGTTATTGACTGACGGGGGAGAACCTGAGAGTTATGAAGATGCTATAGAAGATGAGCACAAAAGAGAGTGGATTGATGCTATGAAAGATGAGATGAAATCTTTACATGAGAACCACACTTTTGAGCTTGTTAAATTGCCTAAAGGGAAAACTGCACTGAAAAATAAGTGGGTTTATCGAGTGAAACATCAAGAAAGCACCTCAAGACCGCGTTATAAAGCGAGACTAGTTGTTAAAGGGTTCAGTCAAAAGAAGGGTATTGACTTTGATGAAATTTTTGCTCCAGTTGTTAAAATGTCTTCGATTCGAGTTGTTATGGGTTTGGCAGCTAGCCTTGACTTAGAAGTTGAGCAGATGGATGTTAAGACTGCATTTCTTCATGGAGACCTAGATAAAGAAATCTATATGGAACAACCTGAGGGTTTTGAAGAGAAAGGCAAAGAGAAACTTGTATGCAAGTTGAAGAAAAGCCTTTATGGATTGAAACAAGCACCGAGGCAATGGTACAAGAAGTTTGAGTTAGTTATGGGGGAGCAAGGCTACAAAAAGACTACTTCTGACCATTATGTTTTTGTGATACTATTGCTTTATGTTGATGACATTTTGATTGTTGGCAGGAATGTTTCTAGAATTGACAGGTTGAAGAAAGAGTTGAGCAAATCCTTTGCCATGAAGGATTTGGGGCCAGCAAAGAAGATTCTTGGAATTCGAATAGTTCGAGATAGAGCATCCAAGAAGTTATATATGTCACAAGAGCAATACATAGAGAAAGTGCTTGAAAGATTTAACATGTACAAAGCTAAAGTTGTTAGCTCCCCTCTTTCCAGTCATTTCAAACTGAGTAGCAAACAGAGTTCTTCTAATGATAAAGAGAAGGAAGAAATGAGGAAAGTCCCATATGCTTCAGAAGTTGGGAGTTTGATGTATGCCATGGTGAGTACTAGAGCTGATATAGCTCATGCTGTTGGAGTTGTTAGTCGATTTATGTCCAATCCAGGAAACAACATTGGGAGGCAGTCAAGTGCATCATGAGATATTTGAGAGGCACTTCCAGTTTGAAGCTCACATTTGGAAGTGGAAAGCCCTTGCTTACAGGCTATACTAATTCAGATATGGCAGGAGATCTAGATAACCGACGGTCTACTTCGGGTTATTTGATGACGTTTGTAGGTGGTGCAGTGTCTTGACAGTCAAGACTACAGAAGTGCGTTGCACTTTCTACTACAGAAGCAGAATATATAGCTGCAGCAGAAGCGTGCAAAGAGATGTTGTGGATGAAGCAGTTTATACATGAGCTTGGCTTCAAGCAACAACGGTATGTGATATCCTGTGACAACCAGAGTGCTATTCATCTTGGTAAGAACTCTACATTTAATTCCAGAACTAAACATATAGATGTGAGGCATCACTGGATGAGAGATGCATTGAATGATGGCTTGTTTGAGCTTGAGAAGGTACATACGGATCATAATGGGTCTGATATGCTGACTAAGAATCTACCAAGAGAGAAGCTTCAGTTCTGTCGTTCCGTTGCGAGAATGGCAAGTTCCTCCACACAGTGAATAGAGGGAGATTTGTTGGGTTTTTATTCACATTGTGAAGGCCCATCAAATAAGACCCATTAGGGCTAAATGTTTTAAAGTGCATTTTGTCACTTTGGTAGAGGGAACACACAACAAAGGGAGAGCTGGAAAATCAGCAGCCAGTGAAAGAAACAACTTAGAGAGAGAAAGTGAATAGAGAGGAAAAGAGGTTTCTGCCCAGCTTCGGTATTTTGGCGTTTCTGAGCGAATGCACCGTTGGATCGAGTTGAAATTTGGACAGAGTGTTCTTGACACGAGGGTCTTCAATCTGAACGGTGGAGATCAGGTTTCGAGGTTTTTACAGCCATATTCCAGTGGCGATTCGGTTTCACATTTTGTGAGATCTTTCTATTTATCTCTCTTGATTTGTGTTGTTTGTTGCCAAGATTTGTTTATCTTGAGTTGTTATGTGTTGTATACCTCTAGTTGTAACTAGAGAGAACTTGTTGTAGCCAATTATCGATTATAGTGAAGATTCGACTTCGGTCCGTGGTTTTTTACTCCTCGCCTTGAGGAGGTTTTTCCACGTTAAAAATCGTTGTGTTGTGCTTGATATTTCTACCACATACTTTATGCTTGTTGTTTTTCATTAGGAACACAAGAGGGGAATAATTGATCCATATTAGAATAGTGTTTATTCCCAACAGTGTACGGATACAGCTATCTCAAAAAAATTTATGAAAGAAACATCTCAATCCATTAATGAAACACATCGAAAAATAATTATAAAGTAGGTGACGACATTATGCATTCAAGTTTTAACCTTTTAGTTTCACAAACCATGATTTCTCAAATAAAAAATTAAAAAAAAACAAACAAAACCTCAAACCATAATAATTTGGGGCTAAAAATTATGTTTTATAAATATATAAATAATGATCTTCAAATGTGAAAATTTTGATTTCGTTCTTCAAAATTATTGAATTTTTAAATTTTTTTTATCAATACGTTTTTAAATTTTCAATCATATAAAATAATAGTATTTTTAGACAAATATTATATTTTATTATAGAATCAAATATAAAAAATTGTTTGATAACTAAAAAGACTATTTTGATACATTTTGTAAAATTTAAAAAATTTAAAAAATATTTTTTAGAAACAAAATATATGAGAATAAAATATTTTTAAGTATTTTTTTACTGAAAATATAATATAAAAAATTTGAAGAAATAAAATAAAAACTGTGTTGTATATAAAAGAAAAAAAAAGAATTTAAAAAAAATTAAAAGCTAAAAAATTATATATATTGCCAACTAAGGAAAAAGTACAAAAAATAAAAAATAGAAAAGAAAGAAAAAGTAAAAAGGATTAAAATATATTACACAAAAGTACAAAGACAACAAAAAAAAAAGTAAGTAAAAGAGAAGGAGAAGGAAGTACAGAGAGAATGAATTAAAATATATAAGTAAATTAAAAAAGAGAGAGAGAGATAAAATAGAAACAAAATATTGTCTCAAAGGGAATAGAACACATACCCCACTGCATTTCTAAGGGGGGCCAATTCCGCTTAACTAAGGGTAAGATTTGTTAGAAATATATGAATTGTACATTATATAATATAAATTCTATAACTTTTGGGGGGCCATGGCCCCCCCTAGTCCCTTAAGCAATCCGCCACTACTGTTTGACATATTTAGGTAGGAGTTAGTTTTATGATTTATTAACTTCTCTTTATTTTTACTTTTAAAAATAACTCTCATTTTTTAATCATTCATTTATAACTACTCAATCATTTTTAACAATTTATTTTTAATCATTCATTTCAAATCAATCAAAGTTACTCATTTTTAACCGTTCATTTTTTATCATTCTTTTTAAACTACCAAAAATAACTACTTATTTTTAAATCTACATTTAAACAAGGTTTTGACTCTAAGGGTGTGTTTAGGTCTCCGTTTATGTAAACGGCCGGGTTGGTTATAATAATCCAACCGATGTTTGCCCCACCGTTTATTATAAATGGTGGTTACCTAAACTTACGTGCTCGTTTATCTAAACCTACGTGCCCGTTTATCTAAACCTTACATATATTACTTTTTGTTACATAACCAGCCTCTCAAACACCGTTTATTATAATCTTCCACTCAAACACCATTTATAATAACCCACCGTTTATTATAATCTATCATTTATCATAATCTTCTGTCTATTATAACCAAACCGATGCTCCAAACACACCCTAACTCTTCTACACAAAAACTACATTCAAACGAGTTTTTGACATAACTCTCAATTTTTAACTACTCAATATAACTCCTTAACCCAAATACTACCTAAAAACGTCAAACAAACAACCCCTTAAACTTGTAATTTGTGCAATAATCTCCCCTAAAGTTTAATAAGTGTTGCAATTAATCTCCTAACTTTCAATTTGAACAATCAACTCCCCTAAAAGTTTAATAGATGTTACAATTAATCTCCTAAACTTTCAATCTTGAGCAATCACCTCCCTGAAATTTAATAAATGTTACAATTAACCCATAATTTTTCAATTTGTCATATATATTATTTTCTTTTGAGTTAATAAATTTTTTCTTTTTAATATATTTTTTTAAAACAACAATTACTTTTTAATATTTTTTTTAAAACAATGGTAACCACGCTCTTCCCTAGGCCAAACATCATCTACTTTTTAATATTTAAAAACATGCTATTTTGTCACTTCAAAACCTAGCAAACAAAAATAAAACTTTGTCCAATTATATAGCTTTTTCCAAATTATTTTAGTATGAATATTACCAACATTTTTCATTAATTAACTTCAAGATTCATCATAGTATATGTTGAGTTGTTCGGATTCAACTTTCTTTGAATACTTCTTCGGGGAAAGCTCCGATGAAGTTGAATCCGAACAACCTCAACGTCTACTATGATGAACCTTGAAGTTAATTGATGAAAAATGTTGAATCGGTTGCGATTACTTTTTGCAACTAAATCAACTTTAAACCTTTTTTTGTTTCTATATCTATTTTAGATAACAGTCGGGGAAAGGAAAATGAATCTGGTGCGAATTAGACAAGTAACGGTCCTCTCTCTAGAAAACTCATACGATAAATTCTCTATTCAATAAACTTTCATCACAAATCACTAGAGAAACCAAATTCTTCAAAACTAAATCTTAATATAAAATCATCAAACTTCATGTTCATCACAAATCAACAAGTAGGTTTTAAACCAAACAACTTGCTTTAAAAATAAATTACAAAATAGTTGGAATATTATACTAAAATAATTTCGAGAAAGCTATATAAATTGGAGAAAGTTTTATTTTTGTGTTGCTAGGTTTGAAGTGACACTATAGTATGCTTTTTAGTATTAAAAAGTAATTGTTGTTTTACAAAAAAACAACAATTTATTAATTCAAAAGAAAAAATTTATATAAAAAATGGAAGGTTTATGAAGTTAATCGTAACATCTATTAAATTTTAGGGGAAGTGATTGCTCAAAATTGAAAATTTAAGGGATTAATTGAAACATTAATTGAACTTTAAGAGAGGTAATTGCTCAAATTAAAAGTTTAGGGGTTAATTGCAATATTTATTAAATTTTAGGGTGATGATTGCTCAAATTAAAAGTTTAGAGGGTTAATTGTTATAAATATCATAGTTTATGGGTAGTTTGTGCATTTTTCATTTTTTTCAAAATCATTCCATTTTAGATTTGAGATTTAGTTTCGATTTAGTTTCTAATTTTTAAAATGAAATCTTTTATCTTTCACATTTCAATAAGGCCCGTTTTTAATGGGTAGGTTTGGAGTAGTTTTGAGTTAGGTTTTTATATTTTTAAATTATACATTTTTAACCCTTAACATTTTAATAATACTCTTTATTTTATGTATTTTTTTTAGATTTATTTATTTTGTGTATTTTTTAGTTTACTTTTAAATCAATTTTTAAAAATAAATAATGATAATAATAAATCCACACAAAAAATTGTTAATATTTTAAATGAGTAATCATCATTTTAGTTAACATTATGTAATTTTTTTTTATCTCAATGATTAAAATTAGGAGTCATTATTTAAATATTTTTTTTATCTCAATGACTAAAACCGAACTATCCAATTAATTTGACTAAAAGAGGAATCAAACCAATGTCCAATAAAAGGTAAAACCATTTATTCAAATTTTCTCAGGTTTTATGTCAAATCGGGATCCAATTGATTTGATAAAAAGAGGAATCAAACCAACTTTCAATAAAGAACAAAATCATTTACTCAATTTTTTTCGATTCGATTCTGCTACGATTTTTTTTCTTCTATTATACTTGTTATTTTACTTTCAACCTCTTTTTAAATGTTTTTTTCGAAAAACTTATCAAAATTTATAATTAAATTAAACAAAAAAATAGTAATTTACTTATACAAATTTAAACTAACATATGAAAAGAAAAATGAAAGTAAATAATTTAACATTGGGCCAGCTCAATTTTTATTAGTCTTTATAAATAGAAACCGAACTGATCCAATAACTTTTGGTTTTCTTCAAATAAAAATTAATATGTCAAATATTATGTGAATTTTTTTAATAAATCTAATGGATCGGGTTGATTCGTTCGACTTTGTCGGTTTTCAATTTTTATTTTCGCCCCTAATTAAAATCGAGCATTATTGAAATTTAAGAATAATTTGTTCAATTTTGAAATATACAGGTCAAACCTAGCCACTAAAATATATTTTTCCATTAATTTTTATCAAATCTTGTATTAAAAAGAAAGAAAAAAGAGAAAATATTTTTATTAATTTTATTTGATCATATATATATGTATGCTCTAAAACATATATAATGAAGGGGATTTTGAAGGGGATTTTACATGAATAACAAAAAATAAAAAATAACATCCACAACACTTTTTAAAAAAATATTTTATACATAGCAGAAAAATAGGGCGCCCTTATAAAATGAGCAAAAAGCCATTCTATTAACTTTTAGTTGATAACTTTCTATCAGTTTCAGGCGATAACCTTCTATCAGTCGTAGGTGATAGTCCTCAATCAGTTCTTAGTTGACAACATTCAAACAATTTCAGGCGATAATCTTCTATCAATTTCAAGTGGTAGCCTTCTATCAGTTTTAGGTGTCTTCTATTAATTTTCAGTTGATAGCCTTCAATCAGTTTCAACTGATAGAGTTCAATCAATTTTCAACTGAACCTTAAACCCTAAATCCTAAACTCTATAGCTTTCAATTAGTTTTCCAAAGTAATTCATTTGGGAAGAAAAATCAAACAATGGGCTTAAAAAGACAAAAAATATCACTCCAATAAATGTGTTTATGATTGACTCTATCAATCTGCTAGTGATTGACTCTATCAGGTTGCTAGTGATTAACTCGATCAGTTTTTTTATAATTAACTCTACAACTTTCTAGTGATTGAATCTATCAATTTCATAGTGATTGAATCAATCATTTTTGTTTTGGGTTCAATCAATTTTTGGTTTGGACTTCTATCACATACATGTTTCATTGTTCTTATACACGATTTCTTTCGCACATACGTTGTACATGATTTTGTTAAAGTTTTCTTCAATCATTTCAAAAATAAATCATAAGCTATACATTACTATCTTCCATGTTTGTGGCCCACTAGTTGATTTCTATCATTTACAAATGTGATTGACTTCTATCACTTAAAAAACTGATTAATTTATATCATTAAAAAAAAAAGAAAACATCCGAACAAGTTTAACAAAGAAACCGAATTACAACAAAGTCCACCTAAGGGCTCCATGCCCTATCTACATGCAAAAGAATCAAGAACAACGCGACATGACTCAGAGTACTCTGTCCATGATCATCCAGCAGCACCCTCCTAGCCATCCAGTCTCGGTCCCAAGTTACCAGGTGGAAAACCACAGAAAAATAAGGGTGAGCAACGAGTCGCTTAGTAAGAATACGAAAACCAATCATCTAGCACACATATACATGCAACCAAACACGAGCACAGATAAAACTACTTGGTTCGAGCTAACCGTCATATCTAGAACTTGCCTATTCAAGGACTTATCGAGCTGCCCTTCAGGACTTACAACTACAACCTACATATGGTTTAACGCATGGATGCCCATCGGTGTCTTATACCAGTTGGAACATGTGGATGCCCATCGGGGTCTTACACCAACTCAAACTCAAGGATGTCCATCGGGGTCTTATACAAGTTGGAACATGTGGATGCCCATCGGGGTCTTACACCAACTCAAACTCAAGGATGCCCATCGGGGTCTTACACCTAGTGATGCCCATCGGGGTCTTACTCACTTTAGAGCGTGATGACGCCCAACAAGGTCTTACTTAAGCGGCACTCGAGGTTGCCCATCGGGGACTTACACCTATAGGATGCCCATCGGGGTCTTATACCTTGTGAGGCCCATCAGGGACTTACTGTAACGGCCCAGGTTTTCATCCCGGTCTTCCAGGTATGCCCTTAGGGGTATTTTGGTCTTTTGCTCCCCGGGTAGGATTTGGGGATTTGCAGGACTTCAGGGTCACTCCTGCCTTTGTCGAGGCTTGATTGTTGTTGGTTGCAAGACCCAAGATGTTTGGGCTAGTCGTTTAGAAGTTTGGAAGTGGTTTGGGTTTTGGCAAAATTATTGTTGTTTGAGTGCTTCCATTGGGATTTGAGCCCTTGCCCTTAATGTTAATTTGGGAGTTTGATTTAAGTGAGTTTTATTTATTGGAAAAGATTGCTTCAGCCGGGTCTCGAAGGAGGAAGCCGTGGGAAGGGATTTTAGGTCTTTAAGGCCTATTTAAAATAGGATAAGGATGGAAAAATAAGGAAAAAAAATCCCATTTTCCCCTTTTGTTTTTTTTCTCTCTCTCTCTCTCTCTCTTTGCCTAGCCTCACCAAACCCGAGCCCCATTTCACTCGCCTAACCTAGCCCCCTCGCCCGCCTACCAGATCAGCCGAGCCGCTCGCGCCAGCGCACACCTTGACCGCTTCTGCATCAGTCGCTTGACCACCTGATCTTGCCGAAGTCGCGCGCGTTCCCTGAAGCTCGTCGCGTCGCCTGCGCGCGTTCCCTGTAGCTCGTCGCGTCGCCCGCGCGCGTTCCCTGTAGCTCGTTGCTTCACCCGCTCGCGTTCCCTGTAGCTCGTTGCTTCACCCGCTCGCCGTTCCCTGTGCCAAGCCGCGCCGCACCACTTTGAGCCTCAGCGCCCGCGCCAACGCGCCCGTGTCCCTGTCGCGCTTGCGCCCAGTGCCCCAGTGCCCAGCTCCTGTGCGCGAGTCCCCTGCCGCGCCAGTGCGCCCATGTAACGGCCTGGAATTTCATCCCGGTCTTCCTGGTTTGCCCCAGGGGCATTTTGGTAATTTGGTCGGGCCGACAGGGCCGGTTATGTCTTTTCTATTTACCAAAAAAATTATGAGATGATTTGAATGGGATCGGGAAGCTTTGTGAAGGTATTTGGGCTTGGTAAAATGCAAAAAGAAATAGGAAATTAAATAGCGCGTCGAGCAGGATTCAAACCAGGGCTGCTTGGGAAGCTAGTTGGGTGGCCTTGCCACTTGAGCCACCGGGCACTCTTATTAATCTAAGCGCGCCATCTTATTCTTAAGCCTGTTCGGTTGAGTTTTGGTTTAAAAGAAGAATCGCCTGAAGCCTTCTTCCTCCTTCTTCTTCCTCGTTCTTCTTCGACCGACCCGAGCTCCTTCGCAATTTCTCCCTCGCCGATCCCAATTCGCCCAGCTCTTCCTCTCCATTTCGAGGTCGATTTTCTTGCCCGAGCAGCTGGTAAGTTCCTTCCTTTCCTTCTTCTTCTCCCCCAATTCCTTCCCCTTCTCCCCTGTTTCCGATTTCATCTTTGACGGCCGAGACGAAGTGAATTGCTTTGTAGTTTTTCGCGGCGCGCCCAAGGGGAAGTCAACCGCGATCCGGATCGCTCGAGAAGAAGCTCCTTTGTCGCCATTTCGCCCGAGCTCGCCCGATTCGTCGTTCCTCTGTCGCGTGCTGCAGCAGAAGAGCCGAAAGCGACCGATCGCTACCGCTCGCCGTCGCAGCAGGTCGCCAGATCGCCCGCGCGCGCGCCTCGCCGCCTGCCGTGGCGTCGTCCTGTGCCGAAGTGCGTCCACATCGCCGGCGCTTCGGCCGAGCGCGCGCGCGCGCCCTATGTCGCCCGCGCGCCCGTCCGCGAGCAGCCAACGCCCGTCCGCGCCCAGCCCTGCGCACCAACGCGCCCATCCCTGCGCCCATCCCTGCGCCCCAGCGCGCCCAACCAGCCCTATTGCTGCCTCGCTCGTGCAATTGGCTCGTTCGTGTGTCCGTCGCGCCTCGTGAGTTGCTCCCGAGCCGAGCCCTGTTTATTTTATTGTATTTAGGCCTATTGTGTGATTATTGTTGTGATTGATAGGTTCTCGGTAGCTAGTTCGGGTTCGTTCGCAGCTTAGGTTTTCGTGTAATCGTCCCCGACCAAGGTAAGGATTTCTTACCGGAGTTGTGTGGACCCTCCGATATATTATGTGATTGCTGATTGATTGCTTGTTTGTGTTTATTGACATGTGTAGTTAAGTGCTCTATTCTGAATTCCCGATTGGCATGATTTTCCTGGTTAATTCTCATGTTAATCCATGCTAGGTTGTTCCTTTCTGGCATGCTCGTATCCGTTCTTGCTTCGTAGTATCATGCTAGGTTCGTTGTATTCTTCTTGAGCACGTATTGGATTTTATTGAATTATTTGCTGATTGTTAAGGCAGGTTAGAGTGCAGGTAGATAGCATCATCCGGGTCGGGTGCATAACGAACCTTGCATCCCCGACAGGGACGTACGAGATGGAGCTCCGTCCCTGATCCCGTTAGGGAATAGCTAACCCTAACGGCTGGCCCTGCAATCTTGGGTGAGGGTGACAGACTGTTAAATGCCCCAACAGTCGGGATGATGACTTGGCATTGCCTCGTCCCTGGCAGTCGGCACGTCCTCAGTGTGTTCGACAGTAGCCCTCGATTGCCACCTGTTAAGGTAAGGACGGCTTCCTGGTGTAAGCCTACCACGACCCGTTCCTTAGCCCCAGGTGCGGTGGAGCAGGTTGACATAGTTCACGTGTGTCGAGTCTCACACCCTATGTCGGTGACACCGATCCAAAGATTTAGTTAGGCGTGGTGGGTGGACATGGGCGGCTTGCCTCTAGACCCGACACCCCCATAGTCTGCAGATGGCGCGGTGCATGCTTACGCTCATTACTGCGTACGACCAGGAGAGCTCCTCGGGATCTTGAGCTAGTATACCTTTCATTCGACAGTAGACAGGCTGAGGCCGGGACTTGTTTCTCGTATAGGGCGTATTGTGTGAAGGATTGTGTGGTGGATTATTCCGGACTAAGACCCGGAGTTGGCATCCGAGGTCCAAGTATGGACTCAAGCTACGTGCTCTATTCTTTGTTTATACTCATAGCTTGCATACACTCAGCTAGATGACCATGTATATCGTATTGTACCCTGGTTGGGGATTCTTACTGAGTAATTCGTTACTCACCCTTATTATTGTGGTTTTTCCACAGGTAACCAAGATGCGAGACAGGATGGCTGAAGGAGGAGCTGTGATCATGGGACCCAGCCGTCAAACTTTGATTTTGTGTTATGACTCTTTATGTTTTATTTTCCCCTGAATGCATGTAGCCGGGCACGGAGCCCTAGGATGTTTTCTAAATGTTTTGTGGATTCTAGCATTGTTGTATCCCTACAGGTTTGAATGATTTTAATGAATATCTGATCAGAGTAAACTTTGGAAATGTATTTATCTTGGAATAGGTGCTTGGAAACAGGGACAAGTTTCAGGAAAATTGTCTGGGTTTTGAACTGAATGTTTGAATGTTTTGTTTTTAATTGGAATCCGAAATCATGTTTGTATAATGTCCTTTACTTTGAAAGCATGCATTGGGGTAAGGGCCCATTTAGTGCCCCATTCGGGTTGGGTCCTCATACAATTTGACTTCTTTTTTCTTTGCCATGACACCGCCTCTTTGTGTTGGTGTGGCCCGAGCCTTGTGGCTTCTCGGATGGTAATTCCCGAGTCTTTTCTCCCTTGGGCCCTATCTTTGTTGGGTATGTTGTTTATTTAATTAGGTTGTTTTTATTAAATGCTTAGGTTGCTCGGGTTATCTTAGAAGCTTGAGGGTCGCTTGGTTGATTTGTGATAGTTATTTCTGCTTGTTTCCAGGTAAGGATTTCTTACCGGAGTTGTGTGGGCCCTGCGATATATTATGTGATGCTGTTTGTATGCTTGTTTGTGTTTATCAGCATGTTTAGTGATAGGTGCTCTGTTCTGAATTCCCAACTGGCATGATTTCTTATGTTGTTTCTCATGTTAGTCCATGCTAGGTTGTTCCGATTCGCATGCTCGTATGTCATTCTTGCTTCGTAGTATCATGCTAGGTTCGTTGTATCTGTTGAGCACGTATTGGATTGTATTGGATTGTTTGCTGTTGATATTATAGTTTAGAGTTCAGGTCGGTAGCATCATCCGGGCCGGATGCATAACGTAACTTGCATCCACGATAGGGACGTACGAGACGGTACTCTGTCCCTGATCCCCGTTAGGGTTTAGCTAACCCCAACGGTTGGCCCTGCAATCTTGGGTGAGGGTGGCAGTCTGTTAAATGCCCCAACGGTCGGGATGATGACTTGGCATTGCCTCGCCCCGGCGATCGGCACGTCCTCGGCGTGTTCGGCCGTAGCCCTTGATTGCACACTGTTAGGGCAAGGGCGGCTTCGGTGTAAGCCTACCACGACCGGTTCCTTAGCCTCGGTGCGATGGTTCAGGTGACATAGTTCACGTGTCGAGTCTCACACCCCTATGTCGGTGACACCGATCCGGAGATTTAGTTAGGCATGGTGGATCGGACTGTGCGACTTGCCACTAGACCCGGCACCCCCCATGGTATGCAGTAGCATGCGATGCGCGCTTCAGCTCATTACAGCACCGACCGGAGAACTCCTCGGGATCTTGAGCTAGTGCACCTTTCGTATCGACAGTAGACAGGCTGAGGCCGGGACTTGTTTTCTCGTATAGGGCATATTGTGTGGTGGATTTTCCAGAGTAAGACCCTGAGTTGGCATCCGAGGTTTATATGTGGATTTAAGCTGTGTGTTCTATTATGTGTTTATATTCATAGCTTGCATATCTTCTAGCTAGATGACCATGTATATCGTATTGTACCCCGGTTGGGGATTCTTACTGAGTAATTCGTTACTCACCCTTATTTTTGTGGTTTTCCACAGATAACAGAGGTGCGAGACAGGATGGCTGAAGAAGAAGCTGTGATCATGGGAACCAGCTGTCAAACTCTGATTTTATGTTATGACTCTTTATGTTTTTGTTTCCTCTGAATGCATGTAACCGGGCACGGAGCCCTAGAATGTTTTCTGAATGTTTTTTACGGATTCCAGCATTGTTGCAACTGTTGAAAGTTTTGAATGCTTTAATAAATCTCTGATCAGAGTAAACTTTTGGAAACATATTTATCTTGAAACAGGTGCTTGGAGACAGGGACAGGTTTCATGAAATTGTTTTGACTTTGAATTGAATGTTTGAATGTTTTGTTTTTAATTGGAATCCGAAAGTCATTCCTGCATATTGTCTTTAACTTTGAATGCATGCATTGAGGTAAAGTCTTATTTAGAGCCCCTTTTGGGTCGGGTCTTTACAGTTGGTATCAGAGCTCAGAGTCATAGATTCTGTAGACTGACCTTTTGTTGTAGGTCGTTTTTCCATGATCATCAGCACTTCGACAGTCATCAGGTACGCCTAAGTTTACTGTTTTTAGAAAAGGGTTAAGAATTTACAATACTTTTCATCTAGTGTATGCCTTGTATAGTGTTGTAGAGCGGAGACGAGCAGGTTCTGACTCGTTGTTGGTTTGGGCGTAGATCGCCAACATGCCAATCACCTGCACCGGAAGAGGAGGTTCGAGAGCAGGTCGGGGTATCAGGATCGGATCTGATACTGCAGGGACATCGTCCCAAGCTGAGACTGATGGCATTCCACCAGTAGCTCCCCCTATTGCGCCTAGAGTAGGCGTTGAGGCGTCCGAGCGCCGTGAGACCTTTTCCTAGAGCAGAATTTGCTGATTCTATGAGGGCTATGATGGTCAGCCTGTTGAGTGACCAGAGGGCAGAGACCCAGGCTTTGTTGGCCGCGCAGCGAGAAGAGTTCTGATCCCAGATCGAGTAGTTGACTCGCATGTTTCAGCAGGGCGCAGCAGCACCCGCAGCTCCGCATGAACAAGCAGCCCATGTGGCAGAGGTGGCAGAGGGTGCCGAGGAGCTTGGCAGATGGTTGAAGGACTTCGTAAAGTGGAAGCCAGAGAGGTTCGATGCCTCGAGAGATGCTTTAGCGGCAGCCAGATGGATTGCCCATTTGGAGTACACCTTCTTGATTATGGTGTGCCCCGATGTTCAGAGGCTGAGGTGTGTAGCTCATGTGCTAGGAGGCACAGCTAGATGGTGGTGGGAGTCCACTCTGAGTGAGAGACCAGCTGGGTCTCCACCTGCCACCTGGGAGTTCTTCAAGTCTGAGTTCAGGGTCAAGTATATTAGTGATGAGGCCCAGGAGAAGATGGTAGAATTTGTTCCGAATCGAAGCACGATTCGATTCCATTGAGGAGTATGAGAGGAAGTTCTCGGAGTATGGTTATTTTGCTCCGCAGTTGATAGCCACTCCTGAGCTGAAGATTAGGAAGTTCATTTCTGGTTTGAGGCAGGGTGTGTCCCAGGATGTCAAGGCTCAGGCTCCTGACACTTATGCTAGAGCTGTTCAGTTAGCCACCATTTATAATGGGAAGTATCCTGTTGAGTGGATTGTTGCCACTCCGGTTCAGCGTCCTGTCCCAGCTGAAGTGGGGCAGAAGAGGAAGTTTGATTTCAGAGGAGGCGACCAGCGCCGTCAGGGACAGTTTCAGAACCGGGATCAGCGTAGAGTTCCGGCCCGTTTCCAGCCTCGCCAGCAGGGCGGTCCCAGGCAGATTCCCGCTTGTGCTACTTGTTGGAGAGCCCACTTTGGAGCTTGTCAGACTGGGCCTAGGTTGTGTTTTCGATGTGGTAAAGAGGGGCACATGGCCCGTTTTTGTGATCAGCCAGCTATGGCAGCTCAGCCAGCGCAGCAGCAGTAGGGGCGGGTGTTTCCTATGACCCGTCATGAGGCCGAGCGTACGGATGCCGTTGTGGCAGGTACGCTTCTTGTTTTGGATCACTGCGCATTTATCTTGTTTGATTCTGGTTCTACGCATTCGTTTGTATCTGTGTTGTTTGCTGAGCATGCTAGGTTGAGATTAGAGACTCTAGGTTTTGAGTTATCTGTTGCTACTCCTTCGGGAGTTAATATGTTAGCTAGAGATAAGATTAAGGATGGCCGGATCGAGATATCTGGGGAGTTGCTTACAGCTACGCTCATAGTCCTGCCTATGAGCGGTTTCGATGTGATTCTTGGTATGGAGTGGTTAGCTGCTAACCACGCATTGATTGACTGCCACCGGAAAGAAGTAGTGTTCAGGCTGCCGGGTCGGCCCAGCTTTAAGTTTCGTGGAGTCCAGGGTGGAGTTTGCCCGCCGATGGTGTCAGCTGTGAAAGCTCGTCGTTTGCTAGCTTATGGAGCTTGGGGCTACCTAGCCAAGTTGTCCGGAGAGAACCTCCCCTCGCTGACTGTTGATCAGGTGCCGGTCGTGCAGGAGTTTGCAGATGTGTTTCCTGAGGAGTTACCGGGGTTGCCCCCGAAGAGAGAGGTTGACTTCACAATTGAGCTCGAGCCAGAGACCCTCCCTATCTCGAAGGCTCCGTATCGTATGGTGCCAGCCGAGTTAAAGGCGAAGGTTCGGATTGCGGAGATGTTAGATCGAGGGTTCATCCGTTCGAGTGTGTGTCCGTGGGGAGCACCGATTACATTTGTCAAGAAGAAGGATGGTTCGATGCGCTTATGTATTGATTATCGCGAGCTTAATAAGGTGTCAGTGAAGAATAAGTACCCGTTGCCCCGTATTGATGATTTGTTTGACCAGCTTCAGGGAGCTTCCATGTTCTCCAAGATAGATTTGCGATCCGGTTACCATCAGTTGTGGATCAGGGATGCCGACATTCTTAAGACAACTTTCAGGTCTAGATATGGTCACTATGAGTTTGTGGTCATGTCGTTTGGATTGACTAACGCCCCAACAGCGTTCATGGACATGATGGATAGGGTGTTCAAATCATTTTTGGACAGCTTCGTCATCGTGTTCATTGGCGATATTCTAATCTATTCGAGGACCAGGGAGGATCATGCAGAGCATTTGAGGCGAGTGTTGGCAGCTTTGAGGGAAAACCAGCTTTATGCGAAGTTTTCCAAATGTGATTTCTGGTTGGAGCAGGTGGCCTTCCTAGGTCACGTAGTTTCGAGAGATGGTATAGCCGTGGACCCCGCAAAGATTGAGGCCGTGAGTTCGTGGGCCAAGCCGACTTTAGTTGCCGAGATACGCAGCTTTCTGGGTTTGGCATGTTACTACCGTCGGTTCGTTAAAGACTTTTCCGCCATAGCCTCGCCCCTCACTCGTCTGACGAGGAAGGGTGTCGAGTTTGTTTGGGACAGTAAGTGTGATGAGAGCTTTGCCAGGCTCAAGCGCATTTGACTTCAAAGACTGATGTTGGCGATCCCGGAGGGGACATGTGGTTTCGTGGTCTACAACGTAGCTTCCAAGTTCGGGTTAGGTTGTGTGTTGATGCAGCACGGGAAGGTCATTTCTTATGCTTCCCGCCAGCTGAAGCTGTATGAGCAGAACTACCCGACTCATGATATAGAGTTGGCAGCAGTGGTGTTTGCATTGACGATTTGGAGGCATTACCTGTATGGTGAGCGGATTCAGATGTTTATCGATCACCAGAGCCTCAAGTATCTGTTTACTTAGAAGGAGTTGAATATGAGGCAGAGGGGATGGTTAGAGTTGGTAAAGGATTACGACTGCGAGATTTTGTACCATCCGGGTAAGGCCGATGTTGTGGCTGATGCTTTGAGTAGGAAGACGTCGCACTCCGCGACGTTGTTGAGTTCCCAGTCCAGATTGCGGAGAGAGTTCGAGAGGGCCGAGGTCGCAGTGTTGTTGGGTGAGGTTACTGCTAGAGTAGCTCAGTTGTCAGTTCAGCCGTCGATTAGGCAGCGGATTATTGGTAGCCAACTGAGTGACCGCGCCCTTAAGAGATTGTTTGACAGAGTTAGTGCTGACGGAGATTTTGACTTCGTATATTCACCAGACAGTGGGCTGACTTACAGAGGCCGGTTGTGCGTTCCGGATGTTGCAGGATTGCGAGCAGAGTCGCTCTCTAAGGCCCATAGTTCTTCGTTTGCTTGGCACCCCAGGGGTACCAAGATGTATCAGGACCTTAAGCAGACATTCTGGTGGGTGGGTATGAAGAGAGATTGTAAGGACCCGACCCGAATGGGGTTCTAAAATAGGCCTTTACCTCAATGCATGCAATCAAAACTAAAATCAATATGGAGGAATGGTTTTCGGATTCTAAGTGAAAACTAAAACATGCAAACAACCATTTGAAAAGTCAACATAAAATTCTTGAAACCTGTCCCTGTTTCCAAGCACCTATTCCAAGACAAATACATTTCCAAAACTCACTCTGATCAGAGATTTATTTAAAACATTCAAAGCTTTCCAATAGTTACAACAGTGCTAGAATCCGGAAATACAGTCAGAAAACAACCTAGGGCTCCGTGCCCAACTACATGCATTCAGAGGACATTTAAAACATAGATACATAAATACAAGACTTAGAGTTCAAAACAATGGGTTTCCATGATCACAGCTCCTCCTCCAGCCATCCTGTCTCGCACCATGGTTACCTGTGGAAAACCACAAAATAAGGGTGAGTAACGAATTACTCAGTAAGAATCCCCAACCGGGGTACAATACGAAATTCATGGTCATCTACCAGAAAGGTATGCAAGCTATGAATATAAACACAGAATAGAGCACATAGCTTAAGTCCACACATGGACCTCGGATGCCAACTCAGGGTCTTACATCGGAAAACCACCACACAATACGCCCTATACGAGAAACAAGTCCCGGCCTCACCGCATCTCATCGTCGACACGAAAGGTGCATCGCTCACAATCCCGAGGAGCTCTCCGGGCCGGCGCCGTAATGAGCGTAGCGCGCGCACCGCATGCTGCTGCGGACTGCGGGGTGCGGGTCTAGTGGCAAGCGCCCAGTCCGATCGCCATGCCTAACTAAATCTCCGGATCGGTGTCACCGACATAGGGGTTTGAGACTGACACGTGAACTATGTCGGCTGAACCACAAAGCACCGAGGCTAAGGAACCGGTCGTGGTAGGCTTACACCGTGAAGTCGTCCTTGACCTATCGGTGGCAATCAAGGGCTACGCGAAACACACCGAGGACGTGCTTTTGCCGAGGGGACAAGGCAATGCCAAGTCATCATCCCGACCGTTGGGGCATTTAACGATCGCCACCCTCACCCAAGATTGCGGGGCCTACCGGTGAGGGTTAGCTAATCCCTAACGGGGTCCAGGGACGGAGAACTGTCTCGTACGTCCCTGCCGTGGATGCAAGGTACTTTATGCATCTGGGCCCGGATGATGCTACCTTTCTGAACTCTAAACCTATAAGCAGATACAACAAACAATCCAATACGTGCTCAATTAGATACAACGAACCTAGCATGATACTACGAAGCAAGAACAGATAACTAGCATGCCAGAACAGAATAACCTAGCATGGACTGACATGAGAAACAACATAGGAAATCATGCCAGTCGGGAATTCAGAACAGAGCATCTATCACTAAACATGTTGATAAACACAAACAAGCATATAATCAGCAATCACATAATATATCGCAGGGCCCACACAACTTCGGTAAGAAATCCTTACCTGGTCGGAAGGCAACAACACACAAGAAACCTAAGCTGCGATCGAACCCGAGCTAGCTAACGAGAACCTAACGAACACAACAATAATCACAATCCATAGGCTTAAATATAATAAAATAAACAGGACTAGGCTCGGGAGCAACTCACGTGGCGCGGCAGACACGCGAACGGGCAGGCTGCACAGCGAGGCTGCTGCTAGGCGCTGAATGGTGCAGGGCTGCGCGCGGACGAGCTGCAGGCGAGACAAGGGCGCGAGCTTGGCTGGGCGATGGCGTGCGGCGCGGCTCGGCATAGGGAACGGCGCGCGGGTGACGCATCTAGGCTACAGGGAACGCGCGCGGGCTGGGCGACGCGACGAGCTATAGAGACGCGCGCGGGGATGAGCTGCTCGGCACATGGCAGGGCTGGGCGACTCGGATCTGGGCGGTGCTGGGTCTGGGTGATCTGGTGCGGAGCGACCTGGTGCGGGGCTGGGTCTGGGCGAGCAAGGGCTGGGTCTGGGCGAGCAAGGGCTGGGTCTGGGCGAGCTGGGCGGCTAGGGCTGGGGTTGGGGCTCGGGTTTGGTGAGAGGGAGAGAGAGAGAGAGAGAGAACAAATGGGGAAAAATGGGATTTTTCCTATTTTCCAACCTTAACCTATTTTAAATAAGCCTTAAAGACCAAAAATCCCTTCCCACGGCTTCCTCCTTCGAGAACCGGCTGAAGCAATCTTTTCCAATAAATAAAACTCACTTAAAATCAAACTCCCAAATCAACATTAAGGGCAAGGGCTCAAATCCCAAAGGAAGCACTCAACCAACAATAACTTTGCCAAAACCTAAACCACATCCGAACTTCCAAACGACTAGCCCAAACATCTTGGGTCTTGCAACCAACAATCAATCAAGCCTCGATAAAGGCAGGAGCAACCTTGAAGTCCTGAAAATCCACAAATCCTGCCCGGGGAGCAAAAGACCAAAATACCTCTAAGGGTTAAAATAGCTCTAACGGCCCAACCGAACAACCGAATCTTGAACCGAAGGCACCTGGAAAACTGGAATAGAAAACTGGGTCGTTACAATACTCCCTCCTTTTAAGACTTTCGTCCTCGAAAGTCCTAAGATGAAACAGCTCTAGGAAAACTCCACTGATTCCTAACCAACTGAACTTCTCGGCTAAGACAACACTAACCTTCTTCGAAAACCAAACCCTCTTGGGTTCTCAAAACTCAAAGCTACAATGCCATCCAGACTGCCACAAACTATCTCAACCAAGACTGGGCATACACTGAACTCCGAAGGGAATAGATGCGATAAAGCTAGACGGCAAACCACATCCTCAACTCGCACCAACTCTCAAACGATGCTACTCTCAGCAACTCGTGGACTAGCCACCAGCTCTAAAACTCTACATCACGCACTAGCATAACTCCTCGGGAAGCTCACAGCTGTTAACAAACAGCCTCAACCCTACACCATGCTGGCCAAACAACTACACCTCCCAGGTTCCAGAAAACTATACGACCTACTTTTACTTCACAAGAGACCAGCGAACCTCAAATCTTGCCTACAGCCTTAACGAAATACAATCGAACCACAACTGTCGACTGATCCTAAAGGAAAACTTCTCCAACTAGAACGCGTTGTAAAGACCCGACCCAAAAGGGGCTCTAAATGGGCCTTTACCCCAATGCATGTATTCAAAATAAAAGACATTATGAAAAATAAATTTCGGATCCCAAGTAAAAACAGAAACATTCCACAATCAAAACATACATTCTAAAAGCATACTTCGATCAGAGATTTATTTAAACCATTTAAACATTCCACAAGTACAAATATCTTTGGAATCCATAAAACGTAAGAAAACATCCTAGGGGCGCGTGCCCGTCTACATGCATTCAGGGAAATAACAAAAGTCAAGAGTCATGATATAATAAAATGGTCGAGAGATGACAGCAGGATTCCATGATCACGGCTCCTCCTTGACCATCCTGTCTCGCGCCTTGGTTACTGTGGAAAACCACAGAATAAGGGTGAGTAACGAATTACTCAAGAAGAATCCCCAACCGGGTACAATACGATATACATGATCATCTAGAAGAATGTATGCAAGCTATGAGTATAAACACAGAATAGAGCACATAGCTTAAGTCCACACTTGGACCTCGGATGCCAACTCGTGGTCTTAGTCCGGAAATAAATCCACCACACAATACGCCCTATACGAGAAACAAGTCTCGGCCTCGGCTCATCTCTTTGTCGATCACGAAAGGTACACTAGCTCAAGATCCCGAGGAGCTCTCCGGCGGGCGTTGTAATGAGCGTAAGCATGCACCGCGTGCTTCCACGAGCACTATGGGGTGCCGGGTCTAGTGGCAAGCCGCCCATATCCGGATACCACGCCTAACTAAATCTCTCCGGATCGGTGTCAGCGACATAGGGGTGTGAGACACGGACACGTGAACTATGTCACTGTACCACCGCACTTTGAGGCTAAGGAACGGGTCGTGGTAGGCTTACACCAGAAGCCGTCCTTACCTTAACAGTGGCAATCAAGGGCTACTACCGAACACACCGAGGACGCGTGCGGTGTCGGGGACTAGGCATTGCCAAGTCATCATCCCGACCGTTGGGGCATCGCTAAGACTACCACCCTCACCCAAGATTGCGGGGCCTACCGGTTGGGATAGCTAATCCCTCACGGGGTCCAAGGGCGAGAATCGTCTCGAACGTCCTTGCCATAGATGCAAGATACTTTATGCATCGGGCCGGATGATGCTATCTACGAATTCTAACTCGCCTTAACAATCAGCAAACAATCCAATACGTGCTCGAAAGAATACGTGAGACCTAGCATGGTACTCTGAGAACAAGAATGAATATGAGCATGCCGAGCGGAACAACCTAGCATGGACTAACATGAAAGAACAACATACGAAGTCATGCGGTCAGAATTGAGCAGAGCACCTAAACTATACATGCTTGATAATCACAACAAACATACAACATCAATCACATAGAACATCGCAGGTCCACACAACTCGGTGAAGAAATCCTTACAGCGGCCGGGCAACTACACACAAAACCTAAGCTGCGATCAAACCCGAGCTAGCTACGAGAACCTAACAAAACAATGATAATCACACTCTAAAGGCTTAAATATAATAAAATAAATAGGGCTCGGCCAAAGGAGCAACTCACGCGATGCGGTGACCGACACGCGGCGCGGCAGCAAAGACGGGGCTTCTTTGGCGCGGATGGCGCTGATGGGCGCCGATAGGCGGCAAATGGCGCTGCACTGGCGCGCTGCTGCGCGGACGGACAAGCGCTGGGCACGGATGGCGCGCTAGGCGAGGACGCGGCGGGGGCGGCACGCGGGCGACACACGGCGGCGCAGACGCGAGGAGGCGCGCGGCGCGACGCGACGACGGCGCTTCGGCTGCGATGCGGACGCGAGCTCGGCTGGCGATGGCGAGGTGGCTGGCGCGCGCGGCGAAGCGGTGCGATCGCGGCAGGCGCGGCGACGCGACCTTGCGGCTACGGATCGCGGCCGCGACGCTTTGGCATTGGCGCGCGCGGCTGGCGCTGGCGGCGCTCTTCTTTGGCGCTGGGCCGCTGGTGCGATCTGGCTGGTTGCTCGACCGGCTGCTGCTCGGTGGTCGCTTGGCTGGCGGAACGGGCGCTCGAGTGCAAGGGAAGAAAATCACGGCAAGGGGCTTGGGAGAGAAGAGGGTTGGGCGGCCATGGAGTTTTGGGAAGAAAACACAAAACCTAATTTCTTTTCATTTAACCAAATGCACAAAACTCCAAAGATCCAAGGGTAACTAAGATATGACGCGAAAGAGTAACAAGAGCTCTCCATAGCTCAATCGTGCGCATCCTCACGAGCTTTTACGAGACCGGGTTCGAATCCCATTTGCAACACAAATTCCTTTATTTTTACTTTTGCATCTACCCATGCTCAAACCAAACCACAAAGCCTAAAAACCTTCATAAATCCATCCAATAATTTTAGCAAGCTGGAAAGAGACATAAACAATTTGACGGCCCGACCAAATTACCAAAATACCCCCAGGGCGTACCTGGAAGACTGGGATGAAAACCTGGGCCGTTACACGCGTCCACAACACTTAAGCAACCATCTTAAAGAGAAATCGTCGTACCAAAGGCAAGGGCACGATCCTGGTACACTAGACGGCTAACAACACTCACACCAGCTGAAACTTCAGCTACGACCACCTCAAAAAGACAAGGTCCAGGCACAGGCTCCACTCGGCCAACCAACAAACTAGAGCCCCTCAACGGCCGAATGCAAACTTTTCAATGCAAACCTACCAGCAACTGGCCTAAGAGGACACTGCCAGGCAAGGAAACAACCAACATTCCTGTAACGGCCCAGTTTTCTATTTCGGTTTCCCAGGTGTTTTCGGGACATTATGCGGATGTTCGAATGGGCCGTTAGAGCTATTTTAACCCTTACGGGTATTTTGGTCTTTTTGCCCCCGGTCAGGGTTTTGTGGATTTTCGAGGATTCGTGGTCACTCCCGCCTTGTCGAGGCTTGATTGTTGTGGTTGCAGGACCCAAGAAGTTCGGGCTAGTTGGTTGGAAGTTTGGAGGTGATTTGGTAATTAACAAAATTATTGTTAATTTAAGTGCTTCCATTGGGATTTGAACCCTTGCCGTTGATGGTGATTTGGGAGCTTGGTTTAAATGAGTTTTAATAAGGAGAAAAGGTTGCTTCAGCCGGGACTCGAAGGAGGAAGCCCGGGGAAGAGATTTAGGTCACCAAGACCTATTTAAATTAGGAAAAGGAAAGAAAATCAAGAAAATCTCATTCCCCTTATTTTACCTCTCTCTCTCTCTCTCTCTCTCTCTCTCTCTTGCCGACCTCACCAAAACCCAACCGAGCGCCCGAGCCACTGGCCCAGCAGCAGCCGCCGCCATCGCCCTGTCGCTTGACCATCGGCCCGATCGCCCCCACCAGCCATCATCGCCCGCGCCCAGCAGCGGCCTAGACGCTGTCGCGAGCCCGTCGCCCGAAGCGAGCGCAAAGAAGCGGCATGTCGCACAGCCCGTCGCCTAGAGCCAGCGCGCCCGCGTCGTGCGTCTCCGTCACGCCTGCGCGCTCCAAAGACCGTCCGCGCTGCACGATTGTAGCGCCGGCGCCGTCGTCGCGCGCTGTCTCTTGCGCGCGCGGTGCCGTGTCGCCGTGCAGCGCCGGTCCTGCGCGCGCCAGCGTGCTCAAGTGGCCTTCGGCGGCGCCGATCTGCCGCGCCCGGTTGCACGCCCCGCCGCCCACTTGTCGCCGAGAGCCTGTTTTGCCAAAATTGTTGGGGCCGAGACCTTGTACCTTCTCGGTTGGTAATTCCCGAGCCTCCACTCTTTTGGACCCTAAGTTGATTGGCTGTTGTTATTTAATTAGGATATTTTTATTAAATGCTTAGGTTGCTCGGGTTCACTTAGAAGCTCGGGAGTCGCTTGGTTGGCTTATGGTAGTTATTTTCTGCTTGTTTCCAGGTAAGGATTTCTTACCGTGGTTGTGTGGACCCTGCGATGCTTTCTTGATTGTGCCTTATATGCAGGTTTACTTCTATGAACATGATTAGTGGATAGGACAGCTTGTGATTGCATTCTCGCTAGCATGTTTGCCTGTTTGTACATGTTAGTGCCATGCTAGGATTGTTCTTCCAGCATGCTTGAGATTCCTACTTTAAGTTCGTAGTATCATGCTAGGTTATGTGTGATTGATGTTGATATGTATGTCTAGCCAGGAATCAGTTATTTTGTACTCTTAGCTAGTATAGTAGAGTTTGTCATCATCTAGAGGCTGAGAGCGGACATAACGTACTTTGTCCCCACCGGTCGGGAGTAGAGCGAAGCATAACGTACATTACTTCCCCCCGGCAGCCGATGTGGATTTAGCTACCACATCGGCATAAGCCTAGTTTGTAGCCTGCTAGAGCGGAACCCTGCCAAAGGTGCAAGCCTGCCTTGGCCGATTCTTAGCCAGTCGGTGGTACAGGCTGCACAGATGAGTGCCGAGGGCCTCGCACTACTGTGTTCAGTGACACCATTTCCGAGTCTTTAGGCATGAGTACCTGGCCCGCGTAGTTTGTACTTAGGCCCCCACATTTACGCCGGTTGCAGCAGCATGCGGTGTGCGCGCACACGCATTAGTCACCGGTTCGGAGAACTCCCCCAGGCTAATGTTCGTGAGTACACCAGTTCCTTCCAGTTTAGAGCCAGACTTTGGGTACTCTCCCGATAGTCCAGATTTGTTAGCGAGGGTAAGAGGCCCTTGAGGACACCCATCGGGATTGGCTTTTGAGCTGATCATATGGTCGAGGGAGAAAGACCCTCGAGGGTGTCGGACATCTTTGGGATTGGTTTTTGAGCTGATCAATTGGCCGAGGGAGAAAGACCCTCGGAGATGTCCCGGGATGGTTATGAGAGGCAATCATTAGGCCGGAAGTAGGAGACTTCCGAGGATTCCAGATTCTGCCTTGTAAGCTCGTGGAGCTATGACCTGTGTTGGTAACTGTTTGCATGTATACTAGGGTGCCAGATGATTGATGTATCGTATTGTACCCCGGTTGGGGATTCTTACTGAGTATGTTTATACTCACCCTTATTTCTGTGGTTTTCCACGTGTAACTGGGACAAAGAGGGACGGCTAGCGGAGGAGGCGATTGATCATGGGAGCCGCCGGCACTCTGTCTTTTATTGTTTGCATAATTTGTTCTGCATGTAGACGGACAAGAGTCCTAGGGGGATGTTTTTAAATGTTGTTTAAATTGTATTGTATGATTTTATAAACACTGGTCAGGCTTGTTTTACTTTGTTGGCTTTGCTTAAATGAAGGTTGTTGTTTATGTTTTAAGTGTCCCCGCCTTTAAATGTTTTGAAAGGTTTTAAATATGAGCACTAAACCGCTTGATGAAGTATTTAACTTGCATGCTGAGTGAGAACCTTGGTTTAGGACCGTGTTTTGGGTCAGGTTCTTACAGTTGGTATCAGAGCACAGAGTCATAAATTCTGTAGACTAACCTGCTTTGTAGGTTTTTGCCCCCATGATCATCAGGACTCTGCGGCCGTCAGGTTTGTCTGAGTTCATTAAGCTAAGGGCTTTATTTTACAATACTGCATCTAGTATACATGTGTTACCCTTGTTTGGCAGTGAGAGCCCCAGCGTGGGCTAGCTTTTATGCTTTGTGTAGATCGCTAGTATGTTGATTGCACTTAGAGGAGCAGGGACGTTTGGTGTTTCCAACCGAGGAGTTGGACTGTTCATGTTGATCATGAGACCACGTCTAGGGTTGTCTAGACCCGTAGGCCACCTTTGGCCCTGGCAGATGAGTTGCCAAGAGAAGGGGGTAGAGGCTAGTCTGCCTCAAAGTGAGACTCCTTGAGCAGAGTGTGCTCCAGCCATGAGGGAGTTGATGGCAGGTCTTTTAGCTAACAGAGAGCGGAGACCCAGGCGTAGTTTGTAGCGCGTAGTGAGGAGTCTTGGGCACAGATAGCCCAGCTGACAGAGTTTATTTAGGAGACACCCCTCCTTATAGCTCCAGTAGCCCCAGAGGTTCCCGGGAGGGCTCGATCAGCGGAGTTATCTTTGATAAGTTAGTTGGCGTTGATCGAGTCGCCGAGTTTGGCAAGTGGAAGCCTGTAGAGCTGGATGTTTTTGAGACCTACTGCTAGCAGCGAGGTGGTTGGCCAAGATCGAGTTTATCATCCAAGTGTTGTGATGACCTGGTGTTCAGAGGCCGATGACCTGATGTTCAGAGGTCGAGGCGTGCCGTTCTGGTGCTGTTTGATGCAGCAGTGTGGTGGTGGAAGTCCCCTGTGAGAGGCGGACCAGCAGAGTCTCCACCAGCCACCCGGTCGATTGGCAAGCTGCCAAGTTAGTAGCTTTTGAGGAAGATGTAGAGACATCTTGTCCTCCTGCAAGCCTGCAGTCGTTTTGCAGCCAGTTCTTTTAGTACCCTCGTAGCCAGGCGGTAGTGTGGAGTTTGCTTGTCAGGACTTAATCCGTCCTTGGTTTTCAGCTGGCTATTAGAGAGAAGCACCTTCTGTTAGCATGTTCCAGGTGTGGAGCTAGGTGCTGCCACCCGAGGGTTGGCCTGAGTATTCGTTGAGCATCGAGTGGGATGCAGGAGTGGGCCTTGGCTTGTCTGTTAGACGTGATGTCAGAGAGTAGTCTACTCGAGTGTTGAGACTCTTGTGTTGAGTGCCATTGCCCTGTCACCTGGAGTGTGACCTTCCCTACCCTCAGAGGGGCTTAAAGCCCGTAAAGGGATGTTTGTGTTGTAAAGGAAGTAGTGCCTGTTGGCACCAAGCTTTGAGAGGAGGCCTAGATTCAGGCCAGTTGGCACTTTTCGTACAGGTGGTTCCAGGACCCGCCCGGAGTTTAGCATCCCCACTAGTCTTGTACCCATTCATGAGATTGCACCTATTTGGGCTGCATAAGAGATCTAGCTCGGTGGTAGCCAGAGAACTACAAGTTTGAGGTCATTCGAGGGATAAGTAGGAGCCTTTCGAGGTCACAGAGAGTTGGGTACAAAGGATCTTTGTTGGTTGTTAAGGGCCAGCGCGTCCGAGTTCTCGCGCTGTGTTGTGGGCTTGTGAGCGGTTGGATGGTAGTGTGATGCGACTACCACGGAGTTTCCCTAATATGAGTAGGGTTGGCATCGATGATGCGTGGTTGATCCACTGTTAGAGCCATGAGTTGGATGGTTGATCGGAGCACGTTTAGTGTACCATTGGTATGAGGTAAGTTAGCTTGGTATGGCTATGCTCTTGTAAGAGTGAGTCGACCAATGTGGCATTCCGTGGTGAGTTGACCCCGAGTGGGTTGAACTCTTGTTGCTCCTTTGCTAGATGTGGCTCTATTGGGAGGCAAAAGTTGCCTTGTGTGAGAATACTTGTTGGTTTGGATCTTAAGGAACCAAGTTGGAGTGCACACGCGGTGTACTTTTGTGTAGCTCGTTCCGTGGTGTATTTTTCAAGAACCACGAGGGGTTTGGGTTGTGAAACCAAAGTGCTCGATTCGAGGAGTTAGGACTTTAGTTCTTGGCAAGTGCCCTAACTTGGGTTGAGAGGTTCACCGTGCTGGTGAGCGGGTTGTTGCGTAGGCAAGTTATGCTAGTTGGCCCTTGACACAGGTAGAGGCATTTCTTGTTGATCGATGGTTGGAGTTGATTGGAGGCCCGATCCGAGGCGATGATCGTAAAATCGCGGAGTTTCGCCGCCATGGCTAAGAGAGTTGTTCGGATCCTTACCACCGGTAGAAGCTACGATGTGGGTGATGCTTTGAGCAAGAGGAAGTTTGGGTCTTCTCGTTTGTTCTGCTCGGTGGATAGCAGACTCGCATGACAGGGCGATCTAGGGGTCGCGATCGGCGCCGATCGCGAGTTAGAGCTCGAGATCGTCGCAGGAGGCCAGGCGGCCGCTCATTGCATCAAGTGTGGTAAGGCGCTTTTACCGGATTGTGTGGAGCATCGCCCGTGCTTGCTACGAGATGTGGCAAGGAAGAGCTTTTGGCGGCCACAGTTGAGATCTTTGAGGGAGATGTGCTCGTGTAGCCATTGTGCATTAGACCGTTTGGCAGCGGTGTGTGTCGGAGGAGATCGGAGGAACCCTAAGTTGTGGAGAGCCTCACGAGCTCGGTCGAGACCAGGCGGTGTTCCTCGGTTGAGTTGCTGGATGCTTGTTGTCTGTTAACAAGCTAGAGTTGTTCTTGGTAACCTCCACGTTGATTTTCGGAATTCTTAGCGAGGTGGTGCTTGGTGTTGACAAAGGTTTGGTTCCCATGTTGTTTCGTGAGCTAGCTCGGTTCGAGCAAGCGGGTGTTGCCCTGAGGACTTGTTCCTAGTCAGGAAGTTTTGGGAGTTGACCCATCCCTCGACAATTGAGTAGGCACTGCTAGTTCCAAGTTGGGGGTTCAAGCGATTGAGGATCCTCGGATGTTGCTTCCGAGAGAGTTGGTTGTTGTTGCCCTTGGGTTTGAGCAAGACAGCGAGCGTGTGAAGTTTGCTGTCCTTCGAAAGTTCGCTTGCTGGGAAATCGTTCCTGTTGAGGAGAAGTCAGCTTAGCTCTTGAGTTGTGTAGTTGATCGAGAGTAAGCGCAATGGTCAGCCCAATGACGAGTGTGTCCTGCGTTTGTTTGTTAGCAAGCGGAAAGTTGTTTGTTCCCGCAAGGGCGGAGGCTGCGCCAGTTCAAGGGCTTGAGTTGTTGCTGGAAGGTTGTTGGATCTTTGGAGTTTGTAGAACCCCTTAGTTCTTTGGTAGTTGAGTTGCACCGTGGATGCCGGCCTCGAGTTTTAACTTTTGAGGTAGTCTTGCCGACTCGTGTTGTTCAGGATCCGCAAGCTTGTGGTCGTCGCTATCCTTATTCCTCGCGATGTTTCGTGGGTGGAGTTTCTGGATTGGAAGAAGAGTTAGGTCTAAGCTATAAGGAGGAAGTCCTTGGAGCAGCCAGATGGGCTTAAGAGTTGAGTGGCAGCTTGGAGGCGAGCCTTGCTCGTTATATGCTTGGGTTGAGTTTCTGCAGAGCAAGCCTTCTCGGGCTTTGTTCCTAGTTGATGTGCGTTCGCAGTTGGCGTTATAGCTGAGCCACAGTTGAGTGGGTTGGCACAGAGATGCCGTGGCATTGGTTGGAAACCTTAGAGTTGTTATCCTCTAGCTATTGTGTTGCTAGTAGCCACGTAATGTTTTATTCCTTGCTGCTCGAGATTTCCGTAAGAGGAATGTTGTTTGTTTTTCTGTCTGGCGATGTTCTCTTAGGCTAGTGGCTGATCGGATTGCATTGGAAAGTTTGTTGTCGGCCGTTGAGGGGCTCCAGTTTGTTAGTTTGGCTGAGTGGAGCCTGTGCCTGGACCTTGTCTTCTAAAGGTGGCCGTAGCTTAAGTTTCAGCTGGTGTGTTGGTGGTAGCCGTTTGGTGAACCAGAAAAGTGCCCCTTGGCTTTGGTGCTTCGATTTCTCGTAAGATGGTTGCTTAAGTGTTGTGGACGCATGCTAGTTGGAGGAGTTTGCCTTGGGATCAGTCACTAGTTGGTGGTTCGATTTGGATTTCGTTAAGGATTGTAGGCAACCATTGGGGCTCGCAGATCTCTTGCGAAGTAAGAGCAGGCCGTTTAGTTTTTGAAACCTGGGAGGTTCAGTTGTTTGGTCAGCATGGTGAAGGGTCGAAATTTGTTTGATAACAACTATGAGCATTTAGAGAAGTTCTGCCGAGCGTGGCGTAGAGTTTTAGAGCTTGTCACCCGTCCACAAGTTTCTTTGAGAGTAGCGCCAGTAGAGAGGCGTTCGAGTTGGGCTAGCAGGGTTAAGTGAGCCCTAAGATTTTAAGACCGTTTGAGAGCTAGTGCGAGTTTGAGGATGTGTATTCTTTGTAGCACTATCACATCTATTTCTTCGGAGTTCGGTGTATGCCCAGTCTTGGTTGAGATAGTTTGTGGCAGACTGGATGGCTTGTGGCTTTGAGCCTTTGGGAACCCAAGGGGGTTTGGATTTCGAAGAAGATTTAGTGTTGTCTTGACCGGGAGTTTGGTTGGTTAAGGATCAGTGGAGATTTCCTAGAGTTGTTTTCGTCTTAGGACTTTCGAGGACGAAAGTCTTAAAAGGAGGGAGTATTGTAACGGCCCAGTTTTCTATTTCGGTTTCCCAGGTGTTTTCGGGACATTATGCGGATGTTCGGATGGGCCGTTAGAGCTATTTTAACCCTTAAAGGTATTTTGGTCTTTTTGCCCCCGGTCAGGGTTTTGTGGATTTTCAGGATTCCAGGGTCACTCCTGCCCTTGTCGAGGCTTGATTGTTGTTGGTTGCAGGACCCAAGAAGTTCGGGCAAGTTGGTTGGAAGTTTGGAGGTGATTTGGTAATTAACAAAATTATTGTTAATTTAAGTGCTTCCATTGGGATTTGAACCCTTGCCCTTGATGGTGATTTGGGAGCTTGGTTTAAATGAGTTTTAATAAGGAATTAAGGTTGCTTCAGCCAGGACTCGAAGGAGGAAGCCCAGGGAAGAGATTTAGGTCACCAAGACCTATTTAAATTAGGAAAAGGAAAGAAAATCAAGAAAATCTCATTCCCCTTGTTTTACCTCTCTCTCTCTCTCTCTCTCTCTCTCTCTCTCTTTCGCTCTCTCTCTCCTTGCCGACCTCACCAAGAAACCCAACCGAGCCGCACCGAGCCGCCCCGAGCCACACCGCCCCTGCATCGCCATCGGCCACCATCGCCCGACCATCAGCCCGATCACCCGACCATCAGCCACATCGCCCGGCTCAGCGCAGACCAGGCGCTGCATCGCAGCCGCAGCCCGTCGCCCGAGCGCGAGAGCCTTCAGCGGCGCGTCGCCACGGCCCGTCGCCCAGAGCAGCGCGCGCCGCGTCGGCGTCTCCGTCGCTGCCTGCGTGCAGCGCCCAGCATTGCCGTCGCGCCTACACGACCGTGACGCCAGCGCCCGTCCGCGCGCCTGTCCTCTGCCGCGCCAGAGTGCCCAGCAGCGCCCGCCAGCGCCCAGTCTGCTCGCCCCAGCTGCACGTCCTGCCTGCCCACTTGCCGCCGAGAGCCTGTTTTGCCAAAATTGTTGGGGCTGAGACCTTGTACCTTCTCGGTTGGTAATTCCCGAGTCTCCACTCTTTTGGACCCTAAGTTGATTGGCTGTTGTTATTTAATTAGGGTATTTTTATTAAATGCTTAGGTTGCTCGGGTTCACTTAGAAGCTCGGGAGTCGCTTGGTTGGCTTATGGTAGTTATTTTCTGCTTGTTTCCAGGTAAGGATTTCTTACCGTGGTTGTGTGGACCCTGCGATGCTTTCTTGATTGTGCCTTATATGCATGTTTACTTCTATGAACATGATTAGTGGATAGGAATGACTTGTGATTGCATTCTTGCTAGCATGTTTGCTGTTTGTACATGTTAGTGCCATGCTAGGATTGTTCTTCCAAAGCATGCTTGAGATTCCTGCTTTAAGTTCGTAGTATCATGCTAGGTTATGTGTGATTGATGTTGATATGTATGTCTAGCCAGGAATCAGTTATTTTGTACTCTTAGCTAGTATAGTAGAGTTTGTCTTCATCCAGAGGCTGAGAGCGGACATAACGTACTTTGTCCCCACCGGTCGGGAGTAGAGCGAAGCGTAACGTACATTGCTTCCCCCGGCGGCCGATGTGGATTTAGCTACCACATCGGCATAAGCCTAGTTTGTAGCTGCTAGAGCGGAACTCGCCAAAGGTGCAAGCACGCCTTGGCGATTCTTAGCTTCCAGTCGGTGGTACTGTTTGCATGCAGATGAGTGCCGAGGGCCTCGCACCATCGTGTTCGGTGACACCGTTTCCGAGTCTTTAGGCATGCGTACACGCCCGCGTAGTTTGTACTTAGGCCCCACATTTACGCCGGTTGCAAAGAAGATGCGGTGTGCGCGCCTGACACGCGTTAGTCGCGATTCGGAGAGCTCCCGGGCTAATGTTCGTGAGTACACCGATTCCTTCCGATTTAGAGCGGACTTGGGTACTCTCCGATAGTCCAGATTTGTTAGCGAGGGTAAGAGGCCCTTGAGGACACCCATCAGGATTGGCTTTTGAGCTGATCATATGTTCGAGGGAGAAAGACCTTCGAGGGTGTCGGACATCTTTGGGATCGGTTTTTTGAGTGATCAATTGGCCGAGGAGAAAGACCCTCGGAGATGTCCGGGATTGGTTATGAGAGCCAATCATTAGGTAGGAAGTAGGAGACTTCCTAGGATTCCAGATTCTCGCCTTGTAAGCTCGTAGAGCTATGATCTGTGTTGGTAACTGTTTGCATGTATACTATTGTAACGGCCCAGGTTTTCATCCCGGTCTTCGAGGTATGCCCTGGGGGTATTTTGGTAATTTGGTCGGGCCGTCGAGAGTCGTTTATGTCTTTTTCGGTTGCTAAAATTATTGGATGGATTTATGTAAGTTTTTGAGGCTTTGTGGATGGGTTTGAGCATGGATAGATGCAAAAGTAAAAATATAGGAATTATGTTGCATTTGGGATTCGAACCAGGTCTCAGAAAGCTTGTGGGGATGTGTGCCAATTGAGCCATTAGGTGCTCTTGTTGCTCTTCTGCATCATTTTATGGTTAGCCTTGGATTTTGGGAGTTTTGGTGCATTTGGTTAAATGAAATAGAAATTAGGTTTGTTCCATCTTCTTCTCCATAGTGTGTGGCCGCCCAAGCTATTCTCTCCATTGCCTTGCCGAGTTCTTCATCCTTGCGGCTCCTTGGATCGATCATCATCATTAGGGTAGGTATCGATCTTCCTCTTCGTCTTCTCCGATTTGAGTTCTTCTTTGGCCGAATGTAAATAGAAGAGTGTGGGTGTGTGTGTGTGTTTGTTTGCCTGCAGAGAGGAGCCCGACCCGGTAGCCCCACCGTCGCAGGCTCCCCCCCGGCAGATCGCACCAAAGAGCAAGCCCAGATCGCCGAGTCGCCAGCTCCATCGCCCTGCGGTGCCATCGAGCGGCTTGTCGCTCAGCGGCCCGAGCGAGACGCCCAGACGGCCCGCATCGCGGCCAATGACGCCCGAGACAGCCCCATCGCGGCCAGATCTCGCCAGCCAGATGCGCCTGCCGAGCCCCTGCAGCAGCGAAATCGCACGTCGAGACGCTCGTCGGCCGCGCGCCCGTCGTCGTCCAGCAGCGCCGCGCGTGTCCGTCGCGTCAGCTTGTTCGCGCCCGTGCGCTGCGCCGGCCGGCCGTCTGCTGCAGCGTCGCGCCAGCTGCTGCCGCCCATCTGCGCTATCGGCGCCAGCGCCCGACCCTGCCGCCCGCCAGCGCCCATCAGCGCCAGCAGCAGCCTCGCCATCTTTGTCTGCCGTCCGCGTGTCGGCCGCGCGCGCGTGAGTTGCTCCGAGCCAAGCCTTGTTTATTTTATTATGTTTAGGCCTATGGATTGTGATTATTATTGTGTTTGTTAGGTTTTCGTTAGCTAGCTCGGGATCGATCGCGACTTAGGATTTTTGTGTGTAGTTGCCTCCCGGCGTGTAAGGATTTCTTACCGGAGTTGTGTGGACCTGCGATGTTCTATGTGATTGATGTTGTATGTTTGTTTGTGACTATCAAGCATGTATAGTTTAGGTGCTCTCGATTTCTGGTGGCATGACTTCGTATGTTGTTCTTTCATGTTAGTCCATGCTAGGTTGTTCCGTTCGCATGCTCATATTCATTCTTGTTCCGTAGTACCATGCTAGGTCTCTTTGTATTCTTTTGAGCACGTATTGGGTTGTTCTTTGATTGTTAAGGCGAGTTAGAATTCGGGTAGGTAGCATCATCGGGCCCGATGCATAAAGTATCTTGCATCCATGGCGGGGACGTCGAGACAGTTCTCCGTCCCTAGACCCTGTTAGGGTTTAGCTAACTCGACCGGTGAGGCCCCGCAATCTTGGGTGAGGGTGGCGGATCGTTAAATGCCCCAAGCGGTCGGGATGATGACTTGGCATTGCCTCATCCCCGGCGATCGGCACGTCCTCGGCGTGTTGGTGTAGCCCTTGATTGCCACCTGTTAGGGCAAGGACCGCTTCCTGGTGTAAGCCTACCACGACCGGTTCCTTAGCCTCAGGTGCGGTGGTTCAGGCTGACATAGTTCACGTGTCTAGGTCTCACACCCCTATGTCAGTGACACCGATCCAGAGATTTAGTTAGGCGTGGTGACTGGACATGGGAAGCTTGCCACTAGACCCGACACCCCCCATAGTCTGCAGTAGCACGCGATGCATGCTTACGCTCATTACAGCGCCGACCGGAGAGCTCCTCGGGATCTTGAGCTAGTGTACCTTTCGTATCGACAGTAGACAGGCTGAGGCCGAGACTTGTTTCTCGTATAGGACGTATGGTGTGGTGGATTTATCTCCGGACTAAGACCCTGAGTTGGCATCCGAGGTCCAAGTGTGGACTCAAGCTATGTGCTCTTTCCTGTGTTTATATTCATAGCTTGCATACACTCATCTAGATGACCATGTGCATCGTATTGTACCCCGGTTGGGGATTCTTACGGAGTAATTCGTTACTCACCCTTATTTTGTGGTTTTCCACAGGTAACCAAGGTGCGAGACAGGATGGCTGAAGGAGGAGCTGTGATCATGGGGACCTGCTGTCGCCTCTGACTTTTTATTTCTATGACTCTTATCTTCTTATTTTCCCCTGAATGCATGTAGTCGGGCACGGAGCACTAGGATGTTTTCTGAATGTTTTCGTGGATTCCTGCTTTATTGAATTTGAGGATGTTTCAAATGTTTTAAGAAATCTCTGATCAGAGTGTACGTTTTGGAAATGTATTTGCCTTGAAACAGTGCTTGGAGACAGGGGATGAGTTTCAAACAAACTATCTTTATTTCGATTGAACCTTGATTGTTTTGTTTTAATTGGGAATCCGAAAATTATTTGCATATTGTCCTTTACTTTGAATGCATGCATTGGGGTAAAGGCCTATTTAGAGCCCTTTTTGGGTCGGGTCTTTACAACTAGGGTGCCAGATGATTGATGTATCGTATTGTACCCCGGTTGGGGATTCTTACTGAGTATGTTTATACTCACCCTTATTTCTGTGGTTTTCCACCAGGTAACCTGGGACAGCACCGGGACAGCTAGCGAAGGGAGCTGATTGATCATGGGAGCCGCCGGCACTCTGTCTTTTATTGTTTGCATAATTTGTTCAGCACGTAGACGGACAGGAGTCCTAGGGGGACGTTTTTAAATGTTGTTTAAATTGTATTGTATGATTTTATAAACACTGGCCAGGCTTGTTTTACTTTGTTGGCTTTGCTTAAATGAAGGTTGTTGTTTATGTTTTAAGTGTCCCCGCCTTTAAATGTTTTGAAAGGTTTTAAATATGAGCACTAAACCGCTTGATGAAGTATTTAACTTGCATGCTGAGTGAGAACCTAGGTTTAGGACCGTGTTTTGGGTCGGGTTCTTACAATTCCTCTCAAGGAAATCTCGGGTAGCAAGGACTACACCATCACGCAGCTATCTGCGACACAACACCTTGAGGAAACGGCTCAACGACTTTACCAACCAATGCCACGGCACCTCTGTGCCAACTCACTCAAATGTGGCTCCTGCTATAATGCCAACTGCGAACGCACAACAACTAGGAACAAAGCCCGAGAAGGGCTTGCTCAGCAGAACTCAACCCAAGCTTATAACGAGCAAAGCTCTCCTCCAAGCTACCACTCAACTCTTAAGTCCAACTGGCTACTCAAAGGACTTCCTTTGAACTTAGGCCTAACTCATCTTCCAACCAGAAGCTCCACTCCCGAAACCTCGCAAGGAAAACGGATAACGACAACCTCAAAGCTTACGGATCATGAGTCACACGAATCAACAAGACTACCTTAGAAGCTAATACTCAAGGCTGGCATCCATGGTGCAACTCAACCACCACAGAGACTAGGGGGGAATCTTCAATCCCCAAAGAACCAACAACTTTCCAGAAACAACTCAACTCTTATACTGGCTGGCCTCCGCCCTTACGGGGACAAACAACTTTTCGCTTGCTAATAACATAATGCAGGGACCCTTCTGCTGGGCTGACCGCTGCGCTACTCTGATCAACTACACAACTCAGGAGCTAAGCTGACTCCTTCTAAACGGGAAACGATTTCCCCAGCAAGCGAACTTCTGAAGGGCAGCGAACTTCACACACGCTCGCTGACTTGCTCAAACCCAAGGCAGCAAAAACCAACTCTCTTGGAAGCAACACCCAAGGGAATTCTCAACCAATTGGACCACCAACCCAGAACTAAAAGTACTTACTCAACCGCCGAGGGAGGGGTCAACTCCCAAAACTTCCCGACTAGGAACAAGTCCTCAGGGCAACGCCCTCCTGCTAGAACCGAACTAGCTCTTGAAACAACATAAGAACCAAATCTTGGCCAAACACTCACAAGAGGCAGAACAACCCTTACTGCAACCTCCAGAACACCATTCAAGAGTCCGCCTAACTGGACAAACAGCTGCTTCCAAGCAGCCAACAAACTTTTACCTCTTGCTAACACCACTACCATCAACTCCAAGACTAAGAGAGTAATCTGACAACTCCCAGAAGGAACCGACTCTTACAAGAAGACAACCGAAGGACAGAGAGCTCCACACACGCTCACTGTCTTGCTCCGCTAAAGCAACAACATCTAAATCTCACGGGACAACAACAGGGGGTCCACCACAGACTGAACCTCCAAATGCCAAACGGGGCAACTCTCAACATCCTGGAAACAGGAAAAACAACCAACAGGGCACAAACCACTCGCCCCACGAGCAAAACTAACTTCTAGCAACTCCAATCCACACCTTGGTCAACACCTAGCACCAACTTGCCACCACACCGGAACCAATCCGGACTCTACTCCAAACAAACACTAGCTTGCTAGTCTACCAAGACTGCCATCAACTCACCCGAGGCTACAAACTACACGACTCTAGCTTGCCAACTGAAACTCACTACCTGGGTCTGACTGAGCTCTGGAGAGGCTCTCCACAACCTAGGGTTCTTCGGCAACCCTCGACACACATTGTCGACTAACGGTCTAACAGACAACTGGCTACACAGGCACAACTCTCTCCAACATCTCAACTATGCTGGCCAACACCGACTCCTTGGAAACCAAGAGGACCCGAAACGCTACAGAATGCGTCGTCCTCCCACTCAAAGCATCAGCCACCACATAGCTTCTACCCAAGGTAAGGATCCGAACAACTCTCTTAGCCATGAAGATCAGAAACTGAGCGGCTTTGCTACCACCGCTCTTGTTCAGTTCCAACTGAACTCCAACCAACGATCAACAAGAAGATCCGCCAACCAAGCTTAGGTCCAACCTAACAAAACTTGACTAAGCAACAACCCGACCACGAGCACGGTATCCTTACCACCTCAACTAAAGCCTTACAACATCCACCTGGAGTCCAACTTCTCCAAGAACTGAGCACCAATTCTCCAATGCAAACCCTGCATGGATCTGAAACTCTCGCCACAGAACGAACCACACAAAACACACTTGTGTGCACAACTCCCAACCTTCCTTTAGAGATCCAAGACTAACAGGCGCTTTTCCAAAAGGCAACACTAACTTCTGGCAGAGATACAATCAATCAAAGGAACACCAAAAGTTCCATCTCCACACGATACTCGAAGCTGTGGCAACCTTGCTCTGCCAAAGCATAACAATGCCAAACCGAACTTACCTTATACCAAGACTCTACCAAGAGTGCTTACACATATGACATCCAACTCATCTCATGAGGCATCTAACTCGCCTAATAGGCATCCAACTCGTCTTATAGGCATCCAACTCATGGCCCCTCTGATGGACCAAACTCGCATCTACAATGCACAACTCTCCTCAGATTTAGGCACTCGAAGGTAGTTGACCGCACTACCAACCACAAAGATCTCTTGGCCTTAACACTAGCGTGAGACTCACGCGCACTAACACTTACCACCCGTCAACCTGCTGACTTACTCCACCCCCAGTAACACTGGGAAGAGGCTCCAGCTCCTCTCGAACATCCTTCCACTTGTAGTCCTTCGACTACCACTGAACTAGCTCTCTTGCCCGACCTAAACAGGTGCAACTGCCACAAACGGATCCAAAGGCTAAGGAGTGTGCTAAACTCCGGACGGGTCATAGAACCATCTGCTATACCCATGCCAAACTCAGGCCTGAACCAGACTTAGTGCCAAAGCGGCACACCAACCAATGTACCTCAAGTGCCACTACTACCAAATCCACATCTTACTACAAATGGGGCCAGCAAGGTCACAACCTCAAGTGACAAAAACTATGGCTAGGCATACAAGGGCTCAAAACTCAAACAACCATGCCTTTGGCATCTCATCAAACTGAAGTCTCACGGCCTACTCTTGCATCTCCACATGATGCTCAACAAAACTCTGGCCGGCTCTCTCAACATGCAGCATCTAGCCCTACTCTAGGGGCTCACCAAAAGAAGAGTGCTTAACTCTACTAAACCACTGAGGAAACCACCAACGGATCAAGTCCGATGGGAACACTGCTCGCTGCACCCTTAACCACAGGGTTCCGACTTACTGCTGCAAACAACAACACTTTACAAAAGCACAAAGATGCCTCTACATCCTCCACGAAGGCTACTAACTCTGCAGCCACTCTCTGGGCAATCAAACAATCTGCTAAGGTTCAAGATCAACCTTGAACTACCCAGGCTAGTCCACACTGGGACCTGCTCCACAAGCATCAACTGCAAAGCCATAGCTAACTTCTCTCTTGGAGTGGTACTCCAAGGCAAATCACCTCCACCCTCTCACTAGGGGAAAACCAACAACTGGGCCACAAGTGGCCTACGAGAGTCTAATCTCTGCCTCCCTCTGGAACGATGTCCCAATGGTATCCGAATCTATCTGGATACCTCAACAAGCTGCTACATACAACATACACTGCGGAAAGTTGGCATGATGGCGCTCTGGACCCAAACCAACAACGAGTCAGAACCTGCTCGTCTCCGCTCCACAACACTAAACAAGGCATACACTAGATGAAAAGTATTGTAAATTCTTAACACTTTTCAAAAACTGTAAACTTAGGCGTACCTGATGACTGTCGAAGTGCTGATGATCATGGAAAAATGACCTATAACGAAAGGTCAGTCTACAGAATCTATGACTCTGAGCTCTGATACCAACTGTAAGGACCCGACCCGAATGGGGTTCTAAAATAGACCTTTACCTCAATGCATGCAATCAAACTAAAATCAATATGCAGGAATGGTTTTTGGATTCTAAGTGAAAACTAAAACATGCAAACAACCATTTGAAAAGTCAACATAAATTCCTGAAACCTGTCCCTGTTTCCAAGCACCTGTTCCAAGACAAATACATTTCCAAAACTCACTCTGATCAGAGATTTATTTAAAACATTCAAAGCTTTCCAATAGTTACAACAGTGCTAGAATCCGGAAATACCGTCAGAAAACAACCTAGGGCTCCGTGCCCAACTACATGCATTCAGAGGACATTTAAAACATAAATACATAAATACAAGACTTAGAGTTCAAAACAACGGGTTTCCATGATCACAGCTTCTCCTCCAGCCATCTTGTCTCGCACCATGGTTACCTGTGGAAAACCACAAAATAAGGGTGAGTAACGAATTACTCAGTAAGAATCCCCAACCGGGGTACAATACGATATACATGGTCATTTAGCAGAAAGGTATGCAAGCTATGAATATAAACACAGAATAGAGCACATAGCTTAAGTCCACACATGGACCTCGGATGCCAACTCAGGGTCTTACACCGGAAAACCACCACATAATACGCCCTATACGAGAAATAAGTCCCGGCCTCAGCCTGTCTACTGTCGATACGAAAGGTGCATTGGCTCACAATCCTGAGGAGCTCTCCAGTCGGGGCTGTAATGAGCGTAAGCGCGCACCGCTTGCTACTGCAGACTCTAGGGGGTGCCGGGTCTAGTGGCAAGTCGCCTGTGTCGAGCCACCATGCCTAACTAAATCTCTAGATCGGTGTCACCGACATAGGGTGTGAGAGACGGACACGTGAACTATGTCGGCTGAACCACCGCTTTGAGGCTAAGGAACCGGCCGTGGTAGGCTTACACAGAAGCCGTCCTTGCCCTATCAGGTGGCAATCAAGGGCTACTACCGAAACACGCTGAGGACGTGCCGGCTGCCGGGGACAAGGAAATGCCAAATCATCATCCCGACCGTTGGGGCATTTAACAGTCTGCCACCCTCACCCAAGATTGCAGGGCCTACCGGTAGGGTTAGCTAATCCCTAACGGGGTCCAGGGACGGAGAACTGTCTCGTATGTCCCTGCCATGGATACAAGGTACTTTATGCATCTGGGCCCGGATGATGCTACCTACCTGAACTCTTAACTATAATATCAACAGCAAACAATCCAAAACAATCCAATACGTGCTCAACAGATACAACGAACCTAGCATGATACTACGAAGCAAGAACAAATACGAGCATGCCAGAACGGAACAACCTAGCATGGACTAACATGAGAAACAACATAAGAAATCATGCGGTAGGAATTGAAGCAGAGCACCTATCACTAAACATGCTGATAATCACAAACAAGCATACAAACAACAATCACATATAATATCGCAGGGCCCACACAACTCCGGTAAGAAATCCTTACCTTGGTCGAGAGGCAACTACACACAAGAATTCCTAAGCTGCGATCGATCCCGAGCTAGCTAAAGAGAACCTAACAAGCACAACAATAATCACAATCCATAGGCCTAAATATAATAAAACAAGCAGGCTCGGCTCGGGAGCACTCACACGACACGGCGACATGGGGTTGGGCGGCTCTTTGGCGGCTGGTGTGGTGGCTGGGCTGTACTGAATGCGATGGCATGGAGAGCTGGCGCTGGCCGCGCGCGCGACGAGAGCAGCGCGGGCGCGGGCCGCCGACGGACAGCGAGGCAGGCACACACACGCACGGACGAAGCGGCACGCACGGGCTGGCTGGGCTGCGACGCTGAGCGGTTGGGCGCGATGCAGGCGCTGGCGAGGAGCGGGCGCGCGGGTTGCTCGGGTGATGCTCGCGCGACGGGCTGCGACGGCAGTGCAGGGGCGATGGACCTACTGCTGTGCGACAATGGCGATCTGGGCGGGCTGCAATGGCGATCTGGGCGTGCTGTAATGGCGATCTGGGCGCGATCTGGCTGGCTGGTGCGGGTGACGATGGGCTGCTGGCTGGGGCTTCTCTCGGCTAGCTGCAACCAAACACAAACACACACACACACACACACACTTCTATTCACTCGGCCAAACAGCACATCAATCGGAGGAGGAGAAGAAGAAGACGAAACTTACCCGAAACGACGATCGGATCTCGGGGCTGCTAAGGAGAAGAAAAATCGGCTTGGGGCTTGATGGAGAGTAGCTTGGACGGCAAAATGAGTTTGGAGAAGAAGGAACAAAAAGACCTAATTTCCTTTCATTTAATCAAATGCACCAAAACTCCAAAACACCAAGGCTAACCAAGATATGTCGCAGAAAGAGTAACAAGAGATCCCAATAGCTCATCTGGCACGTATCCCCACAGTCTTTCCTGGAGACCCGAGTTCGAATCTTAGTTGCAACACAATTTCCTCTATTTTTACTTTTGCATCTATCCAAGCTCAAACCCATCCACAAAGCCTAAAAAACCTACATAAACCCATCCAATAATTTTAGCAACTGGAAAAAGACATAAACGGCCCTGACGGCCCGACCAAATTACCAAAATACCCCTAGGGCATACCTGGAGGACCGGGATGAAAACCTGGGCCGTTACAGGTTTGGTGAGAGGGAGAGAGAGAGAGAGAGAGAGAGAGAACAAAAGGGAAAAAATGGAATGTTTCCTATTTTCCAACCTTAACCTATTTTAAATAAGCCTTAAAGACCAAACATCCCTTCCCACGACTTCCTCCTTCGAGACCCGGCTGAAGCAATCTTTTCCAATAAATAAAACTCACTTAAAATCAAACTCCCAAATCAACATTAAGGGCAAGGGCTCAAATCCCAAAGGAAGCACTCAACCAACAATAACTTTGCCAAAACCCAAACCACATCCGAACTTCCAAATGACTAGCCCAAACATCTTGGGTCTTGCAACCAACAATCAATCAAGCCTCGACAAAGGCAGGAGCGACCTTGAAGTCCTGAAAATCCACAAATCCTGCCCGGGGAGCAAAAGACCAAAATACCCCTAAGGGTTAAAATAGCTCTAACGACCCAACCGAACAACCGAATCTTGAACTGAAGGCACCTGGAAAACCGGAATAGAAAACTGGGCCGTTACAGAGATGTTGCAGAGTTTGTCAGGCAGAGGCCAGCCGGTTTGTTGCAGCCGCTGAGTGTGCCTCAGTGGAAATGGGAAGAGATCTCCATGGACTTTATTTCTGGTTTGCCGAGGACTTCGAGGAAGTTCTCTCTGATCTGGGTGATAGTCGACCGATTGACTAAGAGCGCACACTTCATTCCCGGTAGAGACACTTATACCGTGGAACAGTGGGCGCAGTTGTTTTTGGAGCAGATCATTCGTTATCATGGTGTGCCTGTGAGGATTGTGTCTGACCGTGATTCGAGGTTCACTTCTCATTTTTGGAGAGCGCTCAAGAAAGGTTTAGGCATTGAGTGCAGTTTCAGCACAACTTTTCACCCTCAGACAGATGGACAGACTGAGAGGGTGAACCAGATTCTCGAGGACATGTTGAGGGATTGTGTGTTGGATTTCCAGGCGATTGGGACCCGATATCAGATTCGATGGAGTTTCCCTATAACAACGATTATCGATCGGCGATCGAGATGGCTCCATTCGAGGCTTTGTATGGTAAGCCCTGCCGGTCTCCTGTGTTCTGGGAAGAGGTTGGTGATAGACAGGTTTTGGGTCCCGAGTTGCCGCAGTTGACTAATGGTGCAGTGCAGAAGATTAGAGCTCGTATGTTGATAGCTCAGAGCAGGCAGAAGAGTTACGCCGATGTTCGGCGTCGAGACTTGGAATTTGAGGCTGGACAGCATGTATTTCTAAAGGTTGCACCGATGCGAGGTGTTTTGAGGTTTGGTAAACGTGGAAAGTTGAGTCCCCGTTTTGTTGGTTCGTTTGAGATTCTGGAGAGGATTGGCAGAGTTGCTTATCGGTTAGCCCTGCCTTCGTCATTGTCAGCGGTGCACAGTGTTTTTCATGTATCGTTGTTGACGTAGTACGTGCCGGACCCGTCGCACATTGTTGACTTTGAGCCTTTGCAGCTGAATGAGGATTTGTGCTTCGAGGAGAAGCCAGTGGGGATTCTTGCCTTTGAGACGAAGACGTTGCGTAATCGTGAGATCCGTTTGGTAAAAGTTCAGTGGAGACGTCAGAGTTCAGAGGAAGCCACTTGGGAGCGGGAAGATGAGATGAGATTGCATTATCCTGAGCTGTTCCAGTCTTAAGGACTTTCGAAGACGAAAGTCATAAAAAGGAGGGAATATTGTAACGGCCCAGGTTTTCATCTCGGTCTTCCAGGTATGCCCTTAGGGGTATTTTGGTCTTTTGCTCCCCGGGCAGAATTTATGGATTTTCAGAACTTCAGGGTCACTCCTGCCTTTGTCGAGGCTTGATTGTTGTTGGTTGCAAGACTCAAGATGTTTGGGCTAGTCGTTTGGAAGTTTGGAAGTGGTTTGGGTTTTGGCAAAATTATTGTTGTTTGAGTGCTTCCATTGGGATTTGAGCCCTTGCCCTTAATGTTAATTTGGGAGTTTGATTTAAGTGAGTTTTATTTATTGGAAAAGATTGCTTCAGCCGGGTCTCAAAGGAGGAAGCCGTGGGAAGGGATTTTAGGTCTTTAAGGCCTATTTAAAATAGGATAAGGATGGAAAAATAAGGAAACAAATCCCATTTTCCCCTTTTGTTTTCTCTCTCTCTCTCTCTCTCTCTCTCTCTCTCTCTTTGCCTAGCCTCACCAAACCCAAGCCCCATTTCCTACTCGCCCAACCTAGCCCCAGTCGCCACTGATTTGCACAATTGTGCGGCTTGAGGGCCGCTTGGTTGATTTGTGATAATTATTTCTGCTTGTTTCCAGGTAAGGATTTCTTACCGGAGTTGTGTGGGCCCTGCGATATATTATGTGATGTTGTTTGTATGCTTGTTTGTGTTTATCAGCATGTTTAGTGATAGGTGCTCATTCTCGAATTCCCGATGGCATGATTTCTTATGTTGTTTCTCATGTTAGTCCATGCTAGGTTGTTCAGATTCTCGCATGCTCGTGATCTCATTCTTGCTTCGTAGTATCATGCTAGGTTCGTTGTATCTGTTGAGCACGTATTGGATTGTTTCTTTGTTGATATTATAGTTTAGAGTTCGGTAGGTAGCATCATCAGGCGGGATGCATAATGTAACTTGCATCCACAGCGAGGGGACGCACGAGACGGTACTCGTCCACGATCCCCGTTAGGGTTTAGCTAACCCCAACGGGCTGGCCCCGCAATCTTGGGTGAGGGTGGCGATCGTTAAATGCCCCAACGGTCGGGATGATGACTTGGCATTGCCTCGTCCTCGGCGATCGGCACGTCCTCGGCGTGTTCGGCCGTAGCCCTTGATTGCCACTGTTAGGGCAAGGACGGCTTCACGGTGTAAGCCTACCACGACCGGTTCCTTAGCCTCAAAGTGCGGTGGGTTCGGCCGACATAGTTCACGTGTCCAGGCCTCACACCCCTATGTCAGTGACACCGATCCAGAGATTTAGTTAGGCATGGTGACTGGACATGGGCAACTTGCCACTAGACCCGGCACCCCCCATGGTCTGCAGTAGCATGCGGTGCGCGCTTACGCTCATTACAGCGCCGACCGGAGAGCTCCTCGGGATCTTGAGCCAGTGCACCTTTCGTATCGACAGTAGACAGGCTGAGGCCGGGACTTGTTTTCTCGTATAGGGCGTATTGTGTGGTGGATTTTCCGGAGTAAGACCCTGAGTTGGCATCCGAGGTTTATATGTGGATTTAAGCTATGTGCTCTATTCTGTGTTTATATTCATAGCTTTCATATCTTCCAGCTAGATGACTATGTATATCGTATTGTACCCCGATTGGGGATTCTTACTGAGTAATTCGTTACTCACCCTTATTTTTGTGGTTTTCCACAGGTAACCGAGGTGCGAGACAGGATGGCTGAAGGAGGAGCTGTGATCATGGGAACCAGTTGTCAAACTCTGATTTTATGTTATGACTCTTTATGTTGTTGTTTCCTCTGAATGCATGTAACCGGGCACGGAGCCCTAGAATGTTTTATGAATGTTTTTTACGGATTCCAGCATTGTTGCAACTGTTGAAAGTTTTGAATGCTTTAATAAATCTCTGATCAGAGTAAACTTTTGGAAACGTATTTATCTTGAAACAGGTGTTTGGAGACAGGGACAGGTTTCAGGAAATTGTTTTGACTTTGAATTGAATGTTTGAATGTTTTGTTTTTAATTGGAATCCGAATGTCATTCCTGCATATTGTCTCTAACTTTGAATGCATGCATTGAGGTAAAGTCCCATTTAGAGCCCCTTTTGGGTCGGGTCTTTACACTTACTCACTTTTAAGCGCGATGACGCCCAACAAGGTCTTACTCAAACAGGACTCAAGGTTGCCCATCGGGGTCTTATACCTGGTCAATACACCGAAGCCCATCGGGGACTTACTCCTACTAGGTTTATAAGCTGCCCAACAGGGACTTACACTCCCTAGATGCACTATGATGCCCATTGGGGACTTCACATACTGCAACAGTGTGATGCCCAACGGGGACTTACACCCACTGACCTGCGCTAACAGCTCCTAACAGTTTCCTATACACAGACATACAAATAGAAGTGCAATCAGGTAGAGATCTATGACTATACGACCCTAGTAGGCCCTATGGAACTTAAACAGGAAGCATGGATAATCAACTAACATGCCGACAATTCAGAAACAAAGATCCTATCCACTAGGTTACTCATACATGCTTGCAAGATATAAATGTGCTATTAAGGTATTTTGCAGGGCCCACACAACTCCGGTAAGAAATCCTTTCCTGGACAAGCAGAAATAAAAGTAGTAAATTGCTCCTTGAGTTGCAGAGACACACAACCTAGGCATATGACAAGTAATAAACACATATTAAACACTAATCAAAGACTAAACGGAGAAACAACCATCACAAAAGGCCCGGGGAAGTTGATACCCTAAAATGGAAGGAAAAGGTTTCGGCACTTGGCCTCGGCGAAGGTGATGGCAAAGGCTTCGCGGTAGTGAAGCTTGGCGAAAGAGAAGACGAAGTTGCAGCTACGAAGTTGAGCGAAGGCGAACGGCTTAGCTTCGTGGTTCTCTAGGGTGAATGAGCGTGCGACCAGGCGAAACTAGTGCTGACAAGAGCGAACAATCAACGAAGTTTGGTTAGGCTCGGTGAAGGGGGCTCGGCGACGGCGAAGCTGGGAGAATCTCTCTCGGGTGGGATTTGGAGAAAAGTGGGAAATGAAGGCAAAAATGACCTTAGCCCCTTATTTATATGCAAATGTTGAGAATTATAATTACCAAACTGCCCCTAAGGGTAAAAATTACCAAAATGCCCTTCAGGGTTAAAAAACTCTAACTACCCAACCAAACAATCGAAAACTAAACTGAACATACCTGGGAAACCGAAACAGATATCTGGACCGTTACAAATGCCCTCAAGGAGTAAATAACTCTAACGGCCCAATCGAATAACTGAAACATGAACCGAAAACACCTGGGAAACCAGCATGGAAATTTGGGTCGTTACAGCGGCGAAGTTTGTTTTCACATTCCCTGCAAGGAAAAGTGAAGGAATGGCTTTATACTTAAGAGAATTTACAAAACATTGCATGAGAGGAGTTAGCGAAACGGTTTCTATTTAAGTATTTTCCACCTAAGGAGATGATGCAGCATCGTGACGAGATTGATATATTCAGGCAAGCACCAGGCGAATCCATCGCTGATGCGTGGGATCACTTCAAAATGATTCAGCGAAGGTGCCCCCACAACGGATCCCGTGTTGTGTCCAATTTGAATACTTCTACGGCGAATTGAGTGAAGCTGCTAAGTTGGTGCTTGACGCATCTGCTTCAGGAGCATTGTTGTCCAAAACATACAACCAAGCAGTTGAAATAATTAAAAGGGTTGCCGAAAATACTTGCCAATGGAAAGAACATTCTCGCGCGAGGGAAGAAACAACCGCGAAGGAAGAAATCGCTAATGAGATAGAATTGAAACAACAAGTAGCTGAGATGAAGGCGATGTTGACTAGCCTACAAGAAGGAAGCCAAACCAGCGGTAAGATGTAACGGCCCAGGTTTTCGTTTCTGTTCTTCAGGTACGTTCAGTGGTTCATTCGGTGGTTTGGTTGGGCCGTTAGGGCTGTCTGAGCTCCTAGGGGCATTTTGGTCATTTGGCCTCCAGGGGGTATTTTGGTAATTGATCAAGGATTTTGGTTTGCTTTCCAGACTTACGCTGAGATGATAGTCGTGTTTCGGCTTCAGGTTCCATGTAAAGACCCGACACTAAATGGTACTAAATAGTCTTTACTTTAAGATGTTTACTCATTAAAACAGGCAATAGACTGAAAATCAAAACATCTTTATTAAAGAATTGAACTTAAAAACTTCTTTAAGTTCATAAGTAAAATCAATAAAACAAGCCTCTGGCCAGAGTTAATTTAAAACAGTTACACAACTCTTACAAATTCCAATACAAGTTCCCTAAGACACTTTCATGACTAGAATGAAAAGACTCAAGACATGCAGCAGCCTTTCCCATGATCCATCAGCTCCTCCTCTAGCCACCTCGATGCTATGCCAAGTTACTTGGTGGAGAAAACCACAAAAAGGGTGAGTACAAAGCACTCAGTAAGGATCCCCCAACCGAGGTACAATACACACAACAAATCCTCTAGCATCCTAGCATACATGCATCAAACAAGAACATGGCAGTTACATCAGCTTACTTATCAGGATAAACAACATCAAGGTCTAGACTCAAAGCTAGACAGGGTTAGCACACACTGGGCTAACAAACAGGAGAAACAACTAAGCAATCTCAAAGGCTGTAACAGTACAACAAGCAAGGTTAGCACACACTGGGCTTACTAAGGACAGCAACACACTAGGCTAGTCATGGACTGCAACACACTGGGCAGCCCTGAACTGCAACACACTAGGCAATTCTGCTAAACCTGATTAGCATCACACTGGGCTAATCCTGGAGCAACACGGGCAGCAACACACTGGGCTAGCCCGGGATCAGCAACACACTAGGCCAATCCTAAATCTGGTCAGCATACCCTAGGCCAACAAAGGGACAACACACACTAGGCTAGTCCCGGACTGCAACACACTGGCAGTCCTGATCAACCTGTTTAGCAACACATTGGGCTAATAGGGGACATCAACACACTGGGCAGTCATGGACTACAACACACTGGGCAGTCCTGAGCAAAACGAGCCAACACACAATTAGACTATCACTCGGGACTCCCTAAGGACTCTAACACATTAAACATCCTAGAATTACAGAGTATATCAACAACAGATCTAGGATACTAGAGTATATGCATACAAGATAGGAAGTCAATGAACAGGAGAGCACAGTGGCAGGGAACAAAAATCTACATGCCAACACCCTAGCAACAATTCAGGGAACTCTAGCTACAAACATGCTAAACATACATATTCAGCAGAACATACACAAACTACAATCAAGATCACAAGCAACAAGGAATAAACAGAACTAGGCATGTTCAAGAACAAACATCCTCCAGGGTACTTGCATGAACCTAACACTAACAATAAGTGTATCCCAAACAACCTGCAGAAAGCCTATCCACTAACAGTCCAACAAACATACAGTTCAGATCAATAGGCAAACACAAGATAACCAAGATCATGTATTATTAGCAACAGAACATCCTCCAGGGAACCTGCAAGAACCTATCACTAACAATATATATATATACATTCCAGAAAACCTGCAGAAAACCTATCCACTAAGAGTTCAATATATATAAACACACAACTAGGAGATATCATTGCAGTGCGCAGGGCCCACACAACCCTAGTAGGGAACCCTTACCTGTCAACAGTAGAATCCAAACCTAGAAGAATTCCTTAAGCTGCGGAACACCACATAAGCTACCTTAACAATCAGAACAACAAATTACAAACCAAACACAACATTCTAAGCAATCAAACAACCATGAGTTAGGGCTTTACCGAAAACCTGAGCAAGACTCCAACCTCCAAGGGTAGTCTCGGCCAAGCTAGGTCAAACCACACACCAGAGGACTCCAAGATTCTTTCTCTTCACTTTCGGCTAAGGCATACAATCCAACACAAAGCATACATTCGATTCATTTGCAAGAAACACATAACCCAAGACCCTTCATGGTGCTCGGCTACCAAGGGAAAAATTGGGCAAGAAACCAACATCAACCACTATAAGGCTCACCTTGAAGTCTCGGCCAAGGAAAGGACACAAGAGGTCTCGGCTAGCTCCTCCAACAACACAACCTTGGAATTCGGCTGGGCTTCAACTTGCACAACCAAGAAGAAAACTTGAGTAACTCACTTCCCCAAGCAATAAATCAACAAGACAAAGTTAAACACAACCGAAAAGCAACCCAAATTCACCTTGGGGTCTCGGCCAAGGAAGGAGATGCAACTCCAATGGGGATTTCGGCTAGGCTAGGCACAACAAGAACAAGTATCTTGATTAAAACACAAACACCCAAGTCATGAGCTCGTCGAATAGATCTACAAGATTAAGCAACCAAAACTCAAGAAATCTTACCTTGGAGCTCTCGGCCAAGCTTGGAGAAAGGAGAAGAGATAAGAGAACTCACTTTGGAAGAAATGGTGTACTCGGATCTACTAGCAAGGATAAGAAAAGCTTGAATCACACTTTGATCTTGGGAGAACTAGATGGATTCGGCCATGGGAGCTTGGAGGAAGAAGAAAAGAAGGAGAGGGTGAGGGAGAATGAGGGTGTCGGCCAAGGGGAGGGAAGGAGAGAATGAGATGAACCCCTAATTACAATTTCTCTTATTTTTAATTAATAAAAATAAGTCCAAAAATCCCACTTTCAAATCCTACCAAATGAACTTTTAAAAATCCATTTTAATTCTCTACATTTGGCTCCAACTCAAACTCCCAAACCACCATGGTTCAAATCCTAGCAACAACACTTATTATTCTTAATTTTTTCTTTTTAACCAGAAAGCCTCCAAACTCCTCAGAAATGCAAATCTTGCCGTGGAATTGAAACCGAAGAATAACTGAAGTCTAAAATTAACAGAAATAGTCCTAAAACCCTAGTTAACTGTAAAAACGACCCGGAGGGCAAAATGACCAAAATACCCTCTGGAGGCCAGATGACCAAAATGCCTCTAGAGCCTCTAGAAGCCCTAACAGCCCAACAAACTAACTGAAAACCAACCAAACATACCTAGAGATCTGGAAGGAAAACTTGGGCTATTACATTCCAAGATCGGAGTTGCTATTGAGAGGTTTGGAGTTCGTTATGTTTTAAACAGGAAAATAGGATTTAATTATGTTGTTGCCAGGACTCGAAGGAGAGACCACTCGAGGACACTTGTCATTTGTGAGGGTTTTTTTTAGTGTATTAAAAATAAAGAAAATAAGATAATTTCCCCATCCCCATTCCCTTCCCCATCTCTTCTTCTCGTAGTTGAGAACTCCCTCGATCAAGTTCTTCTTCCTCTTCTTCATCGCCATCACCAAACAGTCGAGTCCCTTGCCATTGCAAGCTCTAGTCGCACGGTCCCTACTGCTCGCACAGGCTCGCATCGAGCTAGCCCGCAAGCAATCGAAGCCTCACGCCCAGCTTCGTGGCTGCTCGCTAGCACCACACAACCCTTGCACATCACCCAGGCCATCTGCACGCAGATGTCGCACGCGCAACAACCCTCTCGCTCGTGCTCGCTTGGTTCGCCTGCTCGTCCCCACCAGCTTCGTTGTTCACACATGACAACTGAGAAGCTACATATCCTCCACGCGAGCTTCGCCCCAACTAATACTACCGCAATGACGCACGCTTTGCCAGCTGCAAGCTGCCGCACAGCTCCGCAGCAACCTTGCCGCAATTGCTCGCCCTCGCAGCCTTGTCTTTGCCATACAGCTGCAGCCCACGCCCATGTGGGCCTTGCTGTTGCCCTTGCAACCGAGCCTTGTGCCTTCTCGGGTTTGGTAAACCAAACTCTTGGGGGCTTGTGTTGTTGTTTGTCTACGTGTTTAGGTGTTTAATTTTTGTGCTAATTGTCTGCTAGGTCTTTGCTGATTGATTCTACATCTCGAGGAGTTTGTTCACTTTTGGTTGTCTGTTTCCACTTTACAGGTAAGGGTTCCTTGCTGGGGTTGTGTGGACCCTGCACTGGATGATGATCTCTCTTAGTTGATTGCCTTTATATGTTGCTGTTCTAGTGGATATGTTATTTGCAGGTTGTCTGGATTATATTGCTAGTGGATAGGTTATCTGTAGGTTGTCTGGATTATATTGCTAGTGGATAGGTTATTGCAGGTTTCTTGGATGCGTTGTTGCACACCCCTACTTAATAACTGCTATGTATGTCTGCAATTACTTTGTTGTTTATAGTCTTTGTGGAATATTAGACCATGTTAGCTCTAGGCTGCACAGTGTACTAGAGTTCATTAGGGAGTCACGAGTGTCAGTCAAGTTGTTTGATGGCTTGGTTAGGCTCAAGACTTGCCCAATTGCATGCAGCCATTATCTTCCAAGTTTGAGTTCATCTAGAGTTTGGCCTAGTTGCGTTGCCACCCGAGCCTCTTTTGGGACTCGCCCAGTTGCGTGCTGTTCCTGATCGACCCAATTGTGTTGTAGATCCAGATTGGCCCAGTGGCGTTGCTAATCCAGGGTTTGGCCCAGTTGCGTTGCCACCCGACTATGCTTAGGACTAGCCTAGTGGCGTGCTGCTCATTGACAACCAAGTTTGAGCTGTATCAGAGTTGAGCCTAGTTGCGTGCTACCAGGCATAGTAAGGACAAGCCAAGTTGCTTGCTGTCCAGGACAAGCCCATTAGCATGTTGTCCCAGTTAGCCCAGTTGCATGCTAACTTAGTATTGTCTTAGAGATAGACTTTCTAGAGACCGAGGTCGCTTAGATTGTCCTCCTATCTAGTTAGCCAGCAGTGTGCTGTCCCTGCTCGACACTTGTTGTCTGTTATTGTCTGAGAATGCCTTCATTGTACCCCGGTTGGGGAATCCTTACTGAGTGCAATTGTACTCACCCTTTCTGTGGTTTTTCCACCAGGTAACTTGGCACAACATCAAGGTGGCTAGAGGAGGAGCTGGATGATCATGGGGATGAGTCCGTTGCATTTGCTTTCTTCATTGTATTTACTTACTGAAGACTTTTACTTATGTTTGTAATGGATTTTAATGTACTCTGGCCAGAGGCTAAACGTTTTCAATGACTTTTACATAAGCGTTTGGAACTTGAATGTTTTAATGAGATGAATGTTTGAAATATTTTAACTTTAAGATTAATGAGTTTTGAATTATGGCATTTATTAAAGGCCATTTATGACCATTTAGAGTCGAGTCTTTACATAAGACCTATAATGTTCAGTCAGCACAAATGACCTTTGGAACCAACAAACAACAACAACAGTTTAATCCACCAAAATCGTGCGTACTTTGTAGCGAAGCTCATATGTATGAAGAATGTCCTCAGAACGCAGCCTCTGTGTATTTTTCCCAAGAAAATTGCCATAAATCATACCGTAATACCTATAACCCAGGGTGGCGAAATCACCCTAATTTTTCGTGGTCGAACAACGCGAATGCTAGTAGCTCTAGCAACCAACCGTTCCCACAGAGATACCAAGGGAATCCTCCAGGGTTTGGAAATCAATTGGTCTAGGAAAATCTAGGATGGAATTTGTTTCTACAACCGCGAAATCAAATGAGCAACAAAATTTTCAACAGACCCCCAATAGTTCGCTAGAAAATTTGCTCAAGGAATTCATTGCGAAAAGCGAAGTGACAGCGCATGTAAGGACCCGACCTAAAACATGGTACTAAATGTATCCTTACTTCAGCATGCACGTTAAAATAGTAAAAAATTTAAACAACAAAACAGTTTCCTACTTAAAACCTGTGGGAAACTTGGAACCTGTGCAAGTCATTTATTTCAACCTGTTCAAACATTCAACAACCCTGGCCAGAGTTTATTTCAAATCCAAAACCTTTAAAACATTAATGAAATCTGGATAAGCGACAAGTTCATGTAAACCAAACATAAAACATCCACAGGTTAAAACACCAGAAAACATAAACAGTTTAACAGGTTCCAAATACATAAAACCCTAGGGTTCTATGCCCTGAACATGCTAAAACAAAGAAATAAATAGAGTAGTAGAGAAGCCGGCGGAGTCCCATGATCAAGCAGCCACTTCTCTAGCCATCCAATCGCTGTCCAAACATTTGGGACACGAATGTCCAATCATCTAGGACTCATAAGTCCAATCAACTGGTGATCAGCTCTCCTAACTGGTCCTGGACACTCGGGAGAGTACCCAATGTTTGGCTCTAGACTCGGAAAAGAAAATGGTGTACTGTAAGCATTATCCCGGGGGAGCTCTCCTTCTAGTACCTAATGCTCGTGCGCGCACACAGCATGCTGCTGCAAATCGTGTAGAGACGTGGGACCTAAACGTGCTACACCGGTCCAGGTACGCATGCCTACTACACGAAGCAGTGTCACTAAACAAACAGTAGTGCGATGTCCTCAGCACTCGACTGTAAGTAGTATAAGACCACCACATGCCTGAAGCTAAGAACCGGCCACAACAGGCTTACACCATCTGCTGGGTTCCGCTCTAGCAGGCTACAGACTAGGCTTATGCCGATACGGGAGCTAATCCGTACCGGCTCCGGGGCGAAAGCATCATACGTCGTGCAACTCGCGAACCCAGCCTGTGGGGATAAAGTACGTTATGTCCATTCTCAGCCTCTGGATGAAGACAACCCTAACAAGCCTATCTAAGAGTCCCGTCCCATGCCTTATCAGGCCAAACATGCTGAACAGATACAAGGGAATGCATGCCAGAGAACAACCTAGCATGATACTAACATGTCACTAGAATATAACACATGCTAGCAGAACATGACATGAAGTAATCATACATGCTCAATCACAAACAAACAGCCTATCCACTAACATGCTCATAACAATCATAAATATAATAACAGCAGTCAAGATGAACGCAGGGTCCACACAACCCTCGGTAAGAAATCCTTACCTAAAAGCAAGTAGATAAACATAAACAAGGTGCTCCTTGAGCTGCAAAATTCCAAGCCTAGCTATACGTAACCTATCACATAACACGCGCACTATCACCAACCAAACTACTAAAGAAAACCAGAACAGCTAAACCGAGCCAAAGGACAGAATTTACCGAATCACGAATAGGTGCTCGGGACAACCTCTCGGCCAAATAGGGGCTCTTGGCAAGCCTAAGCAACACCAATCCTCGACAAGGAAATACTCGGATAGGTGACAATAAACAAAAACGTTTTCTTGCTGGATTTGAGTTCGCTTAAGTCAAATGTTTAGCAGCTACACTTAGCTCCAAACAGCTTTTAGCACCTCTGCATTTCGCTCCCTTGGTATGCTAGAGCAAAAACAAAATATCAGGTTTATAGAGATGGAACTTAAAGATTTACACATTCATGTACTTTTTCTAAAGCAAACCTCTAAAATGTTATCCTAAACAGAAAACTATAGGATTTTTTAATTCGCTCAAATAATTAAGCTAAGCGAACAGACTTAGTGAATTCTTGCTATGATGTAGCGAAAGTTCTAGCAAACAGTTATTAACTTAGCCCTTAACTCTCAATTCTCGAGAGTTATCACACCCTCAAACTTACATTATTGCTCGTCCTCGAGCAATGACTATGTAAAAGGGAGAACTTCTCTTTTCACCAATCTCACCTTACAACAGCGAAACAATGCTTATCCATTTCGCAAAAGCAAACAACATTCAATTCAAATAATTCAAGTAAATTTCTAAGCTAAGCTTTTTAATAACTGGACCATGCTAAACAATGTTTTTAAACATCAAAGAACTCTATTTTGCAATTTCGCTCTAGCCACACAATTCAAGCAAACCCCTTTTGGCTTAGAATTTTTACTTCGTGGTTCTGATAAACTTCACTCTCTAATAGGAAATAATCACTTGCTTTAAAACTTGTCGCTCCCTTTATGATTGGTATATCTCATCTTTTGTCGAAGTGAATACTCTCCTTTTACAATTTACTGGGAATCTCTCACTTTTCATCGAATGTTTGATATAATGATAGGTATGCGTTGTTTTAGCAAATGACAGCGGGGAACCCCAGAAACTTAGGCTACTAGCCCTTTGATTTACTTCGTTTTTTTAATAGGCTTTTTTTTTAGAATTTTAAACTTGTATCACCCAATGCTTGGCTTGCATTTCTCACCTTTCGCTACAGCAAAGTGTCTACTAGCCAATTAATTTCTTTCTTTGCTGCACCACTCTTAAAGCATTTTAAAATTTTGCTTGGGCAAACTCTTGTAGCATTTCGAAGAATTCGCTAAGGCGAACTCCACCCCCAAACTTAAATTTTTCATTGTCCCAATGAAAACACACATACCCCCAAACTTAAAGTTTGCAAAAAGCTTAAGGCTTAGATTATGCTCTTATTAGGTTCACTCTAGCTAACAATTGCCTCAAAATAAAATTTCTAGACTTAGTGAACTTGCGTGAATGCAGGCCGCAACTCCTCACAAAACTTCGCTCTTATTCTTTTGAAGACATTGCTCTAGCATCGAAGAGTTATAAAATGAACATGGCAAAGAATTAAACTTGAATTCTCAGAAAGATATGTTCATTTGAATTCGCAAAATGGTAAACATTGTATTTTGTTGAAGCAAAATTGTTAGCCAAAGTTTTTTTTAATTTTTTTTTAACATGCAATTTTTTTGTTAAATCATGGAGTTCGTCAACTTCAATCTATCTAAACTAACAAAAACCAATAAAAACAAACATTCACACAAAAACTACAAAGAAGAATAAATTAAAAGTTAGCAAAGAGACTCCCCTTTTCGTTTTCTGACTTGGCTGCCACTTCCTTTGGATTTCGCTCTAGCATTTTCCTCGTTCGCTGCTACATCGTTGTGGCGTCAACATTGTGAAATTCCTCTTGGCTGCCCTTTCACCCCAAAAAACTTCAAGATTGCGACTAACACAATGGCCACAAAAGCCACATGATCTATTGGGGGGAAATTCTCTCGCTCACTCACACAAAACAAAATCTAGCCTACAAATTCTATTACTTTAAAATCAAGAAAAAACATTAAGAAAAGTAATTCTACTAGCCTGGCATGGAGCAATTTTTATGAAATCACTTGTTAATACCTTTACTCCATCGAAATAGTCAACACAGGTTCGCATCTCCGAGCTAGACTTTGGCCAAATACTGATCTTCGGTTGTACCCCATCCTTGATGACCGGCTTGAGCCTTCTTTGATGCTCATATAATTTTGTGTTTCTATCCTTATCAAAGATCATGAGCAAACACATGAGATTTACACTTTGAATATCATTACCTTCCTTGATCGTCAAGTCTTTTGCTTGAATTTTTCCAATCGCTAGATTTTGCTCCACCAAGAAGTTGTCAACGTACGCAACATCATTCCCCTTCATTATCAATCTTTGAGGGCATGGAGGTAGAGGAATTTCAAGCACATGAAAATTTTCCTTAGATCCTTCTTCATTTTGATTTTTAGGCTTTCGGGAAAGATATTCAACTCTGGATTCTTTTTCTTTCATAGGATTTTTCTCAGATTTCGCTTCCTGTAATGCTACAGCGAAGGTTTCCTCCTTGGGCTTATCTTTGGTTTCCTTCTTCTCAATTACAGCCTGTAACGGCCCAGTTTTCTATTTCGATTTCGCAGGTGTTTCCGGTTCATTATTCGGATGTTCGGATGGGCCGTTAGAGCTATCTGAACCCTTAGGGGTATTTTGGTCTTTTGCTCCCAGGAGCCGGGTATGTGGATTTTCAGGACTTCGGGGTCCTTCCTGCCTTCGTCGAGGCTTGATTGTTGTTGGTTGCAAGACCCAAGGAGTTTGGGCTAGTTGTTTAGAAGTTTGGGAGCATTTTGGATAATGGCAAAAATTATTTATTATTTAAGTGTTTCCTTTGGGTTTTAAACCCTTGCCCTGGATGGTGAAGTGGAAACTTGGATTAAATGAGTTTTTATTTAGGAGGAAAGTCGTTTCAGCCGGGTCTCAAAGGAGGAAGCCTTGGGAAGGGATTTTAGGCCTATTTAAAATAAGAAAAGGAAAGAAAATCCCATTCCCCTTGTTTTTGCAACTCTCTCTCTCTCTCTCTCTTTCTCCAAACCCTAGCCGCATCAAGCCTTGGAACTAAGCCAAGGAGCCCAGCCGAGCCACCACACCTGTGTCGCTCGGTCCACCGCATCGCCCGATCGCGCCGCACCACCAGCCCAAGCCGCCCATCGTCGCCAATGGCCCAGCGCCACACCGCCGCACCAGTCGCTCGATCCCGTGACGCCACCCGGCGCGCGACGCCGCCTTCGCCCGACGCCCGCTGGCCGCTTAGCCGCCTAGCTGCGCCGCGCGCGCGCTGCCGCCTCCAGCGCGCCAGCGCGCGTCGCGCGTTGCCCCACAGCCCAGACGCGTCATCCCCGTGCGCCCGCTCCAGTGCGTCTGCTCGTCTTGCCGTGTGCCCGAGCCAGCGCCCAGCGTCCAGCGCCAGCGCCCCTGCTGCACCAGCAGCGGCCATCCTGCCCCCTGGCTGCTGAGACCCCGTGACTTCGCCGCCGTTGGTATTTCCGAGTCTTTTCTCTTTTGTACCCTAAGCTGCTGGTTGCTGTTTATTTAATTAGGATGTTTTATTAAATGCTTAGGTCGTTCGGGTTCGCTTAGGAGCTCGAAAGTTGCTTCTTGACTCGTGATAGCTATTTTTCCACTTGTTTCCAGGTAAGGATTCCTTACCCGGGGTTGTGTGGACCCTGCGAATACTTTGATAGCATGTTGATTATTGTGATCGTATCACGAGTTTCTAGTGGATAGGATTCATGCTTGCTTTTGATTTCGTGTTCGTGTTATGTTTGCGTTTCGTTAGTTCCATGCTAGGGTTTTCCTATCCTGACATATCCATGCTTCATGTTGTATTCTATTAGTTCCATGCTAGATTCTTCCATCCTGACATATCCATGTTTTCCGTTGTATGCTGTTAGATCCATGTTAAGGTTAGACGTGTGAAGTATGGTGTAGAAGACCGTAGGAGTAACTAGTATAGGTCCCGCTCGGGTAAGACCCCGATGGAGTCTGGAGGTGTAAGACCCTGACGGGCATCCTAGGTGTGTAAGGCCCCACTGGGTATCACTGAGTCTGGAGGTGTAAGACCCTAACGGGCATCCTAGGTGTGTAAGGCCCCACTGGGCATCACTGAGTCTGGAGGTGTAAGACCCTGACGGGCATCCTAGGTGTGCACTGGGCATCACTGAGTCTGGAGGTGTAAGACCCTAACGGGCAGCCTAGGTGTGTAAGGCCCCACTGGGCATCACTGAGTCTCGAGGTGTAAGACCCTGACGGGCATCCTAGGTGTGTAAGGCCCCACTGGGCATCACTGATTCTAGAGGTGTAAGGCCCCGATGGGCATCCTAGGTGTGTAAGGCCCCACTGGGCATCACTGAGTCCAAGGTTGTGTAAGGCCCGAAGGGCATCCAAGTGTAGAACCTAGGATAGGCTGTAGATGAAAGCCCTCGAATAGGCTTGCTCTAGAAGTTGCTCATAACCTAATTCAACCGTTTCTGCTCTAAGTCATTGTATGGTTGCATGTCCTTGTGCTAAATGAGATGTTTTCGTATTGTACCCCGGTTGGGGATTCTTACTGAGTAATTCGATGCTCACCCTTATTTTCTGTGGTTTTCCACCAGGTAACTTGGGACAGAGGCTGGATGGCTAGGAGGAGGCTGCTGGATGATCATGGATAGCTGACTCTGAGTTGCACGTTCCTTTTATTGTTTTTATGATTTAGCATGTAGTGGCACTTGGGTCCCTAGGAAAAGCACTCAAAAACTATTTTATTTTTCTCGAACCGTTCCCTTTGATTCGTTTTAAGAAAGTACTGATCAGTCACTTACTTATTGGTTTTATTTATTGGAACTACGGTTTTTGTTTTAAATTGTTGATTACAAGGTTTTAAATTGGGAACTCTGAATGATGTTTTACACTCTTAATCATGCATGCTAAGTAAGGATCTAGGTTAGAGACCGTTTCTTCGGGTCGGGTCCTTACACAGCCTCATCATCTTTCAATGTTATAATGTAAACTTGCTCCTTCGCATGATCATTCGATGGCTTTGTGTCTGAAGGAGGTTCGTCTAGATGGTTTCACTCAAGTTCATTGGCTGATTGAGTTGGATCTATTTCTAGATTGGTCAAAGTGGTTCGCAGACCTTGAGAGACGTGTCCATTCTAGTGAAGCTTGCCCTTGGTAAATCTTCCAACAAAGTGTCAAGATTATGCTGAAACATAGGCTGCTGAACGAATTGAAAATTCGCAGAAGCATCCGCTGGAGCATAATCCAAATTGGCCAACTCAGGATCGAAGGTTTAAAGGATACTGTAACATTTGGTTATGGCTTCTCTGAGCAAACTTTCAAAGGACGTATCATAGTTATGCTGACTTATTGGCTGCTGGGCGAATTGATGGTTCGCTAAAGCATTGGCTGAAGCATAATCTGAAAAAGAAAATTGAGGGTTAGCTGAAGCATTATCTGAAAAAGCGTATGGAAGATCTGCATTATGTAGCTCGTATCCTTGTTGATGTTGAATGCCAAATTCCAATGGATGGTTCACTCATTCATAATTATAGGCATTCGAATAGGGATCGCTCATGTATATGGAATTTTTCATTTTCTCTTCATACATAGCATTAGGACTTCTTGGGCCATTTCTGCAAGTGTGGTTGTCTCCACAATAATCATAACTCTCAAAGCTCATTGGGTTAAACATTGAAAAATTCTTTTCATGCCAAGCGAATTCGGAAATTTGCTCTTCCCATGAAGGATTCGCTTGGGCAAAGTGTGCATAGCAAAGTTTTGCTCTTCAAAACTATGGTAGGGCGAAAAATTTGGGTCCCATGGTTGATTTTGTGGAACAAACATCTCGTCAACATACTGATTATGGTAGATAAAGTTACAAAAATTGCCTTGATAATCATCCATCTTCCTTAATCTTCCAAGAATTTTCTTGCTTGAGCAAAAAATCAACTCTGAACTTTAACTCCTCGGATTAACTCACCTACAACAAGGGCAAAGATCACTTTCTAGCTCTTTCAATTAAGCACTACTCTCAAAATTACACTTAAACAAAAATTAATGGCATTAATCCCAAGCAACGGCACCAAAAACTAGTTTGTGAAATCGTGAACACACAATAATTAAAATAATAAGAAAATGAGAATGATGACGTGGTAGCTTGGATTTCGCTAAAGCGAAATCTCTACTCAGATTAAGCAAAATGTGTGTGATTTCTCAAAGATGTGCAAGTATACACAGTCTTGTTGTAGCAAGTTTTAAAGTAAGTAAAAGTCATCTCCACAGGGAACTGGGCTGCCGTTAGGGTTAGCTAAACCCTAACGACGGATCAAGGACGGAGTACTGCCTCGCACGTCCCTGCCATGGATGCAAGTTACGTTATGCATCCTTGCCCTGATGATGCTACCTATCAGAACACTATGCTATAAACAACTAATAGCAAACATACTAACACGTGCTCAGCAAAATCAACGAACCTAGCATGGTACTACGAAACAAGAACATAATAAGAACATGCCAGAACAGAACAACCTAGCATGGAACTAACATGAGAATAATCACGAGAAGTCATGCCAATCAAAATTCAGAACAAAGCACCTAATAACTAAACATGCTGGTAATCATAAACAGGTATACAAGCAACAATCACAGCAATTGCAGGGTCCATACAACTCTGGTAAGAAATCCTTACCTGAAACGGAAGACAAACAATCATGCAAGTAGACACTCGAGCTGCAAATGAACACGAGCTAGCTAACGAGAACCTAGCAGATAAATAACAATTAAATTACTACCCTCGGCCCTAAAATAAAATATAAATAGAAGCTCAGGCTCGGTCGGGAGCAACTCACAAGGCTCGACCCAAACACCAAGGGTGTCTCGGCTGTAAGGCACACGGTGAGAAGCTGGTGTGCGGACGGCTGAGGCCCTTGGCTCGGCAAGGGCGTGCGGCACGGCTGGCAGGCAAGCAGATGAGAGGGCATGCGGCTGGGCAGCGTACGGGTGAGCGATCGAATGGTTGTGATGCGGGCAGTCGGGCGAGCGATCGAGCGGCTGCGTCTCGCTGCCCAAGGAGGGGCGCGGGAACAGCGAAGGCATGCGGTTGCTGAGCATCGGGCGCTGCAGGGCTGCGGCTTTGCGTGGACGATGCGGGCGGCACAGATCGACGATGAGCTCTGCAGGTCTGCGGCTTTCCGTGGACGATGCGAGCGGCACAGACCGGCGATGGGCACTGAAGGGCTGGGCTGCGATGGCTCGATCGGTGGGGCGAGCGTGCGTGCTGCTAGAAGGTTGGGCGTGCGGATGAGCGGCTACAAGGGGCTGTCTCAGACGAACAAGGGGCTGCAATTAGGCCAGAATGGAGAAGAAACGAATAGAAACCGGGAGAACAAAAGGAAAAGACTAGAGCTTACCTTCTCTGCTTGAACGATCGGAGACGGTGCTTGGAGAGGGGATGCGAATTGGGAGAGGGAGAGGGAGAGACCAATTTGCAATTCTTGGATCAAATGAAGCAACCCCCAAACCCCTAAACTTCTAATTTTACTCCAAATCCCGAGCAACCACGGGATATGCAAAACACCAACGAAACAAGAGCACAAACTACTTACCTGGCACAACTAGAAACACCTCCTTTTGCTAGCTGCCACAACCAAGATAACTTGGGTTCGATCCTTGGCTCGAACACCTTTTTCTTTTAATTTCTGTTTTGCAAGCCAAGGCCACAAACCTCCCCAAACACTCCTGGGGCAAAGAACCTGCACACCCAATAAATCTCCAATCTCTACAAAGGACTCATACAGCCTCAATGGCCCAACCAAATTACCAAAATACCCTTAGGACATACCTGGAAGACCGGGATCAAAACCTGGGCCGTTACAGTATTCCCTCATTTTATGACTTTCGTCCCTGAAAGTCCTTAAGACTGAAACAACTCAGGATGGTGCAATCTCATCTCGTCCTCCCGTTCCCAGGTAGCCTCCTCAGAACTCTGACTCTTCCACTGAACCTTTACCAAACAGATTTCTCGATTATGCAATATCTTAGCCTCAAAGGCTAGAATCCTCACAGGCTTCTCCTCGAAGCTCAAATCCGCGTTCAGCTGCAAAGGCTCAAAGTCTACAATGTGCGATGGATCCGGCACATACTGTCTCAACATCGATACGTGAAAATCACTATGCAGTGCTGATAACGACGGAGGTAAGGCTAACTGATACGCAACTCTGCCAATCCTCTCTAGTATCTCAAACGGACCAACAAATCTGGGACTCAACTTCCCTCGCTTACCAAACCTCAAAACACCACGCATAGGTGCAACCTTTAGCTATACATGTTGCCCTACCTCAAACTCCAAGTCCCTGCGCCGAACATCGTCGTAACTCTTCTGCCTGCTCTGCGTTGTCAAGATACGGGCTCTAATCTTTTGCACTGCATTATTGGTCAACTGTAGCAACTCAGGACCCAAAACCTGCCTATCTCCAACCTCTTCCCAAAACACGGGAGATCGGCAACGCTTACCATACAAAGCCTCAAATGGAGCCATCTGGATCAACGACTGATAACTGTTATTGTAAGCGAACTCCATTAGATACAGGTATTGGTCCCAACTGCCCGGGAAATCTAACACGCAGGCTCTCAGCATATCCTTGAGAATCGGTTCACCCTCTCAGTCTGCCCATCTGTCTGAGGGTGAAAAGTCGTACTGAAACTGCACTCGGTGCCTAAGCCTTTCTAGAGTGCTCTCTAGAAATGGGAAGTGAACCGCGAATCAAGGTCCGACACAATCCTCACAGGCACCCCATGATAACGAATAATCTGGTCCAAAAACAACTGCGCCCACTGTTCCACGGTATAAGTGTCTCTACCGGGAATGAAGTGTGCGCTCTTAGTCAAACGGTCTACAATCACCCAAATATGAGTAAACTTCCTCGGAGTCCTCGGCAATCCAGAAATAAAGTCCATGGAGATCTCTTCCCATTTCCACTAAGGCACGCTCAGCGTTTGCAACAAACCGGCTGGCTTCTATCTGGGAGCCTTCACCTGCTGACAAGTGAGACACCGACTAACAAACTCTACAACATCTCTCTTCATTCCCATCCACCAGAACGTTTGCTTAAGATCCTGATACATCTTGGTACCCCAGGGGTGCCAAGTAAACGGTGAACTGTGAGCCTCAGAAAGCAACTTCGCTCGCAGTCCTACAACCTCCGGGACACATAATCTGCCTCTGTAAGTCAACCCACCGTCTGGTGAATACACGAAGTCAAAGTCTCTGTCAGCACTAACGCTGTTAATCAGTCTCTTAAGTGTGGGATCACTCAGCTGGCTATCAATAATCCACCGTCTGATCGAAGGCTAAACTGTCAATTGAGCTACCCTAGCGGTAACCTCACCCAATAACACTGCAACCTCGGCCCGCTCGAACTCTTTCCTCAATTTGTACTGGGAACTCAACAATGCTGCGGAGTGCGACGTCTTCCTACTCAATGCATCAGCCACAACGTTGGCTTTACCCAGATGGTACAAAATCTCGCAGTCATAATCCTTCACTAACTCTAACCATCTCCTTTGTCTCATATTCAACTCCTTCTGAGTAAACAAGTACTTGAGACTCTGGTGATCAGTAAACATCTGAATCTGCTCACCGTACAAGTAATGCCTCCAAATCTTTAATGCAAACACTACTGCTTCTAATTCCATATCATGAGTCGGGTAGTTCTACTCATACGGTTTCAACTGACGAGAAGCGTAAGCAATTACCTTCCTGTGCTGCATCAACACACAACCTAACCCAAACTTGGACGCATCGCTGCAGACTACGAAACCACCTGTCCCCCCGGGACCGCTAACACTGGTGCTGAAGTCAAACTGCGATTGAGCCTGGCAAAGCTCTCATCACATTTACCATCCCAAACAATCTTGACACCCTTCTTCGTCAGAAAAGTGAGGGGCGAGGCTATGGCGGAAAAGTCCTTGACGAACCGACGGGAGTAACCTGCCAAACCCAGAAAGCTGCGAACCTCGGCAACTGAAGTCAGCTTGGCCCACGAACTCATGGCCTCAATCTTCGCGGGGTCCACGGCTATGCCGTGTCTCGATACCACGTGACCTAGAAAGGCCACCTGCTCCAACCAGATGTCACAGTTGGAAAACTTCGCATAAAACTGGTTTTCCATCAAAGCTGCCAATACTCGCCTTAAGTGTTCTGCATGATCCTCCTTAGTCCTCGAATAGACTAGAATGTCGTCGATGAACACGATGACGAAGCTGTCCAAAAATGATTTGAACACCCTATCCATCATGTCCATGAATGTTGCTGGGGCGTTAGTCAATCCGAAAGACATGACCACAAACTTGTAGTGGCCATATCTAGACCTGAAAGCTGTCTTAGGAATGTCGGCATCTCTGATCGACAACTGATGGTAACCGGACCTCAAATCTATCTTGGAGAACACGAAAGCTCCCTGAAATTGATCAAACAAGTCATTAATACGAGGCAACGGGTACTTATGCTTCACGGTAACCTTATTAAGCTCACGGTAATCTATGCACAAGCGCATCGAACCATCCTTCTTCTTTACAAATAGAAATGCTGCTCCCCATAGGGACACACTCGGTCGGATGAACCCTCAATCTAACATCTCCTGCAACTGAACCTTGAGTTCCTTTAGCTCCGCTGGCGCCATGCGGTACGGAGCCTTCGAGATAAGGAGGGTCACTGGCTCTAGCTCGATTGTGAAGTCAACCACTTTTGCGGGGGAAACCCCGATAACTCCTCAGGAAACACATCCACAAACTCCTGTACAACCGGTACCTGATCAATAGTCAGCGAGGGGCGGCTCTCCCCAGACAACTTGGCTAGGTAGCCCCAAGCTCCACGAGCAAACAGACGAAGAGCTTTCACAACTAAAACTATCGCGCGGGCAAACTCCACCCTAGACTCCAAGAAACTTAAAGCTGGGTCGACCCGGCGGCCTGAACACTACTTCTTTCTGGTGGCAGTCGATCAACGCGTGGTTAGCAGCTAACCACTCCATGCCAAGTATCACATCAAAGCCGCTCATAGGCAAGACTATGAGCGTAGCTACAAGTGACTCTCTGGATACCTCGATCCGGCCGTCCTTAACCCTACCTCTAGCTAACATACTGACTCCCGAAGGAGTTGCAACTGACAACTCAAATCCTAGAGGCTCTAAACTCAAACTAGCATGCTCAGCAAACACAACAGATACAAAATGAATGCGTAGAACCAGAATCAAACAAAACAAATGCGCAGTGATCTAAAACAAGTAGCGTACCTGCCATAGCCGCATCTGTACGCTTGGCCTCCTGTCGGGTCGTTGCAAACACCCGACCCTGCTGCTGCTGCACCTGCTGAATTGCCAGAGCTGGCTGGTTATAAAAATGGGCCATGTGCCCCTCTCTACCACAGCGGTAACATAATCTTGACCCTGCCTGACAAACTCTAGTGTGAGCCTTCCTACAAGCAGCACATGGGGGAATCTATCTAAGACCGCCCTGCTGGCGAGGCTGGAAGTGAGCCGGAGCTCTACGCTGATCTAGGTTCTGACACTGTCCTTGGCGGCGTTGGCCGCCACCTCTAAATTCAAACTTCCTCTTCTGCCCTGATGAGGCTGGGGCAGGATGCTGAACTGGAGCGGCGACAACCTGCTCGACTGGGTACTTCCCGTTATAGATGGTCGCCAACTGCACTGCCTTTACCTCAATGCATGCTTTTAAAACTCAAATAAGTTATGCAAGATTGCCATCCAGATTCTGAATAAATTTAAAACTTACAACCATTCGTTAAACAAACAAACATAAAAACATCCTGAAACTGTCCATGTTTCCAAGCACCTGTTCCAATGCTAAAAATAATTCAAAACGTACTCTGATAAGAGATTTATTTCAAACATTCAGTTCCAAATCATTTCAATGAAAAGACAGAATCCAGATACAATCCAAAAACATCCTAAGGGCTCCGCGCCCAACTACTTGCATTCAAGAGATCAAATAACATAAGACATAAGACTCAGAGTTTATAAATTAGCGGGTTTCCATGATCAGCATCTTCTCCTTCAACCATCATGTCTTGTGCCCTGATTACCTGTGGAAACCACAAAAGTAAGGTTGAGTAACGAATTACTCAGTAAGAATCCCCAACCGGGGTACAATACGATACAACTGGTCATCTAGTAGAATGTATGCAAGCTATAAATACAAACACTAAAGAGAGCACTTTACTTTAATCTGTACATAAATATAAACGGATGCCATCTTACGGTCTTACTCCGGGAGTTATCTCAAAACTCGGAACTCTACGAGAAATTAGTCTCGGCCTCAGCTTTTCTACTATACTACCGATACGAAAGGTGCACTGAACTCAAGATCCTGAGGAGCTCTCCAGTCGACGCTCTAATGAGCGTGCGCGCACACCGCATGCTGCTGCAAACCAGAGAGTTGCCGGGTCTAGAGCATGCTGCCCTGGTCCAGTATGCATGCCTAAAGAATCTCTGGATCGGTGTCACTGAACATAGTGGTGTGAGACCAAGACACTATGACTATGTCAGCCTGTACCACCGCACCTGCGGCTAAGAAACCATCAGTGGTAGGCTTACACCAGAGACCGGTCCTTGCCCTATCAGGTGGTAATCAAGGGCTACGGTCGACACGCTGAGGTCGTGTCGACTGCCAGGGAAAAGGCAGTGCCTCGTCATTCCCCCGACCGCTGAGGCATTTAACAGTCTGCCTGTAACGACCCAGGTTTTTCATCCCGGTCTTCCAGGTATGCCCTAGGGGTAATTTGGTAAATTGGTCGGGCCGTCAGGGCCGTTTGTGTCTTTTCTAGTTACTAAAATTATTGGATGGATTTATGTAGGTTTTTGGAGGGATTTGTGGTTTGGTTTGAGCAAGGTTTGATGCAAAAGTAAAAATAAAGGAAATTGTCTTTGCATTTGGGGTTTGAACCGGGTCTCTGGAAAGCTTGTGGGGATGTGTGCCAATTGAGCCATTAGTTGCTCTTGTTGCTCTTTCTGCATCACATCTTAGTTAATCTTGGATCTTTGGTGTTTGGTGCATTTGGTTAAATGAAATAGAAATTAGGTTTGTCCATCTTCTTCTCCAAAGTGTGTGGCCGCCCAAGCTTTGCTCTCCATTGCCTTGCCGAGTTCTTCATCCTTGCAGCTCCTTTGGATCGATCATCATCATTCCGGGTAGGTATCGATCTTCCTCTTCTTCTTCTCTTCCGTTTGGTGTGCTGTTTGGCCAAGTGTGTTTGTGTTGATTGCGGCCCACCGAGAGAAGCCCAACCAAGAAGCAATCGTCGTCGCGCGTCCGGCCAGCCGCTCAGACGCCAGATCCGCCTAGCAGCCTGCTTGCGTTCGTCAAAGCAGCCGGCTAGCCTTGTCGTCGGCGGCGGCCCCACGCCCAGATCTGCCGGCGGCCCGCCGCGACGCTTAGATCCGCCTAGCGGCCTTGCCGTTCGTCCAGCGGCCGGCTAGCCTTGTCGTCGGCGGCCGGCCCCACGCCAGATCTGCCGAAGCAGCCTGCCGCGACGCCGATCGCGCGCAGAAGCAGCCAGATCGCCGTTCGTCCTCGCCCGATCGCGCCGACGCCGAGAGGCTCGCGCGGCGCCGCGCGCCGCGGCCGCGCCGCGTCGCGTCGCGCGCCATCGCGACGCCAGCGCCGCGCGCGCGCCGCAGCCGCCGCGCCGCGACGCCCAGACGACTTGCGCGCGCGCGCTGCTCGCTGCCGTCGCGTCCGTGCCGTGCCTTGCCTTGCCGCGGCGCGCGCGCCGCGCATCGCCAGCGCGGCAGCGCTCAGCCTGCCGTGCCGGCCGCCAAAGAACTCCAAGTTCGTGTCGCCGTGCCGCGCGTGAGTGCCCCTGAGCCGAGCTTTTGTTCTATTGTTTTTAGACGTTTTAGATTGATTATTATTGGTTTGCTAGGTTCCCGCTCGCTAGCTCGGGATTGTTCCATGACTTAGGATTTGTGTGTAGAAGCCTCCAGACCAAGGTAAGGATTTCTTACCGGAGTTGTGTGGGCCCTCGCGGTATATTTGTGATTGTTGTTTTGTATGCTGTGTATGATTATTAGCATGTTTAGCCCTAGGTGCTCTGTTTCAATTCTCGGTGGCATGAACTCTTGTATTGTTTCTCATGTTAGCCCATGCTAGGTTGTTCCATTCGGCATGTTCGATATCTGTTCTTGCTTCGTAGTATCATGCTAGGTTCCTTGTATCCATTGAGCACGTATTGACCGCATTGATTGAATTGTTATTATTGCTATGGTTTAGAGTTCAGGTAGGTAGCATCATCGGGCCGGATGCATAACGTAACTTGCATCCCCGATGGGACGCACGAGATGGTACTCGTCCTCGATCCCGTTAGGGTTTAGCTAACCCTAACGGTGGCCCCCGCAATCTTGGGTGAGGGTGGTAGGATCGTTAAATGCCCCAACGGTCGGGATGATGACTTGGCATTGCCTCGTCCCCGGCGATCGGCACGTCCTCGGCGTGTTCGGCCGTAGCCCTTGATTGCCACTGTTAGGGCAAGGACCGCTTCACGGTGTAAGCCTACCACGCCGGTTCCTTAGCCTCAGTGCGGTGGTACAGGTGACATAGTTCACGTGTCGAGTCTCACACCCTATGTCGGTGACACCGATCCAGATTTAGTTAGGCATGGTGATCGAACACAGGCGGCTTGCCACTAGACCCGTACCCCGAGTTTGCGGTAGCATGCGCGGCGCGCGCTTACGCTCATTACAGCGCCGGTGGAGAGCTCCTCGGGATCTTGAGCAGTGCACCTTTCGTCACCGACAGCGATGAAGCGTGAGGCGGGACTTGTTCCCGTATAGAGCGTATAGTGTGTTGTGGTATTTCCGGACTAAGACCACGAGTTGGCATCCGAGGTCCAAGTGTGGACTTAGCTATGTGCTCCGCTCGTGTTTGTACTCATAGCTTGCATACATTTCTTCTAGATGAACATGTATATCGTATTGTACCCGGTTGGGGATTCTTCTTGAGTAATTCGTTACTCACCCTTATTCTCGTGGTTTTCCACAGTAACCAAGCGGGAGACAGGATGGTCAAGGAGGAGCTGTGATCATGGAATCCTGCTTTGTCATCTCGACCATTTTATTATATCATGACTCTTGACTTTTGTTATTTCCCCGAATGCATGTAGGCAGGCACGGAGCCCTAGGATGTTTTCTTACGTTTTATGGATTCCAGCATATTTGTACTTGTGGAATGTTTAAATGGTTTAAATAAATCTCTGATCGAGTATGCTTTTAGAAATGTATGTTTTGATCGTTGAAATTTTTATTTTTACTTGGGATCCGAAATTTATTTTTCATAATGTCTTTTATTTTGAATACATGCATTGGGGTAAAGGCCCATTTAGAGCCCCCTTTTGGGTCGGGTCTTTCTGATTGGTATCGAGCTCGAGTCATAGATTCTGTGTGGATCGACCTTTTGTTGTAGGTCATCCTTCCATGATCACCAAAGACTCCGGCGGTCATCGTGCACGCCTAGGTTTATTGTTTTACAAAGAAAAAGGGTTAAGAATTTACAATACCTTTCATCTAGTGTATGCCTTGTTTGGTGTTGTGGAGTGGTGACAGAGCAATGTTTTGATTCGTTGTTGGTTTGGATGTAGATCGCCCAAGATGCTACCATCCGCATCGGGAGAGGAGGTTAGAGAGCGGTCGAGGTATCGGGGATCGGATCGATCATCTGCAGGACATCGTCCCAAGCCGAGATCGATGGCATTCCACCGCGAGCTCCTCTTGTTACGCCTAGAGCGGGCGTTGATCGAAGGCCGTGAGATCGCTCCTGGAGCAGAATTTCTTTGAGTCTATGAGGGCTTTTATGGTCGCATGTTGAGTGACCAGAGGGCGAGACCTGTGCCTTGTTGGCAGCAAGCAGGCGGGAAGAGTCCCGAGCCCAGATTGAGCGGTGACTCGATTGGTTCAAGAGAGCACGCAGTAGCACCTCGGCTCCACGAGAGCAAGTAGCCCCCGAGGCGGATATGGTGAGGGTGCCGAGGAGTTGGGTAGGTGGTGAAGGATTTTGTGAAGTGGAAGCTCGAGAAGTTTGATGCCACCGGTGATGCGTTAGCGGCGGCCGGTGGATTGCCCATTTGGAGTACACCTTTCCGATCATGGTGTGCCCCGATATTCAGAGGCCGAGGTGTGCGGCTCATGTGCTAGGAGGCACGGCGAGATGGTGGTGGGAGTCCACCTTGAGCGAGAGACCAGTGGGTCTCCACCCGCTACTTGGGAGTTCTTCAAGGTTGAGTTCAAGGTAAAGTTCATCGGTGATGAGGCTCAAGAGAAGATGGTGGAGCTCTTCCGAACACAAGCGTGGGTTACGATTCCATTGAGGAATATGAGAGGAAGTTCTCGGAGTATGGATATTTTGCTCGCAGATTGATAGCCACCCCAGAGTGAAGATTCGGAAGTTCATATCCGGATTGAGGTAGGGTGTTTTCTCAGATGTCGTGAGGCTCGTGCCCACGACACTTATGCTAGGGCTATCCAGATTAGCCACGATCTATAATGGGAAGTATCCTGCTTGGCGGGTTGTTGCCGCTCTGTTCAGCGTCTGTCCCCAGCGGTGGGGCGCGAAAAGGAAGTTTGATTTTCGGGAGGCGGCGGCGCCGCCAAGGGCGATTTGAAGCAGAGATCGCGGAGAGCTCCGGTCCGTTTCCACCCGACAGCGAGGAGGACCCAGCAGAGTTCCGCTTGTGCTACTTGTGGGAAAGTCCACGCTGGAGCTTGTCGGTGGACCTAGATTGTGCTTCCGTTGTGGTAGAGAGGGGCACATGGCCCGTTTTTGTGATCACCAACTATGGCGGCTCGGCCAGTAGCAGCAGCAGCGAGGTCGAGTGTTTGCTACGACCCGTCGAGGCCGAGCGTATGGATGCCGCTGTGGCGGTGCACGCTTCTTGTTTTAGATCACTGCGCATTTGTCTTGTTTGATTACGGTTCTACGCATTCATTTGTATCTGTGTTGTTTCTTTGAGCATGCTAAGTTAAGACTAGAGCCTCTAGGTTTTGAGTTATCTGTTGCAACTCCTTCGGGAGTTAATATGTTGGCTAGAGATAAGATTAGGGATGGCCGGATCGAGATATCAGGAGAGTTGCTTGTGTCTACGCTCATAGTTACGCCTATGAGCGGTTTTGATGTGATTCTTGGTATGGAGTGGTTAGTTTTGCTAACCACGCGTTGATTGACCGCCACCGGAAAGAAGTAGTGTTCAGGCCGCCGGTCGGTCGTGACTTTTAAGTTTCGTGGAGTCCGAGGTGGAGTTTGCCCGCCGATGGTGTCATTTGTGAAAGCTCGTCGTTTGCTAGCTCATGGAGCTTGGGGCTATCTAGCCAAGTTGTGCGGGAGAGCGCCCCTCGCTGTCTGTTGATCAGTACCGGCCGTGCGGGGAGTTTGCGGACGTGTTTCTCGAGGAGTTACGGGGTTGCCCCGAAGAGAGGTTGACTTCACAATTGAGCTCGAGCCAGGACCCTCCCTATCTCGAAGGCTCCGTGATCGTATGGCGCCTGGGTGAGTTAAAGGAATCAAGATTCGATTCACGCAGGAGATGTTAGATCGAGGGTTCATCCGTCCGAGTGTGTCCCCATGGGGAGCACGATTCCATTTGTGAAAAAGAAGGATGGTTCTATGCGCTTATGTATTGATTATCGCGAGCTTAATAAGGTGTGAGTGAAGAATAAGTATCCGTTGCCCGTATCGATGATTTGTTCGATCGGCTTGAGGAGCTTCGTGTTCTCCAAGATAGATCGAGATCCGGTTACCATCGATTGCGGATCGGGATGCCGACATTCCTAAGACGACTTTCGTGTCTAGATATGGTCACTATGAGTTTGTGGTCATGTCGTTTGGATTGACCAATGCCCCAATTGCGTTCATGGACATGATGGATAGGGTGTTCAAATCATTTTTGGGACAGTTTCGTCATCGTGTTCATTGGCGATATTCGATTTATTCGAGGTCTAAAGAAGACCATGCAGAGCATTTGAGGCGAGTATTGGCGGCTTTGAGGAAAACCGGCTTTATGCGAAGTTTTCCAAATGTGATTTCTGGTTGGAGCGGTGGCCTTCCTAGGCCACGTGGTTTCGAGAGATGGTATAGCCGTGGACCCCGCGAAGATTGAGGCCGTGAGTTTGTGGGCCAAGCCGACTTGATTGCCGAGATTCGCGGCTTCACTGGTTTGGCGAGTTACTACCGTCGGTTCGTCAAGGACTTTTTCGCTATAGCCTCGCCTCACTCACTCGTCGGCGAGGAAGGGTGTCGAGTTTGTTTGGGACAAGCGAGTGTGATGAGAGCTTTGCAGGCTCAAGCGCAGTTTGACTTGGCACCGTGTTGGCGGTCCCCCAGAGGGACAGTGGTTTCGTAGTCTGATGATGCTTCCAAGTTTGGATTAGGTTGTGTGTTGATGCAAAGACGGAAGGTCATTGCCTATGCTTCCCGTCGGTGAAGCCGTATGAGCGAGAACTACCCGACTCACGATATGGAGTTGGTGGCAGTGGTGTTTGCAATTGAAGATCTGGAGGCATTACCGTATGGTGAGCGGATTCAGATGTTTACCGATCACGAGCCTCAAGTATCTGTTCACTCGAAGGAGTTGAATATGAGGCAGAGGAGATGGTTAGAGTTGGTAAAGGATTATGATCTGCGAGATTTTGTACCATCCGGTAAAGCCAATGTAGTGGCCGATGCTTTGAGTAGAAAGACGTCGCACTCGCATGGCGTTGTTGAGTTCAGCCCGGTTTGCGGAGAGAGTTCGGGCGGCCGAGGTTGCGATATTGTTGGGTGAGGTTACCGCTGTGGTAGCTCGATTGGACTGCTCACCGTCGATTAAGCAAAATGGATTATAGACGGCCAGTTGGGTGACCCCGCACTTAAGAGATTGGTTGTGAGTTAGTCTTGACGGAGACTTTGACTTTTTATATTCACCAGACAGTGGGTTGACTTATAGAGGCGGTTGTGTGTTCCGGACATTGCGGGATTGCGAGCGAGTTGCTCTCAGAGGCCCTGATTCCCCATTTGCTTGGCACCCCGGGGTACCAAGATGTATCAGACCTTAAGCGGACCTTACGGTGGATGGGAATGAAGAGAGATGTGGCAGATTTTGTCACCGGTGTCTCACTTGTCACAAGTGAAGGCACCTGTGCAGAGGCCACTGTTTTTGTTGCACCACCGAGTGTACCCGGTGGAAATGGGAAGAGATCTCCATGGACTTTATCTCTGGTTTGCCAAGAACTCCGAGGAAGTTCTCTCAGATTTGGGTGATAGTCGACCGTTTGACCAAGAGCGCACACTTCATTCCCGGTAGAGACCTTTATACCGTGGGAGAAAAGGCGCAGATTGTTTTTGGGAACAGATCATTCGATATCATGGTGTGCCGGTGAGGATTGTGTCCGATCGTGACTCGCGGTTCACTTCTCGTTTCGGAGAGCGCTCCAGAAGGGTTTGGGCACAGAGTGCGCGATTTCAAAGATGACTTTTCACCCTCAGACGGATGGTCGATCGAGAGAGTGAATCGATTCTCGAGGATATGTTGAGGGCTTGTGTGTTGGATTTCCCGAGCGATTGGGACCGAGATTCTGACTTGATGGAGTTTGCCTATAACAACGATTATCGATCGACGATCGAGATGGCTCCATTCGAGGCATTGTATGGTAAGCGTTTGTCGGTCCCCCGTGTTCGGGAAGAGGTTGGTGATAGACAGTTTTGGGTCCCAAGTTACTGCGAGCTTGACCAATGGTGCGGTCAGAAGAAGATTAGAGCTCGTATGTTGTATTTCAGGAGCAGCAGAAGAGATTTACGCCCGATGTTCGGCGTCGAGATTTGGAGTTTGAGGTTGGTCGGCATGTGTTCCTTAAGGTTGCTCCGATGCGAGGTGTTACGAGGTTTGCAAGCGTGGGAAGTTGAGTCCCCGTTTTGTTGGTCCATTTGAGATCCTAGAGAGGATTGGCAGAGTTGCTTAGAGTTAGCCCTACCTCCGTCACTATCGGTGGTGCATAGTGTTTTTCATGTATCGATGTTGAGGGCGGTATGTGCCGGACCCGTCGCACATTGTGGACTTTGAGCCTTTGCGGTGAATGAGGATTTGAACTTCGAGGAGAAGCGGTGAGGATCCTTGCCTTTGAGACCAAGACGTTGCGTAATCGCGAGATTCGTTTGGTAAAGGTTGATGGAAGAGTCGGGGGTTCTCGAGGAAGCCACTTGGGAGCGGGAAGACGAGATGAGATTGCATTATCCTGAGTTGTTTCAGTCTTAAGGACTTTCGAGGACGAAAGTCATAAAAAGGAGGGAATATTGTAACGACCCAGGTTTTTCATCCCGGTCTTCCAGGTATGCCCTAGGGGTAATTTGGTAAATTGGTCGGGGCCGTCGGCCGCGTTTGTGTCTTTTCGATTACTAAAATTATTGGATGGATTTATGTAGGTTTTGGAGTGATTTGTGGTTTGGTTTGAGCAAGGTTTGATGCAAAAGTAAAAATAAAGGAAATTGTCTTTGCAGGTGGGTTTGAACCCGAGTCTCTGGAAAGCTTGTGGGGATGTGTGCCAATTGAGCCATTAGTTGCTCTTGTTGCTCTTTCTGCATCACATCTTAGTTAATCTTGGATCTTTGGTGTTTGGTGCATTTGGTTAAATGAAATAGAAATTAGGTTTGTCCATCTTCTTCTCCAAAGTGTGTGGCCGCCCAAGCTTTGCTCTCCATTGCCTTGCCGAGTTCTTCATCCTTGCAGCTCCTTTGGATCGATCATTATCATTCCGGGTAGGTATCGATCTTCCTCTTCTTCTTCTCTTCCGTTTGGTGTCTTTGTTTGGCCAAGTGTGTTTGTGTTGATTGCGGCCACCGAGAGAAGCCCAGCCCAACAAAGCAATCGTCGCGCGCCCGGCCGCCGGCTCGCAAGCGCAGATCCGCCTAGCGGCCTTGCCGTGCGTCGTCCAAAGAAAGCTAGCCTTTGTCGTCGGCGGCGGTCCCACGCCCAGATCTGCCGGCGGCCCTGCCAGACGCCAGATCCGCCTAGCAACCATGCCGTTCGTCCAAAGCCGGCTAGCCTTGTCGTCGGCGGCCGCCCCACACCCAGATCTCGCCGAAGCGGCCCAGACGCCCGATCGGATCGCGCGCAAGCAAGCAGCCAGATCGCCGTTCTTCCTCGCCGTCGATCGCCGACGACGCGAGAGGCCCTCGCCGGCGCCCGCGCGCCAGCTGCGTCCGCGTCGCGCCATCCTGACGCCAGCGCCGCGCGCGCTTTTCGCTCCGAAGCTGCTCGCCGCGCGCAGACGCCTTCGCGCGCGCCACGGCGCGTCGCGTGCGTGCTTTGCTTGCTTGCCGTGTGCTCGCAGCCGCGCGCCGCCATCCATCCGCGCAGCCACCGCCAAAGAACTCCAAGTTCGTGTCGCCGCGTGCGCGTGAGTGCCCTGAGCCGAGCTTCTTTGTTCTATTGTTTTTAGACGTTTTAGATGCTGATTATTATTGGTTTGCTAGGTTCCCGCCGCTAGCTCGGGATTGTTCCGCACTTAGGATTTGTGTGTAGAAGCCTCCCGACCAAGGTAAGGATTTCTTACGGAGTTGTGTGGCCCCTGCGGTATATTTGTGATTGTTGTTTTGTATGCTGTGTATGATTATTAGCATGTTTAGCCCTAGGTGCTCTGTTCAATTCTCGATGGCATGAACTCTTGTATTGTTTCTCATGTTAGCCCATGCTAGGTTGTTCCATTCGGCATGTTCGATATCTGTTCTTGCTTCGTAGTATCATGCTAGGTTCCTTGTATCCATTGAGCACGTATTGGACCGCATTGATTGAATTGTTATTATTGTTATGGTTTAGAGTTCGGGTAGGTAGCATCATCCGGCCGGATGCATAACGTAACTTGCATCCCCGGCTGTGGACGCGTACGAGATGGTACTCGAGTCCTCGATCCCGTTAGGGTTTAGCTAACCCTAACGGTGGCCCCGCAATCTTGGGTGAGGGTGGTAGATCGTTAAATGCCCCAAGCGGTCGGGATGATGACTTGGCATTGCTCGCGTCCGGCGATCGGCACGTCCTCGGCGTGTTCGCCGTAGCCCTTGATTGCCACTGTTAGGGCAAGGACCGCTTCGGTGTAAGCCTACCACGGCCAGGTTCCTTAGCCTCGGTGCGGTGGTACAGCCGACATAGTTCACGTGTCCGAGTCTCACACCCCTATGTCGGTGACACCGATCCGAGAGATTTAGTTAGGCATGGTGGATCGAACTCGGGCGGCTTGCCACTAGACCCGGTACCCCCGAGTTTGCGGTAGCATGCGGTGCGCGCTTACGCTCATTACGGCGCCGACCGGAGAGCTCCTCGGGATCTTGAGCAGTGCACCTTTCGTCTTGACGATGAGATGCAGTGAGGCCGGGACTTGTTCCCGTATAGAGCGTATAGTGTGTTGTGGTATTTTCGGACTAAGACCCTGAGTTGGCATCCGAGGTCCAAGTGTGGACTTAGCTATGTGCTCCGCTCTGTGTTTGTACTCATAGCTTGCTTACATTTCTTCTAGATGAACATGTATATCGTATTGTACCCCGGTTGGGGATTCTTACTGAGTAATTCGTTACTCACCCTTATTCTGTGGTTTTCCATAGGTAACCAAGGCGGGAGACAGGATGGCTGAAGGAGGAGCTGTGATCATGGAATCCTGCTGTCATCTCTTACCATTTTATTATATCATGACTCTTGACTTTTGTTATTTCCCCTGAATGCATGTAGACGGGCACGGAGCCCTAGGATGTTTTCTTACGTTTTATGGATTCCAGCATATTTGTACTTGTGGAATGTTTAAATGGTTTAAATAAATCTCTGATCAGAGTATGCTTTTAGAAATGTATGTTTTGATCGTTGAATGTTTCTGTTTTTACTTGGGATCCGAAATTTATTTTTCATAATGTCTTTTATTTTGAATACATGCATTGGGGTAAAGGCCCATTTAGAGCCCCTTTTGGGTCGGGTCTTTACACTGCCACCCTTACCCAAGATTACAACTGTGCTGCCGTGAGGGTTAGCTAAACCCTAACGACAGATCAAGGACGGAGTACTGCCTCGCACGTCCCTACCACGGATGCAAGTTACGTTATGCATCCTCGCCCGGATGATGCTACCTATTAGAACACTATGCTATAAACAGCTAACAGCAAACGTACTAACACGTACTCAGCAGAATCAACGAACCTAGCATGGTACTACGAAACAAGAACAGAATACGAACATGCCAGAACAGAACAACCTAGCATGGAACTAACATGAGAATAATCACGAAAAGTCATGCCAGTCAAAATTCAGAACAAAGCACCTAATAACTAAACATGTTGGTAATCATAAACAGGCATACAAGCAACAATCACAGCAATCGCAGGGTCCACACAACTCCGGTAAGAAATCCTTACCTGAAACGGAAGACAAACAATCAAGCAAGTGGACACCCGAGCTGCAAACGAACACGAGCTAGCTAACGGGAACCTAGCAGACAAACAACAATTAAATTACTACCCTCGGCCCTAAAATAAAATATAAACAGAAGCTCGGGCTTGGTCGGGAGCAACTCACACGGCTCGGCCCAAACACCAAGGGTGTCTCGGCTGCAAGGCACACTGCGAGAAGCTGGTGCACGGACGGCTGAGGCGCGCGGCTAGGCAAGGGCATGCGACATGGTTGGCAGGTGAGCGGATGCGGGGGCGTGCGGCTGGGCAGGGTGCGAGCGAGCGGTAGAGCTGCTGCGACGCGGGCTATAGAGCGTGCGTGCGAGTAAGGCTGCGTCTCATTGCTGCAGGGAGGGGCGTGCGAACGATGAAGGCGTGCAGCTGCTGGGCGTCGGGCGTTGCAGGGCTACAGCTTAGCGTGGGCGATGCGGGCGGCACAGATCGGCGACGGGCTCTGTAGAGCTGTGGCTTCGCGTGGACAATGCAGGCGGCACAGACCGGCGACGGGCTTTGCAGGGTTGGGCTGCAATTTCACGATCGGTGGGGCGAGCGTGCGTGCGGCTGGGCATGCCGATGAGCGACTGCAAGGGGCTGTCTCGGACAAACAAGGGGTTGCAATTAGGCCAGAATAGAGAAGAAACGAATAGAAACCGGGAGAACAAAAGGAAAAGACGAGAGCTTACCTTCTCGACTTGAACGATCGGAGACGGTGCTTGGAGAGGGGATGCGAATTGGGAGAGGGAGAGGGAGAGACCAATCTGCAATTCTTGGATCAAATGAAGCAACCCCTAAACTTCTAATTTTACTCCAAATCCCAAGCAACCACGGGATATGCAATACACCAACGAAACAAGAGCACAAACTACATACCCTGCACAACTGGAAAAACCTCTTTTTGCTAGCTGCCACAACCAAGATAACCCGGGTTCGATCCTTGGCTCGAACACCTTTTTCTTATAATTTTTGTTTTGCAAGCCAAGGCCACAAACCTCCCCAAACACTCCCGGGGCAAAGAACCTGCACACCCAAAAATCTCCAAACTCAGCAAAGGACTCAAACAGCCTCAACGACCCAACCAAATTACCAAAATACCCTTAGGACATATCTAGAAGACCGAGAAGAAAACTTGGGCCGTTACAGTGACCAAGGAAGGCCACTCGTTCCAACCAAAACTCACACTTTGAGAACTTAGCAAACAGCTGGTTCTCTCTCAATGCTGACAGAACTTGTCTCAAATGCGATAGATGCTCCTCTTTAGTCTTGAAGTAAATCAAAATGTCGTTGATGAACATGATGACAAAGCTGTCCAAGAATGCCTTGAACACCCTGTCCATCATGTCCATGAAAGCTGCTGGGGCATTGGTCAAACCAAACGACATCACTACGAACTTATAATGTCCGTACCTCGATCTGAAAGCTGTCTTGGGGATATCCAAATCCCTAATCCTCAACTGATGATACCCCGACCTTAAATCAATCTTAGAGAAAACTGAAGCTCCCTGGAGCTGATCAAACAAGTCATCAATATGGGGCAACAGATACTTATTCTTGGCAGTCACCTTGTTCAACTCACGGTAATCGATGTACAGGGGCTTCGATCCATCCTTTTTCTTAACAAACAAAATAAGTGCTCCCCACAGGGACACACTCGAATGAATAAAACCCATGTCTAACATCTCCTGCAACTGTACCTTCAGCTCTCTCAACTCGGCTGGTGCCATACGATACGGAGCCTTTGAGATCGGGAGAGTTCCCAGCTCAAGCTCTATGGAAAAGTCCACCTCTCTCTGCGAAGGTAAGCCTGGCAACTTGTCTGGGAAGACGTCTGAGAACTCTCGAACTACAGGTACCTGGTCCACCGTCTTCGGTGGACTACTCTCACCTGACAACTTAGCTAGATAACCCCATGCTCCTCGATCTAATAAACGCTGAGCTTTCAAAGCTGAAATCAGAGGCAGACACTTTCCGCTTTGGACACCACGAAACTTAAAACTGGGCTTGTTGGGCGGCCTAAACACTACTTCTTTTCGGTGGCAGTCTATCAAAGCGTGGTTCTCTGCCAACCACTCCATACCAAGGATTACGTCGAATCCACTCATTAGTAACACTAAAAGGTTACCTGCTAAAGACTCTCCAGACACCTCGATCCGACCACTCCTAACCCTCATACTAGCAAGCATACTCACTCTCGAAGGAGTCGCAAGACACAGCTCGAACTCTAAAGGTTCGAGTTCCAAACTAGCTAGCCTAACAAAGTCATCAGACACAAAAGAGTGGGTCGAGCCCGAATCAAACAACTTAAAGGCACAATGATCTAAAACAAGCATTGTACCTACTACAACGACATCTGTGCGATCTGCCTCCTGACGGGTCGTCGTAAACACCCTACCCTGCTGTTGGGCCAGTCCGACTGCTGCTCCTGCCTGGGTGCAGAATCTGGCATAATGACCCTCCTTACCGCACCTATAGCATGCGTAAGATGATGCTCCACATAACCCAAAGTGAGCTTTCCTACAAATGTTGCACTGAGGTGGCTACCTGGCTCCACCCTGGGGTCTGTGCTGCTGGGGTCGGTACTGCTGAGGTCGGCGCTGATCCTGGCCTCTAAACTGACCCAGTCAGCGACCCTGCTGTCTGCCTGGATGAAAGCTGCCCGAAGCCTCGAACTTTCTCTTCTGGCCAGCTTGGAACTGAACTGGTGCATCATCTAGCTACACAGGAGGATACTTAGGGTTGTAGATGGTGGCTAGCTCCACTGCTCTATCATAGGACTCAGAAGCAAGTGCTCGAACGTCCTGAGACACCTTCTTCCTCAACCCACTGACAAACTTCTTAATCTTGAGCTCCTCTGTGGCAATGAGCTCAGGGGAAAAGTAGATGTACTCCGAGAACTTCTTCTCGTATGCTGCTATGCTATCAGTGCCTTGCTTCAGATTCGAGAAGGACTGTAACGGCCCAGTTTTCTATTTCGGTTACCCAGGTGATTTCGAGTCATTATTCGGATGTTCGGATGGGCCGTTAGAGCTGTTTTAACCCTTAGGGGCATTTTGGTCTTTTGCCCCCGGTCAGGGTTTTGTGGATTTTCAGATTCCGTGGTCATTCCCGCTTTGTCGAAGCTTAATGGTTGTTGGTTGCAAGACCTGAGAGGTTTGGGCAAGTTGTTTGGAAGTTTGGAGGTGTTTTAGAAAATGGCAAAATTAATTGTAATTTTGATGCTTCCATTGGGTTTTGAGCCCTTGCCCTAAATGGTCTTGGGGAGTTTGTAGGAAAAGAGAGTTTTATTTTAAAATAAGTTTTTTCTTGGTAGGGTTTGGAAAGAGGAAGCTTTGGGAAGGGATTTTAGACCTATTTAATTAGGGAAAAGGAAAGAAAATCAAGAAAACCCCTTTTCCCCCTTGTTTTGCAAAATCCTCTCTCTTTCTCTCTCTCTCTCTCTCTCTCTCTCCTAGCCGACCTCACCAAGAAACCCTAGCCGCCCAGCCATGCCCAGCCGCACCAGCCAGCCCAGACCGCCCTAGCCGCACCCCCGCTCAGCCACAGACACAGCCCAGCGCACTGCACAAATTTAACTGCAGAGCCCAGCGCTGCAGGCAGCCCAGCCTCTCCCAGGCGCACAGACAACCCAGCCTGGCCGCACCAGCTGCCCAGACGCGCCGCGCAGCCCTCAGCCGCCCTATCGCGCGCCCGACGACCAGATCAGTCGCCCAGACGCGCCGCGCCGTCCCGCACCAGGCCGCCCTGCACCGCGCCGCACGCGTCGCCCCTGCCGCGCGCCCGCGCCCCCAGCACCGCCCGCGTCTGCGTGCCCGTGCCGCTCGTCCGCGTCCGCCGCCAAGGCAGCGCTGCGCCTGTCGCGATCACACGCAGCCAGCGCCAGCGCTTGCGCCCCGTCCCAGCAGCGCAGCGGCTGCTCGCCCGGTACCTGCACGTCCCGCTCGCCCACTTACCGCCGAGAGCTGCTTTGCCAACATTGTTGGGGGCCGAGACCTAGTACCCTCTCGTTTGGTAATTCTCGAGCCTCCACTCTTTTGACCCTAAGTCGTTGGTTTCTTTGTTTATTTAATTAGGTTGTTTTTATTAAAATGCTTAGGTTGCTCGGCTTCGCTTTAAAGCTCGAGGGTCATTATTTGATTGTGAAAGTTTTTCTGCTCGTTTCCAGGTAAGGATTCCTTACCGTGGTTGTGTGGACCCTGCGATGCTTTCTTGATTGTGCCTTATATGCATGTTTACTTCTATGAACATGATTAGTGGATAGGATGACTTGTGATTGCATTCTTGCTAGCATGTTTGCTGTTTGTACATGTTATTGCCATGCTAGGATTGTTCTTCCAAAGATGCTTGAGATTCTCGCTTTAAGTTCGTAGTATCATGCTAGGTTATGTGTGATCGATGTTGATATGTATGTCTAGCCAGGAATCAATTATTTTGTACTCTTAGCTAGTATAGTAGAGTTTGTCATCATCCAGAGGCTGAGAGCGGACATAACGTACTTTGTCCCCACCGGTCGGGTGTAGAGCGAAGCATAACGTACATTGCTTCCCCCCGACAGCCGATGTGGATTTAGCTACCACATCGGCATAAGCCTAGTTTGTAGCCTGCTAGAGCGAAACCCTGCCAATGGTGCAAGCCTGCCTTGGCCGGTTCTTAGCTTCAGGTCGGTGGTACAGGCTGCATAGATGAGTGCCGAGGGCCTCGCACTACTATGTTCAGTGACACAGCTTCCGAGTCTTTAGGCATGCGTACCTGGCCCGCGTAGTTTGTACTTAGGCTTCCACATTTACGCTGGTTGCAGCGAAGATGCGGTGCGCAAGACACGCAGCGTTAGTCGCCGGTTCGGAGAGCTCCCCTGGGCTAATGTTCGTGAGTACACCAGTTCCTTCCTGTTTAGAGCCAGACTTCGGGTACTGTAAAGATCCAACCCGAAGATGGGACTAAATTTAGATCTTTACTCAGCATGCAAGTGAAAAGACTTAAAAGGACCCGGCTGGGGTCGGTTTGTAAAACTTTTCAAATATAAGAGTGGAAAACATTAAAAACAAAGTAAACATTCATTAAGCGTAAACGAACCATTCAAATTAAAAACGATGGATCGATCAAGACTTTCCTTAAAAGATAAAATAGTTCAAATCATGGTTTTTCCTACGGACCTAAGTCCAACTACATCTTTGAAATCCAAAAGCAAGTAAAATAAGATACGACAGAGTGTCAAGAAGCATCCATGATCTCCCGGCTCTCTCCGCTAGCCACCTCGGTCTTTGTCCCAAGTTACCTGTGGAAGAAACCACGATAAGGGTGAGTATAAACATACTCGGTAAGAACCCCGACCAGGAGTGCGATACGATGCAATCTATCATCTAGCGACCTAGTACACATGCCACAAATATCAACACGGATCTTAGCTCAATGAGCTCACAAGGCAAATCGGAATCCACGGAAGTCTCCTACTTCCGGCCTAATGATTGGCTCTCAAACCAATCCCGGGACATCTCCAAGGGTCTTTCTCCTTGGCCAATTGATCAGCTCAAAAACCGATCCCAAGATGTCAGACACCCTCGAGGGTCTTTTTCTCCTCGACCAATTGATTAACTCTAAAGTTAATCCCAAAGAGTGTCCTCAAGGGTCTCTTACCCTCGCTATAATCTGGACTATCGGGAGAGTACCCAAGTCCGGCTCTAAACAAGAAGGAACTGGTGTACTCACGAACATTAGCCCTGGGAGCTCTCCGGGCTACTAACGCTGCGTGCGCGCGACACCGCATGCTCTCTCGCAACCGGCGTAAATGCGGGGCCTAAGGGCAAACTACGCGGGCAGTGCACGCATGCCTAAGACTCGGAAACGGTGTCACGCGATCACAGTGAGTGCGAGGCCCTCGGCACTCATCATCTGTGCAAGCCTGTACCACCGACCTGAAGCTAAGAACCGGCCAAGGTAGGCTTGCACCGTTGGCAGGGTTCCGCTCTAGCAGGCTACAAACTAGGCTTATGCCAATGAGGTAGCTAATCCTCACTGGCTGCCGGGGGAAGCAAGGTACGTTATGCTTCGCTCTACTCCCGACCGGTGGGGACAAGGTACGTTATGTCCGCTCTCAGCCTCTAGATGATGACAAACCCTATCATACTAGCTTAGACTACCAAGTACGTGATTCCTGGCTAACATTCACAAAGACATCTATCATACATAGCCTAGCATGATACTACGTGCTTAAAGCAGGAATCTCAAGCATGCTGGAAGAACAAACCTAGCATGGCACTAACATGTACAAAAAGGCAAAACATGCTAGCAAGAATTTAATCATTAGCTATCCTATCCACTAACATGCTCATAAAGGTAAACAAGCATACAAGGCACAATTAAGAAAGCATAGCAGGGTCCACACAACCACGGTAGGAAGTCCTTACCTGGAAACAAGTGGAGAATAGCTATCACAACCAAAAGACCCTCGAGCTTAATACGAACTCGAGCAACCACCGAGAAGACACGGGCCTCGGCAGCAAGGAGGGTGGCTTGGGCGCTGCTGGTGCGGCTGGGGCGCTGGCGCTGGCGCTAAGGGCGCTGGGCGCGCGCACGTCGGCGAGCGCGCGCAGGCAGCAAGCGGATGTGATGTGGCTGCGAGGGCGCGCGCGAGCGAGCGCGGCTCGCTGGCTGGGTTGGCGCGCGGGCGAGGATCGCGCTGAGCGGCGGGCAGCTGCGGCGGCGACGCGTCTGGGGCTGCGTTGCGACCTTTGGCGACCACGAGCGACGCCGGGCGGTCTTTGGCGCCACGAGGCGACGTCAGCGGCGATGGGTGCGCGGCGGTGGGGCTTCTGGTCGGCAGCGTGCGATGGCTGGGCGGGCGAAGCAGGTCGGGCGGCGTGGTGCAGTGCGGCGCAGGTTTGTGTGGGCAGGCGTGGGCGAGCGGTGGTGCGTGCGCGGCTAGGGCTGGGTGGCTCGGGGTGGCTCGATGGTGTGGCTAGGGCTGCTCGGCTAGGGTTTTAGGAGAGAGAGAGAGAGAGAGAGAGAGAGAGAGAGAGAGAGAGAGAGAATGCGGCTCTAAGGGGAAAAATTAGGGGTTTCTTGATTTTCCTTCTTTTCCTTATTTTTAAATAGGTTAGGAGACCTAAATTCCTTTCCCAAGGCTTTTCTCTTGCGGGTCCCGGCTAAAGAAATTCTTTTCTCTTTTTCTTTTTAATTAAGACTCTTTTCTTAAAACTCAACATTCACCATTTAGGGCAAGGCTCAAATCCCAAAAGATTCAATTAATTTTCCAATTAATTTTGTTATTAACCGGGAAGGAAAACGGGGCCGTTACAGGTACTCTCCCGATAGTCCAGATTTGTTAGCGAGGGTAAGAGGCCCTTGAGGACACCCATTGAGATTGGCTTTTGAGCTGATCATATGGTCGAGGGAGAAAGACCCTCGAGGGTGTCGGACATCTTTGGGATCGGTTTTTGAGCTGATCAATTGGCCGAGGGAGAAAGACCCTCGGAGATGTCCCGGGATTGGTTATGAGAGCCAATCATTAGGCCGGAAGTAGGAGACTTCCGAGGATTCCGGATTCTGCCTTGTAAGCTCGTTGAGCTATGATCTGTGTTGGTAACTGTTTGCATGTATACTAGGGTGCTAGATGATTGATGTATCGTATTGTACCCGGTTGAGATTCTTACCGAGTATGTTTATACTCACCCTTATTCTCGTGGTTTTCCACCAGGTAACTTGGGACAGCACCGGGACGGCTAGCGGAGGGAGCTGATTGATCATGGGAGCCGCTGACACTCTGTCTTTATTGTTTGCATAATTTGTTCAGCATGTAGTCGGACAGGAGTCCTAGGGGGATGTTTTTAACAGTTGTTTAAATTGTATTGTATGATTTCATAAACACTGGCCAGGCTTGTTTTACTTTGTTGGTTTGCTTAAATGAAGGTTGTTGTTTATGTTTTAAGTGTCCCCGCTTTTAAATGTTTTGAAAGGTTTTAAATATGAGCACTAAACCGCTTGATGAAGTATTTAACTTGCCTGCTGAGTGAGAACCTAGGTTTAGGACCGTGTTTTGGGTCGGGTTCTTACAAGGACTCCCCCATCTCCTGCTCTCGTTGATGTACTTGGCTCAGAACATGTGTAACGAACGACCCAGTTTTACGTTACGGTTTTCCAAGTACTTTTGGTTCAGTATTGGGGCAATCGGTTGGGCCGTTAGGGCTTTTTAACCATTAGGGGTAAATTGGTCTTTTTGCTCCCCGGTCAGAATTTGTGGTTTTTCAGGATTCCAGGACCATTCCTGCCTTTGTCGAGGCTTGATCATTGTTGGTTGCAAGACCCAAGAAGTTTGGGCTAGCTGTTTAGAAGTTTGGAAGTGTTTTGGATATTGGCAAAAATTAATATTGATTTAAGTGTTTCCATTGGGATTTGAACCCTTGCCCGAAATGGTGATTTGGGAGTTTGTAGAAAATGAGTTTTTATAAATAGGAAAAGGAAGGTAAAATAAAGGAAAATCCCATTTTCCCCCTTTTTGCTCTCTCTCTCTCTCTCTCCCCCCTTACCAAACCCTAGCCCACCAAACCTTAGCCCACCAAACCTTAGCCACACCGTGCCAGGCCAAGACAGCCCCAGCTCTCTGCGCGCGCCAGCCTCACCGACCGACCGACCGCCGCCAGGCTTTGTGCCGACCAGTTCTCTTACGCTCGCACCGGCTCGCGACCCCTGCCGCAGCCTTGTGCCGACAAAGCGTTGTTCTGCGCTGCACCAGGTCGCCCAAACCCAGCCCCCGCGCTGTGCCGAGCCGCGCCATCCCGCTCCGCACCAGGTCATCCAACCCATCCCCTGTGCCGTGCCGAGCCGCCCCACGCCGCTCGACTCCGCTCATTTCCGCCCGTTCCAGCGCGTCTGCACGCCTCGCCCAGTGCCCCTGCTGCGCCAGTAGTGCCTTTGCTGCCCCCTTGCTGCCGAGACCTTGTATCTTCTCGGTTGGTAATTCCCGAGCCTTTTCATTCTTTGGGCCTTAAGTTGTTGGCTGCTGCTTATTTATTTAGGATGTTTTTATTGTTTGCTTAGGTTGCTCGGGTTCGTCTAGAGGCTCGTGGGTCGCTTGTTGGTTGTGATAATTATTCTCTGCTTGTTTCCAGGTAAGGATTTCTTACCGTGGTTGTGTGGACCCTGTGATGCTTTCTTGATTGTGACTTGTATGCTTGTTTACTTTTATGAGCTTGTTAGTGGATAGGACAGCTTGTGTTGAATTCCTGCTAGTATGTTTTCCTGTTTGTACATGTTAGTGCCATGCTAGATTCGTTCTTCCAGCATTCTTATGATTCCTGCTTTAAGTTCGTAGTATCATGCTAGGTTAAGTGTGATTGATGTGGATTATTGTATGTTAGCCAGGAATCATTTACTCTGTACTCTTAGCTAGTATAGTAGGGTTTGTCATCATCCAGAGGCTGAGAGCGGACATAACGTACTTGTCCCCACTGGTCGGGAGTAGAGCGAAGCATAACGTACCTTGCTTCCCCCCCGGCAGCCGTTGTGGATTTAGCTACCACATCGGCATAAGCCTAGTTTGTAGCCTGCTAGAGCGGAACCCTGCCAACGGTGCAAGCCTGCCTTGGCAGGTTCTTAGCTTCAGGTCGGTGGTACAGGCTGCACAGATGAGTGCCGAGGGCCTTGCACTACTGTGATCAGTGACACCGCTTCCGAGTCTTTAGGCATGCGTACCTGGCCCGCGTAGTTTGTACTTAGGCCCCCACATTTACGCCAGTTGCAGCAGCAAGCGGTGTGTGTCGCCGGTTCGGAGAGCTCCCCCGGGCTAATGTTCGTGAGTACACCAGTTTCTTCCAGTTTAGAGCCAGACTTCGGGTACTCTCCCGTTAGTCCAGATTTATTAGCGAGAGTAAGAGGCCCTTGGGGACACCCAATGGGATCGGTGTTTGAGCTGATCATTTGGTTGAGGGAGAAAGACCCTCAGGGATGTCTCAGGATTGGTTATGAGAACCAATCATTAGGCCGGAAGTAGGAGACTTCCGAGTATTCCGGATTTGCCTTGTAAGCTCGTTGAGCTAAGATCCATGTTGATATCTGTTTGCATGTGTACTAAGTTGCTAGATGATTGATTGCATTGTATCGTACCCCAGTCGGGGATTCTTACTGAGTATGTTTATACTCACCCTTATTGTGGTTTTTCCACCAGGTAACTTGGGACATCACCGGGGTGGCTTATTTAGTGAGATCATGGATGCTGCTGACACTCTGTCGTGTCTTTATCTGCATTATTTGAATTCAGCATGTAGTTGGACATGAGTCTATAGGGAAAACTTATTTACTGTTGCTTCGAACTATCTTTAAGTTTTAAGGAAAAAGTACTGATCAGTCACTGTTTTAACTTGAATGGTTTTGCTTGATTATTATCTGACTTGGTTTTAATGTTTTCCCACTCTATATGTTTTGAAAAGTTTTAAATTTGACCTCCGGTTTGTGTCATTTATGCTTTTCACTTGCATGCTGAGTAAAGACCCAGGTTTACAACCGTTTTTCAGGTTGGGTCCTTACAACATGGTCCTAAAGAACTCCAAGACTGGGGAGATTCAACTAGTCTAGCTTTATTTGTAGATTCCCACCACCACACGGTAGTGTCAGTTAGAACATGGGCCGCGCATCTCGACCTCTGAACATCAGACAACCCATCTCCATGAAGATGTACTCCATACGGGCTAGCCACTTGATGGCTACCAATGGGTTCTCTAAAGCATCTAACTCAGCAGGCTTCCACTTAGTGAAGTCCTTCAACCACTTGCCGAACTCTGCAGCTCCTTCGACGACACCTGCTTCGTCGGCGACTTCCTGTTGATCTTGCCCACCTTCTGGGGCTGCCTGTGGCGCCTGCTGGATCAGTTGAGTCAGCTGGGCTATCTGAGCCTCGGACTCCTCCCTCTGTGTCGTAAGGTGCGCCTGGGTCTCCGCCCTCTACTCAGCCATGAAACCAGACATCATTTCTCGGACGGCTGCTACGAACTCTGCTCCTAGAGTCGCCTATTGAGGAGTAAATGCCTCTGCTCGTGTCCTGGACAGGTTAATTACCGGGGCCACTAGCGGTTGGCGGGTTGGGTCAACCCTGGACAAAGTCTTGTCACCATCGTGATTAACGGTACCCGAAATACCAACTCCACTACGAGTCACTGGCAGCTGCCTGTGCGAGGAGGCTGCGGCGTTGGATAGGCCAGGATACTCGCAGCTGTGCGTGCGAGTGCGAGAGGGAGATCGATGCTGCAATGAGGGCTCAGACCCGGCGCGCGTGGGCGATCAAGAGGCTGCAATCGGTGCAGCTGTGGGTGTGCGATCGGTTGCGACGTGCGACGCGAGGGGCTCGGATGCGGCTGGGCATGGGCGATCGAAGGGGCTACGATGGGGGCTGATCTCGGCCAAAGGTAAAATGTAATTAGGCTTGATCGCAAAGAGGAATGAGACCGATTAAGAAGAAGGAAGAAGAAGAGATTCATACCTACCTGGAAGCTTGAGCGATCGACGATGGAGGAATGGAACAAAGGTTTTCTATTGGGGGAATGGGAGAATGTGACTCTTTTCCTTTTCTGCACGAATGAACAAAACACACAAAACCCCCTTAAACTTGTATGTAGCTCTTAACTCCAAACAAATACGGGACAAGTAATTTACAAACGAGCAAGGGCATAACTTACTCTATCGGCTCAACTGAAACTACTCCCTTTTTGGCAACTGCTACAACCAGACCAACCCGGGTTCTAGCCTTGACTCGAACACCTTTTCAGATCAGGTGTTCTGGTTATAACCAGATCACTATTGACCCAGCAGACCAGGAGAAAACCACCATCACATGTCCCTAGTAAATCTTTGCATTTCGTAAAATTCCATTTGGGTTTTACAACGCCCCAGCCACATTCCAGCGATGCATGCTTGCAATTTTTTTCAAATCTCATGGAGCACTGAATGGAAGTATTCATGGACGACTTCATAGTGTTTGGAACATCGTTTGAAGTTTGTCTATCAAATCTGGAGCTTGTCCTGAAAAGATGCGAAGAAACAATTTGGTGAACTGGGAAAAATGTCATTTCATGGTGACATAAGGGATTATGTTAGGCCATAGAGTTTCTAAGCAAGGAATGGAAGTAGACAAGGCGAAGGTGGAAGTAATTGAAAATTTAGCTAAAATGAAGAATGTTAAGGGAGTTTGTAGTTTTCTATGCCACGCGGGTTTTTATCGCAGATTCATAAAAGATTTTTCCAAAATTCCAAAGCCGCTTTGCGAACTGCTGATTTTGACAAGCCATTCGAGTTTAATTTCGCATGTGCGAATGCTTTTCAGAATATGAAGAGAGCTCTAGTCACAGCTCCGATCATCAAAATGCAAGATTGTACAAAGCCATTTTGTGTCCTATATGATGCTAGTGACTATTCAGTGGGAGCTATATTGGGTCAATACGACGAAAAGTTAGTTCATCTGATATATTATGCAAGTAAGATGATGAGTGATACACAGCGAAACTATACCACAACAAAAAAAGAGTTTTTCGCCATCGTTTTTGCATTAGAGAAATTTCGAAGCTACTTGATTGGAGCGAAGGTAACGGTGTTTACCGATCACGCCGCAATAAAATACCTATTCAAGAAAATGGATAAAAAACCATGGCTACTTCGCTGGGTATTGTTGCTTCAAGAATTTGACTTAGAAATTATGGATAAGAAAGGATGCAAAAATGTTTTTGCCGACCATCTTTTGAGAATTGAAAATGCCGAAGGTTCGCACCCATAGAACCAAATCAAAGACTCTTTTCCTGATGAGTAGTTGCTGGCAATTAGCGAAACTTCGTCACCATGGTTTGCGGACATAGCGAATTATTTGGTTAGCGGAGTACTCCTTGCAGAAATCACTTTCTAGAAGAAGAAGAAATTCTTGCATGATGTCAAAACCTACTTTTGGGACGAACCTTTCCTCCCCCCGCCAATGTACAGACCAGATTATTTGTCGGTGAGTCACCGAAGAAGAAGCGAAGCTGATTGTAGAGGAATGTCACGGTGCAGCTTATGCTGGTCATTTCAGGGGAGCAAAAACCGCCGCTAAGGCAAAAAGGAAGTAGTTGCGGTTGAGCCGAGAGATTAAGTCATGCCCTTGTTTGATCATTAATCTTCTTGTCCCTTGAGTGTTTGGAGTTAAGAGTTAAATGAAAAAGCATTTCTTTTCGAAGCTACTTGATTGGAGCGAAGGTTTGTGTTTACCGATCGCGCCGCAATAAAATACCTATTCAAGAAAATCTTTTGAGTAGTTGCTGGCAATTAGCGAAACTTCGTCACCATGGTTCGCGGACATAGCGAATTATCTGGTTAGCGGAGTACTCCTTGCAGAAATCACTTTCTAGAAGAAGAAGAAATTCTTGCATGATGTCAAAACCTACTTTTGGGACGAACCTTTCCTCCCCCGCCAATGTACAGACCAGATTATTCGTCGGTGCATCACCGAAGAAGAAGCAAAGCTGATTGTAGAGGAATGTCACGGTGCAGCTTATGCTGGTCATTTCAGGGGAGCGAAAACCGCTAAGGCAAAAAGGAAGTAGTTGCGGTTGAGCCGAGAGAGTAAGTCATGCCCTTGTTTGATCATTAATCTTCTTGCCCCTTGAGTTTTTGGAGTTAAGAGTTAAATAAAAAAGAATTTCTTTTCTTTTGCCCTTGTTTTCTTTCGTACAGATTTGTTCAGAGAACGAATTCCCTTGAGATCTCACAAGCTCAAAATCCCAATCCTCTTCCTCCTCCTCCTTTGGTCAATCATTCAAGCATCCGGGAAGGTACGATCTCTTTTTCCTTTCCTCCCCTTGTTCGTGTCTCGTTCTTGTCGCAACCAAGCCCTAACTACATCTTTCTTTGACCAAGATCAACCTCATCGCAGCCCTTGTTCAGTCGTGCTGCTTGTAGCCCGATCGCTCGCCCAGGTTGTACCACTTAACCTTTGCTGATCCGCATCACCTCGCCCGTGTGAAACTGCACTCACGCAGCCCCTTCGTTGTGCGAGCCCAGCTGCACGCCCAACAGCCGATCGCCCAGCCTGTTCGCTTTGCCCAGCTGCGATCTGTTCTGCCTTCGCCGATCCGTTCGCAACAGCGAACCGCAGCCTTGGCTCGCCTCGCCTTGCCCAGCCGCACGTCGCTTTGCCGTGGCGACACGCTCAGCAGCCCTCGTGTTCGCTTCGCTAGCATGTAGCCCGCGCGCTCTCGCGGTTGAGGCGAGTCCCTGTCGCTGTGTGTTTGGCCTTGTTACTGCCCCTTTATCGAGAGCTAATGTGGTGTGTGTTTGTTTGTTGTTTGCCTAGCCGAGAATTTCCTTGCCGAGTGTTGGTGTTGCTTAGTCTTGTCGAGACCCCTTGTTGGCCGAGAGGTTATCCCGAGCACCTGTTTGGGATTTGGTAAATTTTGTGTTTTGCCTGGTTTAGCTGTTCGATTTATTTAGTGGTTCGGTTAGTAATAGTGTGTTTGGTTATGTGTAGCTAGGCTTGGTTTTCTACAGCTCAAGGAGCAACTTGTGTGTTTATCTGTTTACTCTCAAGTAAGGATTTCTTACCGAGGGTTGTGTGGACCCTGCGTTCATCTTGAATGTTGTTATTATATATATGATTGTTATGAGCATGTCAGTGGATAGGTTGCTTGTTTGTGATTGAGCATGTTTGATTACTTTCCTGTCGTGTTATGCTAGCTTGTGTTATATTTCCATGACATGTTAGTATTATGCTAGGTTGTTCTCTGGCATGCATTCCTTTGTATCTGCTGAGCATGTTTGGCCTGTTAAGGCATGAGGCTGCACTCTTAGATAGACTTGTTAGGGTCGTCTTCATCCAGAGGCTGAGAGTGGACATAACGTAATTTGTCCCCACAGGCCGGGTTCATGAGTTGCACAACGTATGATGCTTTGGCCCCAGAGCTGGTACAGATTAGCTCCCGTATCGACATAAGCCTAGTTTGTAGCCTGCTAGAGCAGAACCCAGCAAACGGTGTAAGCCTGTTGTGGTAAGTTCTTAGCTTCAGGCGTATGGAGGTCTTATGCTCTTTACAGTCGAGTGCCGAGGACCTTGCACTAGTGTTGTTTCAATGACACTGCTCTGAGTCGTAGGCATGCATACCTGGACCGGTGTAGCAGGTTTAGGTCCCATGTCCTTACACGATTGCAGCAACATACGATGTGCGGGCACGGGCATTAGGCACCGGGAGGAGAGCTACCTCGGGATAATGTTTATAGTACACCATTTCCTTTCTGAGTCTAGAGCCAGACACTGGGTACTTGTAAAGACCCGACCCAAAAGGGGCTCTAAATGGGCCTTTACCCCAATGCATGCATTCAAAGTAAGGACAATATACAAATATGATTTCGGATTCCAATTAAAATTAAAACATTCAAAGATTCAAAAGTAAATCAATACAGCTTTATCAAACCCGTCCCCTCGTCTCCAAGCACCTGTTTCAAGACAAATACATTTCCAAAAGTTTACTCTGATCAGAGATTTATTAAAATCATTCAAAACCTTCTCAGATACAACAATGCTGGAATCCACAAAAACATTGAGAAAACATCCTAGGGCTCCGTGCCCGACTACATGCATTGTGGGAAATAAAAAGGCAAAGAGTCATAATATAAAAATCAGAGACAACAACAGTTCCCATGATCACAGCTCCTCCTTCACCATCTGTCTCGCACACTGGTTACTGTGGAAAACCACAAAATAAGGGTGAGTAACGAATTACTCAAGAAGAATCTCCAACCGGGGTACAATACGATATACATGGTCAGCTAGCCGAAAGATATGCAAGCTATGAATATAAACACAGAATAGAGCACATAGCTTAAGTCCACACTTGGACCTCGGATGCCGACTCAGGGTCTTAGTTCGGAAAATCCACACCATACAATACGCCCTATACAAGAAACAAGTCTCGGCCTCAGCCTGTCTACTGTCGATACGAAAGGTGCACTGGCTCACAATCCCGAGGAGCTCTCCAGTCGGCGCTGCAATGAGCGTATGCGCGCACCGCATGCTACTGCAACTCTAGGGGTTGCCGGGTCTAGTGGCAAGTCGCCTGAGTCGACCACCGTGCCTAACTAAATCTCGGATCGGTGTCACCGACATAGGGGTGTGAGACACGGACACATGAACTATGTCAGCCTGAACCACCGCACCTGAGGCTAAGGAATCGGTCGTGGTAGGCTTACACCAGGAAGCCGTCCTTGCCCTAACAGGTGGCAATCAAGGGCTACGGGCGAACACGCTGAGGACGTGCCGACTGCTGGGGACGAGGCAATGCCAAGTCATCATCCCGACCGTTGGGGCATCGCGCAGACTACCACCCTTACCCAAGATTGTAGGGCCTACCGGTCGGGTTAGCTAAACCCTCACGGGGTCCAGGGACGGAGTACTACCTCGTACGCCCCTGCCATGGATGCAAGATACTTTATGCATCAGGCCCGGATGATGCTACCTACCTACACTCTAACCTATCATATCAATAACATACAATCCAATACAATCCAAAACGTGCTCAACGGATACAACGAACCTAGCATGGTACTACGAAGCAAGAACAGATATGAGCATGCCAGAACGGAACAATCTAGCATGGACTAACATGAGAAACAACATAAGAAATCATGTCAGTCGGGAATTCAGAACAGAGCACCTAACACTAAACATGCTGATAATCATAAATAGGCATACAAACAACGATCACATATAACATCGCAGGGCCCACACAACTCCGGTAAGAAATCCTTACCTGGCCGGGAGGCAACTACACACAAAAACCTAAGCTGCGATCGAACCCGAGCTAGCTACCGAGAACCTAACAAAAACAATGATAATCATAATCCATATGCCTAAATATAATAAAATAAACAAGGCTCGGCTCGGGAGCAACTCACGCGGCTCGGCTGACACGCGGACGGGCAGGCAGCACGGCGGGGCTGCAGCTGGGCGCAGAAGGGCGGCAGAGCTGGGCGCTGGCACGGCGCTGGGGGCACGAACGCGCGCGCGCGGACAGCCAGGACACGGGCGGACGATCGGCACAGCACGCTGGCGGTGGGCGCAGACGCGCTGGGACGGAGACAGGCGCGCGGGCACGAGCTCGGCTGGGAGATGGCGTCTGGCGCGCGGACGGGCTGGGCGCAGACGCGCTGGGACGGCGACGGGCACGCGGTCTGGTGCGTGCGACGACCTCTGCTGGGCGCCTGGGCGGCTGCGACGGCCTGGGCGCTTGGGCTGCGTGCTGCTGGGCGCCTGGGCGTCTGGGCAGTCTGGGGCTGCTGGTGCGATCTGGCTGGGCTGCTCGACCGAGCTGCTCGGCTGGGTTGCTTGGCTGGCCAGAATGACACTCAGAGGACTCTCGAGAGAAGACTCACACAAGATGGCTAGAGAGAAGAGGGTTGGGCGGCCATGGGGGGGTTTGGAGAATAAAACACAAAAACCTAAATTTCCTTTCATTTAATCAAATGCACCAAAACCCGAAGAACTCAAGGCTAACTAGGATATGTTGCGGAGAAAGGAACAAAAACACCTGGTGGCTCAACTGGCCACACCACCCACCTGACTTCCCAGACCACCTGGGTTTGAAACCCACCAAACACATCTTTACTCCACCATTTTTCTTTTGCATCTCACCATGCCCAAACACAACCACAAAGCCTAAAAAACTTACAAAAATCCAACCAATAATTTTAGCAACTGGAAAAGACATAAACGGCCCTGACGGCCCGACCAAATTATCAAAATACCCCTAGGGCCTTCCTGGAAGACCGGGATGAAAACCTGGGCCGTTACAGTACTCTCCCGGTGTCCAGGACCAGTTAGGAGAGCTAGTCACCAGTTGATTTGGACTTATGAGTCCCAGATGATTGGAAATTCGTGTCCCAATGTTTGGACCTTCGGGTCCCAGTTATTGGACAAGTGTTGTCCCAATTTCAGGATCAGTTGTTGAGCTGATCATAGGCTGGTGGTAAGAGACCCCAATAATTCAAGAGTCGCTTGGTTGGCTTAAGGGTTGATCTGTGTTGGTAGCAGTTGTATGTATACTAGCATGTTGTATGATTGATGCTCGTACTTACCCCGATTGGGGATTCTTACTGAGTATGTTTATACTCACCCTTATTTCTGTGGTTTTCCACCAGGTAACTTAGGACAGCGGCTGGATGGCTAGAGGAGTGGCTGCTTGATCATGGGACTCCGCCGGCTTCTCTACTACTCTATTTTATTGTTGTTTCAGCATGTTCAGGGCATAGAGCCCTAGGATTTTATGTAATTGGAACCTATTAAACTGTTATGGTTTTCTGATGCTTTTAATTGTGGATGTTTTATGCTTGGTTTTATCTGGACTTATCCATTATCTGGATGTTGGTTATGTTTTTAAAGGATTTGGATTTGAAATAAACTCTGGCCAGGGTTGCTAAATGTTTTTGCAGGTTGAAATAAATTCTTTGAACAGGTTCCAGGATTTGACAGGTTTTAAATAGGAAAATTTACGTTAGCTGTTTCTAAATTCTTTACCTTTTTGTGTCCATGATGAAGTAAGGATCCATTTGTACCATGTTTTAGGTCGGGTCTTTACAGTTGGTATCAGAGCGCAGAGTCATAGATTCTGTAGACTAACCTGCTTTTGTAGGTTGTTTGTCCCATGATCACTAGCACTCTAACGGCTGTCAGGTTTGCCTAAGTTGTATTAAGGGTTTTTATATAGTATTGCATCTAGTATACATATGTGATCTGATGTTGATTGAGTATCCCAGGGTGGACTAATTTTATGATTTTTTTTATAGATAGTCAGTATGCCAGTGACTCGTAGTGGAGCGGGTGTTTCGGGTCCACTACTCGTGATGGTGACGAGACTTCATCCAGGGTTGACCCGACCCGCTGACCGCCAGTGGCCCCGACAGTTGACCTTCCCAGGGCAGAAGTAGAGGCACCTACACCTCAAGAGGTGACTCTAGGAGCAGAGTTTGTAGCAGCCATCCAGAAGATGATGTCTGGTTTCATGGCTGAGTAGATGGCGGAGACCCAGACGCAGCTTACTGCACAGAGGGAGGAGTCCCAGGCTCAGATAGCCCAGCTGACTCAACTGATCTAGTAGGCGGCGCAGGCAGCCCCAGAAGGTGGGGAAGATCAAGAGGAAGTCGCCGACGAAATAGGTGTAGTCGAAGAAGCAGCAGAGTTCGGCAAGTGGTTGAAAGACTTCACTAAGTGGAAGCCTGCTGAGTTCGATGCTTCAGAGAACCCGTTGGTAGTCGTTAAGTGGCTAGCCCATATGGAGTACTTCTTCATGGTGATGGGTTGTCCTGATGTTCATAGGTCGAGATGTGTGGCCCATGTTCTGACTGATACAGTGGTGTGGTGATGGGAATCCACCGATAAAGCTAGACCAGTTGGATCCCCATCAGCCACTTGGGAGTTCTTCAGGACCAAGTTCCAAGCCAAGTACGTCAGCGATGAGGCTCAGCAGGAGATGTCGGAGGCCTTCTCGAATCTGAAGCAAGGCACTGATAGCATAGCAGCGTATGAGAAGAAGTTCTCAGAGTACAACCACTTCGCCTCGGAGCTCATTGCCACAGACGAGATCAAGATCAAGAAGTTCGTCCGTGGGTTGAGGAAGGAGGTGCCTCAAGATGTTTGAGCACTTGCTCTAGAGTCCTATGATAGAGCAGTGGAGCTAGCCACCATCTACAACCACAAGTATCAGTCTGTGCAGCCAGATGGCGCACCAGTTCAATTTCAGACAGGCCAGAAGAGAAAGTTGGAGGCTTCTGGTAGCTTCCATCTGGATAGACAGCAGGGTCACCTACCTGGTCAGTTTAAAGGTCGGGATCAGTGCCGACCTCAGCAACACATACCTCATGGTGGAGCCAGGCAGGCGCCTCAGTGCAACATTTTTGGTAGAGCTCACTTCGAGTTGTGTGGAGCATCATCCTGCGCATGCTATAAGTGCGGTAAGGAGAGTCATTATGCCAGATTCTGCACCCAGGCTAGAGTAGTAGCCAGGCCATTTCAGCAGCAGAGCCGAGTGTTCGCGACTACCCTTCAGGAGGCAGATCGCACAGATGTCGTTGTAGTAGGTACACTATTTTTTTTAGATCACTGTGCCTTTTTGTTGTTTGATTTGGGCTCGACCCACTCTTTTGTGTCTGATTTCTTTGTTAGGCTAGCTAGTCTGCAGCTTGAACCGTTATGGTTCGAGCTTGTGTTGCGACTCCTTCGGGAGTGAGTATGCTAGCTAGTATGAGAGTTAGGGGTGGTCGGATAGAGGTATCCGGAGAGTATATAGCAGCTAACCTTTTAGTGCTACCGATGAGTGGATTCGATGTAATCCTTGGTATGAAGTGGTTGGCAGAGAACCACGCTTTGATAGACTGCCGGAAAGAAGTAGTGTTTAGGCTGCCCAACAAGCCCAGTTTTAAGTTTTGCGATGTCTAGAGCGGAGAGTGTCCGCCTTTGATTTCAGCTTTGAAAGCTCAACGTTTGTTAGCTCGAGGAGCATGGGGTTATCTAGCTAAGTTGTTAGGTGAGAGTAGTCCACCGAAGACGGTAGACAAAGTACCTGTAGTTCGAGAGTTCTCAGACGTCTTCCTAGACGAGTTGCCAGGCTTACCTCCGCCGAGAGAAGTGGACTTTTCCATAGAGCTTGAGTCGGGAACTCTCATGATCTCAAAGGCTCCGTATCGTATGGCGCCAGTCGAGTTGCGAAAGCTAAAGGTACAGTTGCAGGAGATGTTAGACAGGGGTTTTATTCGTCCGAGTGTGTCTCCGTCGGGAGAACCTATTTTGTTTGAGATGTCAGACACCCTCGAGGGTCTTTCTCCCTCGGCCAAATGACCAACTCAAAAGCTGATCCCAAATAGGTGTCCTCGAGGGCCTCTTACCCTCAGCTAGCAATCACTTGACAAACGGGAGAGTAACCGAAGTCTGGCTCTAAATTTGAATGGAAGGGGTGTACTCACGAACATTAGCCCGGAAGAGCTCTCCAAACTAGTGACTAACGCTTGTGCGCGCACACCGCATGCTACTGCAAATCGGTGTAAATGTGAGGGCCTAGGGATAAACTACGTAGTCCAGGTACGCATGCCTAAAGACTCTGAAGGGGTGTCACTGAATACAGTAGTGCGAGGCCCTCGACACTCATCTGTAGCAGCCTGTACCACAGACCTGAAGCTAAGAATCGGCCAAGATAGGCTTACACTGTTGGCTGGGTTCTGCTCTAACAGGCTACAAACTAGGCTTATGCTGATGCGGGAGCTAATCCGCATAAGCTGTCGGGGTGGAAGCAAAGTACGTTATGCTTCGCACTGAATCTCGACCGATGAGGACAAGGTACGTTATGTCCACTCTCAGCCTCTAGATGTTGACAATCCTAACAGTTCTATCTAAGATTTCAAAGTAACGATTCCTTGCTAAACAAACATGCTCAATAATACAAACACATAACCTAGCATGATACTACGATCTTAAAGTAGGAATCACAGAACATGCTGAAAGAACAAACCTAGCATGGCACTAACATGTAGAAAAAAAGGTAAACATGCTAGCAGAGATTAATCAACAAGCAATTCTATCCACATGCTCATAACAATCATAGGCATACAAGGTACAATCATGATAATATCGCAGGGTCCACACAACCCCGGTAAGAAATCCTTACCTTGAAATAAGCAGTAAAACAATAACAGAACTAAGTGCTCCTTGAGCTGCAGGATCAACACAACCTAGCAAATAATATAAATAACTCATATTAAACCAACAACTATCTAACAACTAAGCACCAAAAGACAAAAGGCTCGGGAACTACCCAAGCTGAGAAAAGCAGGCTCTATAGCAAGGCCTCGGCGAAGGGCGAAGGCGAACAGGGCTTCGCTAGGCAGGGCGTGCAGCAACAAGCAGCGAGTGGGCTGGTGCGAACGACTGTGCTAGGCTACGGCTACGTGCTGGCAAAGGTTCGCATGGGGTTGTTGTGCGGGTCGCTGTGGCGAAGCAACGAGTGGCTGGGCGATGCAGCTGGCTGTGTGTAACTACCCGACCCGAAAGGGGTTCTAAAATAGGCCGTTACCTCAATGCATGCATACAAATCTACAGAAAATTTGCAAGATGGTGTTCGGATTCTAAGTAAAAACTAAAACATAAAACATCCATTTAAAAATCAACATCAATTCCTGAAACCTGTCCCTGTTTCCAAGCACCTGTTCCAAGACAAATACATTTACAAAACTTACTCTGATCAGAGATTTATTTAAAACATACAAGCTTTACAATAGTTACAACAATGCTAGAATCCGGAAATACATTCAGAAAACACCCTAGGGCTCCGTGCCCAACTACATGCATTCAGAGGACATTTAAATCATAAACATAAACATAAGACTCAGAGTTGAACAACGGGTTTTCCATGATCACAGCTCCTTCTTCAGCCATCTTATCTCGCACCATGGTTACCTGTGGAAAAACCACAAAAATAAGGGTGAGTAACGAATTACTGAGTAAGAATCCCCAACTGGGGTACAATACGATATAATCAGTCATCTAGTACCAAAGCATGCAAGCAAACAGCTACCAACACAGATCATAGCTCAACGAGCTCACAAGGAAAGATCTGGAATCATCGGAAGTCTCCTACTTCTGGCCTACTGATTGGTTATCCTGACCAATCCTGGGACATCACCGAGGTATCTTTCACTCGGGGGATTGTTCAGCTCAAAAACTGATCCCAAAGATGTCCTCAAGGGCCTCCTTGCCCTTGCTAATTTGGACTTACGGGAGAGTACCCGAAGTCTGGCTCTAACGGAAGGAATGGTGTACTCACGACATTAGCCCGGGGGAGCTCTCCGAACCGGTGACTAACGCGTGTGCGCACACACCGCATGCTGCTGCAACCGGCGTAAATGTGGGGGCCCAAAGACAAACTACGCTGGCCAGGTACGCATGCCTAAGACTCGGAAGAGGTGTCACTGATCACAGTAGCGCGAGGCCCTCGGCGCTCATCGTGCAAAACATGATCCACCGACCTGAAGCTAAGAACCGGCCAGGGCAGGCTTACACCGATGGCAGGGTTCCGCTCTAGCAGGCTACAAACTAGGCATATGCCGAAGTGGGTAGCTAAATCCACAACCGGTAATCGGGGGGGCAAGCAAGATACTTTATGCTGCGCACACTTTACTCCCGACCAGTGGGGACAAAGTACGTTATGTCCGCTCTCAGCCTCTGGATGATGACAAACCCTACAACTCTATCTAAGAGTACAGAGTAAAATCAATGATTCCTGGCTAGCAAACAATGACCGACATCAATCACATTTACCTAGCATGATACTACGAGCTTAAGTAGGAATCATAAGCATGCTGGCAGAACAAACCTAGCATGGCACTAACATGTAAAATCAGGCAAACATGCTAGCAAGAAATCAATCAAAGCTGCTCTATTATTATCATGCTCATAATAGTTAGCAAACATACAAGGCATATCATGAAAATATCGCAGGGCCCACACAACTCCGGTAAGAAATCCTTACCTGGTCGGAAGGCAACAACACACAATAAAAATTAACTGCGATCGAACCCGAGCAACCTATAGCGAGCCAAACAAACACATCAATAATCATAAAAATAGGCCTAAATACAATAAAATAAACAGGGCTCGGCTCGGGAGCAACTCACGAGGCGCGGCTGACACGCGAACGAGCCACCGCCGCACGTGCGTAGGCGGCTAAAGGCAGGCTGGCATGGCGCTCGCGCGCGGCTCAGATAGGGACAGCAGCGCGGGCGCGCGAGCGACGGCTACAGGACGCGCGCGCGGGGACCAGCGACTCGGCAAGCTACAGGGACGAGGGCGGGCGACACGGCACAGTGCAGGGCGACTCGGGCGCGGACGGACACGACACTGTGCGGCCGGGCTGGGCGACGCGACCTGGTTAGGCGAGCTCGGGCTGGCGACCTGGCTGGGCGAGGCTCGGGCTTGGGCGACGCGAGCAGGGGCTGGGCTAGCTCGGGCTGGGGCTTGGGCGAGTAGGGGGGCTGGCTCGGGCTAGGTGGGGGGCTCGGGGAGAGAGAGAGAGAGAGAGAGAGAGAGAGAGAGAGAGAGAGAGAGAGAGAGAGAGAGAGAGAGAGAGAGAGAGAGAGAGAGAGAGAGAGAGAGAGAGAGAGAGAGAGATAGAAAGAAAAAAAGGGATTTTGAAAAGAAAAGGAAAAATAAAAGAAAAATGGGAAAAAGGGAATAAATGGGAATTTTATCCATTTTCCATCCTTATCCATTTTTTTAAAACCTCAAAATCCTTAAAATCCCATTTCTCGGCTTCCTCCTTCGAGACCCGACTGAAGCGACCTTTTTCAATAAATAAAACTCACTTAAATCCAACTCCCAAATCAACACTAAGGGTCTGGGCTCGAATCCCAAAGGAAGCACTCAACCAACCATCACTTTGCCAAAGCCCAAACCACAACCGAGCATCCAACCGACTAACCCAGACATCTCGGGACTCGCAACCAACCACAAACAAGCCTCGACAAAGGCAGGAGCGACCTCGAAGCCCTGAAAACCACAAATCCTGCCCGGGGAGCCAAAAGACCAAAATACCCCCAAGGGTCAAAACAACTCTAAGACCGAACCAAACAACCGAATCTTGACCCGAAGGCACCTCGAAAACTGGAATAGGAAACTGGGCTGTTACACTGTGTGTGTGGGCGAGGCGAAGTGACACTGCTGCGTCGCGGGCTGGACTCTATCGGCTGCGAACAAGCGATTGCTGCGGCTTTGGGCGATGGCTTGCACACTGTGAACAATGGCCAATGCGTTGAGCATGGGCGAAACGGACTGTGCGCGTGGTGCTACGGCAATCCTCGGCTAGGCGAGGAGAGGTGCTGCGATGGAGAGCTGGCAAAACTTGCTGCTGGGGCGAATGTGTGGGCTTGGTTGCGATGGAGGTGGCTTCGGCTAGGGTGATTTCTGATTAGGGGAAGAACAAATGGAGAAGACGAGTTGGGGAGTCAGCAAGAAGGAGAAGGGAGGAACGGGGGTTCGTGCTACAAAGAGAAGGAATGAGAAAAATATAAAGATTCATTTTTCCTTTTCCTTTTAGGTTTGGAGATTCCTCCCCTGAGCTTTCCCTCTTTGAGTCCCAGCTGCAACAAGAATTTCCTCTTAATTATCTCATTTAAGTCAAGCCTCTAAATTCCCTCCAAGTCACAGGTTCGAATCCCATCGGAAACACTTTTAATTTCTTTAATTTTACATTTAACCAAACTACCTCCAAACTTCTGAACGATCAACACAAACCCTTGGAACCTGCAACCAACAACTGACTAAGTCTCAGCAAAAGACCGGAATAGCCCTAACGGCCCAACTGAACAACTGAATAACAAACCGAAAGTACCTGAGGAACTGGTGTGGAAATTTGGGCAGTTACAATACTCCCTTCTTTTAAGACTTTCGTCCCCGAAAGTCCTAAGACTGGAACAACTCTGGGTAATGAGTCCTCATCTCATCCTCTAACTCCCAAGTCGCTTCCTCTGCCCTTTGATTTCTCCTCGAAGCTCAAATCCTTATTCAACTCTATAGGTTCATAATCAACCACATGTGTCGGGTCCGCCACATATTGCCTCAAAATCGAAACATGAAACACGTTATGCACTGCTGCCAAAAAAGGGGGTAACGCCAAACGGTAAGCCACTGCTCCGATCCTCTCAAGGATCTCAAAAGGCCCTACGAACCTGGGGCTTAACTTCCCTAGCTTACCAAACCCCAACACACCGCGCATCAGTGCTACCTTCAGAAATACATGTTGACCAACCTCAAACTCCAAATTTCTACGCCTAACATCAACATAACTTTTTTGTCTACTATGAGCTGTCAACATGCGAGCCCTGATCTTCTGCACTGCGTCATTCGTCATCTGAAGTAACTCAGGACCCAAAACCTGTCTATCACCAACCTCTTCCCAGAACATTGGGGACCTGCATTGCTTACCATAAAAAACCTCGAATGGAGCCATCTGAATAGTCGACTGATAACTATTGTTATACGCAAACTCCATAAAATAAAGGCACTGATCCCAACTGCCTGGAAAGTCTAACACACAGGCTCTCAGCATATCTTCAAGAATCTGGTTCATCCTCTCAGTCTGACAATCTTTCTGAGGGTGGAAAGCAGTGTTGAAGCTGTACTCGGTTCCCAAACCCCTTTTGGAGCGCTCTCCAGAACCGAGAAGTGAACCAAGAATCCCGATCTGACACAATCTTTGCGGGTTCCCCATGGTACCGAACGATTTGCTCTAAAAACAACTGTGCCCACTGTTCCATGGTATAGTTAATCCTACCGAGAAAAAAGTGTGCACTCTTAGTCAGTCGGTCTACCATAACTTAGATCTGAGTAAACCCACTCGGTGTCCTCGACAACCCATAAATGTAATCTCACCCCATTTCCAATGCGGCACTCTTAACGGTTGCAACAAACCTATCAGTTTCTGTCTGAGAGCCTTTACCTGCTAACAAGTGAGACACCGACAAACAAACTTACCTATAACTCAATCCTCCGTCTGGTGCTACCACAAGGTCAAAAAGCCATCAACATGAACTCTTTCAAACAGACTTTTCAGCTTGGGATCACTTAGCTGGTTATCAATGATCCTCTACTTGATCGACGGATGAATTGTTAACTGGGCTACTCTGGCTGTAACCTCTCCCAACATTACTGCAATATCAGCTCGCGGAGTGCGACGTCTTCCTACTTATAGCCTCTGCCACAACAGTGGACTTTCCTGGGTGGTACAAAACCCCAACGTCGCAATCCCTTACTAACTCGAGCCACCTTCTTTACCTCGCAAGGCTTCAACTGACGGAAGGAATACGCAATCGTCTTTCCATGTTGTGTCAACACACAACCTAAACCAACTCGAAAACATCTCTATAAACTACTAACCAATTGTTCCCTCTGGAACTGTCAACTAGGGTTAATGTCAAACTGTGCTGCAACTCAGCAAGACCCTTAGCCCAAAGGACTTCCTCCTTTTAAGCTTAACATACCACGAAAATCCCTAAGCATTAAACAAGAATGTCATGGCCAAGCATTAACAAGCCACCAAAACACAATCTTTACAACCAACACTCGAGCTTAACAGTCACCACTCCAACTCTCTCGAGGATAAAAGCTTCCTACCAAATCACAACCAAAAAGTGGTTATTTATAAAAGGGAAGACATTCTGAATTCAGAGAACACCACAACCGCTTGTGATCACGCTTGAGCAAAAGTGATAAACAACCACTAATCCTTTAAGACAACTTTCCCTTGATAATAACAACAATGCAAACCCTACTGATGGTCTCCAACCACCTTCTCAGGTTTTACAACATCCACAAAACAAACCTTGGTTACGACCGAGCTCAACCTTATGTCGCAACTCCAAGCTAACCCAAAGATTACTGCGAAACTTTCTCTAGCTTAACAGCTGACAGCATAGCTCCAACCGAGCAATTGCAAACTCACTATCTAGGTCTAACTGAGCTCTGACAAGGATCTCCACGAGCTTAGGGTCCTCTCGACGACCCTCAGACACAAACTGCAGTAAAGACGGTCTTTCAGCCAACTGACTATCAAGAAGATACCTTCTTAAGCATCACATCTGCAATGGCTAGCTCCAACTTTCTAGATACAAGGGCAAGAGACCAGACACGATGCAGAATGTTTCGTCCTCTTACTCAAAGCACCAGCCACCTCGTAGCTTTACTCCAGGTAAAGATATCTACACACCCTTAACAACACCGGTCAACCACTGCATGGTTTCTAGCCAACCACAACTTGTCCCGTCCCAACTGGGCTCTAACGAAACAACAACAAGAATTCTTACCATCCAGGGCCACGTTCTAAACGAACAACTCTTGTCTGAAGACAAGCAATCCAACAACGAGCAGAATACATCTGCTAACTAAAGCTAAGGGCACTTTTCAGGGTGGTGTCCTTGAACTGAAACCCCAACTATTTAAAAAACTGAGCATAGTCTCGCTCCAACAAAGCAGTCTAACACGGTTCCCAAAACAACCCACATCAGGAACAAGCTACTAACAGGTACACATATGAGTACAAAAACTAATAACTACGAAAGGCCGAAGTCTAGCCAACTCTCATAGAGATGCCACCAGCTGACTCTCTACAGAGTCACAACCAAAAGACTGAACACCAAGGGTTCAACCCTACATGCTCTAACGCTAACCTTTACCCAACTTTTGAGGTAAACTTATGGAATAATGCTCTCAACCATTCCTCACACGTCTTTCTCTCGTGTCCATTTGTCTACCAACAACAAGGATCACTTGTGCTACAAGAGCAAGGGTTCCGGCTGGAACAATCCGTGCAACACCTGGACTAACGTGTTGAACTTCCAATTAGATCATAAAAAATTACCTACACAATTGTGCGAACTGGGCCTCAACCTAGGCCTGCATCCCAACTCGGTGCCAAACGAGCATCCTCCAGCCATAACATAAAGTGTTGCTGATAACGAAGCTCTAGGCCCTACTACAAATAGGCCAACAAGGTCACAACCTCTAGTGACGACAACACCCACCACTCGCACCAGAACTTGAGACTCCTCAAACTGGCTTTAGGCACCTCGTCTATCAGACATGCTCAAGATCCATTCCCGAATCTCTAACCGATGTTCAACGAACATCTCTCTAACCAAGTCTCTCATGGTTGTAGCAACTGTGTCAGTTGAGCTACCTGCTCCCTATCTCAAGTTTGAGAAGGCCTCTACCATCTTCTACTGGGCCATTTTTCCAATGCACTTAGCCCGAAACTCATTTCTCACGAACAACCAAATGGCTGGTGGAGACGCTGCTAGTCTGCCTCTCTCGGTGGATTGCCACCACCAAACTGTTGTATCTATCAGCACATGGGTCGAGCATTTCGGCCTCCGAACATCAGGACATCCCCAACACTCTAATGATAAACTTCATCCTCGGCAACCACCTCGCTGCTACCAGCGAGTTCTTTGAAACATCAAACTCTACAGGCTTTCACTTGCCAAATCCTTGAGCCATTTGCCGTACTCGGCGGCTCCATCTACAGCATCTGCCTCATCAATAGGCTCCTGCCCGCCCGGAGGGATCACCTTGGCTACTAGGGCTATTAGGGGTGTCTGCTGAATCAACTATGTCTACTGGGCTATCTGTGCCCGAGACTCCTCTCTTTGCGCTGCTAACTACGCCTGGGTCTCCGCTCTCTATGAGCTAAAATACCTGCCATCATCTTTCTCATGGCTGGAGCCAACTCTACTCCTAGAGTCTCACTCTAAGGCACGGTGGCCTTTACCCCCTCTCTCGCAACCCAACTGTCAGGGCCACAAGAGGCATGCAGGTCTAGTCAACCCTGAACGTGGTCTCATCAACAACATGCTCAGTCTAACTCCTCGATTGGCAATACCAAACGTCCTTGCTCCTCTCGTGTAATCGGCATACTGGCGATCTACACAAAACACAAAAGCTAGTCCACACTTGAACTCTCACTGCCCAACAAGGGTAACACATGTATACTAGATGCGGTATTGTAATTAAAACCCTTAACTTAATGAACTTAGACAAACCTGAAGGTCGTGGAGTGCTGATAATCATGGGGACAAACAACCTACAAAGTAGGTTGGTCTACAGAATCTATGACTTTGTGCTCTGATACCAACTGTAAGAACCCGACCCAAAATATGGTCCTAAACCTAGGTTCTCACTCATCATGCATGTGATCACATTAAAAACAGTGCAAAGTACCAATTAAATTCCTAAAAGAATCAATAGAGCAAGGAACCTTAAAAACACTTTCAATAAACATTTATAAGTTAAAAGCAGTGAAAGTAAAACAAGTCCTGGCTAGTGTTTAGCAAAACGTTCAAAATGATTTTATACATCAAATAACCATGTCCCCTATGGACTCCTCGTCCCACTACATGCTGAATAATAAATGCAGTCCAGAGTGTCGGCGGCTCCCATGATCAGTCAGCTCCCTCCGCTAGCCGTCTTGGGGTTGTCTCAAGTTACCTGGTGGAAAACCACATAAATAAAGGTGAGTACAGACATACTCAGTAAGAATCCCACACTAGGGTACAATACGATACACCAATCATCTAGTATCCTAGTATACATGCAAATAGTTACCAACACAAATCTTTGCTCAACGAGCTACGGGGAAAATCCGGAATCCTCGGAAGTCTCCTACTTCTGGCCTAATGATTGGCTCTCCTAACCTATAAGAACCCAACCTAAAACATGGTACTAAATGGATCCTTACTCAGCATGCATATTAAAATAGTAAAAGTCAATACAACAATATAGCACAGTTCCTATATAAATCAGTTCAAAATCGGGAACCTGTTCAAAACATTTATTCAACCTGTAAAATAAGGAGCAACCCTGGCCTGAGTTTATTTCAAATTTAACATCTTAAAAACCATAACAAAACCAAGTATTTAAAATGACCAGAAAAAACTCATCAACAGTTTAAACAACTAGAAAATTCCAAAACAGTTTAATAGGTTCCAAATAGTAAAGTCTTAGGGCTTCGTGCCCAATGCATGCTGATAATAGAAAGTAAATAAAATAAGACAAGCAGAGTTTGCCAGCGGAGTCCCATGATCGAGCAGCCACTCCCCAAGCCGTCCAGTCGCTGTCCCAAGTTACCTGGTGGAAAACCACAGAAATAAGGGTGAGTATAAACATACTCAGTAGGAATCCCCAACCAGAGTACAGTACCAACATCAATCATACAGCATACAAGTATACAAACAACCGCTACCAACACACATCAAACCATTAAGTCAACCATGCGACTCTTGAATCATCGGGGTCTCTTACCACCGGCCTATGATAAGCTAAACAACTGATCTTGAAACTGGGACAGGTGTGTCCAATATCTGGGACCCAAAGGTCCAAACATCTGGGACACAAATGTCCAATCATCACAGACTCATAAGTCCAATCAATTGGTGACTAGCTCTCCTAACTGGTCCTAGACACTCGGGAGAGTACCCGATGTCTGGCTCTAATTTGTAATATGTTAATTTAATTCTTTTGTAGGTTTGTTAGGTAGGTGAGAGTTTATAGGAGAAAATCTTGCATTTGACTTCTTTTGATCTGTATTAATACGTTATTGAAATTGGAATAAAAATAAGAAAACAAGAGTTTCTTCAACTCCCAATAAGGGGAAATTTACTAGTCCTGCCGTAGTAAATGTTTTAAAAAACTATTGAAACTCATGCAGATTCGTCTCAAGACAATACTCTAACTTTTATCATCAAGACTTACACCTTAGGATCATATATAAAACGCACTAAATTTAAAGTCTCTAAGCCTCGTACAATGATTAGAAGCATTATATTAATTTTCTTTATTATTTAAAAATATAAGGGATTGAATCATAACAATTTGAACCATTACTACTTTTACTATTTGCATTTTAAAATCATTGAAGAAAAGAATTAGTGATAATAGTAGTGATGTTAAGAATATTCTTTTAGTAAGTTAGCAAGAAATGCTATTAATGCAATTGGTGTTGCTTTTGAAGAATTGAGTTGTGATTACCTCTTGTCTAGCCAAATTATCTAGATCACTGGATGTGCATGGCCAGAGATCCATAAAACTATACCGGGAAGCAACATCTTGCAATGAACTTTCCAATGTTGATGCGGCATCATTACCCATTTGAGAAAAAGCCTCCTTTCTTTCTTTTTCAACCTATACAAGGCTACCAAAATATGAATAAGAGGTGAAAGAACAATATTCTAAATTGTGCATGCGGTACTGATAATAATAACAGCTATCCATTTTCTCTTACGAAGTCTGGCACTGACTACAAGTGATCACAAATGAAATTCTTTACATGGGTCATCTACCAAGATTGTAAATGGTGAGAAAACTGTTCTTAAATAAATACTTTCCTTGAAACATGAATATTCAAAACATTAGAGCCTGTTCTTTTCTTGTCAAGAACCTATTGGATGTTTTGTATTTATTTATCGGATATAAGAAGCAGGAAAATGCATTAATAAATAGGCAATCACAGCATTGTAAAACCTATGGGTAATGGTCTCATGGTCTCATCAAGGGATTGGGTACAAAAATCCATCATTCAAAAAGGTATCTGAAAATTTCTCAAGGGAGTGTCACACCTTTTTAACAGGAGCCAGAAGTCTATTTTTTAATTCAACAATATATAGCATGAAAATTAAAACCTTTAACCTCTTGGATATATGCCTTGAGACTCTTAAGCAGTTAAGTTATACTCAAGTTGGCAGAGCCAAAAGTTTTTCAATACAAAAAATTACTTTAATGTTTGAATAGAGGAGAAAAAAGGAAGGTGGTGAGGAACTGGAACATAATATTCCATTAAAAAAAGAGATACGCATATCAGCATATGAACCAGCTAATGAGTATGCGTAGGCTTGAATTTTCAAAACCAAATGTATGTAATATCTTGCTATTGACCTTGTATGAGGCGAAAAACAATGCATATGGATACACAACAACTGTAATTAGGCGGATTCTAGAATAAGCTGACTGTGAAGGAATGAACAAACTTATTCATTCCAATAGAAAAAAAATGTAGTACCTTCAGCATGCTACCTAGGTCTCCATAAGTTTGCTCAAAACGGACGAATCGTTTCCAAACCTGGAGATAAGGATGTCTAAGACAACTTAGAAACCATCCTCCTAAAAAAAAAAGACAATCAAGGATGCAAATGCATAACAAGTATTGAACACAAAATAATAAGACAACGAACCATATAAGAGAGAAATAAATGTTTCTGGACTTAAACATAATTGAGGATGGGGTTTTTGACCATATGTGGGTGGGAAATTTGAACCAATAACCTCTTGGACCCGAATACAAACTTTATGTCATTTGAATTATATTCATGTTGGCGTAACCATGATCTATGTATATGAATGCACAATGTAAAATTAGGACCGGAAAACAACTTAAAGCCTGTTAATGCATATGCATCAGGTTGCAAACTCTTCTACCTTTCAGAGATGTTAAAAAACAAAATTACAAGAGGTATTACTTTGTTTAACTCTTTTATTGACGAGTTGTAGTTTCTAATTCTCCTTTTAAAACGATTCTGCTATCAGAACTCAGAAGTATAAATATATATAATACACAGAATTACAGCTACCTCAGTAGATTCCTCTAGAGGCAAAGTACTTAAAGCACGCTCAAATAAAGCCCGAATATTTTTGTCATCATTCAAGCGAGCAAGGAAATCTGCATATCTGTAAAATTACACAAGTATTGATTGGCACCAACTTTTTACTAGAGACATAAAACAGGAGATGATTAAAAGTGTTCAAGATGGAAATCCAAATTTTCGCAACAAATAGGTTTAAATAGAGTACAATAGATGATCTAATTATAAAAGAAAAATATAATATCTAATCATAAAAAGGAAAAGATAGAAAATAATATTTAATCTAACCCTAAAGGGAATAAATAATTAAAAAAGATAAAAATACTATTTTACTAAAATTAACCTAAACCAACACTCCCCCTCAAGCTGGATTGTATATGGAATACAAGCCAAGGTTGGAGATAAATCTATCAGAATTGGTCATTGTGTTGATAATGCGCCAATTGAGATGATGATGTGAATTGAGATGATGCGCCGCCAACTGGGAAAACCGCTGCCAACTAGGATGAGTTCTGTTAGGACCAATTGGGATGAGTACTACCAGGGCCAATTGGATGAGTGCTTCCAGTGCCAATTGGATAAGTGCTGCTAGGGCCAAATTTGGGAAATTTGGTCAGGGGCCAATTTGGGAAATCTGGTCAGGGCAAATTGGGAAATTTGATAAGGGCCAATTGGAAGAGAGATGTCAGAGTCAACTGGGAAAAGAGATGTCAGCGTCAGCTGGGAAAGGAGTTGTCAGGGCGAACTGGGAAAGGAGATGTTAGTGCCAGCTAGGAAAAGAAATGCGAGATGCCAGGGCCAACTGGGAAAGGAGAATAGAGAAAAAATTCATTTGAAGGATTTTGTAGAAAAAAAAAGTTTTTAAAAGAGGATAAAAGATTGGTAGTGAGATTTTGGATTTTCTAGAGTTTTATAAAATGAGAACATAGAGGTTTGAAAGAACAAATTCTTAAAGGATTTGAAGGGGAAAGAAGAAGATTTTGGAGAAAGATTTGGAAGAAAAAACACAGAAGAAAACGGTGATTTTGGATTTTTTTTTGTTTTTTTTTTGTTGAGAAAAAAACGAAGAAGATTATGAAGAAGGAAGTTTAGGAGGGGAAAATAAAAGGTTAACCCAGATCGAAAGAAAAAATTTGAGGCTTTGATACCATGTTGAAAGATGGAAATTCAAATTCTCTAAATTCTTCATTTAATAATGAACACAACAATGGGTTTAAATAGAGTACAAGAGATGACCTAATTATAAAATAAAAATATAATCTCTAATCATAAAAAAGAAAAGATGACCTAATCATAAAAGGAAAAGATTCTACCTAGTTATAAAAGGAAAAGATAGAAAATAGTATTTAATCTAAACCTAAAGGAAATAAATAATTTTTTTTAAATAAACTATTTTACTAAAATTAACATACACCAACAAAAAGTCATGCCCTTGAATAGGCTACAACCCAAGATGACCTAATCATAGAGGATATTTAAGAAATTCTGGTTGTTGCCAGTCAATCAAGACCCGCCAAGTTAAGCTATCCCACATCATCAATATCTCACTGATTCTAATAGTTTTTTAATATATATAAAAAAATGCATAGAACTATGGGGCTTAAGAAAAAGAGAAGGGTGAGGCTTTTTTTTCAGGCGTACAATGCAAAAATGTTAACAAATTTTTATGTATGAAATAATATAAAATATTATGAAAACTAAGATAACAAAAAAATTCTAAGAAACTAGAGCTTTTTCAAGAGATTGTTTAAAAAAAGAAGGATTTTGAAGAATAAGAATACCTCAGGCGAGGCGTCCTCCTCGAAAATTTTGTAAAGCTTTTTAGAAACTGTTCTATCTCCATCAAATATAATCCTACTTCTAAGTTCTAACCTTCCAAAAACTCAAGGAATCAAGTAGATAATATACCACTAAAGAGTAACAGCCTTAGCCTTATTGAAGGTGGATAAAGGGTACTCTAAAAAAAGGATTGGAACTCTCGAGAATTGCAGATAAAAGATAGTTAACTCATTGAAATTTTTAATAATTGTCACCACAATATATGAGCTTAGCTCACAGTTCACAGTTCCTGAATATCAAAAATGGACAAACTCACTCAAGAATATACGAGGACTCATTCATAAACCGTATCATTCCATCTTCAAAAACATTGTGTGCAACCTGCAAGTAAATGAGTATGCATATTCTTTTTTAGCCAATGCAACACGCCTTTAATTAAACATGGTCGTAGGAGCAAGATAACTAAATTTATCCACAGCATTGATGAGCAGAACAAGCACACTAAAAGAGCATATAATCCATATCTTGACCTCACAAGCAAATTGAAGCAACTATATATTTTTTAGTACAAATGGCAACCTATAAAGAACATGCACATTTAAAACGATAAGTGTCAGTGTCGGACACAGGTCCAAAACAAGCGCACCTTGAAGTGCCATAGATACGTGATCGACACGTCGTTTTGCATGTCCTATGTTCTAATACTTCTTATTATCTGGTCCCTAAGGGATGACACAGTGATTGAAAACTTGGACTTTGAAGGTGTGTTGTCCTCAAGGTCTCAGGTTCGAGACTCACCTGTGACATTTATTTGTAAACACCTCTCGTGTCTCCATTCCTTCGATGTCTCCCGGTACCTAGCCCAGGGATAAGCGTGGTTATCCCGGGTATAGTGGAGCGAAACTCCGATTTCCCACTTTAAAAAAAATAAAAATATTAGAGAATACGGGTTCCACCTCAAAACCAATTGGCAATGAAGGGAGTAACTCATATGTCTTATAAATTGATATTGGACTCTCCCACTTTCCAATATAGGATATTTGTGAGATCCTAACATGCCCCCTCAAGATGGTGCCTCTTTTGGGCTCATCATTCTTGAATCGGATCTCAATTTCATTCTTATTGGACCGATACCCGTTTGGGCTTTATGGGCTCTTATACCATATTAGAGAATATGGGGTTCCACCTCAAAACCAATTGGCAATGAGGGGAGTAACCCATATGTCTTATAAATTGATATTGGACTCTCCCACTTTCCAATGTGGGATATTTGTGAGATCCTAACAAAAAATAAAAATATTTCTTATTATCTGGCACATGGTGACACGCTTGGTGATACATAAAATTGCAAAACCTTAAAACAAGTATAGATTCTTTAACAAACCCATCCACCGCCCAATCTTAATGAAGTCCGTTTATGGTTTTTTTCTCTACATTTGAAATATTAATTATGATTTTGTGAAATCGTCTTCTTTTCCCCACGATAAACACCAAACCAAACCCATCCACCACCATTACTCCAGCCTTCACCATCACACTTTCTCCCCATCACAACCGTCGACGACTATTTCACATCCATCGTTATCCATTGTTCTCAACTTACCAGTGACTTCCCATCCATTGTTCTCCACCCCTGCCGACTTCTTAGTCATTTCTTATGTCTTCTTAATTCTTCAATCCTTCCAAATTATTGAAGAGGACAATAATGAAAATGTGTAGAAGGCTTGGCTTGTTTAATGCTACTATGATACGATCCGGACCTTGGAGTTTTAGGAATATTAGTATTAGTATTCATTATTGATTAATTAATTGTTATTTCAATTGTATTGGGCTTTTGGGCCTTATTAGAGAGTATTATTCAATTAGGGGTTTACTTGGAGAACAAGTAAAAGGCTAGGGTTTAGAGTCATTATAAATAGGAGAAGTTAGGTCTTTATTATGCATCAATTGAATTGTCGTCTTTGTACTCAGGGCTCTTTGAGAGATTCTCTCGAGAGATTTATCGTAGTTTAATATAAAGTGTGGTAGATTCTATCATTTTGGTATCAGAGTCGTTTACCGATCCGGAATGGTTTCGACTAAGATGGAAACAAGGATGCAAGGTTGGGAAGAAAGCTCGGCCGAATTGTCCAAGAAACAACAAGAAACGGAAGCAAGGCTTGACTCATTGGAAGAACGATTAGATCAAAAGATTGATTCGAAGTTCGAACAACAAGATGCGAAATTTAACTCACAAATCGAACAAATAAATCGGAATATTCAGATATTGATGGAACGCATCCCGGGGCTGCCGGTTAATGAATTGAACCTAGTGGCCAAGGAGAAAGCAACCGCGAGCGAAACCCTAGGAGACAGCAACGTCGTCGGGTCGGCTGCGGCAGAGGGAGACGGCGGTTTGGCGGGCGGGCCGACTAGACGCACGGGTGGCAGGGAAGGTGGGGGCGGCGCGAGCGGAGAGGGTTGGGCCTCGGTCGGGGGCGCTGCCGACGACACGGGTAGGCTAGGGCTGGGCCGCACGGACTGGGGACGCGATGCGGGTTCGGGCTCGGGCGACGCAGGCTGGGGTCGTGGGGCGTGCTGGGGCGCGGGCTCGAGTGGGGCAGGCTGGAGAGCAGGCGGCTCGGGTGGTGCAGGCTTGGGCGAGAGGGGCGTGGCCGACGCAACCTGGGGCGGGGGCGTGGGCGACAGGGGTATCGGGTTGGGCGTGGGCAGAGGCAACGTGGGCGGGCGAGGGTGGGCTCGAAACCGGGCAGCGACGGGCGTGGCTCGGGTGCGGGTTGGCCGGGACGGGGTGGGCTGGCCGGACCGGGTCGGGTCGGGTCAGTCGGGTTGGACCGAAGGACGGAAATTCAGGGGAATTCTGACGGAAATAGGGGCACCGGGCCAGATTGTGATCGACGAGGAGTGCTCCGAGGTGATTGGGGAGGAGATGGGTTGTCAGAAGAGAGAAGGGTGCGCATCGGTTATGACAGGCAGCTAGCACATGACGATTGGAACGATCGTGGTTGGGGTGACAGTTCTCGAAATACGGGACGGGAATTTGGGCGGAGGGGAGAAGAAAGATTTGAACGGGGAGGCCAGAGAGCAGTAAAAAGGGAGGGACCGGGATGTGACAGGAGATTTAGAAAATTGGAGATGCCGATTTTCAAGGGTCTTCTTGATGAGGATCCGGTAGGATGGTTGAGTCGGGTCGAGCGTTATTTCCTAGTAAACAAGTTGACTGAATATGAAGGGGTTGAGGCAGCAGGGTTATGTTTGGAAGGGGAGGCATTGGAGTGGCTTCAGTATGAGGAGGACCGTGCTCCTTTTCGTTCGTGGAACGAATTCAAAGATGGGTTGTTGGAGCGTTTCCAACCGGTGGCACAGGCCAATAAGTATGCCAACTTCATGAGTTTGAAGCAAATAGGAACGGTGAAGTAATATCGCCGGAGCTTTGAGCGCTTTGCTAAGGGAATGTGCGATATCGTATGAGTGCATTGGAGGAAGTGGGAAAGTGGGTGAAAGAGGAGATACGGAGCGCGATGCGTAAACTACGACCAGTGGGCATTGAAGAGAAAATGTTTATGGCCCAAGTGATTGAGGATGATTTTGTTTTTCAGGCTGCCCAAAACAAGGGAAGTACTTCTGCAACAGTTAAAGTAGGAACGATTGGATCGGGAACTGGAAGCACAGAGATTTTGTCCCACAGGACTACAACCGTTCATCCGACGTCTTGTAAAAAACTCACTGAAGCCGAAATTCGAGCTAGGAAGGACAAAGGGTTATGTTTCCGCTGTGATGAACAATTTGTCCCAGGACATCGTTGTAAGAAGAAAGAGCTTCAGAATTTGGATGTGTGGGTCGTTCGGGATGCGCACGATTACCGGGATGTTGAGGTGGCTGAATTTTTGCCAGAAGATGGAGCTGCAGAAGGTGGCATCGGAGATGGAACACCTTGAGGACAAGGTGGCTCTTGGGGGGGAAAGTATTGATACGATCCGAACCTTGGAGTTTTAGGAATATTAGTATTAGTATTCATTATTGCATTTAAATAACTATTGCTCTAAATAGTCAAGTTTAATTATTTATAAAAAATTTCCTCAACTCTTCAATGCTGGAGCAAAATTTTAATGGATCGCGAGATTTATTTTTTTGTGAAGAACCAAGACTTCAATTCGAGTAAATTCATTAAGTTTAGAAATTTAATTTCGCGGAATCTTTAAGCTGTACATTACTATCTTCCATGTTAGTTGATTTCTATCATTTACAAATGTGATCGACTTCTATCACTTAAAAAACTGATTAATTTATATCATCATTAAAAAAATGACTTCTATCGCTAACAAAAATTATTGATTTCGATCACTTAAAAAACTTCTATCAATTGAACTAATTGAATTAAATCTTATTGAAGACAATGGAATTGGCAATTAATGTAACGACCCGAAATTTCCAACTAGATAATTAAGGGTAATTACCATGCATGCGGAATTTTCTCGACTCAGTTACAACTAATAAGACTGAGTTTTATGCAAAAATAAATAATTTTATTAAAATATAAGAAAACAATTTGATGAAATGCTTTTTAAAACATTTACAAAGAATTTTATTAACATGATCGCGAAAAACATGGAATTTTACATCACTCTATAACTAATGCAGAATAAAAGAGTCCCGACCATGCCTATGATCTTCTCAACTCGTCTCAGTCAACCACCACGACATGCTTCGAATTCCTGAAAAATTGTTAAATATAAAGGATGAGTTTCGAGAAACCCAGTAAGGAAACCCCCTTATAGGGTATTACACGTGATCAACCATTACTAATATAAACATCAGAAATATCATAGCAATTCAAACAAACATTCAAACTCCAAGTCACAAAGTAAATAATAGTATAAAATAAGTTATCACAACAAGCAATTAATATAATTGATAACTCTCAAGAATTAAGAGTTAAAATAGCTTAATTAAGATATTTTTTAATGAAATTAATTTAAATGTTGCAAGAAAATTCGCCCTTTGTGGACTCAAACCATGCTTAAGCGAACATCTGGACAAAAGTCTGTCAAGAGCGAAAGCGAACAAAAAAGTAGCGAAATAGCACGAATTCAAGTAAAAATGTGGTTATCTTTAAAGAAGAACTGATACTTGTATTCTTGTGCAGGACATCCAAGTTAAGAGGCAGGAACAAAGAAGAAAGAACTTGCGCTTATGACACGATTGCAAAACTGAAGCCCGCCAGATTGTGAAAGAAGCAAACCTACGTTCGCTCGAGTAAAGCTCTGCGAAGCATCCAGCCTAGATTAACGAAAATATCTCTCAAAAGGGACGCATAGCAACAATCAGTGCTCTTAAACTAATCTCAACCATCCATCTTGTCGGCCCTAATACACCAGAAAAATCAAAAGTCATAGCAGCCTTTGGCAGAGAGGATATCAGAGCAGCTTTTGGCCGGATCGCATCGTGGAGTAGAGGATAAAGCGAATCCGGTCGGGAGTTCTATAAAAGGAGCGAGTTTCATCAAATTCAGTGTCAAATTTTCTCCAACGTTTTCTCTCTAGTTTTCAATGCTCCGATCATATTTTTCGACCAAGCTTTGTTCCTTAGTAGATTTCAGCCGTTGGAGCAGTTTTGCCGGGCTTAGTTGTAGTGTTTTTGCGTTCTTGTTTCTAAAGTTTTCTTGTTGCAAAACTCTGTAACCAACTATTAACGACTGGAGCATGTTTCTTATCTTTATTTCGTCTTAAGCATGTTTTTCACCAGAATGTGTAACTAAATCTGTTGTCGGTAGGTTAAGGGGAAGTAAGGAAATCGCATAAGCGAAATGATTAGAGAAGTGAAAGTGTTGCATGTGAACGTCATTTATTGTACGTTTTTCTTTTAGCCATTTGTATAAACTCTATGCTCAGTCGAGAGGCTGGGACGGAGCGAACCTGTATGCATCACTTGAAAAGCGAACACTTAGAGATAAGAATCGCTTATAGCTAACTGTGGTTTTCGGTTGTGGTTGAACTCGGAGAGAGCTAGGTAAGTGCTCGAGAGAGCCATTGTCGAAGCTCTAGAAGACTTAAGGCCCCACTTTTAGTGTAATCTTTCGCTAGTTGCCTCGGGTACGCGAAGCCCTGAAAACCCGATCCTTTAGATACTAAGTCCAATTGTTAGCATATCATATCGTGTTACTTTTGTTGGTTACATCACATCAATTACTTTGTTATCATATTGGTTACTTTTCACTCTTGCACGAAAACAAGTTTAAACACAGCGAAAGTATGGAGAATGACTTTTACTTGATTTAAAGCTTGCTACAACAAGGACTGTGTACACTTGCACAATCTTTGGCAAAACACCTTCACAAATTTTGTTTGGATTACATTAAAGATTTCTCTTTGGCGAAATCTAAGACCAAGCCACGTCATCATTCCGTATATAATTATTTTTATAAATTGTGTGTTGATATTTCTTACCAACAATAATACACATAAATAATGACAAATAAAGTGTTACACATACTAACAATCAACCATCAATATATATAAATATAAGAACAACCTTAACAAGCATCTAGCCCTAACTAAATGGGATATAGACCCTCCCATAGGATCCCGCTAGCTCACAATATGGATATGAGATAAAAACCCTCTCATTAGGGCCCGCTAGCCCGTAGTATGAAAAATAAGGAGATTAGCAAACCCACCCAACATTTACAAGGATCAGCAAACCAAAGTAGGTGATATCGCATGGACCAACAAGTCTGAATAAATAGTAGAGACCAGCAAGTCTTTATAACTAAAAGCATGGACCAGCAAGTCCGAATAAATACCAATAAACCTCTTTGATATTTGAGGATTTATGTGTTGAAGTTAAAGGATAAGAAATCACAAGAAAATTATAAACTCAAATCCCATCCAATAAACCTATTTGATAAATTTAACTAATTCCAACTAAGAACTACGTATTAATATCTATAATAACAAACACCCAAATATTGACTATTATGCCTCAATCTTATCTCACACACCAAAATCACAAGCTCATACTTCAACGCTTAATTTTGTTCAATTCTTACAACTTCATAATCTTAATCTCAAATTATTAGCTAATCCTGAAAATCACAACCTCCTACTGTTCAAGTTAAAGTAAAATAAATAAATCAACAACATACGACAATCAAACAATTATGTTACATATCAAATTAACAATCATGTATGATAATCTAATAAAAATATTAAGTAAAGATTAATCAAGAGATTTTGCCACAAACCACATATAAGAAGTTAGTTTTCCTTACCTTAAACTTTCTAAATTGATCAATTAAGAATTTGACAAAAATCACCTCTCCAAACTTCATTATCAAGCCACCATATATAAGTTGTAAATTCAAGAAGTAAAAACGGTACTGCACGAAAATAAGAATCAGAGTGTAGGCATGGGAGTTGCTTCACGAAGTTAGATAATGAGGGAGAAAAGCATTGTGGGTTGAATGAGAGTTTTCTTTTGTTTTTTTTAAAGAACTTATGGGTTTTTATTCATCAAGTCAATTCCTTGATTGACTGAGAAAAGACAATTTTCTTATATTAAATCCTAGTTTTTTTAATATCTTTTGTGTACTTTAAAGATAATAATGGTAGTTAAAGATTCCCTTGTTTTAAAAGGAAAATTTTGAAATCCGTAAATATAATAACATTAAAGTCAAAACCAATTTAAATTCTAAAATATTAGGGATTTAGTTAAAATATAACTCATAAACTAATTTAATAAAATCCTAATTAAATTTGTTAAATTAAATAAGATATAATTTTGAAATACTTTCAAATTGTGGGGCATTACAATTAAAAAATTTAATTGATTTTTTTTTCTTTTGCTTTCAATCATTTTTCTCTCTCTTTTTTTTGGGGTTTTAATCATTTTCTGATTTGAGTTTCAATTAGTTTTTGTTTTGGGTTTCAATCAATTTTTTGTTTGAGCTACTATCACACACACGTTTTATTGTTGCCTTACTGGATTTCTTTCACACACACGTCATACAATGATATGCTTAATAACATTTTTGTACAATGATTGAAAATAGTACATTAGATTTCATTCAATCAATGAAATAAAGCTAATCAATTATATTAGTACTGTAAGGACTCGACCCAAATCAGGGTATAAGCCTAAGTCCTTAACTCTAAATGCATGAAAACAATGTTCGACACTTAGGGCATGTATAATTAAATCTGGTAAAACGATGTTATTGAAATCCACTAAAGAACAAGTTTATAAAAACCATAAAATTCGATCAAAGTGTCATTGGGTACCCAACAGTCAAAACAGAAAAGCTTGAGTAAATATGTACAACTTATCATGCCCCTAAATAGTTCATGCAGAAGGAATAAATTAAAAAGACTCTAAACAAAGTGATGCATCAAGTCCCATGGTCATTTCCAGCTCCGTCGATCATCTATCTCGGTACAGTCTAGTAGTACCTGTGGGGATTCCACAGTGGAAAGGGTGAGTTTTCGCAAACTCAATAAGGCTTCCCCAGCTCGGGGACAAACATGCACAAGAATACAAACATCAGCAAACAAGTATGATCAGTAACATAACCGAAGGGTGTACAAAACCCAAGTTCCTGGGTGCTAGGTCAAGAAACCTCGTCTTTGACGAGCACCACGCAGAGCAGTCTAAGGATCGTAGACCCAAGACAAACAGCTCACAAGAGTCCACTGACTCGAGAGCGATCTAGCATCCTACTCTAGAGGGAACTTGTGAGTCGAGCAACCTGTTGGCCCTAGGCCTCGTACCCACGGCGAGAGGTGGTGCCACACCAATCACCAAGGAACCATATCAGGCCCATACCACCTTCCTGGATAGAGCCTAGGCTACTAGTAGAAACCATCCAGGGCCGTGAGCCTGGCCGGCCGACCATCCACGGAAGTACTGCGGAGCGAGAGAATATCACCTCAAGTTAGGGTGTGAGCCCGAACCTCATCCTCCACACCCACCTACTAGTCTCCTCTATCAGGTCTTCATAAATCGTTTGGGTCCAAACGAGGCATCAAGCGGTGCATCAAACATCATGCAAGTCCATATCAGGACAATCATGCAACCACATGCAACTTGACCATATCAGGCAACCATACATGAATCATGCATCACTAGTCATACAAGAGACATGACATGAATGTATATGCTCTCGATGCAATGCACATGGTCATGCTACAACCACATATATCAACTAAGGCGAATAAACCAACACATGTATTAACCACAAGTCCTCGGGAAGTGGGTAAAGGGTCCCTTACCTTGGCCAATCCACTAACAGCTCTCCATGAATCCACTAGAAGCATCCACTAGCCAAACATAACTCCGAGCCCTAAAACGAACAAACTGGTCAAAACTAGCACCTTAGACCATCAAAATGGGATTCAGAATATCGAATTTATCAAGCTAGGAAGAACCTCGAAAAAAGTGTCCTAGAGACACCCGGTGGCTACATGTGCCTCACAAACTCGGCTCGATGAACCGAAAATGGTTCGGGTCAAATCTAGTCAACAAAAGTCAATGGGTCAAAACTCATCATTTTACCCAAGCCAAACACCCATTAAACTCGAGTCATACAACACTAGACCCATAGCCAAACACACCTTAATTTCACAACTTAAATAAATTTACACCTTTAGCCAAACAAGTTTGACCATCACTTGAATATTTAAAAACTAGCAAACAAACATCCATTAATCTTCATTTAAAATAACCTCACAAACATTCTTTATCCATACTTTAAATAGTCCTAAACTTAACCAAACAGCCCTTAAAACCTCTTTTTTTTTTTTTAATACTTTAATTCCTTAGTCAAACAAGCATAAACCACCATTTAAGTAACTTTGAAACCAAACAAGCTTTAAATCACATTTAAGTATCCATACCCCAAGTATCCATGATTTTAATAACTTTAAACTTGCAAATAAACAACCTTTATTCCTCATTTAAATAACCATAAACCAACAAACAAACACCACCTAACCATAACTTGAATAGCATAAACCAGCAGCCAAACATACTTATCCATAACTTAAATAACTTAGAACCTGTAACCAAACACCATTAATCCACCATTTGAATGACCATAATCCAACAAACAAACATGATTAGTCCTTCATTTAAATATCCCAACACTAATAACCAAACAGTCCCTATTCCTCATTGAAATAACCTTATCCCAACTTAGAATGACTTCAACCTCATTTTAAGACGATTTTAACACAATCCAAACAAATAGCTTGTCCACTAAACCAAACATCCATAAATTATTATTATTATTTATTTTTTTATTTTTTAAAAGCTTCAAACCCCCTAACCAAACAACCATCTTCTTCCCCATTTCAATTAGGATTTAAGCAAAACTAAACCATGGAGATGAAGAATAGCTCACCTGCAATTGGGCTCATGGCGGCTGTTGACCGGAACGGCGGCAACGACAGCATCTTCTCCGACCAACCCACAAACCCATGCGAACTCGGCAGATCGAACCCACAGTCGCGTCAGCACTATCGTCTTCCCCTGCTCGCAATGACTTCGGCCAAACCCAGCTGTAGAACCCACCGCGATGAAGAAAAGCGACTACAAACGTCGCAGGCGACGAACTAAGCATGAACCCAGCTGTGGACACCCAACGTGCGACTCCTCGAAGGCTACAATCCAACCCACAAATTGAACCACACACGACGAGCTCGGCTGGAAGACCTGCTTGGACTACACGGCGACGACGCAGCTGGTCTGAACCTACGACGAATCGAGCCCACGCGGCGGCTAATCGTCGAACTCCAGCGAGCCTCACAGCAAAGAAGATGATGAACAGTGATGCGTGCACAGTGGATTTCAGACTTAGGGATTCCAAAATTGTTTTAAATACTAGGTGTTGAAAGACAAACTTGCCCTTCCTATCCAACATAACTACCAAATGCCCTTCAAATAAAACCCAACAAAATTGGGTTATTACAATATTCCCCCCTTAGAAAACTTTCGTCCTCGAAACACTAGGACGGATGAAGCCACTACCAAACGATTCCTGCAAATGAACCTTCAAGTTCTTTTAACTCCATCGGGGTATCCATAAACATAAGCCTCAAGATGAGGTCATTCCCCAGCTCAAAGTTGCCCAAAAAGAACACTGCTCGGGGCGGAGGCAATCTTGTCAGATCCTCTAGAAACACATTGGCGAACTTTATCACTACTAGAATTGAACTGACAGCCCACTCAAAACTTTATGCTCCTAATAGTGCGGTAAGAAAGCCCACACTTAATTAGCTAACTGCTTCCTCACCTTCTAGAACGAAATCGACAAGAGACTCTCTCTTACTTCTTGTCTTCGAACTAACAACTTAACTTTCTAAAATGCATGAAGAACACTATCTTACACTGCTAGAAATCACCAAAATGGTTCTTTGGCAAACACGCCAAACCAAGAATCAAATCTGACCCACTTGCAGGCAACCATGGGCGACATCTGGCGATTCTCCAAACACACTCGCTAACTGGCTTGACTTCAAACTCATCAAATCTTTAAACTTGCTGCTGACTCCCAAACCTAGACGATATGGTAGTCTCAAACTTTCTCTCTTGCCAAACAACATGAGTAACATCCTTGGCAAAACTTGCAAGTCCAATCAGTTTATCTCATAAACTGCATTGCGTCACTCCCCTACTGAAATTAGAAGAACAGAACTAACACCCTCTGCTTATCAATATTTGGCAAGCCAATCGAGAAAAACTTTCTAAGGTCAATCAACTCTGAAACGGTCGAACCCTCTAGGTGAAAATCACCACAAACCATCGTCAGACCTTTGTCTTGAACTCTCAAGTGAACCATCACGTTGAATCTTTTACCCCTTTGGGCAAACTTGGTGGTTGAAGAACATCTTGAATAGTGACAACCACGCCTCTACTACTAAGGAGAGTTTAGATAGTCCAACAAAGTCGTACGGATCCCACTTCTTAAACTCTTCTAAGATCTTTGAAAATTATGCAATTCCTATCACTGCACCTAACCTGCGCATCGGTAATTGGTGTAGACGCCTAAGCAACATCTTGCCTGATCTGAAAATCATCGATCAACTGCTAATTAACATGCATGCAACGAACACTCAGCTTCCAACCTAATTCTTGCAACTGCAGCAATTGTCAACAATATTGGGTGTCTCTACTGCTCAACTCTGGGATGCACCTCAAGATTTATGCATCTCTTGCGCTTAAAAGCTCGAACTGCTCCATGACTCTTGAACTTTTAATATCACTTTTAGTAGCTCTACTAGGTATCTCCACACTTTACAACAGTCTCATGGACATCTAAGTCCCATCCACAAACTCCAGGCTAGCAAGTATGTGACATAATGAAATAAAAATGCAATGCAATGCAACATAGCTGATCATACTAAACAGGCTACAAAACCTTAACCTCCCTACTAGAATACCTGATGTCGATCGGCAGTTGAACATCATGGGGACCAAAACAACAGCTTACGATGTAAGCTGGTCTACAGAATCTATGACTCTAAGTTCTAATACCAACTGTAAGGACTCGACCCAAATCACGGTATAAACCTAAGTCCTTAACTCTAAATGCATGAAAACAACGTTCGACACTTAGGGCATGTATAATTAAATCTGGTAAAACGATGTTATTGAAATCCACTAAAGAACAAGTTTATAAAAACCATAAAATTCGATCAAAGTGTCATTGGATACCCAACAGTCAAAACATAAAAGCTTGAGTAAATATGTACAACTTATCATGCCCATATGTTCATGCAGAAGGAATAAATTGAAAAGACTCTAAACAAAGTGATGCAGCAAGTCCCATGGTCATTTCCAGCTCCGTCGATCATCTATCTCGGTACAGTCTAGTAGTACCTGTGGGGATTTCACAGTGGAAAGGGTGAGTTTTCGCAAACTCAATAAGGCTTCCCCAGCTCAGGGACAAACATGCACAAGAATACAAACATCAGCAAACAAGTATGATTAGAAATATAATCGAAGGGTGTACAAAACCCAAGCTCCTGGGTGCTAGGTCAAGAAACCTTGTCTTTGACGAGCACCACGCAGAGCAGTCTAAGGATCGTGGACCCAAGACCAACAGCTCACAAGAGTCCACTAACTCGAGAGCGATCTGGCATCCTACCTCAGAGGGAACTGGTGAGTCGAGCAACCTGTTGGCCCCAGGCCTCGTACCCACGACGAGAGGTGGTGCAACACTAATCACCAAGGAACCATATCAGGCCCATACCACCTACCTGGAGAGAGCCTAGGCTACTAGTAGAAACCATCCAGGGCCGTGAGCCTGGCCGGCCGACCATCCACGAAAGTCCTGAGAAGCGAGAGAATATCACCTCAAGCTAGGGTGTGAGCCAGAATCTCATCGTCCACACCCACCTACTAGTCTCCTCTATCCGGTCTTCATGACTCGTTTGGGTCCAAACGAGGCATCAAGTCGTGCATCAAACATCATGCAAGTCCATATTAGGACAATCATGCAACTCGACCATATCAAGCAACCATACATGAATCATGCATCACTAGTCATACAAGAGACATGGCATGAATGTATATGCTCTCGATGCAATGCACATGGTCATGCTACAACCACACATATCAACTAATGCGAATAAACCAGCACATGTATTAACCACAGGTCCTCGGGCATAACTCTGAACCCTAAAACGAACAAACTGGTCAAAACTAGCACCTTAGACCATCAAAATCGGATTCAGAATATCGAATTTATCAAGCTAGGAAGAACCTCGAAAAAAGTGCCCTGGAGACACCCGGTGGCTACATGTGCCTCACAAACTCGGCTCGATGAACCGAAAATGGTTCGGGTCAAATCTAGTCAATAAAAGTCAATGGGTCAAAACTCATCATTTTACCCAAGCCAAACACCCATTAAACTCGAGTCATACAACACTAGACCCATAGCCAAACACACCTTAATTTCACAACTTAAATAAATTTACACATTTAGCCAAACAAGTTTGACCATCACTTGAATATTTTAAAACTAGCAAACAAACATCCATTAATCTTCATTTAAAATAACCTCACAAACACTCTTTATCCATACTTTAAATAGTCTTAAACTTAACCAAACAGCCCTTAAAACCTCTTTTTTTTAATACTTTAATTCCTTAGTCAAACAAGCATAAACCACCATTTAAGTAACTTTGAAACCAAACAAGCTTTAAATCACATTTAAGTATCCATACCCCAAGTATCCATGATTTTAATAACTTTAAACTTGCAAATAAACAACATTTATTCCTCATTTAAATAACCATAAACCAACAAACAAACACCACCTAACCATAACTTGAATAGCATAAACCAACAGCCAAACATACTTATCCATAACTTAAATAACTTAGAACCTGTAACCAAACATCATTAATCCACCATTTGAATGACCATAATCCAACAAACAAACATGATTAATCCTTCATCTAAATATCCCAACACTAATAACCAAACAGTCCATATTTCTCATTTAAATAACCTTATCCCAACTTAGAATGACTTCAACCTCATTTTAAGATGATTTTAACACAATCCAAACAAATAGCTTGTCCAGTAAACCAAACATCCATAAATTATTATTATTTTTTTATTTGTTTTTAAAAGCTTCAAACCCCCTAACCAAACAACCATCTTCTTCCCCATTTCAATTAGGATTTAAGCAAAACTAAACCATGGAGATGAAGAATAGCTCACCTGCAATTGGGCTCATGGCGGCTGTTGACTGGAACAGCGACGACGACAATATCTTCTCCGACCAACCCACGAACCCACGCGAACTCGGCAGATCGAACCCATAGTGGCGTCGGCACTATCGTCTTCCCCTGCTCACAACGACTCCGGCCAAACCCAACTGTAGAACCCACCGCGAAGAAGAAAAGCGACTACAAATGCCGCCGACGACGAACTACGCATGAACCCAGCTGCAGACACACAACGTGCGACCCTTGGAAGGCTACAATCGACCCCACTAATTGAACCACACACGGCGAGCTCGGCTGGAAGACCTGCTTGGACCACAAGGCGACGTCGCAGCTGGTCTGAACCTACGGCGAATCGAGCCCACGCGGCGGCTAATCGTCGAACTCCAGCGAGCCTCACAGCGAAGAAGATGATGAACAGTGCGGCGTGCACAGTGGATTTTAGATCTAGGGATTTCAAAATTATTTTAAATACTAGGTGTTGAAAGACAAACTTCCCCTCCTATCCAACATAACTACCAAATGCCCTTTTTACCTTTTATTCAAATAAATCAAATAAAACCCAACAAAATTGGGTTCTTACATTAGTGTTATTTATTTCATTCCATCAATAAAATAGATTGAAAAACTATGACTAAATACATTATTTTCCATTTATTGAATTCATCTATTTCAAATAGTTGGCCGATGTTTAAACATTTGAATTGATAAGCATACATATGATTTGTATGCCTTTTAATCTCTAATACATTGTAACACAACTCATCTACAGCTAATTTTGTTGTTTTCTCTATATTATAAATATCTTATTGGGGATTTTACATGTATAGCAAAAAATAATAATAATAATAATAACACATTTTAAAAAGTATTTCATATATAGCACAAAAATGGGTGGTTCTTGTAAAATGAACAAAATGTCCCCATTTAACTAGTTTTTACTTGAAAACCTTCAATCGATTTTTCCTTGATAGCCTTCAATCAATTTTTCGTTGATAGCCTTCAATGACTTTAGCTGATAGTCTTCAATCACTTTAATTGATAGCCTTCAATCACTTTAGTTGATAGCCTTCAATCACTTCAATTGATAGTCTTTAATCACTTCAGCCGATAACTCTCAATCGCTTTGGCTAATAACCTTTAATTTGTTTAGCTTATAACCTTCAATCATTTGAATGGTGTACAAATTCACATCTCCTTCCATGAGATTCCCAAATCCTCTATAAAATCTCAATCGTAAGTAATACAAGAAAAATAAAATGAAACATGAAAAACATTGTCGATCATCACTCCGATCAATTAAGTGAAAATGAGTGAAGTTATTGAAACCTATTAGTTAAATGATGGAAGACAAATCACTATGTTTCTTATTATCTTATCTATGACTCATCCTCTCCTCTTCAATCTCCTTCTCCCTCCCATCACTCGAACTTCTTTGTCATCATCAAACTCCAATCAAGTTTCCGATCTTCACCTCAAAGAGGAGAGAATTAGCCATTGCAAAGTAAAAAGAAAATAAAAGTTAAAATGGTCGGTTTGGAAAACGACACCTCAACAATTTCCGTCTAGAAAATGTCGTCGAATTTCGTTGCTCAATTTAGACCCAAAAGAAACAAAAATGTTTTTTTTAAAAAAAAATACAAATTTTAACAAAAGTGTTAAGAAAACTTGTGTGTTCAAAGACATAATTTCCATAGACATAATTAGTGCAACTTAGTTAAATGAGTTTATTTTTCTTTTATTTAGATATTTAATATGTTAGACTTAATCAAGTCAAAATGCCTTAGTTGTTTCTATTTTTATGTTTAGTGGGTTAAGTAGTTATTTCTTATTTTAGTAAAATGTGAGTTAAGAAGTTGAGAACTTTGTAGAAAGGTTGTTTAATCCTATGTTATAAATAAGCCTTGTAATTGACAATTCCAGGTATCGCATTCTTGGAAAATCCAGCTAATACAAGTTGCATTTGATTTCAAATTGTTTTGTATTCTTTTCATCTTAAAGCTTCTCTAGTGTTTTGTTTTATGGTTTAAGAGCCAAGTTGATCAAACTTTATTATCTGCAACAATGGAGATGGAAAATAACGGAAATACGTAATATGGAATGGAGAAACTTACGGAAACAATTATAAGTATTGGAGAATGTGTATGGAGGCATACCTTCAAGGTCAAGATCTGTGGGAGCTAGTAGCTGGTGCTGACACAGAAATTCCTGAAAATGTTGAACCACGACGGACGTGGAAGATCTAGTATGGGAAGGCTCTTTTTGGCACCGAGAACATCTATTTGCAAAGAGTTTATTCATCATGTTCGTGATGAAAGCTCTCCAAAAGTAGTTTGGAAAATTCTTGAAAAGTTGTTTACCTAAAAGCATACTGCAAGGTTGCAATTTTTTGAGAACGAGTTGGCAATGTTAAAGCAAGAAGGTATGTCAACTTCAGAATATTTTTTACGAGTTAAAAATATTTGTGCTAAGATTTCAGAAATAGATACGGATGAGAAGATTAGTGAATCTCGCCTATGTCGCTATCTTATTCACGGCTTGAAGAAGAAGCATGGACCTTTTGTCACTTCTATTCAAAGGTGGTCAACGCAACCTTCAGTTGTATAGTTAGAGAATTTGCTTTCTAACCAGGAAGCTTTGGAAAAATAAATGCTAAAGAATTTTGATACTGACGATGTTCTATTTTCAAGAGAAGTCTAATAAGAAGTATATGTATGAGAACAAGAATAAAGAAAAAGGTGATTCCAATGCAGAAAAAGGTGGCAATTCAGAGAGCAAAAAATCTAACAAATGTTTTAGGTGTGGGAAGATTGGCCATATCAAGATAAATTGTAGGGTGAAGCTTGCCAAGGCAAATGTTGCTTGCTCAAATGAAGACGACGATCATCTCAAATGGAAACATTATTTTTCTATTGAGGCTGTTGAGCAAAAGTTAACTCAAATCTTTGCCAATTATGCTGACAACAAGAAGGCAGAGTGGATTATAGACTCTGGTTGTTCTCACCATGTGACTGGAATAATACATTATTCTCAGACATTCATGAACATCGTGAAAACTGAGTTATTATTACTGCTGATAACTCTACTTATCCAGTTACAAGTGAAGGTGTTGTGATGATAGATGTTGGTGATGATCCAATTACAAAACAGGTAAAATTGGATAATGTCTATCATGTTCCAGGTTTGACGAAAAATTTAGTTTCAGTCCCCCCAAATTACTGATACTAGAAAATATGTCTTGTTTGGTCCAAAAGATGTCAAAATTCTTGAAATTTTGAATCAAATATCTGCTGATGTTATTTTTACTGGAGAGAAGAAAAGATCTTTATTTGTTTTGTCAGCTGAAGAAGCCTATGTGAAGAAAAAAAGTCAAACTGAGAATGCTGCAATTTGGCATGCTCGCTTCATTCATGTAGGCTACCAATTGTTGTAACAGATTTCCTCCAAAAAGCTTGTAGATGGAATGCTAACTTTGAAGAATGTGCATGAAGATGTGATTTGTCAAAGCTGCCAATATGGCAAATCTCATCGCCTTCTTTTCAAAAGATCGTCAAATCAAAAATCCACATTATTTGAGTTGGCCAATACAGATTTGATGGGACCAATAAGAACGTCGAGTTATAGCAGTCATCCTTATGTTAAGGTGTTGGTGGATGATCACTCAAGATTTACTTGGGTGAAATTTTTGAAAGAGAAAAAGGAAGCATTATCCAAATTTGTGGAGTTCAAAGAAGCTGTTGAAAAAGAATTTGGGAAGAAAATAAAATGTCTCCAGAGTGACAATGGTGGGGAGTATATGTCAGATGACTTCTTCCAATATTGTCATAGCAATAGTATTCTTCGTCAAATGACTTGTCCTAACACTCCTCAACAAAATGGAGTTGCAGAAAGGAAGCTTGTCTATCTTGCTTCAATCTATCTTTCATGGCTGCATGATAAGAATCTTCCTCGGGAGCTTTGGGCAGAAGCCATTCAATGTGCATGCCATGTAATCAATAGGCTACCTCCTTGGTCAGGTACAAAACAATCTCCATTTGAGATTTTATATGGTGAGAAGCCAAATGTTAATTATTTTTGGGTATTTGGTTCTATTTGCTTTGTCCATGTTCCCAAATCAAATAGAACAAAACTTGACCCAAAAGTAAGAAAATGTGTATTTTGTTGGCTATGATTTTCATAGAAAAGGTTGGAGGTGTATGGATCCAAAGACAAAGAAGTTTACTACTTCTAGAGATGTGGTGTTTGATGAAGTATCATCTCTATTTTCTACTAAAACGACTGTTGGTCTTGATGATGATCAAGTTAATTTAGAGCTTTTATTTCCTGATGAAAAGGTGCAAGCACTTTTTAATGAAGAAACAGAAATTGAACCTCCAGCTCACAATATTGCAAGCAAAGAAAATAGTACGCAACAAGCTATGAGAAGATCAACAAGGGAGAAAAGACAACCGGACTATCTCAAAGATTATGAGATCTAGAACTTAACAATTGTTCAGTTTACTACTTGTTTCTTTACAAGAGCATTAACTACAGAAGAACCAACAAGTTATGAAGAAGCAAAAGGTTGTCCAAATTGGGAAAGAGCAATGCAGGAGGAAGTTGAAGCTTTAGACAAGAATGAGACATGGGAATTGGTCCCCAAACCAAAAAAGTATGAGCCTATCACTTGCAAATGGGTTTTTCGCTTGCAAAAAAAAATATGATGGCACAATTGACAAGTTTAAAGCTCGTCTAGTTGCTCGTGGGTTTTCACAAAATTATGGATTTGACTATGAAGAGACATTTAGCCCAGTAGCAAAGATGGTGACGGTGAGGTCACTAATCTCACTTGCTGCTTTCAAGGATTGGAAATTATGGCAACATGACGTGAAGAACGCATTTCTTTATGGGGAGTTAGATCGTGAAGTATTTATGGAACAACCCATTGGCTTTGTCTCTAAGCAATTTCCAGATCATGTATGTCGATTGAAGAAAGCACTTTATGGTCTAAAGCAGGCTCCAAGAGCCTGGTATGGTAAATTTGCTCAGTACCTCATTTTTTGTGGTTTTAAGGTTTATGATTCAGATTCTAGTTTATTTATCAAATTATAATCAAATGTCCATATTCTAGTATTATTATATGTCATGATATGATAATAAGTGGAGACAACGAGTCCAAAATTTCTAACTTGACGAATAATTTGTCTATTCATTTTGAGATGAAAAATCTTGGAGAAATTGGATGTTTTCTTGGTTTAAAAGTGGAAAAATCAAATCAAGGTTACTTTGTTTCTCAAAAAGGCTATGCAAGGAGTCTTGTAACAGCCTAGTTTCCTATTCCAGTTTTCGAGGTGCCTTCGGGTCAAGATTCGGTTGTTTGGTTGGGTTTTAGAGCCGTTTGGCCCCTTAGGGGTATTTTGGTCTTTTGGCTCTCCGGGCAGGATTTGTGGTTTTCAGGGCTTCGAGGTAGCTCCTGCCTTTGTCGAGGCTTGTTTGTTGGTGGCTGCGAGTCCTGAGGTGTTTGGGCTAGTCGGTTGGATGCTCGGTTGTGGTTTGGGCTTTGGCAAAGTGATGGTTGGTTGTGTGCTTCTTTTTGGGATTCGAGCCGGGCCCTTAGTGTTGCTTTGGGAGTTGGATTTAAGTGAGTTTGATTTATTGGAAAAGATTGCTTCGGTCGGGTCTCGAAGGAGGAAGCCGGGAAATGGGATTTTGAGGTTTTAAAAGTGGATAAGGATGGAAAAATGGATAAAATCCCATATTTTCCTTTTTTTCCCTTTTTCCCATTTTTCCTTTTTATTTCCTTTTTTTCTTTTATTTTTCCCCAAATTCATTTTCTCTCTCTCTCTCTCTCTCTCTCTCTCCCCCCGAGCCCCCCACCTAGCCCGACCCAGTCCCCTTGGCTCTCCCAGCTCCAGCCCGAGCAGCCCAGCCCCATGCGCCGTCGCCCTCGCCCAGCCCGAGCCCCAGCTCGCCCAGGTCGCCCAGCGCCCTTGCCTTGCCCAGCCCGAGCCCTTGCCTCGCACAGTGTCGCCCAGCTCGCCTAGGCCGTCGCGTCGCCAGCCCGAGCTCGCCCAGCTCGTGTCCGTCCGCGCTCGAGTCGCCCAACCTTGAGCCGCGTCGCCCTGTGCCGAGCCCAGCTCGATCGCGGGTCCAGCGCTACCCAGCGTCGCGTGATCCCCGCGCGCCGTGTCGCGCTTTTGCCCTATAGATTGCCGCCGCGCGCCGCGCGCGCGCGCTGTGCGCGCGCGTGTCGCTCGCGTCGCGTCTGCAGCGGCAGCGCCCCTCCACACGCGCGGCTCGCGCCCGCCAGCGCCCAGCGCCCGGCCACGAGCCCATGCAGCTGCTGTCTGCGCCCATCACCGCCTAGCCGGCAAAATGGCGGCTCGTTCGCGTGTCAGCCGCGCCTCGTGAGTTGCTCCCGAGCCGAGCCCTGTTTATTTTATTATATTTAAGGCTATTTTATGATTATTGATGTGTTTGTTTGGCTCGATATAGGTTGCTCGGGTTCGATCGCAATTAATTTTATTGTGTGTTGTTGCCTTCCACCGGTAAGGATTTCTTCTGAGGAGTTGTGTGGGCCCCGCGATATTTTCATGATTTGCCTTGCTTGTTTGCCGATTGTTATGAGCATGATAATAATAGAGCGGCTTTGATTGATTTCGCTAGCATGTTTGCTTGATATTACATGTTAGTGCCATGCTAGGTTTGTTTCGCACAAACATGCTTGTGATTCCTGCGCTAAGCTCGTAGTATCATGCTAGGTAGTGTGATTGATGTCGGTCTTTGCTTGCTAGCCGGGAATCATTGCTTTTGCTCTGTACTCTTAGATAGAGTTGTAGGGTTTGTCATCAACCGCAGGTGAGCGGACATAACGTACTTTGTCCCCATCGATCGGGAGTAGTGTGCGAAGCATAACGTATCTTGCTTCCCAGGTCACTAAGGTGGATTTAGCTCAGTCGGGAATTGTAAAGACCCACCCAAAAGGGCACTAAATAGGCCTTTACCCCAATGCATGTGTTAAAAGGAAAAGACATGATGCAAATAAAGTTTTTTGATTCCCATTAAATCAAACATTCAAAATTCAATTGAGAACAATAAAGTCTATTGAAACTGTCCCTGTCTCCAAGTACATTTCACTGACAAATACATTTCAACGATTTACTCACGATCGAGAGATTTTATTAAAACATTTGGAACATTCTCAAATTCAATAAAGCGGGAATCCACAAAATCATTGAGAAAACATCCTAGGCTCTCGTGTCCGCTACATGCATTCAGTGGGGAAAATGAAAGACAAGAGTCATAGAAATAAAAAGTCGAGACGACAAAGACGTTCCCATGATCATAGCTCCTCCTTCACCATCCCGCCTCGCGCCATGGTTACTGAAAGATAAGTAAGGGTGAGTAACGAATTACTCAAGAAGAATCCCCAACGGGGTACAATACGATGCACATGGTCATCTAGATGAGTGTATGCAAGCTATGAATATAAACACGAATAGAGCACATAGCTTAAGTCCACACTTGGACCTCGGATGCCAACACGTGGTCTTAGTCGGAATAATCCACACCACACAATACGCCCTATACGAGAACCAAGTCTCGGCCTCACCGCTTCATCGTCGATCACGAAAGGTGCACTAGCTCAAGATCCCGAGGAGCTCTCCGGCCGTGCGTCAGAATGAGCGTAAGCATGCACCGCGCGTGCTCACTGCAGAACTATGGGGGTGCCGGTCTAGTGGCAAAGCCGCCCATGTCCGATCACCACGCCTAACTAAATCTCCGGATCGGTGTCACCGACATAGGGGTGTGAGACACGGACACGTGAACTATGTCGGCTGAACCACCGCACTTTGAGGCTAAGGAACCGGTCGTGGTAGGCTTACACCAGAAGCGGTCCTTGCCCTAACAGTGGCAATCAAGGGCTACGGCCGAACACGCCGAGGGCGTGCCGATCGTCGAGGGGCGAGGCAATGCCAAGTCATCATCCCGACCGTTGGGGCATTTACGATACCGCCACCCTCACCCAAGATTGCGGGGCCTACCGGTCGGGTTAGCTAAACCTAACGGGGTCGAGTGGACGGAGAACTCGTCTCGACGTCCCTGCCATGGATGCAAGATACTTTATGCATCAGGCCCGGATGATGCTACCTACCTACACTTTAACCTATCATATCAATAACATACAATCCAATACAATCCAAAACGTGCTCAACAGATACAACGAACCTAGCATGGTACTACGAAGCAAGAACAAATATGAGCATGCTAGAACGGAACAACCTAGCATGGGCTAACATGAGAGAACAACATACGAAGTCATGCTAGTCAGGAATTCAGAACAGAGCACCTAAACTATACATGCTGATAATCACAAACAAACATACAAACAACAATCACATAGGACATCGCAGGTCCACACAACTCCGTAAGAAATCCTTACCTTGGCCGGGAGGCAACTACACACAAAATCCTACGCTGCGATCGATCCCGAGCTAGCTAACGAGAACCTAACAAACACAATAGAAATCACAATCATAGCCCTAAAAATATAATAAAACAAGCAGGCTCGGCTTGGGGCACTCACACGGCACGACTGACACGCGGACGGGCAGCAAAGACGGCTGGCGGGTGGCTGGCGCCGACGGCGCTGCGAGGGGCGGTAGGGTCGGGCGCTGGCGCGCTGACAGACGCAGATGGGCGGCAGAGCTGGCGCGCGCGCGCGCGCGACGGCCGGCCGGGCGCAGCGACGGGCGCGATAAGCTGGAAGCGGACGGACCTGCGCGCGGCGCGCTGCGCGACGACGGGCGCTGGCGCGGCCGACGAAAGCGTCTGGACGCGCGATTCTCGCTGCGCAGGGCTCGACATGGCGATCTCGCTGGCGAGATCAGGTTGCGATAGGCTGTCTGCTCGGCGTCTCTTTGGCCGCGCGACAGGGCCGGGCGACTCGGCGATCTGGGCTTCTTCTTTGGTGCGATCCGGCCGGTGGGGGCGGCGGTGGAAATTTCTTTGGTGGGGCTCCTCTCGCAGCCGCAAACAAACATACACACACAACCACACTCTCCTATTTACATTCGGCCAAAGCAAGAACTCAAATCGGAGAAGACGAAGAGACGAAGAAACTTACCCGGAAAGACGATCGAACCACGGGCCGCAAAGGGGATGAAAATCGGCTTGGAGCTTGGGAGGGGAAAGCTTGTGCGGCCAAGAGGTGATTTGGAGAAGAAGATGGAATAAACCTAATTTCTTTTCATTTAACCAAAATCACAAAACTCCAAAGATCCAAGGGTAACTAAGATATGACGCGGAAAGAGTAACAAGAGCTCTCCATAGCTCAATCGCACGCATCCTCACAGCTTTTAGGAGACCCGGTTCGAATCCCAGCTGCAACACAAATTCCTTTATTTTTACTTTTGCATCTACCCATGCTCAAACCAAACCACAAAGCCTCAAAAACCTTCATAAATCCATCCAATAATTTTAGCAACTGGAAAAAGACATAAACGGCCCTGACGGCCCGACCAAATTACTAAAATACCCCTAGGGCAATACCTGGAAGACTGGGACGAAAACCTGGGCCGTTACAGGAATAAAGTGTGCGCAGCATAACGTATCTTGCTACCCCGACCAGTAGGTTGTGGAATTAGCTACCCACTTCGGCATAGCCTAGTTTGTAGCTCGCTAGAGCGGAACCCCGCCATCGGTGTAAGCTCGCCTGGCCGGTTCTTAGCTTCGTGTCGGTGGACCATGCCGCATGATGAGCGTCGAGGGCCTCGCTCATCGTGATCAAGTGACACCGCCTCCGAGTCATAGGCATGCGTACTTGGCCCGCGTAGTTTGCCCTTAGGCCCCCGCATTTACGCCCGGTTGCGAGAAGAGCATGAGGTGTGCGCGCACACGCGTTAGTTGCTTGTTGCAGAGCTCCCGGGTTAATGTTCGTGAGTACACCATTCTTTCCGTTAGAGCGACTTGGGTACTCTCCCGTAAGTCTAGATTAGTGCAAGGGCAAGGAGGCCCTTGAGGACATTCTAGGGATCGAGTGTTTTCCCCGAGTGACGAGATACTCGGTGATGTCCGGGATTGGACAAGTGTATCCAATCCCGATTAGGCGAAGTAGGAGACTTCCGATGACTCCAGATCTTGTTTTATGAGCTCGTTGAGCCATGATGCGTGTTGGTAGTTTGTTTGCTTGCATGCTTTAGTACTAGATGACTGATTATATCGTATTGTACCCCGGTTGGGGATTCTTCTTGAGTAATTCGTTACTCACCCTTATTTCTCGTGGTTTTTCCACGGTATTCATGGTGCAAGACAGGATGGGTGGAGGAGGGAGTGATCATGGAAAACCCGTTGTTCAACTCGAGTCTTATGTTTATGTTATGATTTAAATGTTCTCTCGAATGCATGTAGTTGGGCACGGAGCCCTAGGGTGTTTTCTGAATGTATTTCCGGATTCTAGCATTGTTGTAAAGATTGTATGTTTTAAATAAATCTCTGATCAGAGTAGGTTTTGTAAATGTATTTGTCTTGGAACAGGTGCTTGGAAACAGGGACGAGTTTCAGGAAATTAAATGGATGTTTTATGTTTTAGTTTTTACTTAGAATCCGAACACAATCTTGCAAATTTTCTGTAGATTTGTAATGCATGCATTGAGGTAACGGCCTAGTTAGAACCCTTTCGGGTCGGGTCGTTACTGAGTTGGTATCGAGCTCGAGTCATAGATTCTCGTAGACCCGACCTTTGTTGTAGGTCGTTTTTCCATGATCATCAAGACTCCGACGGTCATCGTGTGACGCCTAAGTTTCTTTGTTTTTTAAAGAAAGGGGTAAGAATTTACAATACTTTTCATCTAGTTATGCCTTGTGTAGAGTTGTGGAGCGATTACGAGCGGTGTTTCGACTCGTTGTTGGTTTTGGGTTTAGAGCGCCATCATGCCAATTTCCGCAGCATGTGTGATGTATGTTGTGGCTTGTTGAGGTATCCAGATAGTTTCGGATGCCCCGGGACGTCGTCCCAGGAAGGCGAGCTTAGACTCCCATTGGCCATTTGTGGCCCGATTCTTTCTTTTCCCCTAGTGAGAGGGTGGAGGTGCTTTGTGCGATCGCCGATATGTTGATCGCACCTGCAGGAGCAGGACGATTGGCATGTCCGACCGAGAGTTGGACCGATCGTGTTGATGTTGAGGCCGCGCCCGGGGTTGTTAGGCCCGTTGGCGAGTTGGCCCCTGGCGATTGAGTTGCCTAGTGGAGGGGGTAGAGGCTAGCGCGCTAGCAGAGTGAGACTCCTTGAGCAGAGTGTGCTCCAGCCATGAGAGATTTAATGGCAGGTCTTTAGCTATTAGAGAGCGGAGACCCAGGCGCAGTTCGTAGCGCGTAGTGAGGAGTCCGGGGCACAGATAGCCCAGCTGGCAGAGTTTGTTTCAGCATTCCCCCCAGTAGCTCTTGTAGCCCCGGAGGTTCCCGGGAGGGCATGATCAGCAGGTTTATGCCGATGAGGATGCTTGTGGAGCAGGTCCCCGTGTGGACTAGCCTGGGTAGCTCAAGTGTTGATCTTGAGCCTTAGCAGATTGTTGTTGCAGCCAGTGAGCTGGAACCCTGTGGTTAAGGGTGCGGCGAGCAGTGTTCCCGTCGGACTGGATCCGTTGGTGGTTTCCTCAGATGTTTGGTAGAGTTGAGCACTCTTCCTTGGTGAGCTCCCAGAGAGGAGCTAGCTGCTGCATGTTGAGAGATCCGGCCAGAGCTTTGTTGAGCATCATGAGGAGATGCTAGGGTAGGCTGTGAGCCTTCAGTTTGATGAGATGTCATAGGCATGGCCGTTTGAGTTGAGCCCTTGTATGTCTAGCCAGAGTTGTTGTCACTTGAGGTAGTGACCTTGTTGGCCCCATTTGTAGTAAGATGTGGATTTGGTAGTAGTAGCACTTGAGGTGCATTGGTTGGTGTGCCACTTTGGCACTAAGTCTGGTTCAGGCTTGAGTTTGGCTTGGGCATAGCAGATGGTTCTATGCCGTTCGGAGTTCAGCGCACTTCTTTAGCCTTGGATTCGTTTATGGTAGTTGCACCTGTTTAAGTCGTGCCAGAGGGCTTGTTCAGTGGTAGTCGATGGACTACAAACGAAAGGATGCTCGAGAGGAGCCAGAGCCTCTTCCCAGTGTTTCTGGAGGTTGAGTAAGTCAGCAGGTTGTCGGTTGGCAAGTGTTGGTGCGCGTGAGTCTCGCGCTAGTGTTAAGGCCAAGAGTTTTCTTGTGGTTGGTAGTACGGTCAACTACCTTCGAGTGCCTTTATCTGAGGAGAGTTGAGCATCGTAGATGCGAGTTTGGTCCAGCAGAGGGACCCTGAGTTGGATGCTCATGAGATGAGCTGGATGCCTATGAGGCGAGTTGGATGCCATGAGGCGAGTTGGATGCTTTTGAGGCGAGATGAGCTTATGCCTTGCGAGAGGATTTGGATGCCTTATGGGTAAGCACCCTTGGTAGAGGCTTGGTTTAAAGTCAGTTCGGTGTGGCATGGTTATGCCTTGGTAAAGCAAGGTTGCCTCAGCTTTGAGCATCGTGTGGAGATGGAACTTTTGGTGTTCCATCGGTTGGAGTTCAGTTGGAAACTGAACAAGTGCGGTGGTAGCAAAGCCGCGCAGTTTCTGATCGCCTTGGCTAAGAGGGTTGTTTGGATCCTTTCCTTGGGTAGAAGCCTTATTGAGGCTGATGTTTGAGTAGGAGGACGACGCATTCGGTAGCATTTTCGGGTCCTCTTGGTTCCCAAGGAGTTGGAGTTGGCCAGCATGGTTGAGATGCTGGAGTGAGTTGCGAATGTTCAGGCAGTTGGCTGTTAGCTCGTTTGTCGACAGTGTGTGTGGAGGGTTGCCGAAGAACCCTAGGTTGAGGAGAGCCTCTCCAGAGCTCAGTCAGGCCCAGCTAGTGAGTTTCAGTGGCTAGCTGGAGGCGTGTAGTTTGTAGCCTCGTTTGAGTTGCTAGCAGTCTTGGTAGACTAGCAAGCCAGAGTTTGTTTGGAGCAGAGTCCGGATTGGTTCCGGTGCGGTGGCAAGTTGATGCTTGGTGTCGACCAAAGTGTGGATTGGAGTTGCTAGAGATTAGTTTTGCTCGTGGGGCGAGTGGTTTGTGCCCTGTTGGTTGTTTTCCTGTTTCCAGGATGTTGAGTTGCCCCATTTGGCATTTGGAGGTTCAGTCTGAGATGGACCCCTGTTGTTGCCCCGTGAGATTAGATGTGGTTGCTCTAGTGGAGCAAGACAGTGAGCGTATGTGGAGCTCTCTGTCCTTTGGTTGTCTGCTTGTAAGAGCCGTTTCCTCCTGGGAGATGTCAGATTTCTCCCGTAGGCATGAGTTGATGGTAGAGATGCTAGCAAGAGGGAAAAATTTGTTGGCTACTTGGAAGTAGTCGTTTGTTCAGTTAAGCGGATTCTTGGATGGTGTTCTAGAGGCTGCAGTAAAGGTTGTTCTGCCTCTTGTGAGTGTTTGGCCAAGATTTGGTTCTCTTGTTGTTTCGAGAGCTAGTTCGGTTCTAGATTTGGAGGGCGTTATACGAGGTCTTTTTCCTAGTCGGGAAGTTTTGGGAGTTGACCCCTCCTCGGCAGATTGAGTAAGTTTTGTTGGTTCCGGATTTGTGATCCGATTGGTTGAGTTTTCCCTTTGTTGTTGCTTCCAAGAGAGTTGGTTCTTTGTTGCCTTGGGTTTGAGCTAGTCGTGAGCTTGTGTGAAGTTCGCGCGCCCTTGAGTTTTCTTGCTAGGAAAGTCGTTTCCGTTTAGCGAGTCGACTTAGCTCCCGAGTTGTGTAGTTGGTCGAGTAGCGCGTGATGGTCACCCAAATGAGAGGGTCCCGCTTTGTGTTGTTAGCAAGCAAGAGTTGTTTGTCCTCGCAAGGGTGGTGTGGCCACCAGAAGAGTTGCTACGGCAAGTTGTCGGTTTTTTGGGGATCGAAGATTTCCCTTCCCCCTAGTCTCTGAGTTTGGTTTGAGTTCTGCTGAGCAAGCCCTTCTCGGGCTTTGCTCCTTGTTGTTGTGCGCTCGCAGTTGGCGTAGTAGAGCCGTTTGAGTGAGTTGGCACAGAGGTGCCATGGCTTTGTTTGGTAAAGCCTTTGAGATGTTTTCCTCAAGGTGTTGTGCCGCAGAGAGCTGCGTGATGGATTAGTCCTTGCAGTGCGAGTTTTTCCTTGAGAGGAATTTTGGTGGTTTCCTGGCCTGGCAGTATTTTCTTTGGCCAGTTGCTAGTAGGTTTGCTCTGGAAAGTTTGCTTTCGGCCGTTGAGAGGCTGCTGTTTGTTGGCCGTTTGGTTTTCTGGAACCTGGAAGGTTCAGTTGTTTGGCCAGTTTGTTGTTGGGTTGAGGCTGCTTGTTAGCAGCTGTGAGTTTCCAGAGGAGTTCGCCAGTGCGTGGTGTAGAGTTTCAGAGCTTGTGGCCCGTCCTCGAGTTTGAATAGAGCAGCTTTGATTGATTTCTGCTAGCATGTTTGCTTGATATTACATGTTAGTGCCATGCTAGGTTTGTTCTGCCAGCATGCTTGTGATTCCTGCTTAAGCTCGTAGTATCATGCTAGGTAGTGTGATTGATGTCGGTCTTTGCTTGCAGCTGGGAATCATTGCTTTTTGCTCTGTACTCTTAGATAGAGTTGTAGGGTTTGTCATCATCCCAGGTGAGCGGACATAACGTACTTTGTCCCCACCGATCGGGAGTAGTGTGCGAAGCATAACGTATCTTGCTTCCCCAGGTCACTAAGGTGGATTTAGCTCAGTCGGGAATAAAGTGTGTGCAAACATAACGTATCTTGCTACCCCCCACCGACCAGCCGGTTGTGGAATTAGCTACCCACTTCGGCATAGCCTAGTTTGTAGCTCGCGCGGCGGAACCCCGCCATCGGTGTAAGCTCCGCTCTGCCGGTTCTTAGCTTCGTGTCGGTGGACCATCTTTGCATGATGATGGCGTCGAGGGCCTCGCGCATCGTGATTAGTGACACCGCTTCCGAGTCATAGGCATGTGTACCGCCCGCGTAGTTTGCCATTAGGCCCCCGCATTTACGCCGGTTGCAGATGAGCATGCGGTGTGCGCGCACACGCGTTAGTTGCCGGTTCGGAGAGCTCCCCCGGGCTAATGTTTGTGAGTACATCATTCTTTCCGTTAGAGCCTGACTTCGGGTACTCTCCCGTAAGTCTAGATTAGTGCAAGGGCAAGGAGGCCCTTGAGGACATTCTAGGGATCCAGTGTTTTCCCCGAGTGACGAGATACCTCGGTGATGTCGAGGATTGGACAAGTGTATCCAATCTCGATTAGGCGGAAGTAGGAGACTTCCGATGACTCCAGATCTTGTTTTATGAGCTCGTTGAGCCATGATCTGTGTTGGTAGCTGTTTGCTTGCATGCTTTGGTACTAGATGACTGATTATATCGTATTGTACCCCGTTTGGGGATTCTTACTGAGTAATTCGTTACTCACCCTTATTTCTGTGGTTTTTCCACAGGTATTCATGGTGCGAGACAGAATGGCTGGAGGAGGAGCTGTGATCATGGAAAACCCGTTGTTCAACTCTGAGTCTTATGTTTATGTTATGATTTAAATGTTCTCTGAATGCATGTAGTTGGGCACGGAGCCCTAGGGTGTTTTCTGAATGTATTTCCAGATTCTAGCATTGTTGTAAAGATTGTATGTTTTAAATAAATCTACGATCGAGTAGGTTTTGTAAATGTATTTGTCTTGGAGCAGTGCTTGGAAACAGGGGGACAGTTTTGAAATTAAATGGATGTTTTATGTTTTAGTTTTTACTTAGAATCCGAACACCATCTTGCAAATTTTCTGTAGATTTGTAATGCATGCATTGAGGTAACGCCCTAGTTAGAACCCTTTCGGGTCAGGTCGTTACAAGTCTCTTGAAGCATTTTGGCATGGGGGAGTCAAAAGAAAAGGCTACTCCAATGGAGCCAAATGTCAAGTTGAAGAAAGATGAAGGGAAGCCATTGACAGATGCAAAGAAATATCGGCAACTCGTTGGCAGTTTAATTTATTTGACCATCACAAGGCCAGAGATTTCATACTCAATTTCTATTGTCTCTCAGTTTATGCAGAATCCAATGACTTCTCACTTAGATGCTGCAAAAAGGATATTGTGTTATGTGAAAGGATCTATTAGTCATGGGTTATGGTACAAGAAATGTGATTTCTTATTAAAAGGATTTACCGATGCAGATTGGGCAAGAGACACAAATGATCGTCATTCAACTTCAAGCCATTGTTTTAACATTGGTTCAGCAGTGATTTCATGGAGCAACAAGAAGCAGGATGTTATGGCTCTATCTAGCACTGAAGTAAAGTATGTGGCAGCAACCATGGCTGCACGAGAGTGTGTTTGGTTGAAAAGATTGATTGGTGACATGTTGCATGAAGTTAACTATGTTGTGGAAATCAACTATGATAATGAAAGTGCTGTCAAACTTGCATCAAATCCAGTGTTCCATGCACGAACAAAACATATTGAAGTCCTACATCATTTTATTCGAGAAAAAGTCTTGAATGGAGAGATTCAACTAACTGTTGTCCGTACCAATGATCAGGTCGCTGATATATTCACTGAGGCTTTAGTGAAGCCTAAATTTTTATGCTTTCAAGATGCCTTAGGAGTTGTTGACCGTAAGCTTGCACTAAAGGGGAGTATGAAAAATTAATGCAACTTAGTTAAATGAGTTTATTTTTCTTTTATTTAGATATTTAATATGTTAGACTTAATCAAGCCAAAATGCCTTTGTTGTTTCTATTTTTATGTTTAGTGGGTTAAGTAGTTATTTTCTCATTTTAGTAAAATGTGAGTTAAGAAGTTGGCAACTTTATCAAAAGGCTGTTTAATCCTATGTTCTAAATAAGTCTTGTAATTGAGAATTCCAAGTATCACATTCTTGAAAAATCCAGCTAATACAAGTTGCATTTGATTCCAAATTGTTTTGTATTCTTTTCATCTTAAAGCTTCTCTAGTATTTTGCTTTTGTTGTGGGTAAAATACTTGCTATGCACAAAAACCCGTGAAAACCTTCAAGAAGGTATATTGAGATCAGAGAGCAACGAGCTGACCCCACGGAGGTTGGCCAAAGGACGATGATAAATCTCAAGAATTGAGAGTTAAAGTAGCTTAAGAGAACATATTTTTATAGGAATTTGCTAATATTTAATATTGAATTTCGCCCCAACATGTTTAACTTTCGCTTAAACGAAACATCATTTAGTTTTCTGATTATGATGCATTTTCTAGGTTCGCTGCAGCGAAATATGCTTGAATATGTGCCAAGTTTTATGTTGTAAAAAGAATTGATACTTTCTAGTTTGTCTGCAGCATTCATGATGGAGCGAAGCGAAATTCCAACATGAAGGTGTTCGCCAAAACAAACATTTGCCTGGCCAAGCATGCCTTGAAGAGATTCAACACAGCAGCAGAGCTTAAGAAGTTACCAATTGTTTTGCTACAGCAAAGCTGCCAACGAAAGAAGATGTTGTAATCTTAGCGAAGCCAAGATGCTCTGACAACCGGCAATGTGGATCGTGGAGCAGAAATGTCAAATAAAGCAGTCCTTCGTCTGAAATGCGATCGCAGAGCAGTCCAACATTGTCAGGATCGTGTAGCAGGCTTTGTTGCTTGGAGCTGGAGTATAAATAGAGTTGTTCACCTTTAGAGCAAAATATCACCCAACTTAGGGTCGGTCACCCATTTTGGGGCCGTTCACCATCTAGGGTCGATCACCATTCCGACGAGCATTTCTGACCACCATTTCCTAGTTTTTCGTTGTTGCTTAACCGTAGTTTAGTTTTATTGCTTTCTTCTACTTCTGTTCTAGTGTAGTTTTAACGAACCTTGTTCTTGTTGTTTTTAATGAAGATTTTCTATTGCTTTTACTTTGCTTTGTTTTTATTTATCTACTTGAGCAGCTAAATCTATCATTGGAAGGAAATAGGCAAATAGGAGTATTTCGCCTAAGCAAAGCTTTAGCGAAATGATAACTAATTATGCATGTTGTGTTAATTCGAAATGCACTCCGTTTGATCCACTGTGTGTATGTCTTTATTTCTCTTCGAGAGAATAGAAATAGAGCGATCTTGCATGTATAACATTAGGTTCACAAAGTTTACTTAGAGATGAGTTTACTTGCATCTAAATGTAATGCTTAGAGATAACATTCGCCTAATGTTGTGTCGCTTCGCCTTAGCAGTGTTTATGTTCGAGAGAACCAAGCCAAGAGCTCGAGAGAGCCTAACTCTAAGACTCGAAAGAGCGAAAGAGAAAGCTAACGGTTGTTGCTTCTTTGCTGTAAATGGTTTCGCTGAAGCGAAACTCTCCGAAATGTCTTATTCCCTTCCGATGTATTTTATCAGTTCGATTTATCTTTAATTTACTTAGTTTAGATTTACTTCGCCAAAACAAACTCCCCCACCATTCTGACTCTCGATTTCGCTTGAACATGACACTAATAACTATTCCCTGTGGAGATGACTTTTACTTACTTTAAAACTTGCTACAACAAGGACTGTGTATACTTGCACAACCTTTGGGGATCACACACACATTTCGCTTAATCAGAAGTAGAGACTTCGTTGTGGCGAAGTCCTGAACAAGTCAAGTCTTCATTCTTCTAATTTATAATTTTCATTAATTTAAGTGTGTCGATCCGCTCCCAACAGACGAGCCGACCCCCCGTGGGTCGGCCAAGCGACGAGCCTACCCCTCAGGGGCAGCCAAGCGACGAGTCAACCCCTTAGAGATCGGCCAAGCGACTAGCCGACCCCTCGGGGGTCGGCCAAGCGACGAGCCGACTCCCCGAGGGTCGGCCAAATGATGAGTTGACCCCTTAGGAGTCGACCAAAGAATGAGCCGACCCCCTAGGGTCAGCCAAGCGACGAGTCGTCCCCTTGGGGTCGACCAAACGGCAAGCCGACTCCTCGGGGGTCAGCCAAAGAGGACTCTAACCTTTCTTAGGGGTCGACCTCACCCATATCAACTCCCCCAAGATCGTTACACTTCAAGCCACTCCAACGGTTACAAACGAAATGAATAAACGGATGTGTAGCAGTCGAAAATTATGAGCCTGTTTATTATCAAGTTAATGACAAAAACGTTATAACCGACTTCGTCATTAACCAGCGCCATAATGCGCCTTACTAAATGCTCCAGGGCGGTTATTAGGCGATGGCTATATAAAGGTTAGTTTTTCCACCAAGAAGGGCAAGCTAACTTAAGCACTCTAAGCTAAGCCATTCTAAAACTCTTGAGCTTTCTATACTCTACCTGTTCTCCAACTCATTTCTGACTTAGGCATTGGAGGCCCTGTGGCTCACACCACACCGGTGTCTAACGCTGTTTTGTCATCTTACAGGCTACTCTATTCCCGGTAATACAAATATTACCGTTGATCCCGAGGAACCATTTTTTGGTATCAATAGTTGGGTTTGTGGGGACGAGTAGCGTTCTACCAAAAATGCTAATCACGTATGCTTTTCTTCTAAAAAATGACGAATAGCGTTAGCCATAGCAACCATACTAATGACATTGAGTCTAACAACGAGCACAGTCCAAGGAGAGTGGCTGCCAGAGTTCATAATCAAATTCAAGTTGGGGGTCAATTTGGAGAGATGCATGAACATCCCGAACTGATAGAGGAGCACGTTGATCCAAAGATGACCGCCCTGGAAAATAAGGTGAATGGTAAGGTCGAGAGCATCGATCAGCTTATTGAGTTACTCAAAAGACCCAACCCGATCATGGTTGCCATCACCGAAGACCAGGAGGTACCACCAGCAGCAGTGGAGCTCCCTCATTCCCAAAGAAGAGCTGAAACGGGGAAACAGAAGAGCAATGGGCAACGCCCCGAGCATCATCTCGCACCACATCTGGTGAGGGTTCCTGCTAAAGGAAAAGCCCTTCCCACCGACGCTTCTGTCAAAGACACAATAAGACCTCAAAAGCAAGTCGAAAGACTTAGGCTAGGCGGGAATGACCAGAAAAGAACCTGATCGGACTACCAAAACGCTGCCTCTAGGAGTGAAGAGTGTCGGTCCAGGACCCACTCAGTAAGGAGCAATCAGCCACGAACCAATCTGCAAGAGTCCTATACCCCTAAAGCTACCAAAGCCTCAAGTGTCCGGGTAAGGGAGTCAAATTTGGGAATCGACCTGCGAGATTTGATCAATCAACGAAGATAAGAGCTGGCACATGGGGAAGTCGAAAGTCAGCCATGGGCTGCAGAGTTACGAAACCTACAAGACCAGCTTGGAGACATGAAAAAGGCGTAGGACCAAGACGGGCTCGACTTGGACAATCTTGTAGACCAAGTCGACCCTCCTTTCACTGACGATATTATGAAAGTGGAGGTTCCGATGAAATTCAAACTCCCAACGATGAAGCCATACGATGGGTCAAAAGATCCTGTTAAAAACTTAGATACATTTCGGTCATGGATGGAACTCCATGGAGTCTAGGATGCAATAAAGTGTAGAGCATTTTCATTTTCATTCACTAGACCAGCACGACGGTGGTTCAAGCAGCTTAAACGAAAGTCAATTGCCTCATTCCGTGAGTTGGCAAAGGCTTTCATCACTCAGTTTTTGGGTGGTCGAGACTAGAAAAAGCCTGCTACCCATTTGCTGACGATAAAGAAAAGGAGTCATGAAACACTACGGGAATATGTGTCTCAGTTCAACAATGAAGCACTGCAAGTAGAGGGGTATACCGACGGTACCGCTTTAACAGCCATCGTTGCAGGACTCAAAGATGAGAAATTCTTGTGGTCATTGGGTAAGAAAGCTCCAGTTACATACGTGGAAGTACTAACCCGAGCCTAGAAGTACATGAGCGCGGGAGAATTATTAAATTCTAGATGGAACCCAGAAGGGAAGCGTTCCACCGCAGATCGGGACAAGTCAATAACTCGACATGAACAAGACAAGAAAGAGTCACGAAAGAGGAGGCTTGATGGTCACCCAAGCGGAAAGGACAAGCCAGTTCAGAAAGGCTTCCCCCTAGCCAATTCGAAAAGTACACCCCCACGGTGGTACCAGTTGAACAGATCCTAATGGAGATTGAAGATAAAGAACACATTGAAATGGCCTGCTAGGATAAGAGCGGGGTCTAGCCGACGGAATAAGGACAAGTATTGTCTATTTCACCAGGACCTTGGGCACTCAACGTTAGAGTGTTACAACCTGAAAGAGGCCATTGAGGCTCTTATCCAAAAAGGGTGCCTGAAAGAATATGTGGATAACAATGAAAGGACGCAGGAAAGGCCTAACAAGAAGCATGGGAAAAAGAACTCACCACCACCGCGTGAAATTCGAACCATTTTCAGAGGACTGGCTAGAGGAGAATCCAATCGAAGCCAAAAGGAGAAAGCTAGGCAAGCTCAAGGAGCACCTAGAAATGAAGAAGTGAGAATAATATTAACTACTAGCAATGTTATTAATTTTTCTACAGCGGACTCAGCTACTGTGCATCAACCCCATAATGACGTTTTGGTGGTATCATTAGTGATATCAAACATCCGAGTTAGGAGAATACTCGTTGATGGAGGAAGCTCAGCGAACGTACTTTCACTCGAGGCTTACGACGCCATGAAGCTAGGGCGGGAGCGATTAAAACCCAACGCAACCCCGTTAGTAGGATTTGGGGGAAGCACTCTTTTACCTGAGGGAATTATGGAATTGCCTGTTACCTTCGGGGAAGGAACCAACACAGTTTTGAAGTTTGTTAATTTTCTGGTGGTAAAAGATAACTCAGCGTACAATGCAATACTTGGGAGGCCTACTATACATGCGCTCCAAGCGGTCGCATCAACCTATCACTAGTTAATAAAATTCCCGACACCAATTGGAATATGACAAATTCAAGGCGAGCAATTAACCTCCAGAGAGTGTTATCACACAGCCTTATGAGGAGTGATAAGCATGACAGAGGTAAAAATGGTAGAGGAAGGACTTGACATAGGAGAGGTTGCGCTTGATACTGAAAGCACAACACCTATGTTAATTCCATCCTTTACCGAAGAAATAGACCATGTCAAAGATGTGGAACTTATAAATTCGCTCAGAGATACCGAACAGAATAGAGGCGGACCTGTTGAGAAACTCGAAGTTGTATTTTGTTAAGCGAAACCCAAATGATTGGCATCGGTACAGGCTTGAGCAAAGAACAACGAGAGAACCTCATTGTATTCTTGAAAAGCAATGCAGACATCTTTGCTTGGTCAGCACATGACATGGCCGGAGTAGACCCAAAAATCATGGTTCATAGGTTAAATGTGGACCGCGATCACAAGTCAGTTCGACAAAAACGAAGAGCATTCAACCACGCCCAAAACGAAGTGGTGGCCGAGCAAGTGGATGAATTGTTAAGAACAAATTTTATTCGTGAAGTTTAGTATCCTGAATGGTTATCCAACGTAGTATTGGTAAAAAAGCCAAATGGGAAGTGGAGGACTTGCATCGACTTCACATATGTCAGCAAAGCTTGTCCAAAAGACAGCTTCCCTCTACCACGCATAAATCAACTTGTGGATGCACCAACAGGACACGAAATGCTAACTTTCATGGATGCTTATTCATGATACAATCAGATCAAGATGCATGTGCCCGATCAAGAGAAAACATCTTTCATCACTAGCCGGGGGTTTTACTACTACAACGTCGTGCCATTCGGCTTGAAAAACGTAGGAGCTACTTACCAACGGTTAGTAAACAAAATGTTTGCTCATTTGATAGGAAAAAGCATGGAGGTCTATGTAGACGACATGTTGGTGAAAAGAAAGAAAACAAAAGATCGCTAAGTTGATCTCTTGAAAGCTTTACAGACCTTAAAACTTTTATCAAATGAAGCTAAACCCCAACAAGTGCACATTCGGGGTGCAATAGGGAAAATGCTTGGGTTTCCTGGTACACCAGCGAGGAATCGAGGCCAACTCCGATAAAATTCGCCGATACTAGAGTTGACGCCACCACAAACTTTGAAGCAATTGCAAAGTCTGAATGGGAAGGTGGCAGCCCTAAGTCGGTTCGTAAGTAGAGAAACTGACAAGTGCTTACCTTTCTTCAAGATCTTGAAGAACAAAGGGAAGTTTGAATGGACCCTAGAATGCGGAAAATCCCAGGAACAACTAAAGACGTATTTGGGAGCAGCACCCCTCCTCTCAAAACCAACTCCAGGCGAGGACCTCTTCCTCTACTTGGCCATATCAGAAAGAGCAGTGAGCTCTGTTCTTGTTAGAGAAGATAATGGAGGACAACTACCAGTATATTATACCAGTAAGGCCATGGTAGAAGCCGAAACTCGTTACCCGCAGGTAGAAAAGTTAGCTTTGACACTGGGAAGGAGTTTTAGGTCACCAAAGCCTAATTAAATTAGGAAAAAGGAAAAGAAATCAAGAAACCCTATTTTTTTTCCCTTGCTCTTGCCGAGTCCACTCACCCCCTTGCCGAATTCACTCACTCCCCTTGCCGAGCTCACTCTCTCTCTCACTCCCCTTGCCGAGCTCACTCTCTCCCTCTCTCACCCTTGCCGAATTCTCTAAGATCAAGAACCAAACTCAAGATTCGAGTAAGTTTTCTCTTCTCCTTCTTCCCTTCATAGCCGAATGTGATCTCCCTTGGAGTTTGGCCAAAACCCTAACCGAAAATTGTGTCTTGCAAGGTAGCCGAGACTCCTCTTCATCTTCCTTGGAGTGTGCCGAATTTCTCCTTGCTCTTTCTTGGTGTAGCAGCAATCAAATCAAGAACCGAGAGGTGAGTCGTTCCTTTTTCTTTCTCTCCTTGCCGAGACCTCACTTTTGTTTTTGTGCATAACCGAGGGGATCCTCTCTCCCTTACAGCCGAGAATTTCCTTGGTTCTTTTCCCTTGAGTAGCCGCAAGTTTGATCCAAGAAGATTGCTCGAAAAGTGTTCACGCAAGCCTAGTTGGGAGTGTTGCTTGCTGAAAGTTCCAACTAAGTGAAGCCTAGTAGCCGCATCTTCCTCTCAAGCTTTCCTTAGAGCCGAATCTTGTTTGAGGTGAGTTCTTCCTTCCTTGGCCGAGATCATACCCTTGGTGGTTGGTTGAGTTCTAAGCCTTCATCCTTTGTTTTGCAAGCCCCGATCGAAGCCAGAAGAGTTTCAGCAACTAACCCTTGAAGCCGAGATCAATAGCCAAGCAAAACTCAACCCCGAGGTAAAATCCCCAACCTAGCCGAGAGCTTGAGGGTAGGTTAGGGGTGTGTTGTTTATTTTCCGGTTAGCTAACTTGTGTTCTTTCCTGTTGAGGTGAAGCCGAGCAAGTTCCGGGAAGTTGTTGTTTGTGAAGGCCAAGAGCTAAGCTTGGCCAAGAGCTTGTGGGATTAGCTAGGTAATTCCCGGCTCTTGTTTCTCTTGGTTTGTAACTAGGGTTAGCTAGTTTAGATGATAATGTATTTTGGTGGTTTTCTAGGTTGTGTGCTTCTGCAGCTCAAGGAGCATTAGAATTATTTTCTGCTTGTTTCCAGGTAACGATTTCTTACCATGGTTGTGTGGACCCTGCGATATTATCATGATGTGCCTTGTATGCTTGTTGACTGTTATGAGCATGATAGTGATAGGGTAGCTATGATTGATCTCTTGCTAGCATGTTTGCCTGTTTGTACATGTTAGTGCCATGCTAGGTTTGTTCTTTCAGCATGCCTGTGATTCCTACTTTTAAGTTCTTAGTATCCTGCTAGGTTATGTGTGTATGATGTTGATTGTGTATGTTAGCCAGGAATCATTTACTCTGTACTCTTAGCTAGTATAGTAGGGTTTGTCATCATCTAGAGGCTGAGAGCGGACATAACGTACTTTGTCCCCACGGGTCTAGAGTTAGAGCGAAGCATAACGTACATTGCTTCCCCCTGGCAGCCGATGTGGATTTAGCTACCACATCGGCATAAGCCTAGTTTGTAGCCTGCTAGAGCGGAACCCTGCCAATGGTGCAAGCCTACTTTGGCCGGTTCTTAGCTTCGAGTAGGTGGCACAGTTATTCTGGATGAGTGTCGAGGGCCTCGCACCATCGTATTGATGACACCGCTTTGAGTCTTTAGGCATGCGTGCTGGCGCGCGTAGTTTGTCCCTAGGCCCCACAATTAAGGCGGGTGGCACAGCAATGCGGGTGCCCGCAAAACGCGCGTTAGTCACCGGTTCGGAGAGCTCCCGGGCTAATGTTCGTGAGTACACCGGTTCCTTCGATTTAGAGCGGACTTGTGTACTCTTCCGATAGTCCAGATTTATTAGCGAGGGTAAGAGGCCCTTGAGGACACCCATTAGGATTGGTTTTTTAGCCGATCATATGGTCGAGGGAGAAAGACCCTCGAGGGTGTCGAACATTTTTTGGGATCAGTTTTTGAGCTGATCAATTGGCCGAGGGAGAAAGACCCTCGAAGATGTCCCGGGATTGGTTATGAGAACCAATCAGTAGGCCGAAAGTAGGAGACTTCCGAGGACTCCGGATTTTGCCTTTAAGCTCGTTGAGCTAAGAGTTGTGTTGATATTTGTTTGCATGTATACTAGGGTGCTAGATGACTGATGTATCGTATTGTACCCCGGTTGGGGATTCTTACTGAGTATGTTTATACTCACTCTTATTTCTGTGGTTTTTCCACCAGGTAACTTGGGGCAGCACCAGGACGGCTAGCGGAGGGAGCTGGGGGATCATGGATGCTGCTGACACTCTGTCGTGTCTTTAATTACATTATTTAAATTCAGCATGTAGTTGGACAAAAGTCCGTAGGGAAAACTTATTTACTGTTGCTTCGAACTATCTTTTATGTTTTAAAGAAAAGTACTGATCAGTCACTGTTTTGAATTGAATGGATTTGCTTAATGATTATCTGGTTTTGTTTTTAACGTTTTCCACTCTTTACATTTGAAAAGTTTTAAATTCGACCTCTGGTTTAGAACCGTTTTTCGGGTCGGGTCTTTACAGAAGCAGAATACGAAGCACTGATAGTTGGTCTACAAGTAGCCACATCCATTGGGGCAAAACATCTGTCCATCATGAGCAATTCTCAACTCATTGTTAGCCAAGTATCAGATATATATCAGGCTAAAGAGAAAAGAATGGCGGCCCACCTGGAAAAAGTTAAAAAGTTATTGACGGATTTTTATATATTGCCTTTCATCATGGCCTACCTGGAGAGAATTCATTTTATTCATCATGGGACACACATTTAGAAAAAGTGTCCAAAATATCTAAAACATTTTAAAAGATTATTCAATTAATCTTAAAAAATGTAAAATAATGGGAAACACTTTTAGAAAAAGTATCCCAAATATGTAAAACATTTTAAAAGATTATTCATTTAATCTTAAAAAATGTAAAATCATGGGAAATTTTTTTAGAAAAAGTGTCTCAAATATCTAAAACGTTTTAAAAGATTATTCATTTAATCTTAAAAAATGTAAAATAATGGGAAACACTTTTAGAAAAAGTGTCCCAAATATCTAAAACATTTTAAAAGATTATTCATTTAATCTTAAAAATATAAAATGATGGGAAACACTTTTAGAAAAAGTGTCCCAAAACATTTTAAAAGATTATTCATTTAATCTTAAAAAATGTAAAATCATGGGAAACACTTTTAGAAAAAGTGTCCCAAATATCTAAAACATTTTAAAGAATTGTTCATTTAATCTTAAAAAATGTAAAATGGGAAACACTTTTAGAAAAAGTGTCCCAAATATCTTAAAATATTTTAAAAGATTATTCATTTAATCTTAAAAAATGTAAAATAATGGGAAACACTTTTAGAAAAAGTGTCTCAAATAAGTAAAACATTTTAAAAGATTATTCATTTAATCTTAAAAAATGTAAAATCATGGAAAACACTTTTAGAAAAAATGTCTCAAATATGTAAAACATTTTAAAAGATTATTCATTTAATCTTAAAAAATGTAAAATAATGGGAAACACTTTTAGAAAAAGTGTCCCAATTATGTAAAATATTTTAATAGATTATTCATTTAATCTTTAAAAAATGTAAAATCATGGGAAACACTTTTAGAAAAAGTGTCCCAAATATGTAAATCATTTTAAAAGATTATTAATTTAATCTTAAAAAATGTAAAATAATGGGAAACACTTTTAGAAAAAGTGTCCCAAATATCTAAAGCAATTTAAAAGATTATTCATTTAATCTTAAAAAATGTAAAATCATGGGAAACACTTTAAGAAAAAGTTTCCCAAATATGTAAAACATTTTAAAAGATTATTCATTAAATCTTAAAAAATGTAAAATCATGGGAAACACTTTTAGAAAAAGTGTCCCAAATATGTAAAATATTTTAAAAGATTATTCATTTAATCTTAAAAAATGTTAAATCATGGGAAACACTTTTTGAAAAAATGTCCCAAATATGTAAAACATTTTAAAAGATTATTCATGTAATCTTAAAAAATGTAAAATAATGTGAAACACTTTTAGAAAAAGTGTCTCAATTATGTAAAACACATTCATTTCATCTTAAAAAATGTAAAATCATGGGAAACAGTTTTAGAAGAAGTGTCCCAAATATGTAAAATATTTTAAAATATTATTCATTTAATCTTTAAAAAAATGTAAAATCATAGGAAACACTTTTAGAAAAAGTGTCTCAAATATCTAAAACATTTTAAAAGATTATTCATTTAATCTTAAAAAAATGTAAAATAATGGGAAACAATTTTAGAAAAAGTGTCTCAATTATGTAAAACATTTTAAAAGATTATTCATTTAATCTTAAAAAATGTAAAATAATGAGAAACACTTTTAGAAAAAGTTTCCCAAATATGTAAAACATTTTAAAAGATTATTCATTTAATCTTAAAAAAATGTAAAATCATGGAAAACACTTTTAGAAAAAGTGTCCCAAATATGTAAAATATTTTAAAAGATTATTCATTTAATCTTAAAATGTAAAATCATAGGAAACACTTTTAGAAAAAGTTCCCAAATATCTAAAACATTTTAAAAGATTATTCATTTAATCTTTAAAAATGTAAAGTATAGAGGAGGTACTCTTAAAGGATCCTCGCCTAAAAATCAATAGCCGAATTTAAGAGTGGGCGTAATGTTGTGGGTAAAATACTTGTTATACACAAAAACCCCATTTCTTCGTCTCTTCTTCTTCTCCGATTTGAATTCTTGCTGGCCGAATGTAAGTAGAAGAGTGTGGGTGTGTGTGTGTGTTTGATTGCAGCCAGCCGAGAGGAGCCCTAGCCAGCTCGCAGCTCTCCAGCCGGCCAGATCGCGCCCAGATCGCTCCCTGTCGCGCCCAGCAGCCGACCCAGACCGCCCGTAATTGCCCAGCCCCTTCGCTCCCTGTCGCGCGCAGCAACAGGCGCTAGGCCGCCCAGATCGCCCAGCTCCTGTCGCATGCCATCGCACGCCCAGCGCCCGCGCGTCCTTGCTCCGTGCCGCTCACCCGCTCGCCTGCCTCAGCGCCGTCCTTGTGCAGCCAGCGCCCCAGCTCCGTGCCATCGCCTGCCAAGCGCGCAGCCCAGCCGCACCAGCTTGCCACTAGACCCGACACCCCTCAGAGTTTGCAGTAGCATGCGGTGCGCGCATACGCTCATTACAACGCCGATCAGAGAGCTCCTCGGGATCTTGAGCTAGTACACCTTTCGTATCGACAGTAGACAGGTTGAGGCCGAGACTTGTTTCTCGTATAGGGCGTATTGTGTGGTGGATTATCCAGACTAAGACCCTGAGTTGGCATCCGAGGATTATATGTGGATTTAAGCTATGTGCTCCATTCTGTGTTTATATTCATAGCTTGCATATATTCATCTAGATGACCATGTATATCGTATTGTACCCCGGTTGGGGATTCTTACTGAGTAATTCGTTACTCACCCTTATTTTGTGGTTTTCCACAGGTAACCAAGGTGCGAGACAGGATGGCTGAAGGAGGAGCTGTGATCATGGGAACTGCGCCTCATCTCTCGACTTTTTTATATTATGACTCTTGTCTTTTTATTTCCCCCAGAATGCATGTAGTCGGGCACGGAGCCCTAGGATGTTTTCTCAATGTTTTGTGGATTCCAGCATTGTTGTATCTGAGAAGGTTTTGAATGATTTTAATAAATCTCGATCGAGTAAACTTTTGGAAATGTATTTGTCTTGAAACAGTGCTTGGAGACAGGGACAGTTTCAAAAAAAGCGTATTGATTTCTGATTGAATGTTGAATGTTTTAATTTTAATTGGAATCCGAAATCATATTTGTATAATGTCCTTACTTTGAATGCATGCATTGGGGTAAAGGCCCATTTAGAGCCCCTTTTGGGTCGGGTCTTTACAGTTGGTATCAGAGCTCAAAGTCGTAGATTCTGTAGACTGACCTTTTGTTGTAGGTCATTTTCCCATGATCACCAGCACTCCGACAGTCATCAGGTACGCCTAGTTTACTGTTTTTAGAAAAGGGTTAAGAATTTACAATACCATTCATCTAGTGTATGCCTTGTTTAGTGTTGTAGAGCGGAGACGAGCAGGTTCTGACTCGTTGTTCGTTTGGGTGTAGATCGCCACCATGCCAATCACCCGCACCGGAAGAGGAGGTTCGAGAGCAGGTCGAGGTATCAAGATCGGATCAGATACTACGGGGACATCGTCCCAAGCTGAGACTAATGGCATCCACCAGTAGCTCCCCCTGTTGCGCCTAGAGGAGGCGTTGAGGCGACTGAGCGCCGTGAGACTGCTCCTAGAGCAGAATTTGCTGATTCTATGAGGGCTTTGATGGTCAGCCTGTTGAGTGACCAGAGGGCAGAGACCCAGGCCTTGTTGCCAGCGCAGCGGGAAGAGTCCTGAGCCCAGATTGAGTAGTTGACCCGCATGTTTCAGCAGGGCGCAACAGCACCCCCAGCTTCATAAGAGCAAGTAGCCCCAGAGGCAGATGTGGCAGAAGGTGCCGAGGAGCTTGGTAGATGGTTGAAGGACTTCGTGAAGTGGAAGCCAGAGAAGTTTGATGCCTCGGGAAATGCTTTAGTGGCAACCAGATGGATTGCCCATTTGGAGTACACCTTCCTGATTATGGCGTGCCCCGATGTTCAGAGGCCGAGGTGTGCAGCTCATGTGCTAGGAGGCACAACTAGATGGTGGTGGGAGTCCACATTGAGTGAGAGACCAGCTGGGTCTCCGCCTGCTACCTGGGAGTTCTTCAAGTCTGAGTTCAGGGTCAAGTGCATTAGTGATGAGGCTCAAGAGAAGATGGTGGAGCTTTTCCAGAACCTGAAGCAGGGTTCTGATTCTATAGAGGAGTATGAGAGAAAGTTCTCGGAGTATGGTTATTTTGCTCGCATGATTGATAGCCACCCACGAGTTGAAGATTCGGAAGTTCATTTCTGGTTTGGCGGGTGTTTCCCGAGATGTCGTGGCTCGGGCCCCCGACACTTATGCTAGAGTCATTCGATTAGCCACCATTTATAATGGGAAGTATCCTGTTGAGCGGATTGTTGCCGCTCCGATTCAGCGTCCTGTCCCAGCTGTAGTGGGGCAGAAGAGGAAGTTTGATTTCCGAGGAGGCGGCCAGCGCCGTCAAGGTCAGTTTTAGAACCGGGATCAGCGTAGAGTTCCGGCTCGCTTCCAGCTTCGCCAACAGGGCGGTCCCCAGGCAGATTCCCGCATGTGCTACTTGTGGGCGAGCCCACACTAGAGCTTGTCAGACCGGGCCCAAGCTGTGTTTTTGATGTGGTAGAGAGGGGCACATGGCCCGTTTTTGTGATCAGCCAGCTATGGCAGCTCAGCCAGCGCAGCAGCAGCAGGGACGGGTGTTTGCTACGACCCGTCAGGAAGCCGAGCGTACGGATGCCGCTATGGCACGTACGCTTCTTGTTTTAGATCACTGCGCATTTGTCTTGTTTGATTCTGGTTACACGCATTCATTTGTATCTGTGATGTTTGATGAGCATGCAAAATTGAGATTAGAGCCTCTAGGTTTTGAGTTGTCTGTTGCAACTCCTTCGAGAGTTAATATGTTAGCTAGAGATGAGATTAAGGATGGCCGGATCGAGATATCCGGAGTGTTGCTTGTAGCTACGCTCATAGTTCTGCCTATGAGCGGTTTCGATGTGATTCTTGGTATGGAGTGGTTAGCTGCTAACCACGCATTGATTGACTGCCACCGGAAAGAAGTAGTGTTTAGGCGCTGCAGTCGGCCCGACTTTAAGTTTCGTGGAGTCCAGGGTGGAGTTTGCCCGCCGATGGTGTCAGCTGTGAAAGCTCGTAGTTTGCTAGCTCATGGAGCTTGGGGCTACCTAGCCAAGTTGTCTGGGGAGAGCCGCCCTTCGCTGACTGTTGATCAGGTGCCGGTCGTACAAGAGTTTGCAGATGTGTTTCCTGAGGAGTTACCGGGGTTGCCCCCAAAGAGAGAGGTTGACTTCACAATTGAGCTCGAGCTAGAGACCCTCCCTATCTCGAAGGCTCTGTATTGTATGGCGCCAGCAGAGTTAAAGGAACTGAAGGTTCAGTTGCAGGAGATGTTAGATCGAGGATCATTCGTCCGAGTGTGTCCTCGTGGGGAGCACCAGCCTGCTTTTGTGAAAAGAAGGATGGTTCGATGCGCTTATGTATTGATTATCGCGAGCTTAATAAGGGTGTGATGAAGAATAAGTATCCGTTGCCCCGTATTGATGATTTGTTCGACCCGGCTTGGGAGCTCCGTGTTCTCCAAGATAGATTTGAGATCCGGTTACCATCGATTCATGGATCGGGGATGCCGACATTCCTAAGACGACTTTCAAGTCTAGATATGGTCACTATGAGTTTGTGGTCATGTCGTTTGGATTGACCAATGCCCCACCAGCGTTTATGGACATGATGGATAGGGTGTTCAAATCATTTTTAGACAACCGTCATCATGTTCATTGGCGATATTCGATCTATTCGAGGTCTAAGGAGGACCATGCAGAGCATTTGAGGCGAGTATTGGCGGCCTTGAGGAAAACCACTTTATGCGAAGTTTTCCAAGTGTGAGTTTTAGTTGGGCGGTGGCCTTCCTAGGTCACATAGTTTCGAGAGATGGTATAGCCTGTGGACCCCGCGAAGATTGAGGCCGTGAGTTCGTGGGGCCAAGCCGACTTCGATTCTGCCGAGATACGCGACTTTGCAGGTTTGGAGTTACTACCGTCGGTTCGTTAAGGACTTTTTCGCCATAGCCTCGCCCCTCACTCGTCTCGATGAGGAAGGGTGTCGAGTTTGTTTGGGACGAAGAGGTGTGATGAGAGCTTTGCTAGGCTCAAGCGCAGATTTGACTTCAAGCACTGGTGTTGGCGATCCGGAGGGGACAGTGGTTTCGTGGTCTACATCGATGCTTCCAAGTTTGGGTTAGGTTGTGTGTTGATGCAAAGACGGAACGTCATTGCCTATGCTTCCGTCACCAAGCCGCATCTGAGCGTAACTTCCCGACTCATGATATGGAGTTGGCGGCGATGGTGTTTGCAATGAAGATTTGGAGGCATTACTGTATGGTTTGCGGATTCGGATGTTTACCGATCACCGAGCCTCAAGTATCTGTTTACTCGAGAAGGAGTTGAATATGAGGCGAGAGGAGATGGTTAGAGTTGGTAAAGGATTATGACTGCGAGATTTTGTACCATCCGGGTAAAGCCAATGTAGTGGCTGATGCTTTGAGTAGGAAGACGTCGCACTCCGCGGCGTTGTTGAGTTCCCAGCCCAGATTGCGGAGAGAGTTCGAGCGGGCCGAGGTTGCAGTGTTGTTGGGTGAGGTTACCGCCAAAGTAGCTCAGTTAATAGTTCAGCCGTCGATTAGACAGCGGATTATTGATAGCCATCTGGGTGACCCCGCACTTAAGAGATTGTTTGACAAAGTTAGTGCTGACGGAGATTTTGATTTCGTATATTCACCAGACAGTGGGTTGACTTATAGAGGCTGGTTGTGTGTTCCGGATGTTGCAGGATTGCGAGCAGAGTTGCTCTCAGAGGCCCACAGTTCTCCGTTTGCTTGGCACCCCGGGAGTACCAAGATGTATCAGGACCTTAAGCAGACATTCTGGTAGATGGGTAGAGGCCGGCCGGTTTGTCAGTCGGTGTCTCACTTGTCAGCAAGTGAAAGCACCAGCAGCAGAGGCGGCCGGTTTATTCTGCTGGCCACACGAGTGTGCCTTAGTGGAAATGGGAAGAGATCTCCATGGACTTTATTTCTGGTTTTCAAAGGACTCCGAGGAAGTTCTCTCAGATCTGGGTGATAGTCGACCGTTTGACTAAGAGCGCACACTTCATTCCCGGTAGAGACACTTATACCGTGGAACAGTGGGCACAGTTGTTTTTGGAGCAGATCATTCGTTATCATGGTGTGCCTGTGAGGATTGTATCTGACCGTGACTCGCGGTTTCACTTCTCGTTTCTGGAGAGCACTCTATAAAGGTTTAGACATTGAGTGCGGCCAAAGATGACTTTTCACCCTCAGACGGATGGAATGGTGATCGAGAAGGTGAACCGATTCTCGAGGATATGTTGAGGGCTTTTGTGTTGGATTTTCGGGCGATTGGGACCGATGATTCAGATCGATGGAGTTTGCATATAACAACAATTATCGATCGACGATTGAGATGGCTCCATTTGAGGCTTTGTATGGTAAGCGTTGTCGGTCCCCTGTGTTCTGGGAAGAGGTTGGTGATAGGCGGAGTTTTGGGTCCCGAGTTCTTTGTAGTTGACTAATGGAGCGGTCTGAGAAGATTAGAGCTCGTATGTTGACAACTCCGCGGGGAGAAAGTTATTCTGCCGATGTTGGCGTCGAGATTTGGAGTTTGAGGTTGGTCAGCATGTGTTCCTAAAGGTTGCTCCGATGCGAGGTGTTTTGAGGTTTGGTAAGCGTGGGAAGTTGAGTCCCCGTTTTGTTGGCCCGTTTGAGATTCTGGAGAGGATTGGCAGAGTTGCTTATCTGTTAGCTCTACCTCCGTCATTGTCAGCGGTGCACATTGTGTTCCATGTCTCGGTGTTGAGGCAATATGTGTCGGACCTGTCACATATTGTGGACTTTGAGCCCTTGCAGCTGAATGAGGATTTGAGCTTAAGGACTTTCGAGGACAAAAGTCATAAAAAGGAGGGAATATTGTAACGGCCCAGGTTTTCATCCCGATCTTCCAGGTATGCCCTAGGGGTATTTTGGTAATTTGGTCGGGCCGTTAGGGCCATTTATGTCTTTTTCCAGTTGCTAAAATTATTGGTTGGATTTATGTGAGTTTTTGAGGTTTTGTGGATGGGTTTGAGCATGGATAGATGCAAAAGTAAAAAAAAAGGATAATTGTGTTGCATGCCAATTGAGCTATGGAGAGCTCTTGTTGCTCTTTTCGCGTCATATCTTGGTTAACCTTGGATCTTTGGAGTTTGGGTGCATTTGGCTAAATGAAAAAGAAATTAGGTTTTTGTTCTTCTTCTCCAAAACTCTCATTGCCGTCCAAGCTTGTTCTCCCTAGCTCCCCAAGCCGATTTTCATCCCCTTTGCAGCTCCGTGGTTCGATCGTCTTTCCGGGTACGTTTCTTCGTCTCTTCGTCTTCTCCGATTTGTATTCTTGCTGGCCGAATGTAAGTAGAAGAGTGTGGGTGTGTGTGTGTGTGTTTGATTGTAGCCAGCCGAGAGGAGCCCTAGCCAGCTCGCTTCTCTCCACCGGCGATCAGCCCAGACATTACTCCTGTCTCTCTCTCCCAGAATGACCCAGATCGCACGAATCGGCCGGCCCCTTCGCTCCTCTCGTCGCTCAAGAAAGCAGCGCCAGCCGCCAGATCGCCCAGCTCTTGTCGCACGCCATCGCACGCCCAGCACCGGCGCGCCCGTCGCAGCTGCTGCTCGTCCGAGTCCGCGTCTCACGCCCAGCGCCCGCGCATCCTCGCTCCGTGCCGCTCGCCCGCGCGCCTGCCTCAGCGCCGTCCGTGTGCAGCCCGCGCCCCAGCGCCGTGCCATCGCTTTGCCTTGTGTGCGACCATTTGCACCCGACTGCCTGCGCCCCGTGCGTCGTCGTGCCGTGTGAGTGCCCCCGAGCCGAGCCTGCTTGTTTTACTATATTTTAGGCCTATGGTTGTGATTATTGCTATGTTTGTTAGGTTCTCGATAGCTAGCTCGGGAGTGATCGCAGCTTAGGATTTTGTGTGTAGAAGCCTCCCAACCAAGGTAAGGATTTCTTACCGGAGTTGTGTGGGCCCTACGATATTATATGTGATTGCTGTTTGTATGTTTGTTTGTGATTATCAGCATGTATAGTGTTAGGTGCTCTGTTCTAAATTCCCGACTGGCATGACTTCTTATGTTGTTTTCTCATGTTAGTCCATGCTAGGTTGTTCCGTTCTGGCATGCTCGTATTCGTTCTTGCTTCATAGTATCATGCTAGGTTCGTTGTATCTGTTGAGCACGTATTGGATTGTATTGGATTGATTGTTGTTGATATTATAGTTTAGAGTTCAGGTAGATAGCATCATCCGGGCCGGATGCTTAACGTAACTTGCATCCACGACAGGGACGGTACTCCGTCCCTGATCCCGTTAGGGTTTAGCTAACCCTAACTTGGTGCCCCGCAATCTTGGGTGAGGGTGGCGGATCGTTAAATGCCCCAACGGTCGAGATGATGACTTGGCATTGCCTCGCCCCACGGCGGTCGGCACGTCCTCGGCGTGTTCGGTCGTAGCCCTTGATTGCCACTGTTAGGGCAAGGATCGCTTCTGGTGTAAGCCTACCACGACCGGTTCCTTAGCCTCAGGTGCGGTGGTACAGGCTGACATAGTTCAAGTGTCCATGTCTCACACCCCTATGTCAGTGACACCGATCCAGAGATTTAGTTAGGCATGGTGACTGGACCTGGGCGGCTTGCCACTAGACCCGGCACCCCCCAGAGTTTGCAGTAGCATGCGGTGCGCGCATACGCTCATTACAGCGCCGACCGGAGAGCTCCTCGGGATCTTGAGCTAGTGCACCTTTCGTATCGACGATGAGAGCAGTGCCGAGGCCGAGACTTGTTTCTCGTATAGGGCGTATTGTGTGGTGGATTATTCGGACTAAGACCCTGAGTTGGCATCCGAGGATTATATGTGGATTTAAGCTATGTGCTCCATTCTGTGTTTATATTCATAGCTTGCATACATTCATCTAGATGACCATGTATATCGTATTGTACCCGGTTGGGGATTCTTCTTGAGTAATTCGTTACTCACCCTTATTTTGTGGTTTTCCACAGGTAACCAAGGTGCGAGACAGGATGGCTGAAGGAGGAGCTGTGATCATGGGAACCTGCTGTCATCTCTGACTTTTTTTATATTATGACTCTTGTCTTTTTATTTCCCCTGAATGCATGTAGTCGGGCACGGAGCCCTAGGATGTTTTCTCAATGTTTTGTGGATTCCAACATTGTTGTATCTGAGAAGGTTTTGAATGATTTTAATAAATCTCTGATCAGAGTAAACTTTTGGAAATGTATTTGTCTTGAAACAGTGCTTGGAGACAGGGACAGTTTGATAAAGCTGTATTGATTTACGATTGAATCTTTGAATGTTTTAATTTTAATTGGAATCCGAAATCATATTTGTATAATGTCCTTACTTTGAATGCATGCATTGGGGTAAAGACCCATTTAGAGCCCCTTTTGGGTCGGGTCTTTACAATGCATATCTAGATAATCAACATAATCTACATGCTTGCCCTAGACATGATATCAATCATATATTGCATGCTCTCAGTGTAATCAATGCAAGCAACAACAACAAGAAGTATGCCACATCAAACAAGTAAGTGAATACAGTCAATCTAACACATGTAATAGCCACGGGTCTCGAGAAGGGGGTAACGGGTCCCTTACCTTGGCCGAATCCCCTAACAGCTCTCCAAGAATCTCCTAGAAGCTCAAAATGGCCAAACACCACTCCGAGTCCTGAAACAAACAAACTGGTCAAAACTAGCACCTCAGACCACCAAAATCGGATCCCGAATATCAAATTCATCAAATAAGGGAGAACCTCGAAAAACGTGTCCTAGAGACACCCAGTAGCTACACGTGCCTCACAAACTCGGGCCGAAGAGAAGAAAATGGTTTGGGTCAAATCTGGTCAATAAGAAGTCAATAGGTCAAAACTCATCATTTTACCCAAGCCAAACACACCTTAATTCACCATTTAAATGCATTTACTCTCCTAACCAAACAAGCTTGACCATTAACTAAATAACCATAACTCCATAAATAAACACCTTTAATCCATGACTTAAATAATTTTAAACCTGGAAATAAACATCCATAAACCATACTTTAAATGATCTCAACCTTGCAAGCAAACAACAATAAACCACCACTTGAATATTCTTAAACCAACAAGCAAACACTCTTAATCCACAAATTGATTAATCTAAACCTCATAGCCAAACAAGCTTAATAAATCGATAAAATAACTTTAATCCAATTTTAAATGGCTTTAAACCCACACCCAAACAAGCACAATGCACCATTTAAGTAACTTTAAATATGCAGCCAAACAACCCTTAATCTTGATTTAAATAGCTTTCACCTTGTAGATTGTAACAGCCCAGTTTTCTATTCCAGTTTTCGAGGTGCCATCGGGTCAAGATTCAGTTGTTTGGTTGGGTCGTTAGAGCCGTTTTGACCCTTGGGGGTATTTTGGTCTTTTGGCTATTCGGGCAGGATTTGTGGTTTTCAGGGCTTCGAGGTAGCTCCTGCCTTTGTCGAGGCTTGTTTTTTGTTGGCTGTGAGTCCCGAGGTGTTTGGGCTAGTCGGTTGGCTGCTCGGTTGTGGTTTGGGCTTTGGCAAAGTGTTGGTTGTTGGGTGTTTCCTTTGGGATTCGAGCCCGGGCCCTTAGTGTTGCTTTGGGAGTTGGATTTAAGTGAGTTTTATTTATTGGAAAAGATTGCTTCGGTCGGGCGTGCCAGCGTCGCGCCTGATGTCGCCAGTCTCGCCCTTGAGCGCGTCGCCCGATCGAGCGCCCGGCCAGTCGCGCGTGGGCGCCGGTCGCGCGTCCCCGCGCCAGTCGCGTGTCCTCGCGCCGGATCGCCGAGCCTAGGTCCGAGTCGCTCGTCCCAGCCCATGTCGCGTGCCCTCGCCACAGTAGCTTCTTTGAGCGCGCGCGCGCCGCGGCGCCAGCCGAGAGCTAGCGCGCAGCGCCTTGCCTCGCCTCGCCTCGCTCGCGCTGGCGCTCGCGCCAGCGCCGCGCGCCCACTATTTTAGAACCCTTTTCGGGTCGGGTCGTTACATAGATAAACACTACATATCCATAACTTGAATGCCCATAAACCAACAACCAAATAGTCCATACTCTTTAATTATATATCCTTAAACCTATAACCAAACAAGCCTAAAACCTCATTTAAATGAGCTTGAACCTGAACCAAACAACTCATATCCTTCATTAGAATAGCCTTAAACCCAACTTAAATAACAAACCCATTTACCAAACACCCATCTTCTCTTTCATTTAGCCACCATTTTCAACCTAAACTCAAATAAGAGAGAGGAAAAGAGAGAAAAAGACCTTACCCTCAAACTCCGGCGACGACGAGCTCACGGCGGCGACTTCATCGACCGGGCGGCGGCGGCGGCAACCCAACCCTCATAACGGCTTCGACGAACTCGCGAAGGAAATCCAATGGCGATCGAGGACGAGCTCCTCGCTGGCGAAAGAACGACCCACGACGACATACGACGCGGCTCGATTGCGGATGCCGCACTGTCTCGCGCGATGATGCTACGGCGATGGCACGAGACCCACGACAACTCGAGAGCGCGCCGGCCGATCTCTTCGCAAAAACAACGATGTTGCAAGAAACTCCAACAAAGCGGCACTCTAACCTCAACCGACCCAGCGACGCTGTGACTCAATACGCCGTCGGAGGCAGCGAAGCGAGGCAGTACTGCAAATCGGGTTTTCAAGCAGGGAGTTGGGTTTGAATCTCATGAGGAAGAAGGATGAATAGTGCTCTTCCAACCTAGGGATCCACAATCTCAACATTTTACTTAAATATCTTGATGCACAAGGTCTAAAATACCGCTAACCTTTCCAATAACCTCAAATTTGCCACAAGTCTTAATTTGACTTAAAATGTGGGTTATTACATAAAGTGAGACATAATTACCGGTAAATAACTCAAATTTTATTAGTTATAATTAAATAGTTTGACGAGATGATCCTTAATACAAAAAATAAGTTTGAAATATAAAAAAGCGTGAAAAGCATTAAATGATATCATAATTCTAAATGGAGATTTAAATTGATTCAATATTGTGCTCATGATCTTCTAATATCTACTTAATCAACAAGTATGACATGCTCTAATACCTAAAAAATGTTTGTAAGAAAGGGTGTGTTTGAAATTTTGGGTCATAAACGCATGCATAAGCGTGTGATGGGGATTGGAATAATGTAACACGTGCTTAGATTTTCTAACTAAAACAAATAATGGAAAGCATTTTAACACTTGCATAGTTGAGGCCTTTGAATTAGGTTGGTGATCCTTTGTCACTTGAGTTTCTTCAATCTTCAAGGACAGACTCTAAATGAATTGATCATCAGGCAAGAGGCAAATATGATGGTTGAGAGAGAGTAACGATGTTCATTTTTCCCGCTGCATACCCACTTCTAATTTATAGGGTACTCGCCTCTAACTAGTCGGAAAGTAAACTAGTTTGTGGCTGGACCATAAACGACTTATGACACATATGACAGTTAAATACTAATTTTCAAGATTGAACTCGTGATTGTAGTGTTAAACTGGATTAACACCAAATAATAAAACTAATGCACTACCAACTCTTTCTTCCTAAATAAGTAAATTTACACTATACAAAAATTACATATCATGAAAAGAATTACATCCTGAATAATACACCAAAAAAGGAAAAAAAAAACAATTGAACCTATATCAATAGAGTACAAACCTTTATGATCTAAAAAAAAAGTACAAACCTTTAAACCCCCCTCTTCAGTAAGTAATTTTAACTCCATTTTACTCTAATAAAGTCTTACATCCTTGGAAAAACCCCTCCACCATATTCATGGAAGAAGACTATAATCCTTGTGCCTTTTTTTGAGAAATAGTTAGTGAGAAGCTTAGACCCCGTTTGATAACTATTTTATTTTTCGTTTTTTGTTTATAAAATTTTAGCTTACAACAACTACATTACTATACATTTTTTCTTATTTAGATATCCACATTTTACTTATATTTTAATAAACAAAACCAAAATTTATAAACAAAAAAAAGTAGCTTCTAAAAACTTGTTTATGTTTTTGAAATTTGGTTAGTATTCTCCTACTTTCTTAAGGAAAGATAGATATATTGTAGAAAAGCTGTAGAAATTTGAATGAAAATAGGCTTAAATTTCATAAACAAAAAACAAAATGGTTATGAAGATGGGCCTTAATTATTAATAATCTAAAAAGAAAAAACCTTATCTTAGAGGGCAGAATTGTCATTTGGAGTGGGTCGAAGAGTGAATATATAGAATGCGAAAGCGAGCGAAAAATTTGGCGGAACCGCAACCGACTCATCTGAAAAATGAATGTTTCCCGCGCGATAATTTTGAGGTCTAAATTCAAATCTCTCTCAAACATTCTGAACGCTCTGGATGTTTTCCCTCAACTCCCGATTTCTTGTTGAAAAATTCAATCCATCTTCGGTCGGACTTTCTTTCTTCTATTTCCGTTCTATGCATATTCTTTTTTGTTCAATACGTTTCTGTTGCTCGATTTCGTTCCTAATTAGTAGATGTTGATGCAATTTCTGTTCCTTCTTTGTATTTCTGGTTCGACTTATGTGAATCTTTTGTAGTAGTTTGTGTTTGAATGGCGTTTTTTTAATGTTGAGCTGCAATTTTATGCCCTGCGATGGAATAACGCTAAATTATGCCCTGTTAGTTTTATATCTTAGTATCTTCATCCTGATATTAAGGTTTTGGTTTGCTTGATATTCAATTTCAACCGTTGAAGTAATAGTTTCGGCTTTCGTTCTCCTCAAGGACGCTTGGAAATTTGCAGAGTATGTATAGGGATTTCTATTGTTTATACTATCTATGGTAATGATTGAGCTATTTCATTTTGCCTGCCTAACACAGCCTACTGCTTACTAATAAGAGCACCTGCTCAGCGCCATTTATGTATACCCAATGACCAAGAACTGATGGGTCAAATCCTCTCACTCCCAATTGGTGTTATCTCAAAAAAAGAAAAAAAAGGCGAAGGGCAGATTAAGACCATGGGGAAGATCTGTAAACTAGTTTAGGAATTAGGTTTTTGGGATTTTGTTATGTGTGTGTTGAATGCACACTCTTTATAATATGATGCTGGGGTTGCTGATTGTTAGCCGTTTCATGTTCTTTCACCTTGATTTTCCTTTTTGGATAAATAGATAAAGTGATTCTCATCATACCTTATTCAGTGCTTGGAAGTTGAAAATAAATATGAAAACAGCCAGACACCCAGATAGAAGGGTAACAAGGCTGGGGAAAAGGGTTGGGGATTCTGCTGAAACCACTGGAGTTCACAAGTCTAGAAAAACTTCGCAGGAGATAAAAGCTCTCAACAATGAACATATTGAAGGTTTGACAACTAATTTCTTCTGTTTTGTATTCTATACAAACCAATTTCCCCAAATTTCATGTTTCTTTTTGTGATTTTTTCTGTTAATGTTGTGTGCTGTTCTAGTGCGAAAGATAACTAATTTCTTTGTTGACAGACTAACTTTTTTGATCTGTGCAGATGCCTCGAAGAATATACAGATCTTGGTTGATCGAACCAATGCACCGGAAATAACAGAGAGGTCAGCTCTTCTTAATCTTTATCCTGCACAGATGCCCCATCCTCGCACAAAGATCAAACTTCAGCTTTTTCCAATAAATGAAAAGACCCGCTTGGCATTGGAAAAGGTATTGTCATCAGCACAAAACATTGAGGATCAAGTATAGACAAATATGGTTTCTATATTTCAGTTCCTATTTGAGATGTTGACAAAACCATGCCTTTTATTCTTGTAGGATGGATATCATCCACATTTGGAACTGACCTTAAGGGCTCGAAAGAAAATTTCTTCGGTATTAACTCATCTTACTAACAAGTGGGGATGTTCTAGTGTAGCACGAGGGCAGCTCACACTTTTTCCATACAGTAACTCATATAGTCTTGCCAGTGGTCTAAAATGGACTCTGAAAGATTGTGACGTGAATGCTGGAGATGTCTATGCAGCTGTAGGTGGTTCTTCGATTTTCCGCCTAAGGTGCATAGCTTTATCATTTTCCTTGCTAGTGGTATATTCAGCCATTTAAGTTAAATGTGTTATTGAAATTATTCACCCTTTTAAGGTATGGGTGGGTCTCCACATCTATTTCTTTCAAACTTCATTCAGTCTCCAAAGGCTTGGAGAAAGGTTGCAGTATCTTGCAAATCATGCATGGGGTAGGCAAACAATCTGAAGAGCTGATGGACGAGATTAGATCAAGTAATGTGAATGATGTGAACACTGCTGTACCAGAGAGGATTGTGGATTCTCCAACAAATCCAATGGTATTATATTAATATATTCTACTTCCAAAGCTTTTAATAAAATTTTGAAAGAACACTATGAGAAGAGAGAACTTTTTAATACTAGTCGGGGTGAATAAAGTGGTCGAAGGCTTGGTCTTAAAGGCGTGCTCCCCTCAAGGTCGCAGATTTGGGACTCACATGTGACATTAATTTGAATACACCTTCCGTGTCTTTATTCCTTCGACGTCTCCCGATGCCCGGCCTAGGGACAAGCATGGTTACCTAGGGTTTAGTGAAGCAAAACTCAGATTTCCTGGTTTCCAAAAAAAAAAAAGAAACTAGTATTAAATTCACATTGCTTTGAAGCCGATGCAGCAAACCATTACCGTTTGCTTATTGAAAAAAGAATGACGCATCAGTGTTGTGAAATCAAGCAGATACAAAACTGCCGTTAGCAAAAAATAATTAATACCATTAACTCGTCCTTGTAGCATACGGTAAATGTTATGATGTTCTGAATTTGTTTGAACAGGACAATGAACCACCGTTAGACTCTGGTCGTCAGCTGTCATCAAAATGTGGAATACTGCAGTTAGATAGTATCTCAAGCATAAGCATGGGAGGCCTCCTGTCTGAAGCTTCCTTATTGGGAAAATGCAGTAGCTGGAATTCAAAGATAGCAGGAGTGCAGCCAGCTGAAGTAATAACTGATTCCCTTGATGCATGCATTGCTGCGGCCAAGATGAGATTTTCTGAAGTTTCAAATCAATCCCATAATGAACAGCATTCATCTATTTTGGATGCTGAGCAGACTTGTGATGCCTTTGCTATGAAAAGGCTCTCTTCATCGAGCAAAGCTACTCTTTCTACTGATGATAGTTCTGGGGGCACCTTCCGAGATGCCGATTCCAAATTATTCAAATCTCCTAAAGCACCTCAGGTTTGTCTCTCTTTTTGCTCAACTTTGTATGTTTTAGAGACGAAATGGTTAATGAAATCGTATGGAGCCCATAGCTCCCTGGTCGAGTAATCAGATAGTTACAATTTGACTGATCTTATTTATGATTGCTTACCATGAACTGTGGGCTACAAATTTTTGGAACCGGTAAAACTAGAAATTTAAATATTATTCTAAATCAACTCAATGTATCCGTAATACTACCATTATAAACATGTGATAGAATGTTTGTGATAGAATCTACCACATTTTTTATTAAACTACGATAATTCTCTCGAGAGGATCTCTCAAAGAGCCAGAGTACAAAGACGACAATTGAATGAATGCCTAAGAATGACCCAACATAACCTATTTATATAGTAAACCCTAATAATCTCCTATTTAAATAATAAATAGCTTATAAACCTCAATATCCAATACAATTAAAATAACAATTAATATAATAATAATAAATATTAAATAACTAATTCCATCATTTTTTGCTCCGCCTCGAGTAGACCTTTAGAGGGCTCAGGATCGTATCAATACTTCCCCCCCAAAAAGCTACCTTGTCCTCAAGGTGAAAGTCAGGAAATTGCAATGCTAAATCAGTAGCGGACTCCCATGTGGCATTGTCTTGAGTGGAGCCCTCCCACTGAATCAAAACCTGGCGCAAGCCCCCTTCAAGTGAGTCCGCCCGTATGCCCAAGACAGCCTTAGGACAAACTAGGATGCCCAAATCTTCCATCACCATGGACGGATTGGCTAGGACGAGTACTGAAGAGCCCACCGCTTTGAGCAAGACAAAAACATGAAAACCGGATGAATCTTCACAGATAGAGGCAACTCTAGGCAATAAGCAACCGACCCAACCCGTGCTAGAATACGATATGGCCCAATAAATCTCGGAGCTAACTTGGAGTGTTTAAATTTTGCTAAGGAAGATTGACGGTAAGGTCTGAGCTTGATATAAACCAAGTCGTCAACAACAAACTGAACATTGCGTCGATGGGAATTTGCGCGATCCGACATAGACTGTTGCGCACGCAACAAATTAGCCTTCAAGGACTCCAATATACGATCTCATTCTACATCAACGAGTCCACAGCAGCAACTGGACTAGCCCCGAAATCATACCCTAAAATCGACGGCGGAGGGCAGCCGTAAACAATTGCAAAGGGTGTCATACCCGTGGACGAGTGAAACGACGTATTAAAGCTAAACTCGGCCCAAGACAACCACTGATACCATGCCTTGGGTTGAGTCATCACAAAACATCGTAGGTAAGATTCAAAATAGCGGTTGACGACCTCGGTTTGACCATCTGTTTGGGGATGGTATGTAGTACTGCGGCGAAGCTTCGTCCCAGAAGCCTTAAACATTTTCTCCCAAAGCAAGCTAGTAAAGATTTTATCACGATCAGACACAATACTCTTTGGGATCCCATGCAGGCAGACCACCTTCTTCATAAAAACCTTAGACACCAACAACAATGTTAAGGGATGTCGAAGCGGAATTAAATGAGCATACTTAGAGAGTCTATCAACCACCACTAAAATAGTGTCGTACCCCTCCGTACGCGGTAGACCTTCAACAAAATCCATGGAAATGTCCTCCCAAATTCGCTATGGAATCGGTAACAGCTGTAACAAACTTGCTGGGGATAACGAGAGGTGTTTGGCTTGGACACAGATCGAACATTCTGCCACAAACGTGCGGACACGAGCCTTCATGCCTTGCCAATAAACTTCCTTAGCAAGCCGCTGATACGTTTTTAAGACTCCAAAATGCCCTCCGATAGCTCCCGCATGAAATTCTAACAATAAGAGGGGAATTGTCGGGGACGTCGGTGGTAACACTAGTCGGCCATGGTAAAGCAACACATCACCTACCACTGAATACTCAGGCGGTCCCATCTCACCTGCTTTCAACGCTGTAAAAATAGGCAATAATTTTTCGTCTTCCTTAACCTGCTGTGTTAATACTGGCCACGAAGCTCAACATACCAAACTTAAAAGTCGAGGGCATCCTGGAAAGAGCATCAGGCGCTCGACTTTCTAGGCCCTTCTTGTACTCAATACTGAAATCATACCCCATAAGTTTGGCAAACCAACGCTGATAATCACCATCCACTACACGTTGCTCTAGTAAAAACTTAAGGCTTTTTTGGTCAGTGCGTACAACAAAATGGTGTCCCAAAAGATAAGCCCTCCAACGTTGAACGGCGAAAACAATCGCCATCAACTCACTCATAAATAGGCTTCACGCGATGAGTGATTGGTAAGGCCTTACTAAAGTATGCCAACGGCTGCCCTTGTTGCATTAACACAGCTCCCACACCGATCCCTGAAGCGTTGGTCTCCACCACAAACAATTGATCGAAATCTGGTAACTAGAGGATTGGAACACTGCTCATGGCGTGTTTCATTCTCTAGAAACAGTCTTCCCCAACTCGCCCCCATTCAAATTTTCCTTTCTTCAGCAGCTACGTCAAAGGAAAAGCCATAGACCCATAATTGGCTACAAATTGACGGTAGTATCCCGTTAGACCTAGGAATCCCCGTAAATCCTTAATATTACTAGGGCTCGGCCAACTAACCATTGATTCAATTTTTGCCGAGTCAGCTGAGACGCCCTCTGCCGATATGAAATGCCCCAAATACTCGATACGGTGTAACCCAAATTGGCACTTCTTGGCATTGGCTACAAAAGCATATTTGAGTAAAACCTCAAAAACCAGAGCCAGGTGCTCTCTATGCTCCTGAATGGTCATGTTGTAATGAGGATATCATAAAAAAAAACCAAAACAAACTTACACAGGTATGGTCGCAAAATATTATTCGTCACTGATTGGAAGGTTGTTGGAGCATTTCTCAACCCGAAAGGCATGACCACAAACTCATAATGGCCCTCATGAGTTTGAAACGTTCTTTTGTGCACATCGAACGGCTTAACACGGATTTGATGGTAACCAGCCTTCAGATCACTTTTAGAGAAAACTGTTGTGCCATGAAGTTCATCCAGCAGCTCATCCACCAAGGGAATGAGATACTTATCTGGTACTGTAGCTTGATTCAAAACCCTGTAGTCAACACAGAAATGCCAACTTCCATCCTTCTTCTTTACCAACAGCATGAGACTCGAAAATGAGCTCGTACTAGGGCGAATTATCCCTACCAACAACATTTCCCGTACCAACCTTTCAATCTCATTTTTTTGGTACTGTGGGTACCGGTACGGTCGCACATTTACGGAATCCTTCCTCGCAATCAAGTCAATAGAATGGTCACAGTTTCTTTGCGGTGGTAAATCTGTCAACGGTTCAAAAACAAGTGAGCAAGATTCAATCAAAGAATGAAGCTCAAGGGGTATCTGGGATAAGTCAGGAAGAGTGCTCGTCTGCACATCATTAGGAACTGAGGCATCAATCATATTCAATTCCACTAAGAGTCCCTGATCCTCTTGTCGTAACGATTTCATCATGGACTTCAAAGAGACTTGAGCCTTTACCAGACGTGGATCCCCCTGTAATTCAGATTCCCAAGATCCCAACACAAATTGCATTTGCAATGAATGGAAATTAAATTCAATTTTCCCCAAGGTCTCCAACCAAGCTACCCCTAGAATCACATCGGCACTTCCGAGAGGTAAAGGTAGGAAATCGTTTACTATTTCTAGCTCAACCAAGTGCAGTTCTACATTCTTGCATATTCCTGCTGCCCTCACTGACTTGCCAGTACCCAACATAATGCCATAATCATTCGAAGGCTCCACCAGAAGCTTCAACTTAGCTACAATCACATTAGATATGAAATTATGTGTGGCCCCACAGTCGATAAGAACCACTACCTTCAGACCCTGAATTAATCTGGTGACTTTCAAAGTTTTTGGTGAGCTTAACCCTGCCATAGAATTTAAAGACATCGCTGCTAAGTCCTGTGCTCCCTCTGTCTCACTGCTATTCTCATCACTGTCATCATCATAGGTTGCCCCGTCAGCGCTCACATCCCCTACGAGTATCTCTTAAGCCTGAGGCTCCTTTTTACAACGATGCCCTGGAACAAATTTCTCGTCACAACGGAAATACAAACCCTTATCTTTGCGAACCCAGATCTCACTATCCGTCAAACGTTTATAGGGTAACGTGGATGTTGTGCTTGCGGTCACTGATCTATGGGGATTTAGGGCTATAGTCCTCAAATTTGAACTTCCTTTAGGCTTGGCACTCTCAACCCCGGTTCCCATGTTGCTAGTGCTTGGCTTAGCTACTACTGACATACTGGCCCCTTTTGCTTGTTCTCGAAAAGCGAGGTCATCCTCAATTACTTGAGCCATAAATTTCTTATCCTGGATCCCAACTGGTCGCAGTTTTCTCATCTCACTTCTAATTTCTTCCTTCAACCCGCTCTCCCATTTCTCTTCTAATGCACTTACACTAATATCACTCATTCCCTTAGCATATTTCTCAAACAGGCGTCGATACTCTTTCACAGTGCCCACTTGTTGCAAACTCATCAACTTGGCGTACTTATTGTCATTAATAGTAGGCTTGAAACTGTGCAACAACAGTTCACAGAATTTTTCCCACGAAGCAATTGGGGATCGATCCTCCTCATATTGTAGCCAGTCCAAAGCCCCCCCCCCCCTCCATACACAAAGTTGCGGCATCAACCCGTTCCTGTCCTTCCAATCGGTTTACCCAGAAATACCGTTCTACACGGCACAACCACTCGTCTGGATCCTCATCAATAAGTCCCTTAAATACAGGCATTTCCAACTTCCGTTGTCTTCTATCGAACATTGGTCCTTCTCTTCCTCCTACTCTCGGTCCCCCTTGCCCATAACAATCCTTCTTATCCCTCCAATCATCTTGGTTGTGGTTATCCCACCCCCGGTCATTTCAATCGTCATGCGCTAGCGATTTGGCATGACCATAGCGCACCCTTCTCTCCTTCAGTCCTTCGTTTCCACTCTCATTATCCCTCAGATCTCCTGTTCGGTCATAATTAGGACCCGGAGAACCTTCTTGGTAATAAGGCTCTTGAAACCCATCTTTTCGATCCAACCTTAACCTCTCAAATCGTCCTGGTCCATCCAGCCCTCCTGGACGTAGTTTACCCATGCCTGAAACCAGACTCGCGCCGTCGCCTGAGCTGCCGCCTCGTGCCTATTGACCCGGCCTGCCGTCCTGCATCGCCCAACTCGCGCCGGCCCCACCCTTGGCCTTGCCCCAACCGCTCTCGACTCCAGCTGCGCCATCTCCACGCCACCCTTGTGCCCCCGCGCTCGCATCGGAGCCTCTCGCTCCCGCAGCCCCGCCTTGCTAAACCCGCATGCCCGCGTCGCCTTCTCCGTTCGTGAGCGGCTCGGGCCTCCGCGCTGCCTCTGCGCCGTCCGTCTTGTCCTCGAATTCTGTCATGACTCCCTTTCCTTTGTCCCCTTCGTTCGATTCCAAACTTGGTTGCACCGTAGACCGTTCCAACAATGTTTGAATTGCCCTATCCATTAACTTGAGTTTCGAATCAACCCTTTTCTCGAATGCTTCCATCTTCGTTTCCAAATCTTGTTGTTTCTTTAACAAATCGGCCGAAGTCCCTTCACACTCTTGAATTCTCATATCCATCCTCGTCGAGACCATTCCCGGATTGGTAAACGGTTATGATACCAAAATGATAGAATCTACCACACTTTTTATTAAACTACGATAATTCTCTCGAGAGGATCTCTTAAAGAGCCAGAGTACAAAGACGACAATTGAATGAATGCCTAAGAATGACCCAACATAACCTATTTATAGTAAACCCTAATAATCTCCTATTTAAATAATAAATAGCTTATAAACCTCAATATCCAATACAATTAAAATAACAATTAATATAATAATAATAAATATTAAATAAGTAATTCCATCACTTTTTGCTCCGCCTCGAGTAGACCTTCAGAGGGCTCGGGTTCGTATCAGTTTGATTGCTGAAGTCTAGAATTAATTTAAGGAGAAAGAGTTCAATGGCTTGAATATACAAATACTTTGTCTGATTAACTATGAACAATTACATGAAATTGAGCAAACTCCACGGGGGTGTGTGATTCTGATAGAATCTACCACATTTTTTTATTAAACTACGATAATTCTCTCGAGAGGATCTCTCAAAGAGCCAGAGTACAAAGACCACAACTGAATGAATAATCAATAGTGACCTATCATATCCTAGGAAATAACATAATTGTATCTCTAGATCAGCAGCGGACCCCCAAGTAGCATTGTCAGGAGTGGACCCTTCCCACTGTACCAAGATCTGGCACGACCCTCCATCTTGCAGGGTTCGCGTATGCCCAAAATAGCCTTGGGACAAACCAACACGCCTAAATCATCTCCCACCATAGACGGTGTAGGGAAGACTAGAGCCGATGAACCAACCGCCTTGCGCAACACGGACACATGAAAAATCGGGTGAATCCTCACAGTCTGAGGTAACTCCAACCGATATGCAATTAGCCCCACTCGAGCTAACACACTGTAAGGGACCGACCCGAATGGGGCACTAAATGGGCCCTTACCCCAATGCATGCATTCAAAGTAAAGGACATTTAAAACAGACATGATTTCGGATTCCAATTAAAACAAAACATTCAAAATAACCCCTTTAAAAACTAAACAATTTCCCTGGAACCTGTCCCTGTTTCCAAGCACCTGCTCCAAGATAAATACATTTCCAAAGTATACTCCGATTAGAGATTTCTTAAAATCATTCAAAACATGTCTAGATACAATAATGCTTTGGAATCCACAAAATATTCGAGAAAACATCCTAGGGCTCAGTGTCCGCCACATGCATTCAGGGGAAAATAAAACATAAAGAGTCATAACACAAAATCGAGTTTGATGACTGAGCCCCATGATCACAACTCCTCCTTGACCATCTGTCTACTTAACTTGGTTACCGTGGAAAATCCACAATAATAAGGGTGAGTAACGAATTACTCGGTAAGAATCCCCAATCGGGTACAATACGATATACATGGTCATCTCGATGAATGTATGCAAGCTATGAGTATAAACACGAGAATAGAGCACATAGCTTAGCCCACACTTGGGCCTCGGATGCCAACTTAGGGTCTTAGTGGGAATAATATCACCACACAAGTCCAATACATAAGTCGCCCTATACGAGAAACAAGTCACGGCCTCACCGCTCTCTTTGTCGACGAAAGGTACAGCGGCTCAAGATCCCGAGGAGCTCTGCGGTCGGCGCTTTGTAATGAGCGTAAACATGCACCGCGTGCTCACAGAGACCATGGGGGTGCAGTCTAGAGGCAAGCCGCCCATGTCCATCACCACGCCTAACTAATTCTTTGGATCGGTGTCACTAACATAGGGGTGTGAGACACGGACACGTAAACTATGTCGGCTGAACCACGCACTTTGAGGCTAAGGAACGGGTCGTGGTAGGCTTACACCAGAAGCGCCCTTACCTTAACAGTGGCAAATCGGGCTACGGTCGAACACGCCGAGGACGTGCTGATTGCGAGGGCGAGGCAATGCCAAGTCATCATCCCGACGGTTGGGGCATTTAACGATCGCCACCCTCACCCAAGATTGCGGGGCCACCGTTAGGGTTAGCTATTCCCCTAACGGGATCGCATGAGCTCCATCTCATACGTCCCTCTCGTGGATGCAAGGTACTTTATGCACCCGGCCGGATGATGCTATCTACCTACCACTCTAACCTGCCTTAGCAATCGAGCAAACAATTCCATAAAATCCAATACGTGCTCAATAAGAATACAACGAGCTTAGCATGATACTACGAAGCAAGGAGCAGATCACGAGCATGCGAGAAAGGAACAACCTAGCATGGATTAACATGAGAATTAATCGGGAAGATCATGCTAGCGGGAATTTGAAGCGAGCACCTATTACTAAATATGTCAATAAACACAAACAAGCAATCAATCGGCAATCGCATAATATATCGCAGGTCCACACAACTCCGTAGAAGAAATCCTTACCTTGGTGGGGACGATTTGACACGAAATCCTAAATTGCGAACGAACCCGAACTAGCTATCGAGAACTTATTAATCACAACAAAAATCACACAATAGGCCTAAATATAATAAAACAAACAAGGCTCAGCTCGGGAGCAACTCACGAGGCGCGATTTAACGCATTTAACGAGCCGAGCAGGCGACGAACGGGCAAAGAACGGGGTTAGCTGGTGCGTGGGGGCGCAGGAATGGCGCGTGGGGCGCTGGGCTGCTTGTATTGCTGGGCGCGAGATGGGCGCGAGCTTAGCGCTGGCGCGAACGCGCGGCGCGTGGGCGAGCGGCAGCGGGCGCGCGCGGCACGACTCGGCGAGCGAGGGGGCTCGAGCGACGCGATGCGGTGGCGCCGAGGCGAGGACGCGCGGGGCACGGACGATGAGCGGCGAGGCTCGGCGGGTGGCTGGCTGTCACGCGCGCGAGAGCTCGCGAGCAGGCGAACAGAGGATCGGAGAAAACGAGCTTGATTCTGGGCGATTGGAGAGGATTCGACGCGCGATTTGTTGCTGGACCACTTCCCCTACATTAGCTGCATAAAAACCACCCAACGATTCACCTCGACTCGGCCGGAAAATGGAAGTCGGAAATAGGGGGGAAAGTCGCCGAAAAAGAGAAGGAGAAGGAGAAGGAACGAAGCTCACCTGCTGCTCGGAATGAAAATTGACATGAATTTGGGGAAGAGCTCGGCTGAATCGAGGTCGGCGAGGGAGAAATTCGAGAAGGAAACGTTGGTCGGTCGGAGAAGAATCGCGAAGAAGAAGAAGAGAAATGAAGGAAGGAACTCGGGCGATTTTGGCTTTTAAAATAAAACGCACGAAGACAGGCATAAATACAAGATGGCGCGTTTAGAAGCACAAGAGCGCTCAGTGGCTCGATTGGCAGCGACGCTTGCCTAGCTTCCCTTGCGACCTTGGCTTGAATCTCACTCGACGCGCTATTTAATTCCCTATTTATTTTTACATTCTTCCAAGCCCAAATGTCTTCACCAAAATTCCCGATCCCATTCAAATCGACTCATAATTTTTCCGGCAATTAACAAATACATAACCGGCCCGACCAAAATTACCAAAATGCCCTTGGGCCTCCCGGGAAGACCGGGATGAAATTTCCGGGCCGTTACACACACGGTATGGTCCAATAAATTGTGGTGCTAACTTGGGGTGTTTAAATTTCGCCAAGGAAGACTGGCGGTAAGGTTGGAGCTTAATGTACACCAAATCGTCCACATCAACTGAACATCCCGACGTTTGGCATTAGCACGATCCGACATCAACTGCTGTGCACGCAACAAATTTTTTTTAAGCTTTTCCAACGTTCTATTGCGATCCAGCATCAATGAGTCCACGGTCGCAATCGGGCTAGCCCCATAATCATAACCCAAAATCGTCGGTGGAGAGTGCCCATAAACAATCTCAAAAGGTGCATACCCGTGGATGAATGATATGACGTATTAAAACTGAACTCGGCCCAAGCAAGCCACTGGTACCATGCCTTCGGTTGTGTCAACACAAAGCAACGTAAGTATGATTCTAAATAGCGGTTCACGATCTCGGTTTGACCGTCAGTTTGTGAATGATAAGTGGTGCTGCGACGTAGCTGCGTCCTAGAAGCCTTGAAGATTTCCTCCCAGAGTAGGCTAATAAAATTCTTGTCGCGATCTGACACGATACTCTTAGGATTCCCATGCAAACAGACCACCTCTCTAATAAAACCTGTGACACCGTGAGAGACGTAAATGGGTGTCGAAGGGGTATGAAATGGGCATACTTCAAAAATCGATCGATCACTACAAAAATATTGTCATAACCTTCTGAACGAGGAAGTCCTTCCACAAAATCCATCGAAATGTCTTCCCAAATTCTTTCTGGAATCGGTAACGGTTGTAATAAACCAGCTGGGGACAACGATAAATGTTTTTCTTGCACGCAAATTGAACACTCGGCCACAAACGCGGGTACACGGGCCTTCATTTCCGGCCAATACACTTCTTTAGCTAGACGTTGATACGTCTTGAAGACCCCAAAATGCCCTTCAATGACGCCCTCGTGGAACACCATCAATAACAATGGGATTGTAGGGGATGTTGGAGGTAGCACCAGTCGACCCTGGTATAATAGCACATCGTCCATGACGGAATAACCTGGCACGCTCGCCTCACCTGCAATCACCGCAGTATAGATAGCAAACAATTTTTCGTCCTCCCGCACTTGTTGAGTGAACACTGCTGTGTTAACTTCAGCCACACAACTCAACATGCTTAATTCACCCATCGTCGGCATACGAGAGAGAGCATCAGCTGCTCTGTTTTCTAGGCCCTTCTTATATTCAAATGAAAATCATAACTCATAAGCATAACGATCCACCAGTGATACTCACCGTCAACAACACGTTGTTCTAGCAGAAACTTAAGTCTCTTCTGGTCAGTACGTACAACAAAATGGTGTCCCAATAAGTAAGCTCGCCAATGCTGTACTGCAAACACGATGGCCATAAACTCGTACTCATAAACAGACTTCATACGGTGGGTTTTAGGTAAGGCTTTACTAAAATAAGCCAATAGTTGCCCCTATTGCATCAAGACTGTGCCCACACCAATACCCGAAGCATCAGTTTCCACAACAAACAACTTATCGAAATCTGGCAACCTTAGGACTGGCACACTGCTCATCGCATGCTTAAGTCTCTGAAAACAATTTTCCACTGTCGGTCCCCATTCAAACTTCCCTTTTTTTAGTAGCTGAGTCAGTGGAAAGGCCATCGAATCGTAATTTGCCACAAAACGATGGTAGTAACCCTTCAGCCCGAGGAAACCCCGTAGGTCTTTAATATTCTTAGGGCTTGGCCAACGAACCATTGCTGCAATTTTCTCTGGATCGGCTACCACACCTTCAGTAGATATAAATGCCCCAAATATTCAATACGGTGCAGCCCAAACTAACATTTCTTGGCATTAGCTACAAATGCATGGGTTTGTAAGACTTCAAAAACTCGAATCAGATGCTCCTTGTGTTCTTGGATGGATAGACTGTAGATAAGAATATCATTATTTGTCCCCAAGGGGTGGCATAGTGGTTGAAGACTTGAGCTTTGAGGGTATGCTTTCCTCAAGGTCCCAGGTTCGAGACTCAGTTGTGACATTACTCCTTTGATGTCTCCCGATGCCTGGCCTAGGGACGAGCGTCGTTACCCTTGTTTAAAAAAAAGACTATAGATAAGAATATCATCAAAGAATACGAGCACAAACTGGCGTAGAAACGGTCGCAAGATCTCATTTATAACTGATTGAAACGTTGCAGGAGCATTTCGTAATCCGAAAGGCATGACTACAAATTCATAATGGCCCTTATGAGTTCTAAAAGCTATTTTATGTACATCGGCTGGCTTAACGTGGATCTGATGGTAACCCGTCTTAAGATCAATTTTTGAAAACACTGTCGCCCCGTGAAGTTCATCCAACAGCTCATCAACCAGTGGTATCAGATATTTATCAGGTACTGTTGCTTGATTCAAAGCGCGGTAGTCGACACAAAAACGCCAACTCCCATTTTTTTTTAACCAACAATACCGGGCTCAAAAGTGGACTCGTGCTAGGATGAATTATTCCTGCCAACAACATTGCCCCTACCAGTTTTTCAATTTCATTCTTTTTGTACTGCGAGTACTGGTACGGTCGCACATTCACTGATTCCTTCCCGACAAATAATTCAATAGCATGGTCACAATTACGTTGCAGGGGTAGACCTGTCAATGATTCAAAAACAGGTGAGTAAATGTGAAGTACATAGTGTAGTTCTATGGGTACCTGAGACAAATATGGTAAAGCGCCGGTCTGTACTCGAGTCGGTATCGATGTCTCAATCATGTTTAACTAGACCAGGAGCCCTTGATCCTCTGGTCGTAACGACTGCATCATGGATTTTAATGAGACCTGAGTCTTGACCAGTCGTGGCTCTCCTTGCAACTCAACCTTTCCAACCCAGCTTGAATTGCATTTTTAGTGCGCGATAATTGGATTCAATTTTTCCCAAGGTCGCCAGCCAAATGACCCCCAATATCACATCTGCGCTTCCTAGTGGTAAAGGTAAGAAATCGTTCACTATTCTCAATTCTGCCAACTGAAATTCTACATTCTTACAAATATCAGCAATTCTCACAGAATCATCACTCCCCAACATAATACCATAATCATCTGAAGGCTCCATCGGTAATTTCAACTTAGCAACAATGTCATCTGATATGAAGTTATGCGTGGCCCCACTGTCGATCATAACTACTACTTCTCGACCCTGTATCAAACCGTTGACCTTTAGTGTTTTTGGGAAACTCAGCCCTGCCATTGAATGCAAGGATAGCGTTGCCATGTTTGGTGTATCCACCATATCATCAACAAGCTCATCTTTAAGCGCATAATCTTGTGGGTCACCGGTTTCTTTGTTTTCCAGATTTTCTATCGCATCCCGTACTACAAGTATCTCCAAAGCCTGCAGTTCCTTCTTTTTACACCGGTGACCCGGAACGGACTTCTCGTCACACCTAAAACACAACCCGTTATCCCTACTGTCGATTTAGAAAGAATAGAAATAAGTTCTATTTCATTAATCGATATTTCAAAATGTTACAATGACCTTTATTTTATAGGAGAAATTTCATTCTCAAAATAAGGCATAATTTACAATAAGGAAACAATTACATATAGAATCATACAATTAAGGAAGGAATTAAATAGAATAAAATCAGAATAAATCAACACTCCCCCTCAAGCTGGTGTAAAGATGTCCTTCATAGCTTGACTTGTCAATCATTTTTCAAAGCGTAACTTAGGGAGTCCTTTGGTCAAAACATCAGCAATTTGTTCGGTAGTTGGTAAGTATGGAATGCAAATTACTCCAGTGTCAATCTTTTCTTTTATAAAATGCTTGTCGACTTCAATATGTTTTGTTCTATCATGGAAAACTGGATTATGAGCAATGGAGATAGCAGCTTTGTTGTCACAATAGACTCACATAGGTGTGGCATGAGTAATTTTCAGTTCCTCTAGAAGCCTTTTTATCCATATACCTTCACAAATACCATGAGCTAATGCTCTAAATTGCGCTTCAAAGACTACTTCTAGATACCACACTGCTGTTTTTACTTCTCCATAAACTGATTTCCTCCAACAAATGAGCAATAACCTGAAGTAGACCTTCTATCTGTAATGCTACCCGCCCAGTCAGCATCGGTATAAATTTCAATATTGAAATTTTCATGTTTTTTAAACAGTATGCCTTTTCTTGGAGTTCCTTTCAAGTATCTCAAAATTCTGTAGACTGCTTCAAAATGATTGGGGCCTGGAGCATGCATAAATTGACTTACCATACTTACTGCAAATGCAATATATGGTCTAGTGTGAGATAGATAAATAAGTCTTCCCACAAGTCTCTGATAGCGCTCTTTATCTTTCACCTCTTCCTCGATTCTTCTTTGCGATTTTAGATTTGGCTCAATAAGAGTTTCTGCTATTCTGCACCCAAGTAATCCCGTCTCTTCCAATAAATCAAGAATGTATTTTCTCTGATTAACGAGGATACCCTGCTTTGACCTGGCAAATTCCATCCCTAAGAAGTACTTCAACATTCCCTTTGATTTGGAATTCATATGCTAGTCTCTTCTTTAGTTTGTTCATCCCATCTTCGTCATTGCCTGTAAGAATTATGTCATCTACATATACTATAAGAACACGATCTTATTATTACCAGTATAATTGTAGAAGATGGTATGATCTGCTTAACTTTGAAGAAATCCATAACTTCTCACTACTTTCCCGAAGCGCTCAAACCACGCTCTCGGAGACTGTTTGAGACCATATAACGCCTTTTTTAATTTGCAGACTTTATCAACGCCAAGATTTACTTCAAATCCAGGTGGCAAATCCATAAACACTTCCTCCTCAAGATCACCATTGAGGAATGCATTCTTCACATCTAGTTGATAAAGTGGCCACTCGGAGTTTACTGCAATAGAAAGTAGAACTCGAATCGAGTTAATCTTAGCAACATGAGCAAATGTTTCTTGGTAGTCAATGCCATAAGTCTGAGTAAAGCCTTTAGCAACGAGTCTGGCTTTATATCGTTCAATGCTACCGTCTGCATTACACTTTATAGTGAATACCCATTTACATCCCACAATCTTCTTATTCTTCGGTCTTTCTACCATTTCCCAAGTACCATTCTGTTTAAGTGCATTCATCTCTTCCATAAGCGCCAAGTTCGATTCGAGATCATTCGGGCTTCCTCTGTATATTCCTTGGAATAAAAAGGTCATTAATCCTAGACGTGAATGCTTTATGGTTTTCAGACAACCTATGATATGATAGATAGTTGGCAATTGGGTATTTCGTACAATTACGAACTCCCTTTCTTTGTGCTATGGGAATATCAAGATCAAGGTTATTAGAAGAAATATTGATATTAATGTCATTGGAAGAAGAGGGGTTACACGAATTTTTGATTATCATTTGTCGGGAATTGGATTGATGCGGTGACAAGTCCCTCATGTCCGATCTCTACTATTTTGAATAGGTGCCCTTCTAGTATAAACATGAAGCTCAGGAACAGGAGTAGGGAGATCAACCAATAGTATCTCTCCCCCTGAAGTAGAACATTCTACATTTGGCATAGAAAGACTAGGACATACATTGTTAGGACTAATAATTTGGAGAGGAGTTTCCCAAATATTTTCTTCAAGGTTAGAATTCTCCCCCTGAAGCAAATTTGGTTTAAAAAATGATTCATGCTCCAAAAATGTGACATCCATACTTTCAAAATATTTTTTGTTTAAAGGATCAAAGCACCGATACCCCATTTTATTCGAGGAATAGCCCAAAAAAATGCATTTTGTTGCACGAGGTTCAAGTTTGGACCGAGTAAAATGGGGAAGATGAACATAAGTAGTACACCGAAAAACTCTAATTGGTAAATCTGAGTACAGTCTAATAGTGGGAAAGAAAGTTTTAAAGATGCTAAGAGGGGTTTTAAATGACAATATTTTAGAAGGCATTCTGTTTATAAGATAAGCAGCGGTAAGGACTGCGTCACCCCATAAATAAGTGGGTACATGCATAGAAATCATAAGTGCACGTGTAACCTCCATTATATGTCTATTTTTCCTTTCAGTAATTCCATTTTGTTGGGGAGTATCTCTACAGCTAGATTGGTGAGATATCCCCTTATATTTAAAAAAAGTGTCTAAAATTTCATTAAAATATTCAGTCCCATTATCAGTGTGTAAAATGCTTATTTTTGTTTGAAATTGATTTTCAATCATATTATAAAAGCGAATGAAAATATCTTGAACCTCGATTTTTGGTTAACAAATAAACCCAAGTCAAACGAGTATGATCATCAATGAATGTAACAAACCATCGTTTTCCACTACGAGTCGAAATTTTAGATGGACCCCAAACATCACTATGAATTAAGTAAAAAGGTTTGGAGGCTTTGTAAGGTTTTGACACATATGTATTTCGATGGTTTTTAGCAAAGATGCATGCTTCACAATGAAAAGTTGAACAATCAATTCCTTTAAATAAGTTTGGGAATAAATATTTTAAATATGAAAAATTAGGATGACCAAGTCTACGATGCTAAAGTAAAATAGTTTCTTTAACCGGAGAAGAACTAACACTACTTAAACCTTGAACTTTTTTATTACTGGATGGTTCTTCTTCGAAATAGTAGAGACCGTCCAGCATTCTAGCACGTCCAATCATCTCCCCCGACTCTTGATCCTGAAAAATACAGTAAGTAGGAAAGAAAGTAACACGACAGTTAGCATCTTTGGAAATTTTACTGACAGATAACAGGTTGCAAGCTAATTTAGGGACATGAAGAACATATTTTAAAGTTAAGGTTTTATTTAAGAAAATAGTTCCTTTTCCTGCAATAGAAGTGAAACTTCCATCGGCAATTCTAATTTTTTTCTTGAGAATATAAAGGAATATATGAGGTAAAAAGCGGGAAGAAGCAAATCATATGATCGGATGCTCGAATCGATGATCCATGGAGATGAATTAAGACAAGATAGGGCCAACGGATAATTACTGATTGTGCCAAGGAAACACAAGAATTACGGATGATGTGATATTTAGCAGTTTCAGGACTTAGTGAATGTGCTGTGCTCGACTCGAGAGACCTATTGTCAAGAACAAGGGCACTAATAATATTAGTGGTGGAGAGAAACTGACCATTACGTGAGCCAGAGGCTGTAGGCATCAAATCTTGATAGTCTTTCATCTTGTTATGGTATAATTTTGAAATTTTGTCAGATCCTCAAATGAAAAGAGAAAGCTATGAAACAACAGATTTTAATTCCCAAGTACGAATTTGAATACCAAGTCACAAGTAGGGTGCACCTTTGATAAATGGTGGCTAGGTCGTATTTGTGTTTAGAATTCGACTAGGGTTTTAAAATATTTTTACGCTCACGATACCATGTCGATTTAGAAAGAATAGAAATAAGTTCTATTTCATTAATCGATATTTCAAAATGTTACAATGGCCTTTCTTTTATAGGAGAAATTTCATTCTCCAAATAAGGCATAATTTACAATAAGGAAACAATTACATATAGAATCATACAATTAAGGAAGGAATTAAATAGAATAAAATCAGAATAAATCAACACCTACGTATGCAGATCTCACTATCCGTTAAGCGCTTATAAGGGATGGTAGGGATGAGGGTGTTTGATGGTACTGATCGGTTGGGAGTGAGCGCGAGTTCTTAGGTTCGAACCTCTAGCCACTCTCGCATTTATAGTCCCTGATCCCATACTCGGTTTAACTACTGTCGACGTGCCCACTCCTTTTGCTTGATTTTGAAAAGCCAGGTCATCCTCAATTACCTATGCCATAAACTTCTTGTCCTGAATTCCCACGGACCTCATTTTCCTCATCTCACTCCGTATCTCTGCCTTCAGACCACTCTCCCATTTCCCCTCTAAGGCACTCGCACTAATGTCGCGTATACCATTTGCATACTTTTCAAACAGCCAACGATACTCTTTTACGGTCTCCACTTACTGCAGACTCATTAAATTGGCATATTTATTGTCATTGATCATTGGATGGAAATGATGCAACAACAATTCTCGGAATTCTTTTCACGAAGCAATCGGAGCTCGGTCCTCTTCGTACTGCAACCACTCTAATGCCTCCCCTTCCATACATAAGGCTGTGGCGTCAACCCTTTCGTGCCCCGTCAAACGATTAGCCCAGAAGTACCTCTCGACTCGGCATAGCCACCCGTCTGGGTCCTCATCCGCTAGTCCTTTAAATACAGGCATCTCTAACTTCTGTAACCTCCTATCTATCATTGGTCCATCCTGACCGCCTGTTTCCGGTCCCCCATCCTCCCGCTCTCTGTCTCGATTACAACTGTCTCAACCCCGTTAGTTCCAACCGTCATGCGCTATCGGCCTTTCATAGCCGGTGCGCACCCTCCTCTTTACCAAAAATTCGTTTCCCCTTCTATCGAACCGAGAATTCCCCTATCGATCGAAATCCGAACCCACGCAATTATCCCCATCGGGCAACCCCTAAAAACTCTCCCTTCGGTCCAACCCAGTCAGCCCAAATCCACTCGGTCCGACCGACCCACCTCGGCCTGGCTTTCCCGCTCCCCAGCCCTGACCCTTGCCGCCCGGTCCTGCGCCCCACTCGTGCACGCCTACGCCTACAGCCACACCCGGACCCCCCAACAGGCCTGGGCCCTGCACCGCCCCACTCTTGCTTGCCCATGCCCACACCCGGTCTGCTTCAGTCGTATCGCCCATTGGTGCTGCCCCGAAACTCCCCGACGCCTTTAAACCTTCGCACTGACCCACTCTGCCTGGCCCGACAACCCCTGAGCCCAAACCCTAGCCCGCTCGCCCCGCGCCTCCCGCACGTTCCCCCACGCCGACCTCCAGCCCCACGGCTCGATGCCGAGGTCGCTCGCGTCCTTCGTCGATGCCGTCGTCACCCCCTTAGCCCCGTTCTCCTCTTTCGACTCAGCTGGCACTCCCTTCCCCTTGTCTAAGATGATCGTGTTGGGTTTGGATTTTTCCGGTGTTCGCTCTAACAGCTTCTAGATGTTTAGAATCATTTGTCCCAACTCTTGGTCCAATCGAATTCCCATCGCCGTCAACTGAGCCTCAAATTCCTTATGTTTCTTCAACATCCTAGCCCCACTTTCCTTGCAATCCTGCATCTTTGTCTCCATTTTAGTACTCACCATTCCCGGATCGACAAATGGTTCTGATACCAAAATGATAGAATCTACCACACTTTTTATTAAACTACGATAATTCTCTCGAGAGGATCTCTCAAACAGCTAGAGTACAAAGATAACAACTGAATGAATAATCAATAGTGACCTATCATATCCTATTTATAGTAAACCTAGGAAATAACCTAATTTAGTAATAACTCTATTAAGGCCCAAAAGCCCAATACAACTTGAATAACCCAAAACAGAATTATAATAAACAATAGTAATAAATAAATAATAAAATAAATCCGTCACTTCTTGCTCCGCCTTGAGTAGACCTTCAGCGATCTCGGGATCGTATCAGATTATTATTTTTCCTCGTATATTACTTTAAATTTTAGTAAGTCATTTATAAATATGCTTTCACATTTGGGTTCACTTTTTTATGTATATAAATTTTGTTATCTTTTTCTTCTAATCACATGGAGAAGGATCCCCGAAACGGTTGGGTATGTTCGTTGCAATTCCAAAAATCAAAATGCTTATCAAACATTGTTTAAGTAGATTATAGAATATTAAGTCATGTGGGTGCTTCTCTCTCAAATTTTTCTAGAGAGATGCTCTGCTAGGTTTTTGTGAGGCTTGTCCTCAAGCTTGGGAGGTATTCTACCTCAATTTCAGGACGGGTCCAACCGGCTCAACTTAATTGGTTTTATTCTCGGTTTGGGGCTTCCAGCTTGGTTTAGAGCTCTCCATGGTACAGTTTCATGGTGTCTCTCCCTGTTGTTATTCGCTGGATTATTTGTTGTTTTCTTTCTGGTTAGGTTAGTTTTATTTTTAGTTATTGGGTGTGTTTACTACTTAATTACATCTCCATTCTTTTATATTAATGTTGGATTCTCCATTTTTTTTATTGTGGGACAATTGTGAGATCCTAACATATGATATTGTCCACTTTGGGCATAGGCCTCATGACTTTTTGGGCATTTTTCAAAAGGTCTCATACCAATGGAGATGTTTGTCTTATCGTATTAACTCAAGATCTACTCCTTATTTAACCAATGTGGGATTACTACAACACTTTGTTTGCATTCCCTACATTCTAGACAAAGAACTCATGGATAAAGAGCTTTGGCAGACAAGCTAGTTGGTTCGGTTTACCGTGCAGAATAGGCTTCACCACTTTACGGGCTCAGAGCACACCCTCGTTTATCAGTCTCTTTGGTTGGTTCTTGGTTTTTACTCTTTAGTGAGGTCTGTCAGATTAACCCCCAAAGATTTAAAAAAAAAAAACAGCTATTTGTATGCTGAAGTTGTTTTTTCTTGGATATCTTTTATCCCAAGTTTAAGGAAAGCCTGTCGCTAGTTGCCGCCATTGCTTGTATCTCTTTGTTGCTCGATTTTTTATTGGCCTTGCTGTCGACTTAGTCGTTACTTAGGACTGGGGGTATTCTTATCCTCTGTTTCATCTCCCTCATAAGGGAGTAGACTTGTATATGGTTTTCTGGCTATAATGAAGATTTCTGTTCTAAAACAAAAAGTAGATTATTTTATGTTTGAAGAAATTTGTTCTTTCCTATTCAAATCCTTCCACCATTACACATAAATACTAAAAAGATAAAACAGACTATGAGATCTTTATGTAAGAATCTCAACTAACTAAGCTAAAAATTGCTCTAAGCTAAAGATAGAAAATAACTCAAATTTTATTAGGAAGGGTTGTATAGGTAGAAGACTCTATCTGAAGAATTGAAGACCACAACTGATTGTCACTTAGTGTCAACCCCTGATCAGTCGTGGAATAAAATGGTATGTGTTCAAGGAATGTAACATCCATAGTAACATACACTTTTTTTTGTAGTAGGAGAGTAACATTTGTATCTTTTTTGAGTTGGAGAATATCCCACAAAGATACATTTATGGGCACGAGGATCCAACTTGCTGCGATTTTGAGAATAAATATGGACAAAGTTACTACACCCAAAGACTTTAGGAAGTAAATCAAGAGAAGAAATTCGAAGACGAGGGAAACAATCCAAAAGATTTGACGGGGAGTGGAAAATTTGAGAGAGAGAGATGGCATACGATTGATCAAGTATGTGGCACTAAGAATAGCTTCCCCCTTAATACAATTTAGAAACATGAGTAGAAAACATTAGACATCGAGTGACTTCTAGGAGATGATGACGATTTTTACGTTTAGCCACTCCATTTTGTTGGGGGTTTCAACACAAGAGCTAAGATGGATAATCTTGTGAGTTGATAAATACTCTCCCAGACATGAACTTAAAATTCCTTTGCATTGTCTATTTTAAGGACTCGAATTTTGGTATGATATTGAGTTTGAATCATAGTATTAAAATTTTGGTACACCTCATACTTCTCTTTTATAAGAAAAACCAATGTGACCCTACTATGATCATCAATAAATGATACAAACCAACGAGCTCCCAAAATATTTTTTTCTTTTCAAAGGACCCCATACATCGTTATGGGCTGGATGGTTTATAAACAATACTTGGATAATAATTTTGAGTATGTTTGGCAATCTGACAAATCTCACAATTGAACGACATGAGATTTTTATCATGGGAAAGGTCGGGAAACAATTTAGAGAGATACTTTAAATTGGATGACCTAAACGATAGTGTAATAACATAATCTCTTTATCGTTGTCGGTACTATGAGAAAATTGACTACTATTATTAGAAAAGGAGGATAAAAACGAAGGCTTGTCTTCGATGGCTAGTGAATCTCGATCATAATCGAGAAGGTAGAGTCCAGAACAAAGTTTAGCACTGCCAATTATCTTCTTCGATTCCAAATCTTGAAAAACACATAAATTTGGATAAAACTTAGCTACACATTTAAGGTCACGAGTCAATTTACTTATTGAAAGTAAATTACAATCCAAATCAGGCACATGTAAAACAGAATTGAGAAGTAGAGTTTTAGTAACCTGAATGGAACCTGTCCCATCCCAGCTATATTGTAGTATGACCTATCTGCAATTTTATAGAAGAATTAGATGTGTCAATCTGATAGTGTTGAGTTCCAATGTCAATTATCCAAGGCTGCGTCATTCCTGTATGGACTGTTTGGGCAGTAGGAGCAGTTTTTTGTGCAACCAAGATTGTTCCTTGACTTGAGTGCTCTACTATGTCGGAAGATTCATACCCTCCATTGAGTGAACCAACATTCTTATGAGAAGACATTAAATTAATTGGTATGAACTAAAATTGAATTGTTCGAAAACAAATTCGAGAAGAGAAAACTGATTTGTTGAAGCTTGAAGACACTGCCATTGAATACAATGAAATAACATTGAAACTGTGTGTCTGGAATTATAATTGGAGTCCATTGTACCTTAAGATCAACCTTGAATAATACCAAATGGATACCCTGAATTAGCACAGCTAGTATTGAAAGCTCATTTCAGGAAGTTAATGCACTTGTGACTCATGTACCCAAAATTAATCCACTTGCTGGAAATTAATTAAAAACTTATTTGCTTGAATTCCAAAATGGTAACCACCTTACTCACTCTATGAAATTAAACCCATTTGCTGGAACACATGAAATTTAAACGCACTTACAATAATATGTAGTTGTTTCAAAAGGTTGCTAATTGGTATCTGATAGAATCTACCACAATATATTATTAAAACTACGATAATCTCTTGAGAGGATCTTCCAAAGAGTCAGAGTACAATGACGACAATTCCAATAATCCCTGCTAATGACCTATCATATCCTATTTATAGTAAACCTAGGAATTAACCTAATTTAGTAATAACTCGATTAAGGCCCAAAAGCCCAATACAACTTGCATAACTAAAAACAGAATTATATTTAAAATAATACGACAATAAATCTGTCACTTCTTGGTCCGCCTTGAATAAACTTTTAATGCTCTCGGGATCGTTCAATAGCATGATCACAATTCCGTTGCGGGGGTAGGGCTGTCAATGATTCAAAAACTGGTGAGAAAAAATGAAGTACAGAGTGCAGTTCTGTGGGTACCTGAGACAGATCTGGTAGAGCTCCGGTCTGTTCTCGAGTTGGTATCGGCGCCTCAATCATGTTTAACTCGACAAGGAGTCCTTGATCCTTTGACCGTAAGGATTTCATCATGGACTTTAATGAGACTTGGGCCTTGACCAGCCGTGGCTCGCCTTGTAACTCGACTTTTCCAAGTCCCAATGTGAATTGCATTTTTAGTGCACGGTAGTCAAATTCGATTTTTCCCAACGTCGCTAGCCACACCACGCCCAAAATCACGTCTGCTCTACCCAGGGGTAAGGGCAAGAAGTCGTTCACTATTTGCAATTCTGCCAACTGAAGTTCCACATTCTTACATATGCCGGCAGTTCTCACAGAATCCCTAGTCCCCAACATAATGCCATAATCATCGGACGGCTCCACATGTAATTTCAATTTAGCCACAATGTCATCGGATATGAAGTTATGCGTAGCCCCACTATCGATCAATACAACTACTTCGTGCCCCTGTACCGAGCCTGTTACTTTAAGCGTTTTTGGAGAACTCAGCCCTGCCATTGAATGCAAGGATAGCGCTGCTATATTCGGTGTATCCCCAGTGTCCTCAGCACTCTCCTCCTCGGACACATAATCCTGTGACTCATCGGTTTCTTCATCTCCCCGACAATCTACCATATCACGTACTACAAGTATCTCTAGGACCTGCAGCTCTTTCTTTTTACATCGGTGTCCCGGAACGAACTTCTCATCGCATCTAAAGCACAGTCCCTTATCTTTTCGTATGCGGATCTCATTATCTGTAAGCCGTTTATAAGGCACTGCAGGGGTGAGGGTATTCGATGGTGTTGATCGGTTGGGAGTGAAAGCGAGAGTTCTTAGGTTTGATCCTCCCGCCACCTTCGCACTAACCGCCCTCGATCCCATCCCTGATTTAACTACTGCCGAAGTGCCCACTCCTTTTGCTTGATTTCGAAAAGCCAGGTCATCCTCAATTACCTGTGCCATGAATTTCTTGTCCTGAATTCCCACGGGCCTCAGTTTCCTCATCTCACTCCTAATTTTCGCCTTCAGACCACTCTCCCATTTCCCTTCCAAGGCACTCGCACTAATGTCGAGTATACCTTTTGCATATTTTTCAAACAACCGGCGATACTCTCTAACGGTCCCGACTTGCTGCAGACTCATCAAATTAGCATATTTATTGTCATTGATCGTCGCTTGGAAACGATGCAACAAAAACTCTCGAAACTCCTCCCACGAAGCAATCGGAGCTCGGTCCTCCTCATACTGTAACCATTCTAGTGCCTCTCCTTCCATACACAAAGTTGCGGCGTCAACTCTTTCGTGCCCCGTCAGCCGATTCACCCAGAAGTACCTTTCGACGCGGCATAACCACCCCTCAGGGTCCTCATCCGCTAGCCCTTTGAATACAGGCATCTCCAACTTTTGTAACCTTCTATCTATCATGGGTCCATCTCGACCGCCTGCTCCCGGTCCTTTGCGCTCATAGCGACCCTGTCTATCTCGCTAATCATTCCGCTCTCCGTCTAGGTTACCACCATCCCCACCCCGATCGTTCCAACCGTCATGCGCTATCGGCCGTTCATAGCCGATGCGCACTCTCCCTTCCTCTGAAAAACCGTTTTCCCTTCCACCGACCCGAAAATACCCCTGACGATCGAATTCTGAGCCCATTCCACTACCCCCGTCGGCCCATGTCTGAAAATTCTCTCTCCGATCCAACCCGGTCGACCCAAACCGGCTCGGTCCAGCCGACCCCCCCGGCTCGGTCTTGCCGCGCCCCATCCCCGGCCTTCACCACCCCAGCCAGGGCCCCACCCTCGCTCGCGTCGCCCACACTCGCCGCACCAAGCCCGCTCACCGCACCAGGCCCGCACCCGTTGCCCCGCGCCGCCTCGGTTCTCCCCGCACGCCCCCCAGCCCTCGCGACGCCCCACCTCGCTCGGCCCGACACTCCCCGAGCTTGGGCCCTAGCCGCCACGTCCCGCGCCACCGCTTGATGCGCCAACCCCGCACCGGCCCGATGCCCTGCGCGCCGCGCCGCACGTAACGCGCCGCCTCTCCCCGGACGAACCCGCGCGCGCCGCCGCTCGCGTCGCCTACGCCAGACGCCAGCCCGACGCAACCCCCAGCAGGCCCGATCTCCACGCCCGACCTAGGCGCGCCCTGCTCGCCCGCCGCCTCAGCCGCAGACGCCCCACCAGTGGGCATCACCCCCTCTCCCTCGCCCACGGCCTCGATCGTCAGCCCCTTCCCCTTGTCACCTTGCTTCGATTCCATTAACATCTGCAGGGTTCGGTTGATCATCTCGAACTTTGCATCTTGCTGTTCGAATTTCAAATCCATCTGTTTCCCTAAATGTTCTTCAAACGATTCCATCCTTGTTTCTACATCCTTCAGCCTTCTTGCCAATTTCGCTGATCCCTCTTCGCATTCTTGCATCCTTGTTTCCATCTTAGTACTCACCATTCCCGGATCGGTAAATGGCTCTGATACTAAAATGATAGAATCTACCACAATATATTATTAAAACTACGATAATCTCTTGAGAGGATCTCCCAAAGAGTCAGAGTACAATGACGACAATTCCAATAATCCCTGCTAATGACCTATCATATCCTATTTATAGTAAACCTAGGAATTAACCTAATTTAGTAATAACTCGATTAAGGCCCAAAAGCCCAATACAACTTGCATAACTAAAAATAGAATTATATTTAAAATAATACGACAATAAATCTGTCACTTCTTGGTCCGCCTTGAATAAACTTTTAATGCTCTCGGGATCGTATCAGTATCACATGAATAGCACTCACCAAATGTCAGGCTGTCCAAAAAACCCACTGAATGAAAGAAAATCCACTTTTCACACGGAATCTCACACACAAAGTGCACCGATGGAATAAAGGGCTTGTGAATAAATGACAAAGACAGAACAACTTTCAACAATATTTAATCTTTTATATGTGTATTCTTAACAATAATGTAAACCCTTTATGTTTTTGCTTCTACTATTGCCATTTTTTTACACAGCCCCATAGTCGACCTGAGTTTTCTCAAGATCCTGCTGGTAAAGAATCAAAGGCTGATCTGATGTTCTGTTCGCGGGTTCATCATGATGAAAGAAGCCTTGGGCTGTCGGGAATCAGTTGGGTATGCCTCGTTGCGATTTGCACAGTTTTTTCTTCTTCTTTGTATACTATTTTTTAATGCCCTTTGATGTTCTATACAGGGCGATTCATTAGGACCCTTTGATCTTGGCTAGCCTGTTTCCTGGAAGTTGTCCTCCAGTCCCAGTGATAGCAATGGACATTGCATGGTAAATAACTTGGCCAACAATTACATTATATGCTCATTTGCAAATATTTTGGCAGCATATTATTCGCAACTGTATAGATTTCTTCACTTGAAATATCCTGAAACTTTACTCATTATATTGTGATTACCGAAGAACCTATTGCCATTGATTTGGACACCAACTTTACATTAAGTCGCTTGCATAGAGGTGGTATATAGATAGAGAATACATGAACTAAAAAAATCTTTGAGATAATATAGTTGCCAAATGATTGGGGTTGTTCAGCCGTCTGCAATTGAACTCTTTTTTTTAAGAACAAATTGGGGGAGGGAGATCAACAAACCCCTCACTCCTCATATGGAAAGTATTATTACTCTAAAATAATATGAGAGCTAAATGTCGATTTTTAAGATCCGTGATCTTAGAGTTGAATTATTTTGGTTTGTGATGAAGTTTTTTTTTTTTTTTGAGTTTGAGGGTTTAGATTCAAATTTCACCTTTGGTTTGGATATATACATTAATCAGTTATTAAGTTTAGATTGTTTGACCTAATTTAGTTGGAATAATCTAATTAGCTTGAATAGAATCTGTTTTTAGAGTGCGAGTGAAATATATTATAAAGACACTACTTACAAAAGCATATGAAATTGAATGGATCACTTAAATCTAAAAAAAAATAATTATGAAATAACCATTATTAGTATATATAATTTTGCTTAACTTGTCAAATGAGCTTCATAAAGAAAATAAATTTAATTTTTAATCAGTCTTTAAATTTTAAAATTAAACATTTTTATTTTTGATATTTCAATAAGTAAAAAATTTGCATGCTGGAAATTCCATGTGATAAGCTTAAAACCACATCTTATTTTTTAATTTTAAATTCTTTCTTGAAACATATTTATAAATCCATATAAATATCAAACTAATTATAAATCTATTTTTCCTATTTTTAAAAAATAAAAAATAAAAAACTATATGCCTTTCATACTCTTCACTCTCCATGCATTTCCTTTTATATTTTCATTTAGATTAATAATTTTCATTTAAGATGATTTCTTAATTTATTATAAAATGAAATTGTCATTTATGAATGAGATTATGTTTAATGCAATTAAGTAATCTATATTTGTCATTTACATCCTATGTTTATTTCAAAAGTGTTTCGTTTAACCATTTTTCTCACAAAAAATTGTGTTCTCCATTTTTCTCACTAAAAACTGTGTTCTACATTTACAACAATTGTGTTTGTTCTTTATTTTTTTGTGTCAACCATTTTATTTCTCTTCTTTACCAATCAAATACCTCCCTCAATTTATTTGTAGCCATTCACCATATTATCTCAAGCTATTCTAACCTTCATCTATTTTTATCCCAAAAACCTATTTGAATATTTACTTTCATAGTTCTACTGTTCTCATCCATAGATTTCTCATCAAGTAAGAATTTCATTTTGAGTTCCTATTATCTAATATTTTATGATATATCTGTTAGGATTATAGGTATATATGTGTTTTGTATATATTACTATTTGATTAGATTCAGACTCAATAGGCCCATTAGAGTTCTTATGTATTCTATAAAAAGGCAATGCCTCTTTAGTCTCACGCTCTCGATTACATAGTATCAGAGCTATTAGGTATTTTTCTTTCCCTCTTTTTTTCAAGATTTGAAATTAGGGTTTCTGTTTCAACAATCACCGTCCTTGGAAATTCGAGTAAGAAAACTGCTGCTGTTATCAGAGGCTATTTTTGTTGTCGTATGTTAGAATTTTTCAACACAGCCTACATATTCCAAAAGTCCATGTCCCGATCTACAACACACTCAAAATCGCAGTCAACAGATAAATAGGGAAGCCACACTTGTCGTCGAAAGTGTGCGGCTGTTAGAATCTTTAAATTGCTCGTGTGGGCGCGTGAGACGTCGGATCGGGGCGATTTTTTTTGGATTTTTTTGTAACGTCGGCGTTGACAAGGGTGTTAGGTTAGTTTTCAGTTTTTGGGTCCCATTTACTCCAAATCTAGCGTTTTATATGCTGTTTGCAGAATCTGTGCACCGTGAATTTGCAATTGAGTTTGACGGTGCGTTCGAGCTTCATTTCTCGTGGTTTTTAGTGGGTTTTTCTCATAACGACAAGCTCTACACATCCGTGGAGTTGAAACTTATGTTTTGGAAATTTGTTGTTCCATATCTGACCGTCAACTGATATTGTTGTTATGTTTGTCTACTATATTCATTCTAATTTTTTGAAATATCAGGTTACTTGCTGCCCATTTCGATTAAATCAAGGTAATATGGGTAACAATAGGCTTAGTGCGATTTCTCACTCGGTGGAGATTACAAAGCGCAAGTTGAATGGTTCGAATTTCCTCGGTTGGAGTAGATCTATTAGAAATCATCTACTATACAATGAGCTAGAGGCCCATGTTGATGGAATACCACCTACGGATGAGGAAGAAAAAAAAGTGTTGGGATCGTGAAGATGCACGTCTATTCAATCAGATTACGAGCTTCATGAACGATGAAATTGTGGACTTGACAAGTCATTGTTCTACTATAAAAGAACTTATGAAGTTCGTGGAATTTTTGTATTTCGGGAAGGAGCAAGTCACAAAAACATACGACGTCTACATGTCTTACTTTCATGCTGATCGCAATGGGGAGTCTCTTATGACTTATTATACTCGACACAAGAAGAATGGAGCTGAGTTAAACTCCTTAATGTCTTTTACTGCTGATATTGCGGTACAACAGTCTCAGAGAGAAAAAATGAGAGTTATTAGCTTTCTGAAGGGTCTCGAACTAGAATATGAAGCTGTTAGGTCTCAGGTTTGGTCTGGAACTGAGATTCCAAGCTTGGATGATATGTTTCGGAGACTACAATGTACTGAAGGGCTCATGCAGAAATGTCAGTCATATCATCAAATAGTGCCTTGATTGGAAGAAATGGCACACGTGGTGAGAGGAATATGAATGCTCCTATGAAATATGGATATACTCGAAGGCAGGAATCAAATGGTGAAAGGCGTACAGAAATAGAATGTTATTATTTCCATAAACCAGGATCTCTCAAGAGAGATTGTAGGAATCTAAAGTATCAAAATCAAAGACTACAAAAAACCCAACTTGCCTCAAGTGATCAGAATATGACTGATGAGTTTGCTCAATCCGGATTCGAAACGCATCATTGTAGTTGTCATCTTCAAACCCTTGTCTTACTACAACTTTGGCTGAGTCAGGTAACAATCATTTCCTTCTTTCGTCATCTACGAAGTGGGTCGTAGATTCTGGAGCCATTACTCATATGACAGGTAATATTAACTTTTTTTCCACTTCGTTGTCCTCTATTGATTTTCCTGCTGTTACATTGGCAGATGGATCCTTGTCTTCTATTCAGGGCTCATGATCGGTCACACTTACCCCTATCTTATCATTATCTTCTATCTTGTGCCTACTTAAATTCTCGTATAATTTGATATCTGTGAGTCAATTGTCTCGTGACTTCACTTGTTTTGTTTTTGTTTTTCCCTGGTTATTTCTTGTTTCAGGATCAGTTGATGAAGAAGATTATTGGTAGGGGGCATGGAGCTGGGGGTCTTGGATCAACACCCAGTTAGAGCTGTAGTTGTGCGAGCAATGCATCTGCATTCAAGGTTCATTGTCGGTTGGGTCACCCATCGCTATTTGTCTTTAAGAAGTAGTTTCCTAATTTTAATAAGATGTCATCTTTGAATGTGAGTCTTGTGAGTTTGCAAAGTTTCATCGTTTGAGTTCTAGTCTTAGAGTCAATAAACAAGCTAATGCTCCATTTGAGTTAGTTAATTAAGATGTTTGGGGTCCGAGTCCTGTTGTGTCTAAAACAAGATTTCGTTATTTTGTTACTTTTGTTGACGAATTTTTTTGTCTTACTTGGGTTTATTTAATGAAAAATCGTTCTGAGTTGTTTTCGCATTTTTGTGCCTTTAATGATGAAATTTGCAATCAATTTAATGTATCTATCAAAGTCTTGCATATTGATAACGAGGGTTAATACTTTTGAGTATCCTTGTGCTTATCTCTAGGACAAGGGTAATTCATCAATCGTCTTCTGTAGACACTCCATCTCAAGATGGAGTGGCTGAACGTAAGAATAGGCATTTGCTTGAAACCACGAGAGCCTTGTCCTTCCATACGAACGTTCTGAAGCACTTTTGGGTTGATGCTGTTACCACAACGTGTTTCCTCATTAACCGAATTCCATCTTCTACTCTCAATAATCAACTCCCGTTCCAAGTCTTGTTTCCATCTAAGGAAATATTTCATCTTTCCCCAAAGATCTTTGGTTGTACATGTTTTGTGTGTGATGTTCGTCCTCACCGTACCAAGTTCGACCCAAAGTCTTTAAAATATATCTTTTTTTGGTATTCTCAAGTTCAGAAGGGTTATCATTGCTATTGCCCTAGCACGAATCAGTATGCTGTTTCCTTAGATGTTACATTCTTTGAGGATACACCGTTAAGTTCTTTGTTCATTCACTGTTCCGTCTTGTCCACCGATTACTTAGGTTTACACCAGACGTTTGTAACCCTCAGAGGCAGGCCCCGTACCCGTGAGCTCTTCGTCATCTGACTTGCAATCTAGTGATGATCTTGATCTGCCCATAACTCTTCGTAAAGGTAAGCGTTCTTGTACGTATCCTCTTTCCTCGTTTGTGTCCTATCATCAGGTGTCATCACCATCTTTATCATTTCTGACTTCACTTGATTCTATGTATGTCCCTAAAACAATTGGTGAGGCTTTGTCCCATTCTAGGTGGCACCATGCAATGGTTGAGGAGGTGGTTGCGTTGGAGGCAAATGGAACTTGGGAGTTAGTCACTCGTCTGGAAGGAAAACAGACGATCAGTTGCTATTGGGCGTTTTCTGTCAAGATGAATTCTGATGGATCTGTTGCGCGACTCAAGGCATGCTTGGTGGCTAAGGGGTATGCCCAGACGTATGGTATTGATTATAGTGAAACCTTTTCACGTATTGCGAAAATGACGTCAATTCGATTGTTTGTTTCTCTGGCTGCTACTAATGATTGACCACTATATCAAATTGATGTTAAGAATGCTTTTTTGCATGGTGATCTCCTCGTGGAGGTGTATATGGAGCAACCACCTGGGTTTATTACTCAGAGGGAGAATGCTAATATTTGTCATCTTCTTAAATCGTTGTATGGGTTGAAATAGATCCCCCAAGCATGGTTTAGAAAATTCAGTCAAGCTCTTGAGAAGTTTGGAATGCAGAAGTGTTCTTTAGATCATTCTGTGTGCTATCGCCAGTCTAATTGTGTATGTTGATGATATTGTAATCACTGTAAGTGATGAGTCTGGAATAACTTCATTGAAGACCTTCCTCCATAGCTAGTTTAGTACCAAAGATCTTGGGAACCTGAAATATTTCTTAGGTATTGAAGTCATAAGAAGTAAGAAGGGAATTTTGTTGTCTTAGCAGAAGTATGTTCTTGACTTATTCACTGAAACAAGAAAGTTAAGTATGAAGCCGTGTCGTACTCCAATGGTACCAAATCAACAAATTTTCAAAGAAGGAGAAGCCTTTTCTGATCCTGAAAGATATAGAAGATGGTTGGAAAACTGAACTATTTAACAGTCACAAGACCAGATATTTCCTATTCCATGAGTATAGTGAGTCAGTTTATGTCATCTCCCACAGTAGATCATTGGAAAATCGTGGAACAAATTTTGAGCTATCTAAAATATGCTCCTAGAAGGGGTGTGTTATACAAGAATCATGGACACTCTAATATCGAGTGTTATTTAGATGTTGAATGGGCAGACTCTAAAGAAGATAAGTGATAACTCTCAAAGAGAGCATATTTTAGGCTGTTTAGGATGCTTTACTTTAATAATTAGGCAAACAATATCTGCGTTCTTAGAGAATTACAGAGAAATAACTTAGAAAATCTGCATGCATTCATAATACCGCATCCAAAGCAAGAATCTGCACTTTAGCATAAATCGCAAATCAGCTGTGCCTAATTTACGTTTTTAGTAGGATTTCGCGTAACATCAAGGAAAAGGCAATGACGCGAAGACTGAGCGGATCACGAAGATATGCTGAACGAGGAAGGAATAACGGTCGGCAAAGATTCATCTACAAAGAAAGAATCAGAAGAATCAATTATGCAATAAAGGCAATGTCAATCGAATAAATCTCGATGGAAATCATGGAATGTGCATTGATGATGATTTGTATAGCTTACCTCTGCTTGCGGATCACGAAATTGTAACGGCCCGAAAATTTCATCCCGGTCTTCCCGGGAGGCCCAGGGGCATTTTGGTAATTTTGGGTCGGGCCGACAGGGCCGGTTTTGAAATTGTTAATTGCCGGAATATTTATGAGTCGATTTGAATGGGATCGGGAATTTTGGTGAAGGCATTTGGGCTTGGGGAAAGGTTAAAATAAATAGGGAATTAAATAGCACGTCGAGTGAGATTCGAACCAGGGACGTGTCGCGTGCTAGGCAGAGGGCGTTGCCAATCGAGCCACTGAGCGCTCTTGTGCTTCTAAACGCGCCACCTTTATGTTAAGCCTGTTCGAGGTGAGTTTTAATTTAAAGGCAAAAATCGCCCGAGCTTCTCCTTCTTCTTCCCCATTTCCTTCGCGATTTTCTTCTCCAACCGACTGCGTTCCTTCGCGATTTTCTCCCTCGCCGACCAGCCAATTCCGAGCTCCTCCCCTCCAATTGAAGCCCATTCTCCTCCGAGCGGTGGTAAGTTCTTCCTCTTCTTCCTTTCCTTGAAAAATCCGATTTCTTTCCCCTTGGTTCCAATTTCGTTAGGCCATAGGAGTGAGGAGATTCGTGTGGTTTTTGTGCAGCTAGTGTAGGGGAAGTGGTCCAGCTTCAAATCGCGCGTCGAATCTTCCCCAATCGCCCGGAATCGAGCTCGTTTTCTCCGATCCTCTGTTCGCCCCTCGCCGCCTGTTCACGAGCTCTCGTGCGCAGGCAGCGCCCGGGCCGAGCCGCGCGCCGCACCGCGCGCGCGCCTCGCCCAGCCTCAAACGCGTCGCTCGAGCCCCCGCTCGCGAGTCGTGTGCGAGGCGAGCGCCACCGAGCCTCTCGTGTCGCCCGTGACGCTTCGCACGCGCTGCTTCGCGCGCGCGCCGTCCCGCGATCGGCGCCAGCGCGCGCGCCACGCGCCAGCCTCGCGCCCAGTGCGCCCATTCTGCGCCGGTCTCGCCCAGCCCCCACCCCATTCTTTGTCCCGTTCGTGCAATCGGCTCGTTAAATGCGTTAAATCGCGCCTCGTGAGTTGCTCCCGAGCTGAGCCTCGTTTATTTTATTATATTTAGGCCTATTGTGTGATTTTTGTTGTGATTGATAGGTTCTCGATAGCTAGTTCGGGCTCGTTCGCCGCTTAGGATTTCGTGTCAAATTGTCCCCGTCCAAGGTAAGGATTTCTTACCGGAGTTGTGTGGACCCTGCGATATTATATGTGATTGCTGATTGATTGCTTGTTTGTGTTTATTGACATGTGTAGCTAGGTTCTCAAATCTGAATTCCCGATTAGCATGATTTTTCCTGATTTAATTCTCATGTTAATCCATGCTAGGCTGTTCCTCTCTAGCATGCTCGTATTTGTTCCTTGCTTCGTAGTATCATGCTAGGCTCGTTGTATCCTTATTGAGCACGTATTGGATTTTATGGAATTGTTTGCTGTTTGCTAGGGCAGGTTAGAATTGCAGGTAGATAGCATCATCCGGGCCTGATGCATAAAGAACCTTGCATCCATGGCGGGGACGTCGAGCAAGTCATTCCGCCCCCCGACTGGACCGTGAGGGATTAGCTAACCCAAGCGGTAGGCCCTGCAATCTTGGGTGAGGGTGGCAGTTGTTAATGCCCCAACCGTCGGGATGATGACTTGGCATTTCCTCGTCCCCGGCAGTCGGCACGTCCTCAGCGTGTTCGGCCGTACCCTCTGATTGCCACCTGTTTAGGCAAGGACGGCTTCCTGGTGTAAGCCTACCACGACCGTTCCTTGGCCCCAGGTGCGGTGGTTCAGGCTGACATAGTTTACGTGTCGTGTCTCACACCCCTATGTCAGTGACACCGATCCAAAGATTTAGTTAGGCGTGGTGACTAGACATGGGCAGCTTGCCTCTAGACCCGGCACCCCCCATGGTCTGCAGTAGCACGCGGTGCATGCTTACGCTCATTACGGCGCCGACCGGAGATCTCCTCGGGATTGTGAGCCAGTGTACCTTTCGCCGACGATGAGACGGCCGAGGCCGGACTTGTTTATCGTATAGGCGACTTATATATTGGATGTGTGGTGATATTATTCCGGACTAAGACCCTAAGCCGGCATCCGAGGCCCAAGTGTGGGCTAAGCTATGTGCTCTATTCGTTGTTTATATCATAGCTTGCATACGCTCATCGAGATGACCATGTATATCGTATTGTACCCCGGTTGGGGATTCTTACTGAGTAATTCGTTACTCACCCTTACTGTGGTTTTTCCACAGGTAACCAAGTTGCGAGACAGGATGGTTGAAGGAGGAGTTGTGATCATGGGGCTAAATCATCCAACTCTGATTTTGTGTTATGGCTCTTCATGTTTTATTTTCCCCAGAATGCATGTAGTCGGGCACGGAGCCCTAGGATGTTTTCTGAATATTTTGTGGATTCCAGCATTATTGTATTTAGACATGTTTTGAATGATTTTAAGAAATCTCTGATCGGAGTATACTTTGGAGCTGTATTTATCTTGGAACAGGTGCTTGGAAACAGGGACAGGTTCCAGGAAAATTGTCTAGTTTTAAAGGGGTTATTTTGAATGTTTTGTCTTAATTAGAATCCGAAATCATGTCTGTTTAAATGTCCTTTACTTTGAATGCATGCATTGGGGTAAGGGCTCATTTAGTGCCCCATTCGGGTCGGTCCCTTACAGTTGGTATCAGAGCTCAGAGTCATAAATTCTGTAGTATGACCTGTTGTTGTAGGTCGTTTTCCCATGATCACTAGCACTCCGACAGTCATCAGGTACGCCTAAGTTTACTATTTGTTGTTAAAAAAAAAGGGTTAAGAATTTACAATACCTGTCATCTAGTGTATGCCTTGTGTAGTATTGTGGAGCGGAGACGAAAGGTGTTTCGACTCGTTATTGGTTTGGGTTTAGAGCACCATCATGCCAACTTCCCGCAGCGGTGTGTGATGTATGTTGTGGCTTGTTGTGGTATCCAGTAGATTCGGATGCCACGGGACATCGCTCCAGAGGAGGTAGAGATTGGACTCCCATAGGCCAAGCGTGGCCCAATTGATGGTTTTCCCTAGTGAGAGGGTGGAGGTGCTTTGCCTTGGAATGCCACTCCAAGAGAGAAGTTAGCCGTGGTTGTCTTTGATGTGGATGTTGGTGGAGCAGTCCCCGTGTGGACTAGCCTGGGTAGCTCAAGTGCTTTGATCTTGAGCCTTGTTAGATTATTTGGTTGCCCCAGAGTGGTTGCAAAGTTGGTAGCCTTCGAGGAGGTTGATGAGGCATCTTTGTGCTTCGTGAAGTGTGGTTGTTTGCGGCCAATAAGCGGAACCCTCGTGATTAAGGGTGCGCAAGCGGTGTTCCTTCGGATTTGGATCCGTTGGTAGTTTCCTCGGTTGTTTGGTAAAAATGAACACTCTTCTTTTGGTAAGCCCTAGAGTAGGGCTAGGCTTTGCATGTTGAGAGAGCCGGCCAGAGATTGTTGAGCATCATGTGTGGATGCAAGAGTAGGCCGTGAGCCTTTGACTTGATGAGATGCCTTGGACATGGTTGTTGGAATTGAGCCCTTGTATGCCGAGCCAGAGTTCGTGTCACATGAGGTTGTGACCTTGTTGGCCTCGTTTGTAGTAAGATATGGATTTGGTAGTAGTGGCACTTGAGGTGCATTGGTTGGTGTGCCGCTTTGGCACAAAATCTGGTTAAGGCCTGAGTTTGGCATGGGCATAGCAGATGGTTCTATGCCGTTCGGAGTTTAGCGTACTCCTTTAGCCTTGGATCCGTTTATGGTAGTTGCACCTGTGTAGGTCGTGCAAAAAGGGCTAGTTCAGTGGTAATCGAAAGACTTCAAGCGAAAGGATGTTCGAGAGGAGCCGGAGCCTTTTCCCAGTGTTACTGGAGGTTGAGTAAGTCAAGCAGGTTGGCGGTTGGTAAGTGTTAGTGCGCGTGCATCTCACGCTAGTGTTAAGGCCAAGAGATCTTTGTGGTTGGTGGTGCGGTCAACTACCTTCGAGTGCCTAAACCTCAGGAGAGTTGAACATGGTAGAAGCAAGTTGGGTCCAGTTGAGGGACCATGAGTTGGATGCCTATGAGGTGAGTAGGATGCCTTGTGAGAGGAGTTGGATGCCTTATGGGTAAGCACCCTTGGTAGAGGCTTGGTATAAAGTAAGTTTGGTTTGGCATGGTTATGCTTTGGTAGAGCAAGGTTGCCCACACTTCGAGCATCGTGTGGAGATGGAACTTTGGGTGTTCCGTTGATTGGTTGTATCTCTGCGCCAGAGCTAGTGTGGCTTTTTGGGAAAAGCATTTGTTAGTCTGGATCGCTAAATGAAGGTTGGGAGTTGTGCACACAAGTGTGTTTTGTGTGGGTCGATTCGTGGCGAGAGTTTCGAGATCCATGTAGGATTTGCTTTGGGGATCTGGCGCTCAGTTCTTGAAAAAGTTGGACTTCAGGAGGATGTGGTAAGGCTTTAGTGAGGTGGTAAGGATACCATGCTCGTGGTATCAGGATGTTGCTTAGGTAAGATTTGTTAAGTGTACCTAAGCTTGGTTGGCGGATCTTCTTGTTGATCGTCATGACGGAGAGAGTTGTTCGGATCCCTCCTTGGGTAGGAGTTATGTTGTGGTTGAGGTCTGAGTAGGAGGATGACGCATCCGGTAGCGTTTCGGGTCCTCTTGGTTCCCAAGGAGTTGGAGTTGGCCAGCATGGTTGTGTTGCTGGAAAAAGGAGTTGATGTTGTGCAGCGGTTGGTGAGGCGATTAGTTGGCGATGGGGTGTCGAGGGTTGTCGAAGAACCCTAGGTTGTGGAGAGCCTCGCTAGAGCTCAGTCAGGCCAAGTAGGGAATTTCAGTTGGCAAGCTGGATCCGTGTAGTTTGTAGCCTCGGGGGAAATTTGTAACGGCCCAGTTTTCCATTCCGGTTTCCCAGGTACTCTCGGTTCAGTATTGGGGCAATTAGTTGGGCCGTTAGAGCTTTATAACCTTTAAGGGTATTTTGGTCTTTCTCGCTCCCTACAGCAGGTCGAGGATTTTCAGGATTTTCGAGGTCATTAGGCCTTCGTTGTGGCTTGTTGATGTGATTGCAAAACCCACGGAGTTTGGGTTAGTTGTTTAGAAGTTTGGTAGCATTTAGGTTAATGGGAAAATTAATTGAAAATTAATTGGTTCCATCGGGATTTGAACCCTTGCCCTAAATGGTGAATTTGGAGTTTTAGAAAAGAGTCTTATTAAAAGGAAAAAAAAAAAAAGGTTGCTTTAGCCGGGACCCGCAAGAGGAAGCCTTGGGAAGGGAATTTAGGTCTCCTAACCTATTTAAAAATAAGGAAAAGAAGGAAAATCAAGAAAACCCCTAATTTTCCACTCATAGCCGCATTTTTTTTCTCTCTCTCTCTCTCTCTCCTAAATCGAGCCAAGCACCCTAACCCAGCCGAGCCACCCCAGCCACATCGCACCACACACGCCGCACAGCACCGGCCTGCGCACTGCACCACACCGCCGAGCCACCCGCCCGCGCTCGGCCACCGCTGCCGCCCCGGCCCGCGACGCTTGCGGCACGAAGCCCCACCGTCGCACGCCCATAACCGCCCGACGCCGTCCGTTGACGCCAGCCGTCGTCGCTGCAGCGCAGCACGCCCAGCGATCCAGCGCCGCGCGCGCCAACCCAGCCGAGCCCGCTCGCGCAGCGCTTTTCGCAGCTCGACGCCTCGCCGCGTCTTTGCCATTGCCCAGACGCTGCGCGCGCGCGCGCGCTTCTGCTCTGCGTCCGTTCGCCTTGCGCGCGCGAGCGCGAGCGCAGCGCCAGCGCCGCCGCGCCTAACGCGCCGCGGCGCCAGCGCCCGCACCCGCCAGCGCCCGCCATACCGCCGCTTGCTGCGAGAGCCCGTGTCCTCTCGGTTGGTAATTCTCGAGCCTTTTCCCTTTTGATTTTTAAGGCTGGTTGGCTCTTTGTATATTTATTTAGGATGCTTTTAATATGCCTAGGTTGCTCGAGTTCGTTTTAAAGTTCGAGGGTCTTGCTTGACTCGTGTTAGCATTTTCCACTTATTTCCAGGTAAGGATTTCTTACCGTGGTTGTGTGGACCCTGCGATGCTTTCTTGAATGCGCCTTATATGCATGTTTACGTTTATGAACATGATTAGTGGATAAGACAGCTTGTGATTGCATTCCTGCTAGCATGTTTGCTTGTTTGTACATGTTAGTGCCATGCTAGGATTGTTCTCCCAGCATGCTTGAGATTCCTGCTTTAAGTTCGTGGTATCATGCTAGGTTATGTATGATTGATGATGATTATGTATGTTTAGCCAGGAATCGTGTACTCTATACTCTAGCTAGTGTGTTAGGGTTGTCATCATCTAGAGGCTGAGAGCGGACATAACGTACCTTGTCCCCACCGGTCGGGAGTAGAGCGAAGCATAACGTACATTGCTTCCCCCCGGCAGCCAATGAGGATTAGCTACCTCATTGGCATAAGCCTAGTTTGTAGCCTGCTAGAGCGGAACCCTGCCAACGGTGCAAGCCTACCTTGGCCGGTTCTTAGCTTCAGGTCGGTGGTACAGGCTGCACAGTTGAGTGCCGAGGGCCTTGCACTACTGTGTTCAGTGACACCGCTTCCGAGTCTTTAGGCATGCGTACCTGGCCCGCGTAGTTTGTACCTAGGCCCCCACATTTACGCCGGTTGCAGCAACATGCGGTGTGAGCGCACACGCGTTAGTCGCCGGTTCGGAGAGCTCCCCCGGGCTAATGTTCGTGAGTACACCAGTTCCTTCCAGATAGAGCCAGACTTCGGGTACTCTCCCGATAGTCCAGATTTATAGCGAGGGTAAGAGGCCCTTGAGGACACCCATTGGGATTGGCTTTTGAGCTAATCAATTGGTCGAGGGAGAAAGACCCTCGAGGGTGTCGGACATCTTTGGGATCGGTTTTTGAGCTGATCAATTGGCCGAGGGAGAAAGACCCTCGGAGATGTCCCGGGATTGGTTATGAGAACCAATCATTAAGTCGGAAGTAGGAGACTTCCGAGGACTCCGGATTTGCCTTGAGAGCTCGTTAAGCTAAGATCCGTGTTGATAACTGTTGCATGTGTACTAGGTTGCTAGATGATTGATTGCATCGTATCGTACCCCGGTCGGGGATTCTTACTGAGTATGTTTATACTCACCCTTATTGTGGTTTCTTCCACGTGTAACTTGGGGACAAGACCGAGGCGGCTAGCGGAGGGAGCGGGGATCATGGATCTGCTTGACACTCTGTCGTGTCTTATTTTCCTGCTTTATGATTTCAGCATGTAGTTGGACATGGGTCCGTAGGGGAAACTTATGATTTGAACTATTTTATGTTTTTAAGGAAAGTACTGATCAGTCACTGTTTTTAATTTGAATGATTCGTTTTTGCCTAATGAATGTTTACTTTGTTTTAATGTTTTCCACTCTTATGTTTAAAAAGTTTTACAAACCGACCTAGCTGGGTCCTTTTATGCTTTTCACTTACATGCTGAGTAAAGACCTAGGTTTAGCACCGTTTTCAGGTCGGGTCTTTACAAAATTGCTGGCAGTCTTGGTAGCCTAGCAAGTTAATATTTGTTTGGAGTAGAGTCCGGATTGGTTCCGGTATGGTGACAAGTTGATGCTTGGTGTTGACCAAGGTGTGGATTGGAATTGCTAGAGGTCAGTTTTGCTCGTGGGGCAAATGGTTCGTGCCCTGTTGGTTGTTTTCCTGTTTCCAGGAAAGTTGAGAGTTGCCCCGTTGGTATTTGGAGGTTCAATCCGTGGTAGACCCTTGTTGCTACCCCGTGAGATTTTGATCTTGTGCTTTAGTGAAGCAAGACAGTGAGTGTAGGTAGAGCTCTCTGTCCTTCGGTGGTTTGCTCGTAGGAGCTGTTTCTTTCTGGGTTTGGCAGGTTACTACCGTCGGTTTGTTAAGGATCTTTCCGCCATAGCCTCGCCCCTCACTCGTCTGACGAGGAAGGGTGTCGAGTTTGTTTGGGACGGTAGGTGTGATGAGAGCTTTGCCAGGCTCAAGCGCAGTTTGACTTCAACACCAGTGTTGGCAGTCTCGGAGGGGACAGGTGGTTTCGTGGTTTACAACGATGCTTCCAAGTTCGGGTTGGGTTGTGTGTTGATGCAGCACGGGAAGGTCATTGCTTATGCTTCCCGTCAACTGTAGCCATATGAGCAGAACTATCCGACTCATGATATGGAAATGGCAGCAGTGGTGTTCGCACTGAAGATTTGGAGGCATTACCTGTATGGTGAGCGGATTCAGATGTTTATCGATCACCAGAGCCTCAAGTATCTGTTTGCTCAGAAGGAGCTGAATATGAGGCAGAGGTGATGGTTAGAGTTGGTGAAAGATTATGACTGCGAGAGTTTGTACCATCCGGGTAAAGCAAATATTGTAGCTGATGCTTGAGTAGGAAGACGTCGCACTCCGCGACGTTGTTGAGTTCCCAGCCCAGATTACGGAGAGAGTTCGAGCAGGCTGAGATTGCAGTGTTATTGGGTGAGGTTACTGCCAGAGTGGCTCAGTTGACAGTCCAACCATCAATTAGACAGCGGATTATTGATAGTCAGCTGAGTGACCCCGCACTTAAGGGATTGTTTGACAGAGTTAGTGCTGATGGAGATTTTGACTTTGTATATTCACCGATGGTGGTGACGTCTGAGAGGCGGTTGTGTGTTCCGGATGTTGCAGGATTGCGAGCAGAGTTGCTCTCAGAGGCCCACAGTTCTCCATTGAGCAGAGGTACTAAGGCTCAAAATCAACACTTGAGCTACCCAGGCTAGTCCACACGGGGACCTGCTCCACAAACATCCACATCAGCACAACCATAGCTAACTCCTCTCTTGGAGTGGCCTTCCAAGGCAAAGCACCTCCACCCTCTCACTAGGGGAAAACCAACAACTGGGCCACAGTTGGCCTATGGGAGTCCAATCTCTACCTCCCTCTGGAACGATGTCCCAGGGCATCCGAATCTATCTGGATACCACAACAAGCCACAACATACATCACACACTGCGGGAAGTTGGCATGATGGCGCTCTAAACCCAAACCAATAACGAGTCGAACTCGCTCGCGTCTCCGCTCCACAACACTACACAAGGCATACACTAGATGATGTGTATTGTAAATTCTTAACCCTTTTTCTACAACAAATAGTAAACTTAGGCATACGATGGTGCTTGAGTGCTAGTGATCATGGGAAAACGACCTACAACAAAAGGTCAATTTACAGAATCTATGACTCTGAGCTCTGATACCAACTATAAGGGACCGACCCGAATGGGGCACTAAATGGGCCCTTACCCCAATGCATGCATTCAAAGTAAAGGACATTAAACCGACATGATTTCGGATTCCAATTAAAACAAAACATTCAAAATAACCCCTTTAAAAACTAGACAATTTCCGTGGAACCTGTCCCTGTTTCCAAGCACCTGTTCCAAGATAAATACATTTCCAAAGTATACTCCGATCAGAGATTTATTAAAATCATTCAAAACATGTCTAGATACAATAATCTTTGGAATCCACAAAATATTCGAGAAAACATCCTAGGGCTCGTGTCCCGCTACATGCATTCAGGGAAAATAAAACATAAAGAGTCATAACACAAAATCAGAGTTTGATGACTGAGCCCCATGATCACAGCTCCTCCTTCAGCCATCCTGTCTCGCAACTCGATTACCTGTGGAAAAACCACAATAATAAGGGTGAGTAACGAATTACTCAATAAGAATCCCCAACCGGGGTACAATACGATATAGATGGTCATCTCGATGAGAGTATGCAAGCTATGAATATAATCACAGAATAGAGCACATAGCTTAGCCCACACTTGGGCCTCGGATGCTAATTTAGGGTCTTAGTCCGGAATAATATCACCACACAGTCCAATACATAAGTCGCCCTATACGAGAAACAAGTCCCGGCCTCACTTCTCTCTCATCGTCGACGAAAGGTACATCGCTCAAGATCCCGAGGAGCTCTCGGTCCGTGCGTTGTAATGAGCGTAAACATGCACCGCGTGCTGCTCTGCAGAACCATGGGGTGCGGGTCCAGAGGCAAGTGCCCATGTCCGATCACCACGCCTAACTAATTCTTTGGATCGGTGTCACTGACATAGGGGTGTGAGACTTGGACACGTAAACTATGTCAGCCTGAACCACCGCACTTGAGGCTAAGGAAACGGGTCGTGGTAGGCTTACACCAGAAGCCGCCCTTACCTTAACAGGTGGCAATCAGGGTCTACGGCCGAACACGCTGAGGACTTGCCGACTGCCGAGGACGAGGCAATGCCAAGTCATCATCCCGACCGTTGGGGCATTTAACAGTCCGCCACCCTCACCCAAGATTGCGGGGCCTACCGGTAGGGTTAGCTAATCCTCACGGGGTCCGTGGGGCGAGCACTCGTCTCGACGTCCCCCGCCATGGATGCAAGGTACTTTATGCATCAGGCCCGGATGATGCTATCTACCTGCAACTCTAACCTGCCCTAGCAATCAGCAAACAATTCCATAAAATCCAATACGTGCTCAATAAGAATACAACGAGCCTAGCATGATACTACGAAGCAAGGAACAGATACGAGCATGCCAGAAAGGAACAACCTAGCATGGATTAACATGAGAATTAATCAGGAAAATCATGCTAACCGGGAATTCAGAAACGAGCACCTATTACTAAATATGTCAATAAACACAAACAAGCAATCAATCAACAATCACATATAATATCGTAGGGTCCACACAACTCTGGTAAGAAATCCTTACCTTCGTCGGGGACGATTTGACACGAAAACCTAAGTTGCGAACGAACCTGAACTAGCTATCGAGAACCTATCAATCACAACAAAAATAACACAATAGGCCTAAATATAATAAAATAAACAGGGCTCAGCTCGAGAGCAACTCACGAGGCGCGACGAACGCACGAACGAGCAGGCCGATTGCGACGAGGCGGGCAAAGAATGGGGCTGGGGCGGACGGCGAGGGCGATGGCGGCGACGCGACGACGGTGTCTTTGGCGAGGACGCGCGCGGGCCGCGCACGATTAGGTGTGCAGCGAGGCTCGGTGGTCTGGATGCTGCTCATGCGCGCAGCGCGACGGGCGGCAACAGGCGAACAGAGCATTGGAGAAAACGAGCTCGATTCCGGGCGATTGGAGAACATTCGACGCGCGATTTGTTGCTGGACCAGTTCCCCTACACTAGCTGCACAAAAACCACACGATTCTCCTCACTCCCACGGCCGGCAGAAACGAAATCGGAACCAGGGGGAAGAAATCGGATTTTTAAAGGAAAGGAAGAAGAAGAAGCTTACCTGCTGCTCGGGAATGGAAATCGACTTCGAATTGAAGAAGAAGCTCGGTCGAATTAGAGCTGGAGAAGGAAGAATTCGCAAGGGAATCGCTGGTCGGTCGAAGGGTATTCGCGAAGAAGAAGAAGAAGAAATGGGGAAGGAACTCGGGCGATTTTGGCTTTTAAAATAAAACGCACGAAGACAGTCATAAATACAAGTTGGCGCGTTTAGAATCACAAGAGCGCTCAGTGACTCGATTGGCAGCGATGCTTGCCTAGCTTCCTACGCGACCTTGGCTCGAATCTCACTCGACGCGCTATTTAATTTCCTATTTATTTCCACATTCTTCCAAGCCCAAATGTCTTCACCAAAACTCCCAATCCCATTCAAATCGTCTCATAATTTTTCCGGCAATTAGCAAATACATAACCGGCCCTGTCGGCCCGACCAAATTACCAAAATGCCCCTAAGCAACCCGGGAAGACCGGGATGAACTTTCCGGGCCGTTACATATTTATAGGGTTGAATTTCGTGATCCGCAAGTAGAGGTGAGCTGTACAAATCATCATAAATGCATATTCCATGATTTTTCGTCAGGATTTATTTGATTGTCGTTGCCTTGATTGCATAATTGATTCTCTGATTTTTTCCTTGTAGACGAAACGTTGTTCGAACGTATTTCCTTCTTTGAGTTTTGTGTCTTCGCGCGATTTGGTCATCATTCGCATTGTTGTCTTTCCCTTGATGCTGCGCGAAATCCTGCTAAAAAGCATTAATTAGGCACAATTGTTTTGCGATTTGCGCTAAAGCGCGGATTCATGCTTTTGATGCTACTTTATGAATGCATGCTGATTTTCAAAGTTATTTCTCTATATTTCCTTTAGGAAAGCATGTATTCTTTACTTAAATATTAAAATAATGCAAACTAACAGCCTAAAATATGCTCTCTTCGAGAGTTATCACACCTCAAACCTACATCTTTGCTTGTCCTCAAGTAATGCTTAATTGCTTAGGATGCTTATTTTAAATAATTTAGCATTTCTACCCTTCTTCTAGTCTACTTTTGTGTTTCTTAACACATGTCTTATTTCCAGTGAGGAACTTCTTTCTTTTCGCAAATTTCAAACTTTCTAAAATATTCCGTTTAAGCCTTAAAATCTTCTTTATCATAACTGACAAATTACCCTCTTCGCAAGTACTTCATAATGCTCAACCTATTGTGTCGCAATCGCATCTAGTTCAAAGTTTGCCCAACTTACTCTTCGAAGGTATATGTTCCGTTCCTTGTGTCTTTTGAGGATTTTGGTTATGCTTTTCGCATTCCTCGAAAGTTGCACTCATATCTACTGAATTCCATAGTTCTTAGCATAGATTATTTGAGCATCAAACAATTTCACCAAGCAAAAGAATTTCAAGCTCGCGCTAATGTAGACAGCAGAATACTTAAGGTATCCTTGGGTTCATACGCTAGTAACGACCTTCTTATTTTTGCCAGAGTAAGTTGATGGTTTTTTTTTTAGTTTAAACCGGGCTACCCCCAAACTTAAAATCTTCATTGTTCTCAATGAAGGTGTGACTTAGTTCCCCCAAACTTAGTGATTGATGCGATTACTCTACGCTATCGTGAGTTTCTTTGGCTTCCTTGCGAATTTCTGGTGTTTTCTGTCATTTATGATAGAGATTATTCTAACACTAGGTTCGAATCTAAGGGAACTTAAGAATTCTACCAATTGAACTACTGTTTCTGCCAGATCTAATTGTTGTGATAATAACACTTACTAGAATTCAGAAGAAAAGAACTACTGGATTAAAGAAATTCGCATTATGATAAATTGTGTCCTAAATCCATGATCCTAAATAAACCATCTAATCATGAAATGCATGTAGAATAAGATAAAATATAGAAAGCATAATTGTTCACCTTTTATGCCCTCTTGTTGGCAATTTTCACCTTCAGTTGTATTTTCAAGATCGATCTTGGAGCTTTCTTAATTGTTCTCCACTACACATTCGGTTTTGTCTACTTCTAAAGCTGCTGGGGTAGTGAACCTTGCCCAAGCTTCTTCTTGTTCCCTGTATTGTTGCTCATGCTCTCTTTCTATTTCTGCTGCAAGCTGTAGTTCTCTGGCCTCTTGCTCTCTGGCTATTGTGGCTGCTCGGAAATCCTCTCATGAGAGTTCTTTCTCATAGAACAAATCTATTACTCCCTTGTTAAGTACATCGGCCTCTAGATATGACTCTTCTGCTCGCCTACTACTTGTTGCATAGGTTCCTACTGGTTTCTGCAGAAAGTGCTGGTTCTCCTTATGGGCTGCTGAAGTTCTGATATGATATCATTATCCCTTAACCATTGTGTTCTTCTTAGCTGTTCTTCTTCCTCTGCAGTCATGACCTTCGGAGACTGCCCAAAAGAATACATGTGATTCCTAGGTTCATGACTCTTAGCATCCCATGTATATCCCCTATTACTGCGATCTCCTCGTGGATTGAACTATCGTTGATAGAAGCTGCTATGGTCTTCCCAATCGTGCGACTGAAAATATTCATTCGAACTAAGATGTGTGATGGCTCTAAAATAGAGTCAAATTTTAGTCTAAATTTGGATCATTATTCATATGATTCAATTGGTATTAAGTGTCCGCGAAGACAAAAAGTGCGCTAAAAAAGGTGTAATTTGCTAATGTTGCGCATTGGCGGAGTTGAATGCTAAATATCGGTTATCATGCAAAAAATGATAAAGAAGCGCAGTTAGCATAAAGTTTTCGAAAACTTATGACTATTTCTATTTCGCAGGATTAACGCTAGGGAAGTATCACTAGGAAGGAAATCAAGATGCACAAGCATGAGTAATTAAGCTCAGAAGATCAAGGCTAGTTGCACTACAAGTAAATAAGGAAGGAAGAATCCGCAGTGAGAAGTTGACTAACCAGACAATTAAGAGACGGATTGCTAAAATTAGGAGATTCCTGCCTCAGACAAATCAAACATGTATGGCAAGAAAATTAAAAGGAGAAATCATCGTGCAAATTGATTCTTACCATTCTGGAACATTCGGAGGCCCGACGACCTTGCTCTATAAAAGGGATGCGATGTAATAGAGAAAAGGGAGCTGGATCCTTGCCCTGTTCTTGTTCTCGGAGAATTTCAGAGACTTGATTTATCCTACAATTTTACTGCTATTTTATTTTGTTTGTTTGTTTTGTTAAGACGTATTGTTAGACTCATTTTCATTTCAGTAATATAATTCTATGATGTTTCCTATATTGTGCATTGTGTTCTCTATTTTCATTATGAACTAATTTTCATAAGGTGAAACTGGGGGAACGTGAGTTTTAGTAGCATGTTGTAGGAAGGAATTGGAAGGATTTAATATAGAGCATGTAAGATAGGTGCTTCATCAGAACCGTAAGTGTCGATCGACCATCCACTCAAGTTAATAGATTGTAATTCGGAAGAGGAAACGATCTAAGTCTATCATGCATGTTTAATAGGTAGTGTTACAACTGTGACATTTTAAATCGGAGTTTAGGAATAAACGTGAAACTATTACATACTTAGTGCGGTTCATAATTATATTTTGTCGCAGCGGAATTTGGGCTAGGTGTTGAACGAAAGCGGAAGCAGTAGTTTGTAAACGTAGTATGATAGATTTCCTTACCGCATATTTCTTGTTATCGCATTGTTGCTGCACTCACAAGTATTCTAGTTTAGCCTTAACAAAACTGTTTTCTTGTTTAATTATTTATTTGCCTTGCAAAACCAAAAATCATATCAACAATACTTATTCATGCAATTTACATTTCAATTCTAAAAATTACCTCAAATAATTTTCCAGTTCCTGTGGAGAACGATAATTTACTTATTACTTGCTATAGACCACGTATACTTGCGTGTAGTGGGATCAATGCGAATGAAGATATTCCGCGTTGAACATCTTCATTCAAGTAATGCTTCAATCTTTGGCCATTGACTGCAAATTCGTTTCCAGTGGCTTCGCTCTTGATCCACACTGCACCTCCCACTTTTACCTGTGTAATGTAAAATGGTCCACACCACTTGGATCTGAGCTTTCTTGGGAACAAAAGAAGTCTAGTGTTAAATAATAACACTTGCTTTCCAACCTCGAAAGTACGAGGGGTCAACTGTCGATCATGCCATCTTTTGGTTTTTTCCTTGTATAGCTTTGCATTTTCGTACGAAAAGAGTCTATGCTCTTCTAAGTTGAGCATTTGCATCATTTTTATTGTTCCTACTTTATGAAGATCTAAATATAATCTTTTTATTGCCCAGAATGCTTTATGCTCTAGCTCGATTGGTAAGTGACATGCTTTTTCCATACACTATCTTATAAGGTGACATTTTCAACAGCATTTTCAATGCTGTTCTATAAGCCCAAAGTGCATCATCTAATCGCGTGGACCAATCCTTCCTATTGGGTCCCACAACTTTTTCAAAAATTCCTTTTATTTCACGGTTCGAGATTTCGACTTGTCCATTGGTTTGCGGATGATATGGAGTCGTAATGTGGTGCTTGATGTTATATTTTTACAGCACGTGTGACATTGCTCTGTTTATAAAATTTATCCTTTCATCACTAATGATTGCTCGTGGCATTCCAAACCTCGTAAAAATGTTCCTTTAAAGGAATCTTATAACAGTCTTAGCATCATTCTTAGGTGTAGCCACTACTTCGATCCACTTTGACTTGTAATCAACCGCTACTAGAATATACAAAGTTTCACTTGAAGGAGGAAATAGACCCATGAAATCGATTCTCCAGACGTCAAATAATATAACCTCTAAGATTGAAGTCAATGGCATTTCTTCCCCTTTTACTATGTATCCCTTCAGCTGGCATTTATCGCATGTCTTTCCATAGGGATGCACATCCTTAAATATGCTAGGCCAAAAGTAGCCAGATTGGAAAATCTTTGCTGCAGTTTGCATTCATGCCCTCCATAAAGCGATGCGTGGCATGACTTCAGTATTGCATTTTTCTCATGCTCTGCTATGCATCGATGTATTATCCCGTTAGCACATTGCCTATAAAGAAATGGTTCATCCCAGAAATTGAATTTTGCATCATGGAAGAAGCGTTTTGCTTGTTGTTGCGTCATTTGGGATGTGATAAGCGCCGATCGTTGCTTGAATTTTACAAAGCTAGAGGTCCTTCTAGGATCCTTGCAAAAACTCACAATGAAGGCTAACTTAGATCACACTTAAAATCTAAAATAGTCACTCTTAGATCCTAAGACAACTCACTCCAGAATTAGCTTGATCAAGACTAATCCAATGAATTGATTTTACTTCAAACCTAAAGCAAGATTTGAAAGAAATGAAACACCAAATGGGGTTCAAGAAAACACAAGTTTTTCATTCATAAATCTGTCCAAAATGATGTATTACAAGCCATTTTAAAGGCCAACAATTCGTACATGCCTTGGAATACAAAAGGACTCAAAAAGCTATTAAATGCATTTCGTAGAAAATAAGACATAAGAAGCCAAAAGTAAATTGCATGGCTTAAATGCTAGACAAAAGGGTAGATATGCTTTAAATACACTCAACCAACTCTTCTAGAAGGTCCATTGCAATAATGAGCATGGTTGGCAAGCATTGAAATCAAAAAGTCCCAAAATAAGAAACTAGAAATTTCTTTATTTAAAATTCTGCCATGTTGTCATCTTCCAAAATAAAAATGACTATTCTCATGCCATCTTCACTTCAATCTCTTCTTCACTTGTTGTGCTAATGTTGTAAATAAATTCGGGATGAAAAAGTTTTGTCTCTTCTTGTGCATTGGCAAGCTTTTGAAGATGTAATATATATTCCTCTTGAATCTTCTTGGCCTTACTCCTTGTAATAGGTCCTTCAGGTACATGCAATGGATCAGTTGTTTGATTCGTATCAGGATGGAATGATATGCCTTGCTAAATAATTTGCAATGTCAGCGAACTAAGGGGCATTCATTTCTTCTATTACTTTCAATGCAAGAACTTGCTCATCAGGGAAATTTTTGGATATGCTGAGCATAGTTGTGTCAGGATATGTGACCTCGAGTCGTGATAGGTGATCTGCCACAACATTCTCACATCTCGTCTTGTCCTTGATTTCTATGTCCAACTCTTGCAGAAGGAGTATCCATCTAATCAGCCTCGATTTTGCGTTAGATTTGCTCATTAAGTATCTTATAGTAGTATGGTCAGTGAACACAGTTACCTTCGATTCGACTAGGTAGGAAAGAATTTTTTCCAATGCGTAGACTACTGCTAGAAACTTCTTCTCAGTAGTTGTGTAGTTCTGTCGTGCTTCCGTTAAAGTTCTGCACAGATAATAAATGGGATGGATCAACTTTTCTCCTTTCTAACCCAAGATAACTCCTAGTCACTGGCGTCACACATGAACTTGAATGGTTTCTCCCAATTAGGTGTTATCATTATTGGCGCAGAAATCAAAGCCCTTTTTAATTGCTCAAATGCTTGAAGATAGCGCACATCGAAATTAAAGGTTTGCTCAGCTTCCAGGAGTTCGTACATAGGTTTTGCTATTTTTGAGAAATCTTTAATGAATCGCCTGTAAAACCCAGTATGACCTAAGAAACTGCGCACGCTTTACACGTTTTGTAGTGGCTCTAATTTTTCTATTGCTTCCACTTTTGCTTGATCAACTTCCATTCCTTTTCCAAAGATTTTATGCCCAAGAATAATTCATTCGTTTACCATGAAATGACACTTCTCCCAATTGAGCACTAAGTGCGTTTCTTCGCATAGGTGGAGCACTTTCTCAAGGTTTGCTAAACAATTATGGAAGTTGTGTCCAAACACTGTAAAATCGTCCATAAAGACTTCCATAACTTCTTCGAGCATATCTGAGAAAATAGACATCATACATCTTTGGAAGGTGAGCGTAGTTTTCTTCTAGCCCTTCGGATATATCGTGATTTGGTTGTATCCAGAATATGCATCAAGGAAACAGTAATACTTCTTTCTTGCGAAGCGGTCTAACATTTGGTCGATATAAGGTAATGGAAAATGATCTTTCCTTGTCGCCTTGTTCAACTTGCGGTAGTCCATGTATACTCGCCATCCTGTACCTGTCTGTATGGCAATTAACTCATTTTTGTCATTATGAACGACGGTGGTGCCTACCTTCTTAGGTACGCACTGTATTGGACTAACCCACTGACTATCTAATATGGGATAGATGATCCCAACATCTAGCCATTTCAGAATTTCCTTCTTTATTACCTCCTTCATGGTAGGGTTTAATCTTCTTCGATTTTCCACTGAAGTCCCAAAATCATCCTCAAGAATTATTTTGTGCATACAAAATGTGGTCGATGCCCGTTATATCTGCCAGAGTCCATCCAAGCCTTTTTGTGTTGTGCGAGTAGTTCTAGTAGCAACTTCTCGTGCTCTGTGGTTAATTTCAAAGATATGACAACAGGTAATGTCTCCCTTTCTCCAATGTAGGCGCATTTTAAATGATTGGGTAGAGGTTTTAATTATAGGGTAGGAGGTTTGTCTATTGAAGGCTAATGTGTAGAGCTGCAGTTTGTCCCCATATTCTGCGCTTCATAATAATGCACCCTGTCTGTTGTGTGGTGGTGGTTGGTAAAGAGGTAATGGTTTCTCCATATTCTCTCCTCCCTTTTTGGTTGTAATGACCTCATCGACATCCTTTAAGGCTTTTTTGCTGTTGGTGGGTTCGATGTAACTTTTGTTCCTTGGAATTCTTGATTTTTCCACTGTTCGCCAATGGTTTTTTGCTTCGTAACTCAACCGCATGAACTTGTTCTTTACCATCCCGCCTAGATCCTTCCATGTCTGACGGTAATTATCCCAGTGGTCTAATTTTCAAATCTGCGCGATTCGTCCTAATTGCAGCTCCAGCGCACGAAGTGTTGCTTGCTGAGTCTTTAACATAGTTTGATGTTCCATCATGACCATGTCATTCTTTGCTATGTAATCAGTCAGTGCTAAATCTATCTGCATAGTTTGTTGATGGTTGCTTCTTGCATTCAGAGGCGTGTGCTGTTGTCCCATTTGATTAGCATTGCTGCTCTGTCCTGTTGCTTCCATCCATAATTGTATGTATTGGAGTAGGGCTTGTACTGCTGGCGCGAGTTAGAATTTCCAATGTAATTGACAGACGCTGAATTCTCATTGCAGAGCTCGTACGCATGATCACTCCCACAAAGTGCGCAAAATTCAAGAGTTGATTTCTCAACTGCTGATGCATTCTAAGGTGCGGTCATCTGTATGTTCTTCATGGTATTAGTTAGCGTAGCCAATTGCGCTTTTATGGCGGTCATTTCACTTAGCTCGAACTAACTTCCTCCTTTTTCTCGGGTACAACCTTGGTTTACCCTAGGGGTGTGATTCTTAGCGGTTGTTTCGATTATCTTATAAGCCTAATTGTATGTTTTGTCCATTAAACAACCTCCTACTGTTGCATTAAGAATCGCTTTGTTTGCTTCTGTTAGCCATTTATATAATTTTTTTTATTTGAAGCGTATAAGACAGACCATGGTACGAATATTTCGCTATTAGCTCCTTGTACCGCTCCCATGCTCCTCCTATAGTTTCATCAGGTTCTTGCGTTGTAACAGCCCGGTTTACAGTTGAACTCAAAATTAGGTTTGTATATATTTTATTTTGAAACGTGTTGTTGGGAGGACTCGAACCCTTGGCCTAAAAGGGGTGGGAAGCTTGGAATTAAATAAAGAAAATAGGTACGTCCGCCGGGGCTCGAAGGGGGGAAGCCTTGGGAAGGGAATTTGGGATTCCCAAGACTTATTTAATTTGAGCAAAGAAAAAAAAAAGGAAAAAAAGAAAGCTTCACTCGCAAAAACACTTACCCTCTCCCAACACCCTCGCCACCACCGCCCGTCGCCGTCCATCGCCCCACCCCGGCTCGCTCGGGACAGGCGACCTGTTGCCGAAGCCTTGCGGCCCGGCCGCAGAGCCAGCCGCGATCCGTCGCGCCGCATCGCGTGCCCAGCGCCGTTAAATCGCCTACAAAGTGCGCCACAGCGTCGCTCCGACCGACCGCATCCGCGAGACCGCGTCCTAGAGCACCCACCGTGCGTCGTCCGTCCGTACCACAGCGTCGCCCGCACGCCTGCTCCAGCAAGCCCGCCTCGCTGCTGGCTGGTTCTAAATCCACACGCGACGCCCGCGCCAAAGACGCCAAGACTGCCGTTCGCGTCGCGCGCAAAGACGCCGGCCGCGTCAGACGCGCCGTCTGCGCTGCGCCGCCGCGTCACGCTGCCGTGTTGCGAGGGCCGCGCGCTCGCGCCAGCGCCCCTCTTTATACCGGCCGCCAGCCAGAAGCAGCCCAGTGCTTTCAGCCGCATCGCCAGACGCGCGACAAGCCGCCGCTCTGCACGCACGCCTGCCGCACGCCTCCTTGCCGAGCACCGGTGCCTTCTCGGTTGGTAAATTCCGAGCCTCCACCCTATGGACTTTATGTTCTTTTTAGCTGCTGTTGGTTAATTAGGTTGAATTTATTACTTGCTTAGGTTGTCGGGTTCGCTTAGAAGCTCGAGAGTCATCCGTCGATTGTTGGTTCTATTCACTTCCAGGTAAGGATTTCTTACCGGGGTTGTGTGGACCCTGCGAATACTTGATAACATGCTATGTGTTGTGTTTGTATGAAATTGCTAGTGGATAGGTTGCTTGTTCTTTCTTGTTTTCAGATGGTTTTTGTGCTTGTGATTCCTGGTATATCCTGTTAGTTTCATGCTAGGGGTTAAATTGTCTCGGCATAATCGTGACCATGTTATCCTGTTAGTGCCATGCTAGGAATTGGCGGGTGATGTATAGTGTAAGAGATCGTAGGAGTAACTAGTGCGTCCCGCTCGGGTAAGCCCCGATGGACACCCGGAGGTGTAAGACCCTGATGGGCATCCTAGGTGTGTAAGTCCCCGATGGGCATCACTGAGTTGGAGGTGTAAGACTCCGATGGGCATCCTAGGTGTATAAGACCCCAATGGGCATCACTGAGTTGGAGGTGTAAGACCCCGATGGGCATCCTAGGTGTATAAGACCCCGATGGGCATCACTGAGTTGGAGGTGTAAGACCCCGATGGGCATCCTAGGTGTATAAGACCCCAATGGGCATCACTGAGTTGGAGGTGTAAGACCTCGATGGGCATCCTAGGTGTATAAGACCCCGATGGGCATCACTGAGTTGGAGGTGTAAGACCCCGAAGGGCATCCAGGTGTATAAGACCCCGATGGGCATCATTGAGTTGGAGATGTAAGACCCCGATGGGCATCCTAGGTGTATAAGACCCCGAAGGGCATCACTGAGTTGGAGGAGTAAGACCCCGATGGGCATCCTAGGTGTGTAAGTCCCCTATGGGCAGCGCTGAGTCCTAGGTTGTGTAAGGCCCGAAGGGCATCTAGGTGTAGAACCTAGGGTAGTTATAGATGTAAGCCTTCGAATAGGCAAGCTCCAGGAGGGGCGTATGGTCTAACCCAACTATTTGCTCCAAGTCGTTGAATGGTTGCATGTACTTGTGCTAAATGAGATGTTTTCGTATTGTACCCCGGTTGGGGATTCTTACTGAGTAACTCGTTGCTCACCCTTATTTTCTGTGGTTTTCCACCAGGTAACTTGGGATAGAAGCTGGATGGCTAGGAGGAGGCTGCTGGATGATCATGGATAGCTGACTCTAAGATTGCACATTCTTTTACTGTTTTTTTATGAATTAGCATGTAGTGGGACTTGAGTCCCTAGGAAAACACTCATAAAACTATTTTATGTTCACAAACCGTTTCCCTTGATTGTTTTAAGAAAGTACTGATCAGTCACTTACTTGATGGTTTTATTTAATGGAATTATGGTTTTTGTTTTAAATTGTTGATTACAAGGTTTTAAATTTGGAGCTCTAAATGACGTTTTACATTCTTAATCATGCATGCTAAGTAAGGATCTAGGTTAGAGACCGCTTCTTTGGTCGGGTCCTTACAGTTGGTATCAGAGCTCAGAGTTATAGGTTCTGTAGACTGACCTGCAGTTGTAGGTTGTTTCCATGATCATCAGCACTCCGACAGCCATCAGGTATGTCCGTAAGTTTAAGGTTAAGGGTTAAGAATTACAATACTACATCTAGTATACATGTGTTACCCTTGTTGGGCAGTGAGAGCCCCAACGTGGGCTAGATTTTATGCTTTGTTTAGACCGCCAGTTGTTGATTACACATTGAGGAGCAGGGACGTTTGGTATGTCCAACCGAGGAGTTGGACTGATCGTGTTGTTGTTGAGACCACGTCCAGGGTTGTCTAGACCCGTAGGCCAGTTTTAGCCCCTGGCGATTGAGCGACCAAGAGGAGGGGGTAGAGGCTAGTCTACCTCAGAGCGAGACTCCTTGAGCAAAGTGTGCTCCTGCCATGAGAGAGTTGATGGCAGGTCTTTTAGCTATCAGAGGGTGGAGACCCAGGCGCAGATTGTAGCGCGTAGTGAGGAGTCCCGGGTGCAGAAAGCCCAGTTGACAGAGTTTATTTAGGAGACACCTCCTAGTAGCTCGAGTAACCTCGGAGGTTTCCGGAAGGGCTTGATCAGCAGGTTCATGCTGATGAGTTAGCTGACATTATTCGAGCCGCCGAGTTTGGCAAGCAGAAGCGAGGTGGTTGGCCAGGATGGAGTTTATCATCCGAGTGTTGGGATGACTTGATGTTCAAAGGCCAAGGCGTGCCGTTCTGGTGCTGTTGATACAGCAGTTTGGTGGTGGAAGTCCCTTGAGAGAGGTGGACTAGCAGCGTCTCCACCAGTCGCCCGGTCGATTGGCAAGTTGCCGTGTTAGTAGCTTTTGAGAAGGATGTAGAGACATCTTGTCCCCTTGCAAGCCTGCTGTCGTTTTACAGCCAGTTCTTTTAGTACCCTCGTAGCCAGGGTGTAGTGTGGAGTTTGCTTGTCAGGGCTTAATCCGTTTGTGGATTTCAGCGGGCTAGTAGAGTGGAGCACTCTTTTGTTTGGATGTTCCAATTGTGGAACAAGTTGTTGCCACCCGAGGAGTTGGCCTGAGCTTTTGTTGAGCATCGAGTGGGATGCAGGAGTTGGCCTAAGCTATTGTTGAGCATCGAGTGGGATGCAGGAGTAGGTCGTGGCTTGTCTGTTAGGCGAGATGCCAGAGATTAGACTGCTCGAGTATTTGGACTCTTGTGCTAAGTGCCATTGCCCCGTCAATTGGAGTGCGATCTTCCTTTTCCTCAGAGGGGTATAAAGCTCGTTTAGGGCTGATTTGTGTTGTAAAGGATGTAGTGCATGTTGGCACCAAGCTTTGAGAGGAGGCCTAGATTCAGGCCAGTTGGCACTTTCGTGCAGGAGGTTCCATGGTCGCCGAGAGTATAGCATCCCCGCCAGTCTTGTACCCATTTCCTGAGGTTGCACCTGTTTGGGTGGCATAAGAGATCTAGCTAGGTGGTAGTCAGAGGACTACAAGTATGAGGTTTTCGAGGGAAAGTAGGAGCATCTCAGGGTCACCAAGAGTTGGGTACCAAAGGATCTCAGAGGTCGTTAAGAGCTAGCGCGTTCGAGTTCTCGCGCCTGTTTGTGAGCTTGTGAGCCAGTTTGTTGGTAGCATGATTCGGCTACCCTTTGAGTTACCCTAGTATGAGTAGTGCTGGCATCGAAGATGCGTGATTGATCCAGTGTTAGAGCCATGAGTTGGATGACTGATCGGAGCACGTTTAGTGGGCACATTGGCTTGAGATATGTTAGCTTGGTATGGATGTGCTCTTGTAAGAGTGAGTTGGCCAATGTGGCTTTTCGTGGTGAGTTGGCCCGAGAGGGTTTGAACTCTTGTTGCTCCCTGGTTAGTAGTGGCTCTGTTGGAGGCAAAAGTTGCCCTGTGTGAAAGTCCTTGTTGGCTTTGGATCTTAAGGAATCTGGTTGGAGCTGTACACGCCGGTGTACTTTTGTGTAGCTCGTTCCGTGGTTTATGTTTGTGAAACCACGAGAGGTTCGTGTTGAGGAACCAGTGCTCAGTCTTTGAGGTGTCAAGACTTTAGTTCTTGGCAAGTGCCCTAGCTTTGGTTGTAAGGATGTCGTGCTCGTAGCCGGGTTGTTGTTTAAGCAAGTTTTGCTAGTTGGACCTTAGCCTGGTTAGAGTTCAGTTGGAACTGAACAAGAGCGGTGGTAGCAAAGCCGCGTAGTTTCTGACCGTCATGGCTAAGAGAGTTGTTCGGATCCTTACCTTGGGCAGAAGGTTTGTTGTGGCTAATGTTTGAGTAGGAGGATGGCGCATTCTGTAGCATTTCCGGTCCTCTTGGTTTTCAAGCAGTTGGAGTTGGCCAGCGTAGTTGAGATGCTGGAGAGGGTTGTGCCCGTGTAGTCGGTTGTCTGTTAGATCGTTTGACGACCGTGTGTGTCGGAGGGTGATCGGAGGATCCCTAGGTTGTGAAGAGCCTCTCCAGAGCTCAGTCACCCAGGCAGTGTTCCTTGGGTGAGTTGCTTGCAGATTTGGTAGACTAGCAAGCTAGTGTTTGTTTGGAGTAGAGTCCGGATTGGTTCCGGTGAGGTGGCAAGTTGGTGTTTGGTGTTGACCAAGTTTTGGTTCTCTTGTTGTTTCAAGAGCTAGCTCGGTTCGAGCAAGAGGGCGTTGCCCTGAGGACCTGTTCCTAGTCAGGAAGTTTCGGGAGTTGACCCCTCCCCCGGTGGTTGAGTAAGTCATCGTTAGTTCGGCCAGGTGGTCCAATCGGGTTGTGGACTCCCTCTGGTGTTGCTTCCGAGAGCGTTGGCTGTTGGTGCCTTTGAGTTTGAGCAAGACAGCGAGCTGGTGTGTAGTTCGCTATCCATCGGAAGCCCGTTGCTAAGGAATCATCCCCGTTTATCAGGAGTCAGCGTAGCTCCCTGAGTTGTGAAGTTGAGCAGAGTGGCGCAGCGGTCAGCCTAGCCAGGGGAAACCCTGTGTAGTGTTATTAGCAAGCGGCAAGTTGTTCGACCTCGTGAGGTCGGTGGATAGCCAGGCTAAGTGGTTAAGTTGTTGCTGATTATTTGATGGATATTTGGGGTTTGAAGAACCCCTAGCTTCTGTGATTATTGAGTTGCACCGTGGATGCCAGTTTCGAGTATTAACTTTTGGGGTAGTCTTGCTTGATTGGTGTTGCTCATGATCCGCAAGCTTTGTGGTTGTCGTTATCGTTATTCCTCGGGATGTTTCGAGTGTGGAGTTTCTGGTTGGAAAAGGAGTAGGTCTAAGCTAAAGGAGGAAGTCCTTGAGTAGCCAAGTGGGCTTAAGAGTTGAGTGACAGCTTAGAGGCGAGCCTTGCTCGTTATAAGCTTGGGTTGAGTTTCTGCAGAGCAAGCCCTTCTTGGGCTTTGTTCCTAGTTGTTGTGCGTTCGCAGTCGGCGTTATAGCTGAGCCACAGTCGAGTGGGTTGGCACCGAGGTGCCCTGGCATTGGTTGGGAAAACCTTTGAGTTGTTATCCTCGAGGTATTGTGTTGCTAGTAGTCGCGCAATGTTTTATTCCTTGCTGCTCGAGATTCCTGAGAGAGGTATGTTGTTTGTTTTCCTGTCTGGCGATATTCTCTTAGGCCAGTGGCTGATCGGATAGCATTGGGAAGTTGTTGTCGGCCGATGAGGGGCTTCAGTTTATTAGTTTGGCTGAGTGGAGCCTTTTCCTGGACCTTGTCGTTCAGGGGTGGCCGTAGCTGAAGATTCAGCTAGTGTGAGTGGTGTTAGCCGTTTGGTGAACTAGGAAAGTGCCCCTTGGCTTTGGTGTTTCGATTTCTCTTAAGATGGTTGCTTAAGTGTCGTGGACGCGTGTTGGTTGGAGAAGTTTGCCTTTAAGATCAGTCACCAGATTGGTGGTCGATTTGGATTTCGTAAGGATTGTAGGCAAACAATGGGGTTCGCTGGTCTCTTGTGAAGTAAGAGTAGGCCGTTTAGTTTTCAAACCCAGGAGGTTCAGGTTGTTGGTCAAGACATGGTGTAGGGTCGAGGTGTTTGATAACTTGTTGTGAGCATTCGAGAGAAGTTATGTCGATTGCATGGCGTAGAGTTTTAGAGCTTGCGACCCGTCCACGAGGTTCTTGAGAGTAGCGCCTTAGAGAGGCGTTCCGAGTTGGGCTAGCAGGGTTAAGTGAGCCCTAAGATTTCTAGACCGTTTGAGAGCTAGTGCAAGTTTGAGGATGTGGATTTCCGTTTAGCACTATCGCATCTATTTCTTCAGAGTTCAGTGTAAGCCCAATCTTGATTGAGATAGTTTGTGGCAGACTGGATGGCTAGTGGCTTTGAGCCTTTGGGAACCCAAGGGGGGGGGGGGTTTGGTTTTCGAAGAAGGTTTAGTGTTGTCTTAACCGAGAGTTTGGTTGGTTATGGAACAGTGAAAATTACCCAGAGTTGTTTTAAAGTACAGCGACTTCCGGGGACGGAAGTCTTCTAAGGAGGGAGTATTGTAACAGCCCGGTTTACAATTGAACGCAAAATTAGGTTTGTATATATTTTATTTTGAAACGTGTTGTTGGGAGGACTCGAACCCTTGGCCTAAAAGGGGTGGGAAGCTTGGAATTAAATAAAGAAAATAGGTACGTCCGCCGGGGCTCGAAGGGGGGAAGCCTTGGGAAGGGAATTTGGGATTCCCAAGACTTATTTAATTTGAGCAAAGAAAAAAAAAAGGAAAAAAAGAAAGCTTCACTCGCAAAAACACTTACCCTCTCCCCACACCCTCGCCGCCGCCGCCCGTCGCCGTCCATCGCCCCACCCCGGCGCGCTCAGTCGACAGCCCACGCCTCACCGAGCAGCCTTGCAGCCAGCCGCAGAGCCCAGCGCAGTCCGTCGCCTGCATCGCGCTCCCCAGCGCCGTCCGTCGCCTGCACAGCGCGCCCCAGCGTCGCTCCGACCGACCGCATCCGCGAGACCGCATCCCAGAGCACCCACCGTGCGTCGTCCGTCCGTATCACAGAGTCACCTGCACTCCTGCTCCAGCGAGCCCGCTCGTCCGCGCCGATTCTCGTCCACACGCGACGCCCTTTCGGCACCCGGCAAAGACTGTGTTCGCGTCGCGCCAAGACGCCGACGCGCTCGCGACGCCCGTTGCCCTACCGCACGTCCTGCCTGCCGTGTTGCCGAGGGCCACGCGCTCGTGCCCAGCGCCCCTGCTGTACCAGCCGCCCCAGAAGCATAAGCCTTCGCGGCCGATCAAGACGACAAGACGACCCGTCGCTCGCAAGCCCCTGCTGCGCACGCCTCCTTGCCGAGCCTGGTGCCTTCTCGGTTGGTAAATTCCCGAGCCTCCACCCTATGGACTTTATGTTCTTTTTAGCTACTGTTGGTTAATTAGGTTGAATTTATTACTTGCTTAGGTTGTCGGGTTCGCTTAGAAGATCGAGAGTCATCCGTCGATTGTTGGTTCTATTCACTTCCAGGTAAGGATTTCTTATCGGGGTTGTGTGGACCCTGCGAATACTTGATAGCATGCTATGTGTTGTGTTTGTATGAAATTGCTAGTGGATAGGTTGCTTGTTCTTTCTTGTTTTCAGATGGTTTTTGTGCTTGTGATTCCTGGTATATCCTGTTAGTTTCATGCTAGGGGTTAAATTGTCTCGGCATAATCCTGACCATGTTATCTTGTTAGTGCCATGCTAGGAATTGGCGGGTGATGTATAGTGTAAGAGATCGTAGGGGTAACTAGTGCGTCCCGCTCGGGTAAGACCCCGATGGACACCCGGAGGTGTAAGACCCTGATGGGCATCCTAGGTGTGTAAGTCCCCGATGGGCATCACTGAGTTGGAGGTGTAAGACCCTGATGGGCATCCTAGGTGTATAAGTCCCCGATGGGCATCACTGAGTTGGAGGTGAAAGACCCTGATGGGCATCCTAGGTGTATAAGTCCCCGATGGGCATCACTGAGTTGGAGGTGTAAGACCGATGGGCATCCTAGGTGTGTAAGTCTCGATGGGCATCACCGAGTTGGAGGTGTAAGACCCGATGGGCATCCTAGGTGTATAAGACCCGATGGGCATCACCGAGTTGGAGGTGTAAGACCCCGATGGGCATCCTAGGTGTATAAGACCCCGATGGGCATCACTGAGTTGGAGGTGTAAGACCCCGATGGGCATCCTAGGTGTATAAGACCCCGATGGGCATCACTGAGTTGGATGTGTATAAGACCCCGATGGGCATCACTGAGTTGGAGGTGTAAGACCCCGAAGGGCATCCTAGGTGTATAAGACCCCGATGGGCATCACTGAGTTGGAGGTGTAAGACCTCGATGGGCATCCTAGGTGTATAAGACCCCGAAGGGCATCACTGAGTTGGAGGAGTAAGACCTCGATGGGAATCCTAGGTGTGTAAGTCCCCGATGGGCAGCGCTGAGTCCTAGGTTGTGTAAGGCCCGAAGGGCATCCAGGTGTAGAACCTAGGGTAGTTATAGATGTAAGCCTTCGAATAGGCAAGCTCCAGGAGGGGCGTATGGTCTAACCCAACTATTTGCTCCAAGTCGTTGAATGGTTGCATGTACTTGTGCTAAATGAGATGTTTTCGTATTGTACCCCGGTTGGGGATTCTTACTGAGTAACTCGTTGCTCACCCTTATTTTCTGTGGTTTTCCACCAGATAACTTGGGACAGAGGTGGATGGCTTAGGGGAGGCTCGCTGGATGATCATGGATAGCTGACTCTGAGATTGCACATTCTTTTACTGTTTTTTATGAATTAGCATGTAGTGGGACTTGAGTCCCTAGGAAAACACTCATAAAACTATTTTATGTTCACAAACCGTTTCCCTTGATTGTTTTAAGAAAGTACTGATCAGTCACTTACTTGATGGTTTTATTTAATGGAATTATGGTTTTTGTTTTAAATTGTTGATTACAAGGTTTTAAATTTGGAGCTCTAAATGACGTTTTACATTCTTAATCATGCATGCTAAGTAAGGATCTAGGTTAGAGACCGCTTCTTGGGTCGGGTCCTTACATGCGTAAAGCTAGTGATTTCATGCATAGAGTTCATGCTTCAAGCGCTCGGGTAATATTTCGCTAAGAAACTATCGACCATTTGTCTCCAAGTGTAAGTACTTGACAATGTATTTATCCAGCATCTGGCCTTATCCCATAAAGAATATGGGAACAGAAACAGTCGAGTGTCTTCTAAAGAGACGCTGACTTCTTGGTGAGCATCATTAACTGCTAAAAAATTTCGTAAATGCTGATGTGGATCTTCCGATGGAAGTTCTCTAAAAGGTTCATTGATTTTTAGCATGTTATACATATTATTGGTAAATACAAGGCGTCTACCTCTACGTTTAATCTATCCATACCTGGATATGTCAAATAAGTGAAGTCTTCCTGTTGCATTCACATGAATCTGTCTCTCTCATCTACCTCCTGTGCTGGTGGCAGATTGTGATCTTTATTTGCTCCTCGTTCCACATCTGCTGCAATTGTTGCTGGTGGGTTCATCATTCCAAGTTGTTGTTGTGCCATGGGATCTGTCTAGTTGCGAGTGTTCCTTCTTTGCTCACGTATCCTTCTTCGAAGGGTTCGTTCGGGTTCTGGATCAAACACAAGAGAAGAGTTCATGCATTAGTACGTCTAAAATGTTTGACAAATGAACTATCCCAATTGCACAGTCCCCGGTAGCGGTGCCAAAAACTTGATGCGATATTTCGGTGCGGTATAAATAAGCAAATGATTAATTTTAAGAGTGAAACTAATTTATACACTTCGAATAGCATTAATACACAAGTATACGCAGTCGAGTATGCAACAAGTGATAAGTATTTATATTTTATAGTTATCCTGTAACGGCCCAGGTTTTCATCCCAGTCTTCCAGGTATGCCCAAGGGGTATTTTGGTAATTTGTTGGGCCGTCAGGGTCGTTTATGTCCTTTCTAGTTGCTAAAAATATTGGATGGATTTATGTAGGTTTGTGAGGCTTCGTGGAAGGGTTTGAGCAAGGTTTGATGCAAAAGTAAAAAGAAAGGAAAATTGTGCTGCAGCTGGGGTTTGAACCCGGGTCTCCTGGAAAGCTTGTGGGGATGTGTGCCAATTGAGCCATTAGGTGCTCTTGTTGCTCTGTCCGTATCATTTTATGGTTAGCCTTGGATTTTGGAGTTTTGGTGCATTTGGTTAAATGAAAAGAAAATAGGTTTTGCCATATCTTCTTCTCCAAAATCTTGTGGCCTCCCAAGCTTTCTCCCAAGCTCTCCTTGCCGATTTCTTCATCCCCTTTGCAGCTCGAGATTCCATCATCATTTCGGGTAATTCTTCATCCTCTTCATCTTCTCGTTTGGGTGTTCTTGCTGGCCGAAGGTAAGAAGGAGAGCTTGTGCGTGTGTGTGTTTGTTGCAGTCTGCCCAGTTCGCCCACCGGTATAAGCCGACGCCCGAGATCCGAAAGAGCAAAGGCCGTCAGATCCGCGACGAGCAGACGCCTGTGTCGCTCCAGATCTGCCGTCGCAGCCCTCCGTAGCGCCAACTAACGTCGCCGTGCGCGGCCCCGCCAGACGCCGATCCGGTCGCCCACCCTCTCCATCGCGTGCGGCCACCGAGAGGAAGCCCAGCAGCCGAGCTCGTCGCATCAGCCAGCCCATCGCCCAGATCGCCATCGCAGCAGGTCGCCCAAGTCGCTCACAAGCCAGACGCCAGATCGCGCCCGCGCGCCTTCATCATGTCCGGCGGCGAGCGCCGCGTGTGTCCGCCTCGCCACGCCCAGGCGCCGTGTCGCTCGCCGTGTCTCAGATCAGACGCCCGCGCCAGCGCGCCGCGCCGTGCCCAGCGCTGCGCGCCTGGCCGCCGCGGCCGCAGCCATGCGCTGCCAGCGCCGCCGCCACCCACTGCATCGCCGATCGCAGCAGTGCCCATCCTCGTGTCGTCGTCGTGCCGTGTGGTGCTCGAGCCGAGCCTCTGCATTTTATTATATTTTAGGGCTATGGTTGTGATTGTTACTATGTTTGTAGGTTCTCGATAGCTAGCTCGGAAGTGTTCGCAGCTTAGGAATTTGTGTGTAGAAGTCTTGGACCAAGGTAAGGATTTCTTACAGGGGTTGTGTGGACCCTGCGATGTTCTATGTGATTGATGTTGTATGTTCGTTTGTGATTATCAGCATGTATAGTTTAGGTGCTCGCATTCGAATTCTCGATCGCATGACTTCGTATGTTGTTCTTTCATGTTAGTCCATGCTAGGTTGTTCCGTTCGGCATGCTCATATTCATTCTTGTTCGTAGTACCATGCTAGGTCTGCTGTATTCTTTTGAGCACGTATTGGATTGTTTCTTCGATTGTTAAGGCGGAGTTAGAATTCGGGTAGGTAGCATCTTCCGCCCGATGCATAAAGTATCTTGCATCCATGGCGGGGACGTCGAGACGATTCTCCGCCCCGAACCGTTAGGGTTTAGCTAACCGACCGGTGAGGCCCCGCAATCTTGGGTGAGGGTGATAGTCAAGCGATGCCCCAGCGGTCGGGATGATGACTTGGCAATGCCTAGTCCCCGCAATTTTAACGTCCTCGCGTGTGTCGGCGGTAGCCCTTGATTGCCACTGTTAAGGTAAGGACGGCTTCTCGGTGTAAGCCTACCACGACCCGTTCCTTAGCCTCAAAGTGCGGTGGTACAGGTGACATAGTTCACTGCCCGTGTCTCACACCCTATGTCGGTGACACCGATCCGCAGATTTAGTTAGGCGTGGTATCCGGATATGGGCGGCTTGCCACCAGACCCGGCACCCCATAGTTCAGTAGAAGCACGCGGTGCATGCTTACGCTCATTACTGGCGTCGACCGGAGAGCTCCTCGGGATCTTGAGCTAGTGCACCTTTCATTCGACAAAGAGACAGCCGAGGCCGGGACTTGTTTCTCGTATAGGGCGATTTGTGTGGTTATGGTAGTTAATTCGGACTAAGACCACGAGTTGGCATCCGAGGTCCAAGTGTGGACTCCAGCTATGTGCTCTATTCTGTGTTTATGATCATAGCTTGCATACACTCATCTGGATGACCATGTGCATCGTATTGTACCCCGGTTGGGGATTCTTACTGAGTAACTCGTTACTCACCCTTATTTTGTGGTTTCCACAGGTAACCAAGGAGCGAGACAGGATGGCTGAAGGAGGAGCTATGATCATGGGCCCTGCTGTCATCTCTAACCATTTTATTATATCATGACTCTTGACTTTTGTTATTTCCCCTGAATGCATGTAGACGGGCACGGAGCCCTAGGATGTTTTCTTATGTTTTATGGATTCCAGCATAGTTGTACTTGTGGAAGGTTTGAATGGTTTAAATAAATCTCTGATCAGAGTATGCTTTTAGAAATGTATTTATCCTGAAACAGGGACAGGTTTTAGAGTAAATTGTTTTGATTGTTGAACGTTTCTGTTTTTACTTGGAATCCGAAATTTATTTTCATAATGTCTTTTATTTTGAATACATGCATTGGGGTAAAGGCCCATTTAGAGCCCCTTTTGGGTCGGGTCTTTACAGTTGGTATCAGAGCCCAGAGTCATAGATTCTGTAGACTGACCTTTTGTTGTAGGTCGTTTTCCCATGATCATCGACACTCAAGCGGTCATCAGTGCGCTTAAGTTTCTTGTTTTAGAAAAGGGGTTAAGAATTTACAATACCTTTTATCTAGTGTATGCCTTGCTTAGTGTTGTAGAGAGCGGGACGAAAGCGAGTTCGACTCGTTGTTGGTTTGGGTGTAGATCGCCAAACATGCTTGTCACCCGTCGTGCCGGAGAGGACGCCCGAGAGCGGGGACGAGGTACCGAGGATTAGGTTCGACATCGCGCAGGACATCGTCCCAAGCCGAGATGGTGGCATTCCGCCGATAGCTCCCCTGTCGCGCCTAGAGTAGGCGTTGAGGAGCGAAGCGCCGTGAGATCGCTCCGGAGCAGAGTTGGCTGATTCTATGAGGGCTTTTATGGTCGACATCTTTGAGTGACCAGAGGCGAGACCTGTGCCTTGTTGGCGGCGCAGGCGGGAAGAGTCCCGATCCCAGATCGAGCGGTGACCCGCATGTTTCAAAAAGAGGAAAGAAGAAGATTTTGACTCCTCGGGAGCAAGTAGCCCCGAGGCGGATGTAGCAGAGGGTGCGGTGGAGCTTGGTAGATGGTTAAAGGACTTTGTGAAGTGGCAACGGAGAAGTTTGATGCCACTGGGGATGCGTTAGCAAAGCCGTTGGATTGCCCATATGGAGTACACCTTCCCGATCATGGTGTGCCCCGATATCCAGAGACCGAGGTGTGCGGCCCATGCACTAGGAGGCACTTTGCTAGATGGTGGTGGGAGTCCACCCCGAGTGAGAGGCCACTGGTCTCCACCGCCACCGGGAGTTCTTTAAGTCCGAGTTCGGGGTCAAATATATTAGTGATGAGGCCCGGGAAAAGATGGTAGAGCTTTTCGTAATCTCAAGCGAGGTTACGATTCCATAGAGGAGTATGAGAGAAAGTTTTTTCGAGTATGGGTATTTTGCTCCTCGGTTGATAGCTACCCCTAAGTTAAAAATTAGAAAGTTTATTCTTTGGTTTGAGGCAGGTGTGTCTCGAGATGTCGTGGCACAAGCCCACGACACTTATGCTAGAGCAAAGGTGCGGCTAGCCACCATTTATAATGGGAAGTATCTGTTGAGCGGGTTGTCGCCGCTCCAGTTCAGCGTCCTGTTCTAGCTGCAGTGGGGCAGAAGAGGAAGTTTGAGTTTAGGGGTGGCGGCCAGCTTCGCCAAGGGTAGTTCGAGCAAGGATCGGCATAGGGCCCCGAACCGTTTCGGCCCGCCAGCAGCGGCGGTCGAGCGAGTTCCCGCTTGTGCTTCTTGCGGGAGGACCCTGCTGGAGCTTGCGAGACAGGGCCCAGAGTGTGTTTTCGTTGTGGTAAAGAGGGGCATATGATCCGTTTCTTTCCTCGGCCAAAAAGCAGCAGACAGGTCGGGTGTTTGCTACGACCGTCAGAGGCAGCGAGCGCATGATGATGCGCGGTGGCAGTGCACGCTTCTTGTTTTAGATCACTGCGCATTTGTTTTGTTTGATTCTCGGTTCTACGCATTCATTTGTATCTCGTGTTGTTTGCTTGAGCATGCTAAGTTGAGACTAGAGCCTCTAGGTTTTGAGTTTATCTGTTGCAACTCCTTGGGAGTTAGTATGTTAGCTAGAGATAAGATTAAGGATGGCCGGATCGAGATATCCAGGAGAGTTGCTTGTAGCCACACTCATAGTTACGCCTATGAGTGGTTTTGATGTGATCCTTGGTATGGAGTGGTTAGTCGCTAACCACGCGTTGATTGACCGCCACCGGAAAGAAGTGGTGTTCAAAGCCACTGGTCGGCCTAGTTTTAAGTTTCGTGGAGCCCAAGGTGGAGTCGCGCCCGCCAATGGTGTCGGTTTGTGAAAGCTCGTCGTTTGCTAGCTCATGGAGCTTGGGGTTACCTAGCCAAGTTGTGCGTGGAGAGCCGCCCCTTCTTGATCGTGGATCGTGTGTCGGTCGTGCGGGAGTTCGCGGATGTGTTTCGAGGAGTTCTGGGGTTGCCCCGAAGAGAGAGGTTGACTTCACTATTGAGCTCGAGCCGGGGACCCTCCCTATCTCGAAGGCTCCGTATCACATGGCGCCAGTGAGTTAAAGGGAAATCAAGATTCGGGGCTGCAGGAGATGTTAGATCGAGGGTTCATCCGTCCGAGTGTGTCCCCGTGGGAGCACCGATTCTGCTTTGTGAAAAAGAAGGATGGTTCTATGCGCTTATGTATTGATTATCGCGAGCTTAATAAGGTGGTGATGAAGAATAAGTACCGTTGCCCCGTATTGATGACTTGTTTGATCACCCCGAGGAGCTTCCGTGTTCTCCAAGATAGATCGAGATCCGGTTACCATCGATTGCGGATCGGGGATGCCGACATTCCTAAGACGACTTTCGTGTCTAGATATGGTCACTATGAGTTTGTGGTCATGTCGTTTGGATTGACTAATGCCCCACCAGCGTTTATGGACATGATGGATAGGGTGTTCAAATCATTTTTGAACAGCTTCGTCATCATGTTCATTGACGATATTCTAATTTATTCGAGGTCTAAGGAAGACCATGCAGAGCATTTGAGGCGAGTATTGGCGGCTTTGAGGGAAAACGGCTTTATGCGAAGTTTTCCAAGTGTGAGTTTTGGTTGGAGCAGATGGCCTTCCTAGGTCACGTGGTTTCGAGAGATGGTATAGCCGTGGACCCCGCGAAGATTGAGGCCGTGAGTTCGTGGGCCAAGCCAACCGATTGCCGAGATATGCGACTTTCTCTGGTTTGGCGAGTTACTACCGTCGGTTCATTAAGGACTTTTTCGCTATAGCCTCGCCCCTCACTCGTCGACGAGGAAGGGTGTCGAGTTTGTTTGGGACGAGAGGTGTGATGAGAGCTTTGCTGAGCTCAAGCGCGATTTGACTTCAAAGACGATGTTGGCGATCCGGAGGGACACAGCGGTTTTGTGGTTTCTGATGATGCTTCCAAGTTTGGGTTGGGTTGTGTGTTGATGTAGCACGGGAAGGTCATTGCCTATGCTTCCCGTCGATTGAAGCCGTATGAGCGTAACTACCCGACTCATGATATGGAGTTGGCGCAGATGGTGTTTGTAACCAAGATTTGGAGGCATTACCTGTATGGTGAGCGGATTCAGATGTTTTCCGACCACTAGAGCCTCAAGTATCTGTTTACTCAAAAGGAGTTGAATATGAGGCGAGAAGAGATGGTCGAGTTGGTAAAGGATTATGGCTGCGAGATTTTGTACCATCCGGTAAAGCCAATGTAGTGGGTGATGCTTTGAGTAGGAAGACGTCGCACTCGCGGCGTTGTTGAGTTTCACTGGATTGCGGAAAGAGTTCGAGCGGGCCGAGGTTGCCGTGTTGTTAGGTGAGGTTACCCTGTGGTAGCTCGGTTGATGTGATTCGACCATCGATTAGACAAATGGATTATTGATAGCGATTGAGTGACCCGCACTTAAGAGATTGGTTTGTGAGTTAGTGCCGACGGAGACTTTGACTTCGTATATTCACCGACAGTGGGTTGACTTATAGAGGCCGGTTGTGTGTTCGGACATTGCGGGATTGCGAGCGAGTTGCTCTCGAGGCCCTGACAGCCCCATTTGCTTGGCACCTCGGGGTACCAAGATGTATCAGACCTCAAGCGGACTTACGGTGGATGGGAATGAAGAGAGATGTGGCGAGTTTGTCACCGGTGTCTCACTTGTCGACAAGTGAAGGCACCCAGCAGAGGCCACCGGTTTGTTGCACTACCGTGAGTGTGCCTCGGTGGAAATGGGAAGAGATCTCCATGGACTTTATTGCTGGTTTGCCAAGGACTCGAGGAAGTTCTCTCAGATCCGGGTGATAGTCGATCGGTTGACCAAGAGCGCACACTTCATTCCCTGTAGAGACACTTATACCGTGGAACGATGGGACGCAATTGTTTTTGGAGCAGATCATTCGTTACCATGGTGTGCCCTGTGAGGATTGTGTCGGACCGTGATTCGCGGTTCACTTTCATTTTTCGAGAGCGCTCCAAAAAGGTTTAGGCACTCGAGTGCGATTTCAAAGATGACTTTTCACCCTCGCATGCATGATGGGCGGATCGAGAGGTGAACCAGATTCTCGAGGATATGTTGAGGGCTTGTGTGTTGGACTTCCCGGTAGGACCCGATTCAGATTCGATGGAGTTTGCCTATAACAACGATTATCGATCGGCGATTCAGATTGTTCCATTCGAGGCTTTGTATGGTAAGCGTTGTCGGTCCCCCGTGTTTCGGGAAGAGGTTGGTGATAAGCGAGTTTTGGGTCCCGAGTTGCTGCAGATTGACTAATGGAGCAAAGGCAAAAGATTAGAGCTCGTATGTTGACGGCACAGAGCAGGCAGAAAAGTTACGCCGATGTTCGGCGTCGAGATTTGGAGTTTGAGGTTGGCCAGCATGTGTTCCTAAAGGTTGCTCCAATGCGTGGTGTTTTGAGGTTTGGTAAGCGAGGGAAGTTGAGTCCCCGTTTTGTCGGGCCGTTTGAGATTCTCGGAGAGGATTGGCGAGTTGCTTATTGGTTAGCCCTACCTCCGTCGTTGTCGTGAGTGCTGCGTGTTTTTCATGTATCGATGTTGAGGCAGTATGTACCGGACCCGTCGCACATTGTGGACTTTGAGCCTTTGCAGCTGAATGAGTATTTGAGCTTCGAGAACAAGCCAGTGGGGATCCTTGCATTTGAGACAAATACGTTGAGTAACCGCGAGATTCGGTTGGTAAAGGTTCAGTGGAGGAGTCAGAGTTCCGAGGATGCCACTTGGGAGCGGGAAGACGAGATGAGATTGCATTATCCTGGGCTGTTCCAGTCTTAAGGACTTTTGAGGACGAAAGTCATAAAAAGGAGGGAATATTGTAACGGCCCAGGTTTTCATCCCAGTCTTCCAAGTATGCCCAAGGGGTATTTTGGTAATTTGTCGGGCCGTCAGGGTCGTTTATGTCCTTTCTAGTTGCTAAAAATATTGGATGGATTTATGTAGGTTTGTGAGGCTTCGTGGAATGGTTTGAGCAAGGTTTGATGCAAAAGTAAAAAGAAAGGAAAATTGTGCTGCAGCTGGGGTTTGAACCCGGGTCTCCTGGAAAGCTTGTGTGGATGTGTGCCAATTGAGCCATTAGGTGCTCTTGTTGCTCTGTCCGTATCATTTTATGGTTAGCCTTGGATTTTGGAGTTTTGGTGCATTTGGTTAAATGAAAAGAAAATAGGTTTTCCCATATCTTCTTCTCCAAAATCTTGTGGCCGCCCAAGCTTTCTCCCAAGCTCTCCTTGCCGATTTCTTCATCTCCTTTGCAGCTCGAGATTCCATCATCATTCCGGGTAATTCTTCATCCTCTTCATCTTCTCGTTTGGGTGTTCTTGCTGGCCGAAGGTAAGAAGGAGAGCTTGTGCGTGTGTGTGTTTGTTGCAGGCTGTCCATGTCTGCCCAGCTGCCGAGCCAGACGCCCAGATCCGAGCAGCAGCCATCCAGATCCGCACGAGCAGACGCACAGGTCGCGCCAGATCTGTCGTCGCAGCCCTCCCGCGCGCCAACGCTCGTCGCCGTCGCGCAACCCCTGCCGCACGCCAGTCTGGTCGCCCAGCCTCTCCATCGCGTGCAGCCAGCCGAGGGAAGCCCAGCAGCCAAGCTCGTCGCATCAGCCAGCCCATCGCCCAGATCGCCATCGCAGCAGGTCGCCCAGGTCGCTCGCGAGCCAGACGCCAGATCGCGCCCGCGCGCCTTCATCCGTGTCGAGCAGCTCGCCCGCGTCCGCCTCGCACGCCCAGCGCCGTGTCTCTTGCCCGTGTCTGCATCGCACGCCTAGCGCCGGGCGCCCGCGTGCGTGCCCAGCGCGCCGCTAGCAGCGGCCGCGCCGCCTAGCGCACCGATCCAGTACGCATCGCCCAGAGTGCCCGACCTCGTGTCGTCGTCGTGCGTGTGAGTGCTCCCGAGCCGAGCCCTCTTTGTTTTATTATATTTTTAGGGCTATGGTTGTGATTGTTACTATGTTTGTAGGTTCTCGATAGCTAGCTCGGAAGTGTTCGCAGCTTAGGAATTTGTGTGTAGAAGTCTTCCGACCAAGGTAAGGATTTCTTTACCGGGGTTGTGTGGTGGACCTGCGATGTTCTATGTGATTGATGTTGTATGTTCGTTTGTGATTATCAGCATGTATAGTTTAGGTGCTCGCTCAATTCTCGATGGCATGACTTCGTATGTTGTTCTTTCATGTTAGTCCATGCTAGGTTGTTCCGATTCGGCATGCTCATATTCATTCTTGTTCTGTAGTACCATGCTAGGTCTCTTTGTATTCTTTTGAGCACGTATTGGATTGTTTCTTGATTGTTAAGGCGAGTTAGAATTGGTAGGTAGCATCTTAGGGCCCGATGCATAAAGTATCTTGCATCCATGGCGAGAACGTCGAGACAGATTCTCCGCCCACGAACCCCGTTAGGGTTTAGCTAACCCGACCGGTAGGCCCCGCAATCTTGGGTGAGGGTGGTAGTCTAAGCGATGCCCCAACGGTCGGGATGATGACTTGGCAATGCCTAGTCCTCGGCGGCCGGCACGTCCTCGGCGTGTTCGGCAAAGAGCCCTGATTGCCACTGTTAAGGTAAGGGCGGCTTCTGGTGTAAGCCTACCACGACCCGTTCCTTAGCCTCGTGTGTGGTGGTACAGCCGACATAGTTCACGTGTCCGTGTCTCACACCCCTATGTCGGTGACACCGATCCAGAGATTTAGTTAGGCGTGGTATCCGGATATGGGCAACTTGCCACACAGACCCGGCACCCCATAGTCTGTAGAAGCACGCGGTGCATGCTTACGCTCATTCTGGCGTCGGCGAGGAGAGCTCCTCGGGATCTTGAGCTAGTGCACCTTTCATTCGACGAGAGAGCAGCCGAGGCCGGGACTTGTTTCTCGTATAGGGCGATTTGTGTGGTTATGGTAGTTAATTCCGGACTAAGACCACGAGTTGGCATCCGAGGTCCAAGTGTGGACTCGGCTATGTGCTCTATTACGTGTTTATGATCATAGCTTGCATACACTCATCCGGATGACCATGTGCATCGTATTGTACCGGTTGGGGATTCTTACCGAGTAACTCGTTACTCACCCTTATTTTGTGGTTTCCACAGGTAACCAGGAGCGAGAGAGGATGGTGAAGGAGGAGCTATGATCATGGGCCCTGCTGTCATCTCTAACCATTTTATTATATCATGACTCTTGACTTTTGTTATTTCCCCTGAATGCATGTAGACGGGCACGGAGCCCTAGGATGTTTTCTTATGTTTTATGGATTCCAGCATAGTTGTACTTGTGGAAGGTTTGAATGGTTTAAATAAATCTCTGATCAGAGTATGCTTTTAGAAATGTATTTATCCTGAAACAGGTGCTTGGAAACAGGGACAGGTTTTAGAGTAAATTGTTTTGATTGTTGAACGTTTCTGTTTTTACTTGGAATCCGAAATTTATTTTCATAATGTCTTTTATTTTGAATACATGCATTGGGGTAAAGGCCCATTTAGAGCCCCTTTTGGGTCGGGTCTTTACATATCCGTAGGGAATGATGTCTACAATTAGTTATTTAATGTAAGAGTCCTGCAAGAAAAGTAAAATGAATGGTGTTGGGACTTTTGGTTTGTTTTATATCTAAATGCAAAAGTAAAAATAAAATGTGAAATAAACTAGGTAAAGCTCGGGCTAAGGTTATGGGATGCGTCTAGGAATTCCTAGGATAAAATGCGGTAAGTAGTAATTGCCATACTTCGACTAACCAACTACCGCTTCCGCTTTCATTCAACATCAAGTCTGACTTCTGTCTCAAGTCGATGTAATAATAACCCGACGGTACGTATGCAATAGTTACGTGTTTATTCCTAAAATCCAATTTAAAGTACTATAGTCGTCAAAATACTAACCTATTGAACATGCAAACTAGCCTTATATTATTCTTCTTCCGATTTACAACCTATTAACACATGTGGATGATCGGTCGACATTTGCTATTTAATTAAAATCCTAATTTAACATGCTTCAATTAACAACTCCCTTTACCCTAGTACATGATATCAGTAATGGCCAAGATGTGCAGAGGGCAGAGACCCATGCGCAGCTTACTGTGCAGAGGAAGGAGTCCCGAGCACAGATAGCCCAACTGACTCAACTGATCCAGCAGACGTCGCAGGCAGCCCAGAAGGTGGACAAGGTCAATAGGAAGTCGCCGACTAGACAGGTGTCGTCGAAGGAGCCGGTTCGACAAGTGGTTGAAAGACTTCACTAAGTGGAAGCCTGCTGAGTTCGACGGTTCTGAGAACCCATTGGTAGCCCTTAAGTGGCTAGCCCGCATGGAGTACATCTTCATGGTGATGGGCTGTCCTGATGTTTAGAGGTCGAGATGTGTGGCCCATGTTCTGACTAATACAACTGTTTGGTTGTAATGGCCCAGATTTCTGTTTCGGTTCCCCAGGTATGTTTGGTTATCATTTTGGTTAGTCGGTTGGGCCGTTAGGACTGTTTTAGCCCTTTGTTAAGCTCGGGGATTTTATTCAGTTTCAGGTTCTTGCAATTGGAGTCTATTCTTGTGTTTTGGTGGCTTGGAATGAAAAATGAAAATTTAAAAGAAAAGTGTTCGGGCCAGGACTCGAACCCAGGTGGCTAGGAGTTGGAGTTGGTTGTTATTTAAATTAAGAATTAAATAGTGTTGCTGCTAGGATTCAAACATGTGCCAGCCAGACTTTGGAAGCTTGTTCTAAAAAGAGAAATAGGAAGTTAAAAATACGTCTGTTGGGATTCGAACTTGTGACCATCTAAGCTTGGAAGCTTGTTTAGAAAAAAAAGGAGAATAAAGGGTGAAATTTGTGTCTTTGCTAGGGTTCAAACCTAGGTGGATTTGGGGAGTTTTTTTGTAATGGCCCAGATTTCCGTTCTGGTTTCCCATGTACGTTCTGTTCAGTATTCAGTTGTTCGGTTGGGCCGTTAGGGCTTTTTAACCCTGAAGGGCATTTTGGACATTTTACTCTTAGGGCTGGCTTTGTGGAATCTTAGGGTTTTGAGGCTGTTTTAGTCCTTTGCTGAGCTCGGAGATTTTATTCAAGTTTCAGGTTCTTGGAATTGGAGTCTATTCTGGTGTTTTGGTGGCTTGGTTTGGAAAAGGAAAATTTAAAATAAAAGTGCTCATTCTAGGATTCGAAACAGGTGGCTGAGAGTGGGAGTTGGCTGTTGTTTAAAATTATAAATCAAAAGAACAACTGTTGGGATTCGAACCTGGGTGGATTTGGGAAGCTTTTGCTTAAGTGTTTTGTTAAGTAGAAAATAAAAGTGCTCTTGCCAAGGCTCGAACCTTGGTTGTTTTGGAATTGGGAGCTTAGTTTAAAAGAGTTTTAAAAAGAGGAAAAAAAAAGGTGTTGCTTGTGGGATTCGAACCCTTGACTTGTAAGGGAGTTTGGAGGCTTGGATTAAAAATGATTAATTAAGAAGAAATTTGTGTTGCAGTTGGGACTCGAAGGGGAGATGCTCAGGATTTCTATCGTAAAAAAAAAAAAAGGAAAGAATCGTTTTTCTTTTCTTCTTTTGGCTGAGACCTAGCCGCACCAATTTTCCCATTCTTACGATTTGTTCTTCTCCTTCTCCCTTGTTCTCCATGCTCTTGTGACTTTGCTTCACCCTTTGCCAAATTTAACTTCCCCATCCTCCATCTTCTTGCTGTTTCTCCAAGAACCAAGATCAATAATCGAGTAAGTCTTCTTCTCTCTCTTCTTCTTTCCTAGCCGAGAGTTACTCTCCTTGTTGCTTGGACAAACCCTAACTGACCAAGGGTGTTTTCTTCTTCTTGTAGCCGAGACCTTGGATCTCCTCTTGGGAATCGCCGAAATCTCCAGCCAAGTTGAAGCCCTTGTTGCCGCACACTCCTTCAAGAAACCCCTACAAGCCGAGATCCTCCTTGTTCTTCTCCTTGTGTAGACGCAAGCCCTGGTTCAAGAAGCTTGCCCGAGAGGTGTTCCTTGCAAGCCCTAGTTGGAGAGTTATTGCCGAATCACACCAAACAACTAGCCCCTTGTTGCCGCACCCTCCCTCAAGCACAATCTTAAAGTCGATTCTTGTGTGGTGAGTTATCTTCCTTTGGCCGAGAGCCTTGGTTGTTGGTTGGGTGTGCCTTAACTACGTTTCCTTGTTGTTTTGCAAGCTCCAATCAAAGCCGAGTGATTTCCCGCATCAAGCCATAGCAGTCGTGAGCATTGCCTAGCCGAGCACACTCCTGAGGTGAGTCTCCCAACCCTAGCCGAGAGCTTAGTGGATTGGTTGGAGTGTGTTGTTTGTTCTTTCGATGAGCTTAACTTGTGTTTCGTTCTTGTTGAGGTGAAGCCTAGCCGGAACCTGGAGGTTTTTCAGAGGAGGCCGAGAACAAGCTCTAGCCCTAGTCTAGCAGAGAGCTTCCTTGGACACTCCCAAAGAGTTTGGCCGAGAGGTTGTGCGGGTTGCTCGGTAAATTCTCGATTCTTTTTTCTCTTGAGATTTAGTTTAGAAATAGCTAGAATAGGTTGTTAATGTATTTGTGAATGTTATTGCTAGGTTGTGTGAATCTGCAACTCAAGGAGCGCAGTGTTTGTTTACTACTTGTTTCCAGGTAAGGATTCCTTACTGGGGTTGTGTGGACCCTGCGATATAATCATGATGTGCCTTGTATGCTTGTTGACTGTTATGAGCATGTTAGTGATAGGACAACTATGATTGATCTCTTACTAGCATGTTTGCCTGTTTGTACATGTTAGTGCCATGCTAGGTTTGTTTTTCTAGCATGCTTGTGATTCCTGCTTTAAGTTCATAGTATCATGCTAGGTTATGTGTGTATGTTGTTGAGCATGTATGTTTAGCCAGGAATCATTTACTATGTATTCTTAGATAGAACAGTAGGGTTTGTCATCATCTAGAGGATGAGAGCGGACATAACGTACTTTGTCCCCACCTGTCGGGATCTAGTGCGAAGCATAACGTACTTTGCTTCACCCCGGCAGCTGATGCGGATTTGCTCCCGCATGGACATAAGCCTAGTTTGTAGACTGCTAGAGCGGAACCCTGCCAACGGTGCAAGCCTACCTTGGCCGGTTCTTAGCTTCCGGTCAGTGGTACAGGCTGCTACAGATGAGTGCCGAGGGCCTCGCACTACTGTATCCAGTGACACCGCTTCCGAGTCTTAGGCATGCATACCTGGCCCGCATAGTTTGTCCCTAGGCCCCTACATTTACGTTGGTTGCAACAGCATGCAGTGTGCGCGCACATGCTTTAGTCGCCGGTTCGGAGCGCTCCCCCGAGCTAATGTTTGTGAGTACACCACTTTCATTCCAGTTTAGAGCCAGACTTTAGGAACTCTCCCGTTAGTCAAGTTTTAGCTAGCCGAGGGTAAGAGGCATTCAAGGGCACCTATTTGGGATTGGTTTTTGAGCTGATCATAAGACCGATGGAGAAAGACCCTCGAGGGTGTCTGACATCTATTTGGGATCTACTTTTGAACTGATCATTTGGCCGAGGGAGAAAGACCATCGAGGATGTCTTGGGATTGGTTAGGAGTGCCAATCATTAGGCCGAAAGTAGGAGACTTCCGAGGATTCCATATTTGCCCCGTTAGCTCGTTGAGCAATATTCTGTGTTGGTAACTGTTTGCATGTATTCTAGGGTGCTAGATGACTGATGTATCGTATTGTACCCTGGTTGGGGATTCTTACTGAGTATGTTTGTACTCACCCTTATTTATGTGGTTTTTTCACCAAGTAACTTGGGACAGCACCAGGACGGCTAGCAGAGGGAGCTAACTGATCATGGGAGCCGCGACACTCTATCTTTCTATTAGTCTTTAGAGTCTTATTTCCTTGATAGCATGCTAGAGAAATTGTTTTGCTTATAGAGTTATTTTAAGTATGGGGTTTTTAAATACCGGCTGGACCTGTTTTATGATGTTTTACTGAATTGATGTTTTCTACAGATTTAATAAAGGAATTTTCTTGTTAAGCAGTTTCGATGTTAATTTAAAATGGTTTTAAATTGTATGCATGCTAGTTAAGAACTGGGTTTGGATAACTATTTGGGTCAGGTTCTTACAGTTGGTATTAGAGCACATAGTCATAGATTCTGTAGACTAACCTGCTTTGTAGGTTGTTGTCCCCATGATCATTAACACTCCACGACCGTCAGGTTTGTCTAAGTTCATTAAGCTAAGGGTTTTATTTTACAATATTTCATCTAGTATACATGTGTTACCCTTGTGGGGCAGTGAGAGTCCTAGTGTGGACTAGCTTTTGTGTTTTGTGTAGATCACCAGTATACTGGTTACACATAGAGGAGCTTGGACGTTTGGTATTCCCAACCGAGGAGTTGGAGTGAGTATGTTATTGAGACCACGTCCAGGGTTTACTAGACCCGTAGGCCACCTTTGGCCCCGACAGTTGAGTTGCCGAGATAGTGGGGTGGAGGCCACCGGGCCTCAGAGTGAGACTCCAGGAGCAGAGTTGCTCCAGCCATGAGAGAGATGATGGCAGGTCTTCTAGCTGATCAGAGAGAGGAGACCGAGGCGCAGTTAGCAGCGTAGTGAGAGGAGTCTTGGGCACAGATAGCCCAGCTGACATAGCTTGTTCAGCAGGTTCCCCCCAGTAGCTCCAGTAACCCTGGAGGTTCCCTAGGAGGACAGGATCAGCAGGAACCTATTGTTGAGGCAGATGATGTGGATAGAGCCACAGAGAACGGTAAGTGGCTCCAGGTCTTTGGCAAGTGGAAGCTAGTAGAGCTTGATGTTTCAGAGAACCCGCTGGTAGCAGCGCGGTGGTTGGCCAAGTTCGAGTTTATCATCTAAGGGTTGGCTTGAGCATTTGTTGAACATCGAGTGGGATGCAAGAGTAGACTGTGGCTCGTCTGTTAGACGAGATGCCCGAGATTAGACCACTCGAGTGTTGAGATTCTTGTTTGGAGTGCCCTTGTCCCTGTCACCTAGAGTGTGACCTTCCCTACCCTCAGCGAGACGTGGAGCTTGTATATAGTTTTTTGTGTGTTGTAAGGGTTGTAGTGCTTATTTTCACCAAGCTTTGTAAGAAGGGCTAGGTTCGGGCCAGTTCGCACCAGATGTGTAGGTGGTTTTATGACCCACCCAGAGTTCAACATCCCCACTAGTTGTTGTACCCGTTTACTATTGTTAAACCTATTTGGGTTGCGTAAGAGATCTAGCTAGGTGGTAGTCAGATGACTACAAGCGTGAGGCCATTCGTGGGAATCCAGGAGCTTTCGGGGTCACCGAGAGTTGGGTACGAAGGATGCTGAAGGTTGTTAGGGGCTAGCGCGTTCGAGTTCTCGCGCTTGTGTTGTGGACTTATGAGCCAGTTTGTTGGTAGTGTGATTCGACTACCCTTGAGTTTCCTTAGTATGAGAAGAGTAGGCACCGATGATGCTTGGTTGATCCAGCGTTAGAGCCATGAGTTGGATGGTTTGTGCAGAGCACATTTAGTGGATGCATTGGTATGAGGTATGTTAGCTTGGTGTTGTATGCTCTTGTAGAGTAAGTTGGCCAATGTTGCTTTCTCGTTGTGAGTTGACCCCGTGTGGGTTTAAAATCTTGTTGCTCTTTTGTTGTTGTGGCTCTGCTAGGAGGCGAATGATGCCCTTGTGTGAGTTGTCCTGTTGGACTTGGAACTTTTGGAAATAAAAGGAAGTTGTACACGCCGGTGTACTTTTGTGTTGCTCGTCCCGTGGTGTAAGTTTTGGGAACCACGTGTGGTTCATGTTGAGAAACCAGTTCTCGGTCCTTGAGGTGTTAGGGCTTCAGTTCATGTTGAGTGCCCTAACTTTGGTTGTGAGGATGCCGTGCTCGTAGCCGGGTTGTTGCTTAAGCAAGTTTCGCTTGTTGGACCTTGACCCGGTTAGAGGAACTTCTTGTTGTTCGATGGTTGGAGTTCAGTTGGTACTGAACAAGAGCGGTTGTAGCGAAGCAGCCCAGTTTCTGATCGTCATTGCTAAAAGTGTTGTTCGGATCCTTACCCTGGGTTGAAGCTACGATGTGGCTGATGCTTTGAGTAGGAGGATGACACATACTGTAGCGTTTCTGGTCTTCTTGGTTTTCAAGGAGTTGGAGCGGGCCAGCATAGTTGAGATACTGGAGGGAGTTATGCGTGTGTAGTCAGTGGACTGTTAGACCGTTTGATGACAGTGTGTGTCGAAGGGTGGTCGGAGGAACCCTAAGTTGTGGAGAGCTTCACTAGAGCTCAGTCAGACCCAGGCAGTGTTCCTCGGTTGAGTTGCTGGAAGCTTGTAGTCGGTTGACAAGCTAGAGTTATTTTTTTTAGTAACCTCCACGTTTGTTTCGAAATTGTAACAAGGTGGTGCTTGGCGTTGACCGAGGTTTGGTTTACATGTTGTTTCAAGAGCTAGCTTGGTTGGAGCAAGCGGGCGTTGCCTTGAAGACTTGTTCCTGTTCGGAAAGTTTGGGAGTTAACCCTTCTTTCGACGTTTGGGAGAGTACTGCGAGTTCTGAGTTGGTGGATCAATCTATTGTGGGATCCCTCTATTGTTGCTTCCAAGAGAGTTGGTTGTTGTGGCCTTGGTTGAGCAACATAGCTAACGTGTGTGGAGTTCGCTATCCTTCGGAAGTTCGCTTGGTTGGGAATCATTCCCATTTAGGAGGAGTCAGCTTAGCTTCGATGTTGTGGAGTTGGTTAGAGTGGCGCAGCGGTCAGCCCTGCTAGAGGGTCCCTACGTTGTGCTGTTAGCGAGTGGCAAGTTGTTCGACCCCGCTAGGGCGACGGTCAGCAAGTTCAAGAGTTTGAGTTGTTGCTGGAAAGTTGTTGGATCTCTGGAGTTTGAGAAACCCCTAGTTTCCGTGGTGGTTGAGTTGCACAGTGGATGCCAGCCTCGAGTTTTAACCTTTGAGGTAGCCTTACCGGTTCGTATTCCTTGCGATGTTCCGGGTGTGGAGTTTCTAATTGGAAGATGAGTTAGGCCTAAGCTAAAAGGAGGAAGTCCTTTGAGTAGCCAGTTGGACTTGAGAGTTGCATGTCCTTGGAGGCGAGCTCCTCCCGGTCGTAAGCTTTGGTTTGAGTTTTGGCAGAGCAAGCCCTTCTCGGGCTTAGTTCCTAGCCATTGTGCATTCTCAGTTTGCGTTATAGCTGAGCGAGAGTTGAGTGGTTGGCACAGTTGTTCTACGACCTTGGTTGGCCGAGTACTTTGAGTCGGTTTCCCCTAGGTTGTTGTGTTTGCAAGTAGCCGCGTGGTGTTATCTTCCTTGCTTCCCAGGTTTCCATGAGAGGATTTTTGGTTGATTCCTTGACTGTCGAGGTTTCTCTTAGGCCGGTTACTGAAAGGGTTTGCGTTGGAATAGTCGCTGTCGGTCGTTGAGGGGCCCTAGTTTGTTGGTTTGGCCAAGTGGAGCCTGTGCCTTGACCTTGAGATGGTGGCTTAGTTGTTTTGGAGCCGTACCTGTTGGTGAAGTTTGCCTTTAGGATCAGTGGCCAGATGGTGGTTTAGAAGGATTCAGTTGAGATTTGTAGGCAAACATTGGAGTTCGCTGGTCTTCAGTGAAGCAATGGTTTCTGGAACCCGAGAGGTTTAGTTGTTTGTCGACGTGATGTAGGGTTGAAGCTGTTTGTTAACAGCTGCTAGCATTCAGGGTAGTTACGCCGGTGCGTGGCGTAGTGTTTTGGAGCTTGTGATCAGTCAGCGTTATTGTCGAAAGTAGCGCAGTGGTGGGCGTTTGGATTATGGTAGGCGGGGATAGGTGAGCCCCAGGGTTGTAAGACCATTTGAGAGTTGGAGCGAGTCGGATCATGTGGCTAACCAATTAGCATTGTCCCGTCTCCTTCTTCGGAGCATAATGTAAATCTAGTTTTGGTTGAGGTAGTTTGTGGCAGACTCTTTAGCGTTGTGGCTTTGAGCCTTTGGGAACCCAAGAGGGTTTTGAGTTTCGAGGGAGACCTGGTGCAATTTTAACAGGGAGTTCAGTTGGTTAAAGTTCAGTGGAGTTTTCTTAGAGTTGTTTTAGTCTTAGGACTTTCGAGGAAGAAAGTCTTAAAAGGAGGGAGTATTGTAACGGCTCAGATTTCCAATCTGGTTTCCGAGGTACGTTCGGTTCAGTATTCAGTTGTTCGGTTGGGCCGTTAGGGCTTTTTAACCCTGTAGGGCATTTTGGACATTTTGCTCTTAAGGCTTGGAATCTTAGGGTTTTGAGGTTGTTTTAGTCTTTTGCTGAGCTTGGAGATTTTATTCAAGCTTTAGGTTATTGGAATTGGAGTGTATTATGGTGTTTTGGTGGCTTGGTTCGGAAAAGGAAAATTTCAAAGAAAAGTGCTCGTTCTAGGATTCGAAACCAGGTGGCTTAGAGTTGGAGTTGGTTGTCGTTTAAAATTATAAATTAAAAGAACATCTATTGGGATTCGAACCTGGGTGGATTTGGGAAGCTTTTGCTTAAGTGTTTTGTTAAGTAGAAAATAAAAGTGCTCTTGCCAAGGCTCGAACCTTGGTTGTTTTGGAATTGGGATGTTAGTTTAAAAGAGTTTTAAAAAGAGGAAAAAAAAGGTGTTGCTTGTGGGATTCGAACCCTTGACTTGCAAGGGAGTTTGGAGGCTTGTATTAAAAAGGATTAATTAAGAAGAAATTTGGGTTGCAGCTGGGACTCGAAGGGGAGATGCTCAGGATTTGTATCGACAAAAAAAAAAAGGAAAGAATCGTTTTTCTTTTCTCTTTTTGGCCTAGACCTTGCCGCACCTATTTTCCCCATTCTGGCGATTTCTTCTTCTCCTTCTCCCTTCTCCTCCAAGCACTTGTGACTTTGCTTCTAGGTTGAACCATTGTCGAGCTCTTCATCTCTCCTATTCCTTCACCCTTTGTCGAATTTAACTTCCCCATCCTCCATCTTCTTACTGTTTCTCTAAGAACCAAGATCAAGAACCGAGTAAGTCTTCTTCTCTCTCTTCTTCTTTCCTAGCCGAGAGTTACTCTCCTTGTTGCTTGGACAAACCCTAACAGAGCAAGGGTGTCTTCTTCTTCTTGTAGCTGAGACCTTGGATCAACTCTCGGGAATCGCTGAAAACTCCATCCAAGTTGAAGCCCTTGTTGCCGTACACTCCTTCAAGAAACCCCTACAAGCCGAGATCCTCGTTGTTCTTCTCCTTGTGTGGCCACAAGCCCTAGTTCAAGAAGCTTGGCCAAGAGGTGTCCTTCGTAAGCCATAATTGGAGAGTTGTTGCCAAATCACACCAAACAACCAGCCCCTTGTTGTAGCACCCTCCCTCAAGCACAATCTTGAAGCCGATTCTTGTGTGATGAGTTCTCTTCCTTTGGCTGAGAGCCTTGGTTGTTGGTTGGGTGTGCCTTAACTACGTTTCCTTGTTGCTTTGCAAGCTCCAATCGAAGCATTCGACCGAGAGGTGTTCTTCGCAAGCCCTAGTTGGAGAGTTATTGCTGAATCACACCAAACAACCAGCCCCTTGTTGTCGCACCCCCCTTCAAGCACAATCTTGAAGCCGATTCTTGTGTGGTGAGTTCTCTTCCTTTGGCCGAGAGCCTTGGTTGTTGGTTGGGTGTGCCTTAACTACGTTTCCTTGTTGTTTTGCAAGCTCCAATCGAAGCCGAGTGAGTTCCCGCATCAAGCCATAGCATCCGTGAGCATTGCCTAGCCGAGCACACTCCCGAGGTGAGTCAACCAACCCTAGCCGAGAGCTTAGTGGATGGGTTGGAGTGTGTTGTTTGTTCTTCCAATGAGCTTAACTTGTGTTTCGTTCTTGTTGAAATGAAGCCTAGCCGGAACCTGGAGGTTTTTTAGAGGAGGTCGAGAACAAGCTCTAGCCCTAGTCTAGCCGAGAGCTTCCTTGGACACTCCCAAGGAGTTTGGCCGAAAGCTTGTGTAGGTTGCTCGGTAAATTCCTGGTTCATGTTTCTCTTGAGTTTTAGTTTAGAAATAGCTAGAATAGGTTGTTAATGTATTTGTGTATGTTATTGCTAGGTTGTGTGAATCTGCAGCTCAAGGAGCATAGTGTTTGTTTACTGCTTGTTTCCAGGTAAGGATTCCTTACCGGGGTTGTGTGGACCCTGCGATATTATCATGATGTGCCTTGTATGCTTGTTGACTTTTATGAGCATGTTAGTGATAGGACAGCTATGATTGATCTCTTGCTAGCATGTTTGCCTGTTTGTACATGTTAGTGCCATGTTAGGTTTGTTCTTCCAGCATGCTTGTGATTCCTGCTTTAAGTTCGTAGTATCATGCTAGGTTATGTGTGTATGTTGTTGAGCATGTATGTTTAGCCAGTAATCATTTACTATGTATTCTTAGATAGAACAGTAGGGTTTGTCATCATCTAGAGGCTGAGAGCAGACATAACGTACTTTGTCCCCACCGGTTGGGATCCAGTGCGATGCATAACGTACTTTGCTTCCACCCCGTCAGTCGATGCAGATTTGCTCCCGCATCGGCATAAGCCTAGTTTGTAACGTGCTAGAGTGGATTCCTGCCAACGGTGCAAGCCTACCTTGGCCGGTTCTTAGCTTCAGGTCAGTGGTACAGGCTGTTACAGATGAGTGCCGAGGGCCTTGCACTACTGTATTTAGTGACACCGCTTCCGAGTCTTAGGCATGCATACCTGGCCCGCATATTTTGTCCCTAGGCCCCTACATTTATGCTGGTTACATCAGCATGCGGTGTGCACGCACACGCGTTAGTCGCCGCTTCAGAGCGCTCCCCCGGATAATGTTCGTGAGTACACCACTTTCGTTCCAGTTTAGAGCCATACTTCAGGTACTCTCCTGTTAGTCAAGTTTAAGCTAGCCGAGGGTAAGAGGCCCTCTAGGACACCTATTTGGGATTGGTTTTTGAGCTGATCATACGGCCGAGGGAGAAAGATCCTCGAGGGTGTCTGACATCTATTTGGGATCGACTTTTGAGCTGTTCATTTGGCCTAGGGAGAATAACCCTCGAGGATGTCTTGGGATTGGTTAGGAGAGCCAATCATTAGGCCAGAAGTAGGAGACTTCCGAGGATTCTGGATTTGCCCCGTTAGCTCGTTGAGCGATATTCTGTGTTGGTAACTGTTTGCATGTATACTAGGGTGCTAGATGACTGATATATCGTAATGTACCCCGGTTGGGGATTCTTACAGAGTATGTTTGTACTCACCCGAATTTCTGTGGTTTTCCACCAGGTAACTTGGGACAGCACCAGGATGGCTAGCGGAAGGAGCTGACTGATCATGGGAGCCACGACACTCTGTCTTTCTATTTGTCTTTAGACTCTTATTTCCTTGATAGCATGCTAGAGAAATTGTTTTGCTTACAGAGTTGTTTTAATTATGGGGTTTTTAAATACCGATCGGACCTGTTTTCTGATGTTTTACTGAATTGATGTTTTCTACAGATTTAATAAAGGAATTTTCTTGTTAAGCAGTTTCAATGTTAATTTAAAATGGTTTTAAATTGTAAGCATGCTAGTTAAGAATAGGGTTTGGACCACTATTTAGGTCGGGTTCTTACATTTTCTTAAGTGTTTTGTTAAGGAGAAAATAAAAGTGTTCTTGCCAAGGCTCAAACCTTGGTTGTTTTGGAGTTGTGGAGCTTAGTTTAAAAGAATTTTTAAAAAAAGGGGAAAAAGAAACTCGTTCGCCAGGGCTCGAAGGGGATACCTCCTTGTTTAATTAATTGGAATAAAAATAGGTTTTATTATGGTTCCTTCCCTTTTCTACAGAACGTAAAAATTCCTCCCCAAATCGTACGAAACAGGCGCTTCTCCCTTCTCTCTTTTGCGCCTACAAAATTCGCTTCCCAAGAGTCAGTCGTAAAACCGCCGCAAATTGCCACCGCCTTGTCGAGTTCATTGATGAGACCTCCCTGGTTTGTTTTTAGAGCTTTTGGTTAATTAAAAAAAAAAAAAAAAGGGATTTAAAGGTTATTTGTTTGGTTTGTTACTTTGGTATAGAATACTTTGAATCGCACAGAAAATCCGTATTGTCTTCCTTCTCATTCTCCCTTCCTCTCCGATCGAACGCACTATCGATTTTCTGATCAGCCACGCCATTTCGATTGCTGCCGCTCAGCCGCATCACCATCGTCACCTTAACGCAAAACTGCCCCAGTCGAGACCACCACCTTAACACCCCCATCGCAACCCAGCCAAGCCGCGAGCACGCCTCGCCTCACGAAACCTCGTCCGCGCACAACCAAGCCTTACATCTTCTTGCTCGCACCCGCACCGCAACAGCCGCACCGAGGACAGCCATGTTCGCTCGCTCGCACACGCAGCCGCGAGGGCCTTAGACAAACTCCTTCACCATCAGCGCTACCAGCCGTAGCCCTTCGCCGAGCCTCTCACCAGCCACACAGTATGTAAGGGACCGACCCGAATGGGGCACTAAATGGGCCCTTACCCCAATGCATGCATTCAAAGTAAAGGACATTTAAACAGACATGATTTCGGATTCCAATTAAAGCAAAACATTCAAAATAACCCCTTTAAAAACTAGACATTTTCCCTGAAACCTGTCCCTGTTTCCAAGCACCTCTTCCAGGATAAATACATTTCCAAAGTTTACTCTGATCAGAGATTTACTAAAAGCCATTCAAAACCTATTCAGATACAACATGCTGGAATCCACAAATATTTACAAACATCCTAGGGCTTCGTGCCCGGCTACATGCATTCAGGGGAAAACAAAAACACACGAGAGTCATAATACAAAAATCGAGTTGGAAAGATGGGCCCCATGATCACAGCTCCTCCTTTGGGCATCCGGTCGTGCACCACGATTACCGTGGAAAACCACGAGAATAAGGGTGAGTAACGAATTACTCAAGAAGAATCCCCAACCGGGGTACAATACGATATACATGGTCATCTCGATGAGCGTATGCAAGCTATGAATATAACACGAATAGAGCACATAGCTTAGCCTACGTTGGGCCTCGGATGCCAACTCGGTGGCTTAGTCCTAATAAAAATCATCACATGATCCAATACATAAGTCGCCTATACGAGAAACAAGTCACGGCCTCAACTCGTCTCATCGCCGACAAAAGGTACATCGCTCAAGATCCCGAGGAGCTCTCCGGCCGGCGTTGTAATGAGCGTAAACATGCACCGCTGCGTGCTCTTTGCAGAACCATGGGGGTGCCGGGTCTAGAGGCAAGCCGCCCCATGTCCGATCACCACGCCTAACTAAATCTTTGGATCGGTGTCACCGACATAGGGGTGTGAGACACGGACACGTAAACTATGTCGTCACTGAACCACCGCACTTTGAGGCTAAGGAGGCGGTCGTGGTATGCTTACACCAGAAGCCACCCTTACCTTAACAGTGGCAATCGGGGTTACTACTGTAATGGCCCGGAAAATTCATCCCGGCCTTCCCGGGAGGCCCAGGGGCATTTTGGTAATTTTGGGTCGGGCCGACAGGGCCGGTTTTGAAATTGAAAATTGCCGGAATAATTATGAGCCAATTTGATTAGGATCGGGAATTTTGGTGAAGACGTTTGGGCTTGGAAAAGGTAAAAATAAATAGGGAATTAAATAGCGCGTCGAGTGAGATTCGAGCTGTGGTCGCCTTGGAAGCTAGGCAAGGGGGTCGCCGGTACCGAGTCACGGGCGTGTTTGTTAATCAACGCGCGCCATCTAGGTGTTATGCTTGTTTGAAGGAGTTTTGGTTTAAAGCAGGCAGTGAGCCTTCTTCCCCATTTTCCTTCTTCTTCCTCTCGATTCTTCACCGACCGACCGAGTGGGTTTCTCTCGCTAATTCTCCTTCCCCACGCCGACCTCGACTCGCGGAGCTCCTCGCCGCTCGTCCTCTCCGTAAGCTTCCTTTCTCTTCTCTTCTCTTCTCCTTCTCCTCCGAATCCATTTTCTTTCCCCTGTTTTGATTTCCATTTTCCGCCTGTGCCGAGGTGAAACATTTGGGTGGTTTTTGTGCGGTGGAGTAGGGAGTTCGTTCATCCATAAATCGGCCGTCGAATCCTCCTCGATCGCTCGAATTCGAGCTTCCTTTCCATCGCCTCGCTCGCCTTCTGTTCGCCGTCGCGCGTGCTGATGTGCGCAACCGATCGCCGCCGAGCCACGCCGCGCACTTCGTCCCGAGCTCGCGCGCGCGTCCTCACCCGACCCTCGTGTCGCGTTGCATCGGGCCGGCGCCAGAGCGAGCCACGCCTGCTTCGCCCACGACGCCGCGCGCAAAGAAGCGGCGCCATCGCGCGCGTCCGCGCCCAGCGCGCGCGGCCGCGCGCCCGCGTGCCCGACCCGCGCGCCCAGTGCGCGCCAGCCCGGCCCCGTTCTTTTGCCGTTCGTGCAATCGGCTCGTTCGTGCGTTCGTCGTGCCTCGTGAGTTGCTCCCAGTGAGCCTCATTTATTTTATTGTATTTAGGCCTATTGTGTGATTTTTGTGTTGATTGATAGGTTCCGGTAGCTAGATCGAGATTGTTCGCGACTTAGGATTTCGTACAAACCGTCCCCGACCAAGGTAAGGATTTCTTACCGGGGTTGTGTGGACCTGCGATATTATATGTGATTGTTGATTGATTGCTTGTTTGTGATTATTGACATGTGTAGCTAGGTGCTTCAATCGAATTCTGTTAGCATGATTTCTTGGTTAATTCTCATGTTAATCCATGCTAGGTTGTTCCTTTCTCGCATGCTCGTGATCATTCCTTGCTTCATAGTATCATGCTAGGCTCATTGTATTCTTATTGAGCACGTATTGGATTTTATGGAATTGTTTGTTGTTTGCTAGGCGAGGTTAGAATTGCGGTAGATAGCATCATCCGGCCCGATGCATAAAGAACCTTGCATCCATGGCGGGGACGTCGAGCAAGTCATTCCGTCCCCTGGACCCCGTGAGGGATTAGCTAACCCGAGCGGTAGGCCCCCGCAATCTTGGGTGAGGGTGGCAGATCGTTAAATGCCCCAACGGTCGGGATGATGACTTGGCATTGCCTCGTCCCCGGCAGCCGGCATGTCCTCAGCATGTTTGGCAGTAGCCCCTGATTGCCACCTGTTAAGGCAAGGACGGCTTCCTGGTGTAAGCCTACCACGACCGTTTCTTGGCCCCAGGTGCGGTGGTTCAGGCTGACATAGTTTACGTGTCCAGGTCTCACACCCCTATGTCAGTGACACCGATCCAAAGATTTAGTTAGGCGTGGTGACTGGATATGGGCAGCTTGCCTTCAGACCCTGGCAACCCCCATAGTCTGCAGTAGCACGCGGTGCATGCTTACGCTCATTACTGGCGCCGATCGAGAGCTCCTCGGGATTGTGAGCCAGTGTACCTTTCGTCGACAGTAGACAGGCTGAGGCCGGGACTTGTTTCTCGTATAGGGCGACTTATGTATTGGATTGTGTGATGATACTATTCCGGACTAAGACCCTGAGTTGGCATCCGAGGCCCAAGTGTGGGCTAAGCTATGTGCTCTATTCTGTGTTTTTATTCATAGCTTGCATACGCTCATCGAGATGACCATGTATATCGTATTGTACCCCGGTTGGGGATTCTTACTGAGCGATTCGTTGCTCACCCTTATTATTGTGGTTTTTCCACAGTAACCGAGTTTGCGAGAGCAGGATGGTGAAGGAGGAGCTGTGATCATGGGGCCCGATCTTCCAACTCGATTTTTGTATTATGACTCTCGTGTGTTTTTGTTTTCCCCGAATGCATGTGGCGACGCACGAGCCCTAGGATGTTTGTAAATATTTGTGGATTCCAGCATGTTGTATCTGAACAGGTTTTGAATGGCTTTTAGTAAATCTCTGATCAGAGTAAACTTTGGAAATGTGTTTATCCTGGAACAGGTGCTTGGAAACAGGGACAGGTTTCAGGGAAAATGTCTAGTTTTTGTAAGGGGTTATTTTGAATGTTTTGTTTTAATTGGAATCCGAAATCATGTCTGTTTAAATGTCCTTTACTTTGAATGCATGCATTGGGGTAAGGGCCCATTTAGTGCCCCATTCGGGTCGGTCCCTTACAGTTGGTATCAGAGCTTAGAGTCATAAATTCTGTAGTATGACCTGTTGTTGTAGGTCGTTTTCCCATGATCACTAGCACTCCGACAGTCATCAGGTACGCCTAAGTTTACTATTTGTTGTTTAAAAAGGGTTAAGAATTTACAATACCTGTCATCTAGTGTATGCCTTGTGTAGTGTTGTGGAGCGGAGACGAGCAGGTTCTGACTCGTTATTGGTTTGGGTTTAGAGCACCATCATGCCAACTTCCCGCAGTGTGCGATGTATGTTGTGGCTTGTTGTGGTATCCAGGTAGGTTCGGATGCCCTGGGACATCGTTCCAGAGGGAGGTAGAGATTGGACTCCCATAGGCCAACTGTGGCCCAATTGATGGTTTTCCCCTAGTGAGAGGGTGGAGGTGCTTTGCCTTGGAATGCCACTCCAAGAGAGAAGGTAGCTGTGGTTGTGCTGATGTGGATGTTGGGGGAGCAGGTCCCCGTGTGGACTAGCCTGGGTAGCTCAAGTGCTGATCTTGAGCCTTGTTAGATTATTTGGTTGCCCAGAGAGTGGTTGCAAAGCTGGTAGCCTTCGAGGAGGTTGATGAGGCATCTTTGTGTTTCTGTGAAGTGTGGTTGTTGTTGCCAAGAAGCCGGAACCCCGTAGTTAAGGGTGCAGCAAGTAGTGTTCCCTACGGAATTGGATCCGTTGGTGGTTTCTCGGTTGTGTGATAGAATTGAACACTCTTCTTTTAGTAAGCCCTAGAGTAGGCTAGGCTGCCGCATGATGAGAGAGCCGGCCGAGTTTGTTGAGCATCATGTGGAGATGCAAGAGTAGGGTGTGAGCCTTGGTGGATGAGATGCCTTAGGCATGGTTGTTGGAGTTGAGCCCTTGTATGCCGAGCCAGAGTTCGTGTCACTTGAGGTTGTGACCTTGTTGGCCCCGTTGTAGTAAGATGTGGATTTGTTAGTAGTGGCACTTGAGGTGCATTGGTTGGTGTGCCACTTTGGCATTAAATCTGGTTCAGGCCTGAGTTTGGCATGGGCTTAGCAGATGGTTCTATGCCGTTCGGAGTTTAGCGTACTCCTTTAGCCTTGGATCCATTTATGGTAGTTGCACCTGTGTAGGTCGTGCAAAAAGGGCTAGTTCAGTGGTAATCGAAAGACTTCAAGCGAAAGGATGTTCGAGAGGAGCCGGAGCCTTTTCCCAGTGTTACTAGAGGTTGAGTAAGTCAAGCAGGTTGGCGTTTGGTAAGTGTTAGTGCGCGTGCATCTCACGCTAGTGTTAAGGCCAAGAGATCCTTGTGGTTGGTAGTGCGGTCAACTACCTTCGAGTGCCTAAACCTCTGGAGAGTTGAACATCATAGAAGCAAGTTGGGTCCAGTTGAGGGACCATGAGTTGGATGTCTGCGAGGTAAGTAAGATGCCTTGTGTGAGGAGTTGGATGCCTTATGGGTAAGCACCCTTGGTAGAGGCTTGGTATAAAGTAAGTTTGGTTTGACGTGGTTATGCTTTGGTGGAGCAAGGTTGCCACAGCTTCGAGCATCGTGTGGAGATGGAACTTTGGGTGTTCCGTTGACTGGCTGTATCTCTGCCAGGAGCTAGTGTGGCTTTTGGGAAAAGCATTTGTTAGACTTGGATCGCTAAATGAAGGTTGGGAGTTGTGCACACGAGTGTGTTTTGTGTGGTTCGTTCTGTGCGAGAGAGTCAGATCCATGTAGGGTTTGCTTTGGGGATCTGGTGCTCAGTTTTTTTGGAAAAGTTGGACTCCAAGTGGATGTGGTAAGGCTTAGTGAGGTGGTAAGGATACCATGCTCGTGGTAGCAGGTTGTTGCTTAAGTGAGATTGTTAAATGGACCTAAGCTAGGTTGGCGGATCTTCTTGCTGATCGTCATGACTGAGAGAGTTGTTCGGATCCTTACTTGGGTAGGAGTTATGTTGTGGTTGATGTTTGAGTAGGAGGATGACGCATTCGGTAGCGTTTCAGGTCCTCTTGGTTTCCAAGGAGTTGGAGTTGGCCAGCATGGATGTGTTGCTAGAAAATGGAGTTTTTGTTTGTTCAGCAATTGGTTGTAGGCCGTTTAGACGGCGGTGTGTGTCGAGGGTTGTCGAAGAACCCTAGTTGTGGAGAGCCTCACACGAGCTCGGTCGGACCAGTGTAGTAAGTTTAGTTAGCAAGCCAGAGTCGAGTAGTTTGTAGCCTCGGGTGAGTTGCTGGCAGTTTTGGTGGGCTAGCAAGCCAGAGTTTGTTTGGAGTAAAGTCCGAATTTGGTTCCTGTGTGGTGGCAAGTTGGTGTTTGATGTTGGCCAAGGTGTGGTTTTCGAGTTGCCAAGGAGTTAGCCTTGTTCGTGGGTAAGTGGTTTGCCCTGTAGGATGTCTCTCATGTTCCCAGAGTTTGAGAGTGCCCTCATTTGGTGTTGGAGGGCGAGTCTTTGCTTGTTCATGGTTGGCGGTCCAGTCTGTGGTGGACCCCCTGTTGTTGCCTCAGTGAGAGAATTGGATGTTGTGCTTAGCTGAGCAAGTTAGCGAGCATTTGTGGAGCTCCCTGTTCTTCGGATGTCTGCTTGTAAGGATCTGTTTCCTTTTTGGAATTGTCGGATTATCCCTTGGTCTTGGACTTGGCGGTAGCAGTGCTAGTAGGTGGAAAGTCTCTGTTGGCCACTGAAAGCGATTGTTTGTCCAGTTAAGCGGACTCTTGAGTGGTGTTCTGGAAGTTGCAATAAGAGTTGTTCTGCCTCCTATGAGTGTTTGGCCTAGTTGGTTAAGGTTTTGTGTGTTGGCATGGAAGTTGTTGCACCTTTGTAGTTGAAGAACCCCTTGTATCAGTTGTGGATGAGGTTGCACCATTGTGGTTGGACTAGGGTCTTGGCATTTTGAGGGATCCTTGCTGGTTAGTGTAGCTTGTGCTCTGCCGGCCATTATTGGTATTCTGGTTCTTGGTAGTTGGTATTAACCAGGTAGTGGAGTTTCGTTGCGAAGTTTCGGTGGGAAGGTGCATTGAGCCTAAGCTAGAGGGTTAGGCCTGTATGTGTTATCATTTGGACTTGTGAGATGTGTTTCATATTTGAGGCAAGCTTCGTTCCGTTGCTTGCATGGAGGTAAGTTTGGTGGAAGGAGCCCTCTGGGGCCCGGTTGTTGGCAGGCTGACTTGTCCAGCCAGTGATTTGAGTCAAGCTAGAGTTGTGTGGATTGGCATAGCTATGCAGTTTGTGGTTGTTTGAGCGTCCGAGGCCGTAGCACTCAAGTTGTTGGATTGTAAGTTTTCCGGGTGGAGCTGTATCGATTAGTTGAGGTTGTTGTGTGAGATTAGATTCTTGGAGGATTGGTTTCAGTAGTAAGAGCTCGCACCTCGTCTCGTGTTCAGTTGCCATTTCTATGGAGTAGAGTCATGTCAGTTTCAGGCTGGAGTTGTTGTCACCAGGGTGGGGCAACAAAGGTTTGTTCTAGGCAGAGCGTGGTTAAGGGGCTTATGAGCCGAGTGCAGTTCCTGTAGTGCTTTCACCCTCTGACGGATGGTATTTTGGAGTATTGAGCCAGATCCGTTGGAGCTTGTTGTGAGTTGGGGTTTCCGTGGTTAGGCAGCGGAGACCAGTGTTGGATTTTATGAGGTCGCCTCGGATAGCAGTTCCCGGCTGCTAGTTCTTTTGGTTCTGTTGAAGCATGGTAAGGTAAATGCTGCAGGTCTCTAGTGCTGTGAGAAAAAGGTTGGTGGTCGTCAGTTTTGTTTTGGGTCCCGAGTTGCTGCAGTTGACCAATGGTGCCGTGCAGAAGATTAGAGCTCGTATGTTGACAGCTCAGAGCAGACAGAAGAGTTATGCCGATGTTCGACATCGGGATTTGGAGTTTGAGGTTGGTCAGCATGTATTCCTAAAGGTCGCACCGATGCGAGGTGTTTTGAGGTTTGGCAAGCGTGGAAAGCTGAGTCCCCGTTTTGTTGGTCCGTTTGAGATTCTGGAGAGGATCGGCAAGGTTGCTTATCGATTAGCCTTGCCTCCGTGTTTGTCAGCAGTGCACGGTGTATTTCATGTATCGATGTTGAGGCAAGATGCGTGCGGACCGTCGCACATTGTGGATTTTGAGCCTTTGCAGCTGAATGAGGATTTGAGCTTCGAGGAAAAGCCAGTGGGGATTCTTGCTTTTGAGACAAAGACACTGCGTAATCGTGAAATCAAATTGGTAAAGGTTTAGTGGGGGAGTCAGAGTTCAGAGGAAGCCACTTGGGAGCGGGAGGATGAGATGAGATTGCAGTATCCCGAGCTGTTGCAATCTTGAGTGACTTTCGAGGACAAAAGTCTTATAAGGGGGGAGTATTGTAACGGCCCGGAAAATTCATCCTGGCCTTCCCGGGAGGCCCAGGGGCATTTTGGTAATTTTGGGTCGGGCCGACAGGGCCGGTTTTGAAATTGAAAATTGCCGGAATAATTATGAGCCAATTTGATTAGGATCGGGAATTTTGGTGAAGACGTTTGGGCTTGGAAAAAGGTAAAAATAAATAGGGAATTAAATAGCGCGTCGAGTGAGATTCGAGCCTGGGTCGCCTTGGAAGCTAGGCAAGGGTCGCTGCCAGCCGAGCTGCCGGGCGTGTTTGTTAATCAACGCGCGCCATCTAGGTGTTATGCTTGTTTGAAGGGAGTTTTGGTTTAAAACAGGGCAGCCGAGCCTTCTTCAACATTTTCCTTCTTCTTCCTCCCGATTCTTCACCGACCGACCGACTGGGTTTCTCTCGTGAATTCTCCTTCCCCCACGCCGACCTCGACTCGCCGGAGCTCCCTCGCCGCTCGTCTCCCTCCGGTAAGCTTCCTTTCTCTTCTCTTCTCTTCTCCTTCTCCTCCGAATCCATTTCTTTCCCCTGTTTTGATTTCCATTTTCCGGCCGTGCCGAGGTGAAACGCTGGGTGGTTTTTGTGCAGCTGGAGTAGGGGAGTTCGTTCATCCATAAATCGGCCGTCGAATCCTCCTTAGTCGCTCGAATTCGAGCTTCCTTTCCATCGCCCCTGTTCGCCTGCTCGCCGTCGACGCCGCAAGAGCGATGCGACCCAGCCACCGAGCCACGCCGCACTTCGTCCCCGAGCTCGCGCGCGTGCGTCCTCACCCGACCTCGTGTCGCGTTGCATCGCCCGGCGCCCCAGACGAGCCACGCTCTGTTCGCCCACGCATCGCGCGCGTTAGCTAGGCGCTTATTATCCGCAAGCGTCGCGCGCCCTGCCGCCGTGACCGCGCGCTGCACCGCGTGCCCGACCCTCGCGCCCAGCGCGCCCAGCCGGCCCCATTGCTTTGCCCGTTCGTGCAATCGGCTCGTTAAATGCGTTCGTCGTGCCTCGTGAGTTGCTCTCCAGAGTGAGCCTCATTTATTTTATTGTATTTAGGCCTATTGTGTGATTTTTGTGTTGATTGATAGGTTCCTGTAGCTAGATCGAGATTGTTCGCGACTTAGGATTTCGTGCCAAACCGCCCCACCAAGGTAAGGATTTCTTACCGGGGTTGTGTGGGACCTGCGATATTATATGTGATTGTTGATTGATTGCTTGTTTGTGATTATTGACATGTGTAGCTAGGTGCTTCAATCTGAATTCCGGTTAGCATGATTTCTTGGTTAATTCTCATGTTAATCCATGCTAGGTTGTTCCTTTCTGGCATGCTCGTATCTGTTCCTTGCTTCATAGTATCATGCTAGGCTCATTGTATTCTTATTGAGCACGTATTGGATTTTATGGAATTGTTTCTTTGTTTGCTAGGGCGAGTTAGAATTGCAGTAGATAGCATCATCAGGGCCCGATGCATAAAGAACCTTGCATCCATGGCGGGGACGCCGAGCAAGTCATTCCGTCCCTGGACCCCGTGAGGGATTAGCTAACCCGAGCGGTAGGCCCTGCAATCTTGGGTGAGGGTGGCAGACTGTTAAATGCCCCAACGGTCGGGATGATGACTTGGCATTGCCTCGTCCCCGGCAGCCGGGATGTCCTCAGCATGTTTGGCAAGAGCCCCGATTGCCACTGTTAAGGCAAGGACGGCTTCGGTGTAAGCCTACCACGACCGTTTCTTGGCCCCAGGTGCGGTGGTTCAGGCTGACATAGTTTACGTGTCCAGGTCTCACACCCCTATGTCAGTGACACCGATCCAAAGATTTAGTTAGGCGTGGTGACTGGATATGGGCAGCTTGCCTTGAGACACGGCAACCCCCATAGTCTGCAAAGATGTACGCGGTGCATGCTTACGCTCATTCTGGCGCCGATCGGAGAGCTCCTCGGGATTGTGAGCAGTGTACCTTTCGTCGCCGATGAAGCAGTGCCGAGGTGGGACTTGTTTCTCGTATAGGGCGACTTATGTATTGGATTGTGTGATGATACTATTCCGGACTAAGACCCTGAGTTGGCATCCGAGGCCCAAGTGTGGGCTAAGCTATGTGCTCTATTCTGTGTTTTTATTCATAGCTTGCATACGCTCATCGAGATGACCATGTATATCGTATTGTACCCCGGTTGGGGATTCTTCTGAGCGATTCGTTGCTCACCCTTATTATTGTGGTTTTTCCACAGTAACCGAAGTTGCGAGACAGGATGGTGAAGGAGGAGCGTGTGATCATGGGGCCCGATCTTCCAACTCGATTTTTGTATTATGACTCTCGTGTGTTTTTGTTTTCCCTGAATGCATGTAGACGACACGAGCCCTAGGATGTTTGTAAATATTTGTGGATTCCAGCATGTTGTATCTGAACAGGTTTTGAATGGCTTTTAGTAAATCTCTGATCAGAGTAAACTTTGGAAATGTGTTTATCCTGGAACAGGTGCTTGGAAACAAGGACAGGTTTCAGGGAAAATGTCTAGTTTTTGTAAGGGGTTATTTTGAATGTTTTGTTTTAATTGGAATCTGAAATCATGTCTGTTTAAATGTCCTTTACTTTGAATGCATGCATTGGGGTAAGGGCCCATTTAGTGCCCTATTCGGGTCGGTCCCTTACAACGGCCGAACACGCTGAGGACGTGCCGACTATCGGGGATGAGGCAATGCCAAGTCATCATCCCGACGGTTGGGGCATTTAACAGTCTGCCACCCTCACCCAAGATTGCAGGGCCTACCGCTCGGGTTAGCAAATCCCTCACGGGGTCCGTGGGCGGAATGACTTGCTCGGCGTCCCCGCCATGGATGCAAGGTACTTTATGCATCGGGCCGGATGATGCTATCTACTCCGCAACTCTAACTCCGCCCTTAGCAAACAGCAAACAATTCCATAAAATCCAATACGTGCTCAATAAGAATACAACGAGCCTAGCATGATACTACGAAGCAAGGAACAGATACGAGCATGCCAGAAAGGAACAACCTAGCATGGATTAACATGAGAATTAACCAAGAAATCATGCTAACCGGGAATTCAGATTGAAGCACCTAGCTACACATGTCAATAATCACAAACAAGCAATCAATCAACAATCACATATAATATCGCAGGGTCCACACAACTCCGGTAAGAAATCCTTACCTTGGTCGGGGACGGTTTGGCACGAAATCCTAAGTCGCGAACAATCTCGATCTAGCTACCGGGAACCTATCAATCATCACAAAAATCACACAATAGGCCTAAATGCAATAAAATAAATGAGGCTCAGCTCGGGAGCAACTCACGAGGCACGTCGAACGCACGAATAGGCCGATTGCACGAACGGGGCAGCAACGGGGCACGAACGAGCCGATTGCACGAACGGTGCGCGCTGCGCGCGAAGCGCGGGCGCTACATGGACGGCGCTGCTGCGCGCGAGATGCAGGGGCGAAGCAGAAGCTCGGCATTGGCGCTCGCGCTGGCACGACTCGGCGAGCAGGGGCTCGGGCGACGCGTTGCGGAGCTGGGCGAGGCGCGCGCGCGCGGACGGACGACACGCTGGCGAGCTCAACGAACAGGGGCTCTGTTTTCGCGCGCGAACAGGGGCGAACAATAAGGGTCAAAATCAAGCAATCCACGGGGATTCGACGCTCGATTCTTTGAAGAAGAACTCCCCTACACTAGCTGCACAAAACCCATACTTCAAATCGCCTCAACTCGGCCGATGAACGGAATCGAAACTAGGGAGAAGAAATCGGAATTCTTTTTGATAGAAAAGTGAAAAAGAAGCTTACCAGCTGCTCGGGGATGGAAGACGACCTCAAATTGGAGGCAAGACTTGGTCGAACACGGCTGGAGAAGGAAGAGATCGGGAGAACTTGGCTGTCGGTCGGGGGTTTTCGCGAGGAAGAAGAAGAAGAAAATGGGGCGAAGCTCGGGCGAGCTGCCTTTTAAATCAAAACAGGGGACGAGCAGACTTATATAATAGAACGCGCATTTAGATTAACAAACGCGCGCTGTGGCTCGGCTGGCTGTGCAGTCTGCCTAGCATGCGACACGGCCCTGGTTCGATTCCTGCTCAACGCGTTATTTAATTCCCTATTTAATTTTTACTCTTTCCCAAGCCCAAATACCTTCACCAAAAATCCCGATCCTATTCAAATTGACTCGCAATTATTCTGGCAATTTTTAAATTTCAAAACCGGCCCGACCCAAAATTACAAAAATGCCCCTAGGCCTCCCGGGAAGGCCGGGATGAAAATTCCTGGCCGTTACACAGTAGCCTTACTCGCTGCCACACTGGCCTTCGTGAAGCCTTGCCGAGAACTTCGCCTTCGCCCTTCACCGAGGCCTTGCTGTGGAGCCTGTTCTTTTCGGTTTGGGTAGTTTTCGAGCCCTTTGTCTTTTGGTGCTTGGATGATAGATAGTTGCTGGTTTAATATGAGTTGTTTATATCATTTGCTAGGTTGTGTTAACTCGGCAGCTCCAGGAGCACTTTACATTGTTATTATTTTACTGCTTGTTTTCCGGGTAAGGATTTCTTATCGGGGTTGTGTGGACCCTGCGATATATCATAATTGTGACTTATATGCATGTTGATTGTTATCAGTATGTTACTAGATAGGACTGTTTTGTTGATTGATTTCTACGCGCATGTTTACCCATGTTTCTACATGTTAGTGCCATGCTAGGTTTGTCCTTCCAGCATGTTCTGTGATTCCTGCTTTAAGTTCGTAGTATCATGCTAGGTTATGTGTTTGTACTATTGAGCATGTTTGTTTAGTCAGGAATCGTTTACTCTGTAATCTTAGATATAACTGTCAGGTTGTCATCATCTAGAGGCTGAGAGTAGACATAACGTACTTTATCCCCACCAATCAGGATTCAGTGTGAAGCATAACGTACTTTGCTTCCACCCCGACAGCGGATGCGGATTAGCTCTAGCATCAGCATAAGCCTAGTTTGTAGCCTGCTAGAGTGGAACCCAGCCAAAGGTGTAAGCCTACCTTGGCCGGTTCTTAGCTTTAGGTCGATGGTATAGGCTGCTATAGCTGAGTGTCGAGGGCTTCGCACTACTGTAGATCAGTGACTCTGCTTCCGAGTCTTTAGGCATGCGTACCTGGACCGCGTAGTTTGTCCCTAGGCCCCCACATTTACGTCAGTTTGCAGCAGCATGCGGTGTGCTCGCACACGCGTTAGTCGCCGGTTCAAAGAGCTCTCCCGGGCTAATGTTCATGAGTACACCACTTTTGTTCCAGTTTAGAGCCAGACTTCGGGTACTCTTCTATTTGTCAAGTAAATGTTAGTCGAGGGTAAGAGACCTTCAAGGACACCTATTTTGGGATCAGCTTTTGAGTTGGTCATTTGGCCAAGGGAGAAAGACCCTCAAAGGTGTCTGACATCTATTTGGGATCAACTTTTGAGTTGGTCATTTGGTCGGGGGAGAAAGACCATCGAGGATGTCATTTGGGATTGGTTAGGAGAGCCAATCATTAAGCTGGAAGTAGGAGACTTCCGAGGATTCTGAAACTGCCCTGTTAGCCGTTGAGCAAAGTTCAGTGTTGGTAACTATTTGCACGTATACTAGGATGCTAGATGATTGATGTATCGTATTGTACCCCTGTTGGGGATTCTTACTGAGTGCTTTGTACTCACCCTTATTTCTATGGTTTTCCACCAGGTAACTTGGGACAGCACCGAGATCGCTAGCGGAGGGAGCTGATTGATCATGGGAGTTGCCGGTGTTTCTCTGTCTTTTGAGTAATAATTTGCTTGTTAGCATGCATGAGAAACTGTTTTGTTTTGAGAAGTTGTTTTAATTGTTGAGTTTTAAATACTTGCCACGACTCATTTTATGATGTTTTTTTGAATGGATGCTTTTTTACAGATTTGTTGAATAAGTATTCTTATTAAGCAGTTTCAATGATATTTAAGATGTTTTAAACTTTAAAGCATGCTAAGGGAGAACCGGGTTTAAGACCATATTTTGGGTCGGGTTCTTATTGTGGTGGTGGGAGTCCACCGATAAACCTAGACCAGCTGGATCCCCACCAGCCACCTGGGAGTTCTTCAGGACCAAGTTCCGAGCCAAGTACGTCAGTGATGAAGCTCAGCAGGAAATGGCAGAGGCCTTCTCAAATCTAAAGCAAGGCACTAACAGCATAGCGCCGTACGAGAATAAGTTTTCGGAGTATAGCTACTTCACCTCGGAGCTCATTGCTACGGAGGAGCTCAAGATCAAGGAGTTTGTTAGTGGGTTGAGGAAAGAGGTGGCTCAGGACGTTCGAGCACTTGCTCCAAAGTCCTATGATAAAGCGGTGGAGCTAGACACCATCTGCAACCCCATGTATCCGCGTGTGCAACCAGATGATGCACCTACTCGGTTTCAAACAAGCCAGAAGAGGAAGTACGAGGCTTCTGGCAGTTTTCATCCGGCCAGACAGCAGGGTCGCCGACCAGGACAGTTTAGAGGCAAGGATCAGCGTCGACCTCAAGAACACTCGACCCAAAGAGTACTGCACCCTGGTGGAGGAGCAGCGATGCGTTGCAGTGCAACACCTGTGGTAGAGCTCACTTCAGGTTGTGTGGAGCATCATCCTGCACATGATACAAGTGTGGTAAGGAGGGTCATTTTTCCAGATTCTGCAACCAGGATTGAGCAGCAGCCAGGCTGGCCCAGCAGCAAAGCCGAGTGTTTGCGACGACCCGTCAGGAGGCAGATCGCACAAATGGCGTTGTAGCAGGTACACTGCTTGTTTTAGGTCATTATGCTTTTGTGTTGTTTTATTCGGACTCGACCCACTCTTTTGTGTCTGATGACTTTATTAGACTAGCTGGTTTAGAACTCGAACCGTTAGGGTTCGAGGTGTGTGTTGCGACTTCTTTGGGAGTGAGTATGCTAGCTAGTATGAGAGTTAGGAGTGGTTGGGTTGAGGTATCCAGAGAGTCTTTAGCAGCTAACCTTTTAGTGTTACCGATGAGTGGATTTGATGTAATCCTTGGTATGAAGTGGTTGGCAGAGAACCATGCTTTGATAGACTGCCACCAGAAAGAAGTGGTGTTTAGGCCGCTTAGCAAGCCCAGTTTTAAGTTTTGAGGTGTCTAGAGCGGAGTGTGTTCGCCTTTGATTTCAGCTTTGAAAGGTCAACGTTTGTGTAACGGCCCAGTTTTCTATTCTAGTTTTCGAGGTGCCTTGGGGTCAAGATTCGGTTGTTTGGTTGGGCCGTTAGAGCTGTTTTGTTCCTTAGGGGTATTTTTGTCTTTTTGCTCCCATGGCAGGATTTGTGGATTTTCAGGGCTTCGAGGCAGCTCCAGCCTTTGTTGAGGCTTGTTTGTTGTTGGTTGCGAGTCCCGAGATGTTTGGGCTTTTCGGTTGGTTGTTCGGTTGTGTTTTGGGCTTTGGCAAAGTTATGGTTGTTTGGGTGTTTCCTTTGGGATTCGAGCCCGGGCCCTTGGTGTTGATTTGGGAGTTGGATTTTAGTGAGTTTTATTTATTGGGAGAGGTTGCTTCAGCCGGGTCTCGAAGGAGGAAGCTGGGAAATGGGATTTTTTGTGGTTTTAAATGGATAAGGATGGATTTTTGGGATAAAATCCATATTTCCTTTTTATTTCCCATTTTCCTTTTCTTTTCCAAATTAATTTTTCTTTTCTTTTTATTTTTTTTTTCCTTTTCTCTCTCTCTCTCTCTCTCTCTCTCTCTCTCTCTCTCCCCCGACCTAGCCTCACCCCCAGCCCGAGCTGCCCCAGCCATTGCGCCGTCGCTGAGCTCGCCAGGCCGGTCGTAGTCGCACGCCCAGCAGCCGAGCTCGCCCGTCGCACCAGGGATCGCCCAGCCCTCGCCGTTGAAGCCCAACTCGCCAGCAGCAGAGCCCGTCGCACCAGATCCGCCCGAGCAGACGCCCAGGTCGCGCCAGCAACCGTCGCAGCCTCGTCGCACCGTACCAGCCGTACCCTCGCGCGCCCAGATCTGCCCGCAGCTGCCGTCGCGTCGTGTCGCCAGATCGAGCGCCTAGCCCTCGCTCGGTCTCGTCCGCGCCGTGCCATCCCTGTCGAGCCGCGCCGCTTCGCCTAGTGCCGAGCTCGCCGTGTCCGCGCCGCACGCTCAGCGCACGTGCGCCCCAACCGTGCTCCACGCTGCGCGTGTCAAGCGCAGCCGATCGCGCGCTGCGCCGCGCCCAGTAGCCGAGCCACACGGTATCTCGCCCATGCAGCTGGCTCGTTCGTGTTTCCGTCGCGCCTCGTGAGTTGCTCCCGAGCTGAGCCCTGTTTGTTTTATTATATTTGGGCCTTTTGATTGTAATTATTGTTGTTTTTGTTAGGTTCTCGCTAGCTAGCTCGGGTTCGATCGCAGCTTAGGTTTCTTGTGTTTAGAGGTCTTCCCGCTGTAAGGATTTCTTCACGGAGTTGTGTGGATCTGCGATATTATATGTGATTGCTGATTGTATGCTTGTTTGTGTTTATTGACATGTTTCGATAAGTGCTTTATTCTCGAATTCCGATCGCATGATTTCCTATGTTGTTTCTCATGTTAGTCCATGCTAGGTTGTTTTTTCTCGCATGCTCAGATTCGTCCTTGCTTCGTAGTATCATGCTAGGTTCGTTGTTTTCTTCTTGAGCACGTATTGGATTGTATTGGATTGTTTGTTGATTGTTAGGCGAGTTAGAGTTCAGGTAGATAGCATCATCCGGGTCCGATGCATAAAGTACCTTGCATCCATGGCGGGGACGCCGAGACATTCTCGTCCCTCGACCCCGTTAGGGTTTAGCTAACCCGACCGGTAGGCCCCGCAATCTTGGGTGATGGTGGCGATCGTTAAATGCCCCAACGGTCGGGATGATGACTTGGCATTGCCTGCGCCCCGGCGATCGGCACGCCCCTCGCGTGTTCGGCCGTAGCCCTTGATTGCCACTGTTAAGGTAAGGACGGCTTCCTGGTGTAAGCCTACCACGATCCGTTCCTTAGCCTCAGGTGTGGTGGTTTAGGCTGACATAGTTCACGTGTCCAGGTCTCACACCCCTATGTTAGTGACACCGATCCAGAGATTTAGTTAGGCGTGGTGATCGGACATGGGCAGCTTGCCACTAGACCCGGCACCCCATAGTCTCTGAGAGCACGCGGTGTATGCTTACGCTCATTACATCGCCGACCGGAGAGCTCCTCGGGATCTTGAGCTAGTGCACCTTTCGTCGACGATGAGAGACAGCCGAGGCGGGACTTGTTTCTCGTATAGGCGACTTGTGTGATGTGTTGTGTGGTGAGTTATTTCCGGACTAAGACCCCCGAGTTGGCATCCGAGGCCCAAGTGTGGGCTAAGCTATGTGCTCTATTCTGTGTTTATATTCATAGCTTGCATATCTTTACGCTAGATGACCATGTGTATCGTATTGTACCCGGTTGGGGATTCTTACTTGAGTAATTCGTTACTCACCCTTATTATGTGGTTTTCCACTGAGTAACCATGGTGCGAGACAAGATGGTGGAGGAGGAGCCGTGATCATGGAAACCCGTTGTTCAACTCTCGAGTCTTATGTTTATGTTTAAGATTTAAATGTCCTCTGAATGCATGTAGTTGGGCACTTGAGCCCTAGGGTGTTTTACGAATGAATTTTCGGATTCTAGCATTGTTGTAACTATTGCAAATCTTGTATGTTTTAAATAAATCTCTGATCAGAGTATGTTTTGGAAATGTATTTGTCTTGGAACAGGTGCTTGGAAACAGGGACAGGTTTTAGGAATTTATGTTGATTTTTAAATGGATGTTTTCCTGTTTTAGTTTTTACTTAGAATCCAAACACCATCTTGCAAATTTTTCAGAGATTTGTATGCATGCATTGAGGTAATGGCCTATTTAGAACCCCATTCGGGTCGGGTCGTTACTGATTGGTATCGAGCTCGAGTCATAGATTCGTAGATCGACCTTTTGTTGTAGGTCGTTTTTCCATGATCATCAAGACTCCGGACATCCATCAGTACGCCTAAGTTTACTATTTGTTGTTGAAAAAGGGTTAAGAATTTACAATACCTGTCATCTAATGTATGCCTTGTGTAGTGTTGTGAAGCGGAGACGAGCAGGTTCTGACTCGTTGTTGGTTTGGGTTTAGAGCGCCATCATGCCAACTTCCCGCAGTGTGTGATGTATGTTGTGGCTTGTTGAGGTATCCAGATAGATTCGGATGCCCTGGGACGTCGTCCCCGTGGGAGGTAGAGCTTAGACTCCCGTAGGCCAATTGTGGTCCAATTGTTGGTTTTCCCCTAGTGAGAGGGTGGAGGTGCTTTGCCTTGGAGTACCACTCCAAGAGAGGAGTTAGCTATGGCTGTGCTTATGTGGATGTTTGTGGAGCAGGTCCCCGTGTGGACTAGCCTGGGTAGCTCAAGTGTTGATCTTGAGCCTTAGCAGATTGTTTGATTGCCCAGTGAGTAGCTGCAGAGTTGGCAGCCTTCGAGGAGATTGTTGAGGCATTTTTGTGCTCTTGTAAAGTGTTGTTGTTTGCAGCCAGTAAGCCGGAACCCTGTGGTTAAGGGTGCAGTGAGCAGTGTTCCCTTCGGATTGGATCCGTTGGTGTTTTCCTCAGATGTTTGGTAGAGTTGAGCACTCTTCCTTTGGTGAGCTCCTAGAGTGGAGCTAGTCACGCATGTTGAGAGAGTCGGCGAGTTTTGTTGAGCATCATGTGGAGGTGCAAGAGTAGGCGGTGAGCCTTCGGTTTGATGAGATGCCATAGGCATGGTTTTTGAGTTGGAGCCCTTGTATGCCTAGCCAGAGTTCTTGTCACTTGAGGTTGTGATCTTATTGGCCCCATTGGTAGTAAGATGTGGTTTTGGTAGTAGTGGCACTTGAGGTGCATTGGTTGGTGTGCCGCTTTGGCACTAAGTCTGGTTCAGGCTTGAGTTTGGCTTGGGCATAGCAGATGATTCTATGCCGTCCGGAGTTCAGCGCACTCCTTTAGCCCTGGATCCGTTTATGGCAGTGGCACCTGTTTAGGTCGTGCCAGAGGGCTAGTTCAGTGGTAGTCGATGGACTACCAGCGAAAGGATGTTCGAGAGGAGCCGGAGCCTTTTTCCCAGTGTTATTGGAGGTTGTGTAAGTCAGCAGGTTGTCGGTTGGTAAGTGTTGGTGCGCGTGAGCCTCACGCTAGTGTTAAGGCCAAGAGATTCCGTGTGGTTGGTAGTGCGGTCAACTACCTTCGAGTGCCTAAATCTGAGGAGAGTTGAGCATCGTGGATGCGAGTTTGGTCCAGCAGAGTGGCCCTGAGCTGGATGCCGATGAGGCAAGATGGGTTGATGCCTTGCGAGAGGTTTTGGATGCCTTATGGGTAGGCACCCTTGGTGGAGACTTGGTATAAGTAAGTTCTGTGTGGCATGGTTATGCTTTGGTAAAGCAAGGTTGCCTCAGCTTTGAGCATCGTGTGGAGATGGAACTTTTGGTGTTCCTTTGGTTGGAGTTCAGTTGGAAGCTGAACAAGTGCGGTCGTAGCAAAGCCGCGCAGTTGCTGATCGCCTTGGCTAAGAGAGTTGTTTGGATCTCTTCCTTGGGTAGAAGCTTTGTTGTGTTTGATGTTTGAGTAGGAGGATGACGCATTCGGTAGCGTTTCGGGTCCTCTTGGTTCCCAAGGAGTTGGAGTTGGCCAGCATAGTTGAGATGCTGGGGAGAGTTGTTTGTTCAGCCAGTTGTCTGTTAGCTCGTTTGTCGACAGTGTGTGTCGAGGGTTGCCGAAGAACCCTAGGTTGTGGAGAGCCTCTCTAGAGCTCAGTTAGGCCTAGGTAGTGAGTTTCAGTTGGCAAGCTGGAGGCATGTAATTTGTAGCCTCGGGTGAGTTGCTGGCAGTCTTGGTAGGCTAGCAAGCTAGTGTTTGTTTGGAGTAAAGTCCGGATTGGCTCCGGTGTGGTTTCAAGTTGATGCTTGGTGTTGACCACGGTATGGATTGGAGTTGCTAGAAATTAGTTTTGCTCGTGGGGCGAATGGTTCGTGCCCTATTGGTTGTTTTCCTGTTTCCAGGATGTTGAGTTGCCCCGTTTGGCAATTGGAGGTTCGGTCTGTGGTGGACCCCTGTTTTTGCCCTGTGAGATTTAGTTGTTGTTGCTCTAGTGGAGCAAGACAGTGAGCATATTTGGAGCCTCTGTCCTTCGGTTGTCTGCTTGTAAGAGCCGTTTCCTTCTGGGAGTTGTCAGGTTTCTCCCGTAGCCATGAGTCGATGGTAGAGGTGCTAGCAAGAGGGAAACGTTTGTTGGTTGTTTGGAAGCAGTTGTTTGTCCAGATAGGTGGACTCTTAGATGGTGTTCTAGAGGCTGCAGTAAGGGTTGTTTTGCCTCTTGTGAGTGTTTGGCCAAGATTTGGTTCTCTTGTCGTTTCAAGAGCTAGTTCGGTTCTAGCTGGAGGGCGTTGCCCTGAGGTCTTGTTCTTGGTCCAAAAGTTTTGGGAGTTGACCCCTCCCTCGGCAGTTGAGCAAGTGCTGTTAGTTCCGAATTGGTGATCCGATTGGTTGAGATTTCCCTTAGGTGTTGCTTCCAAGAGAGTTGGTTGCTGTTGCCTTGGGTTTGAGCAAGTCAGCGAGCGTGTGTGGAGTTCGCCCCCTTCAGAGTTTGCTTGCGGGGGAAGTCGTTTCCCGTTTGGCAGGAGTCAGCTTAGCTCCTGAGTTGTGTAGTTGGTCAGAGTAGCGCAGTGGTTAGCCCAGCGAGAGGGTCCCCGCTTTGAGTTGTTAGCAAGCAAAGTTGTTTGTCCCCGCAAGGGCGGTGGCCAGCCAGTAAGAGTTGAGTTGTTTCTGGCAAGTTGTTGGTTCTTTGGGGATTGAAGATTTTCCTTTTGCCCCTAGTCTCTGTGGTGGTTGAGTTGCTCCATGGTTGTCCGCCTCGAGTGTTGGTTTCTGAGGTAGTCTTGCGGATTCGTGTGGCTCAGGATCCGTAAGCTTTAAGATTGTCGTTTTCCGTTTCCCTTGCGAGGTTTCGGGAGTGGAGCTTCTGGTGGGAAGTTGAGTTAGGCTTAAGCTTAAATGAGAAGTCCTTTGAGTAGCCTGATGGATTTCAAGAGTATAGTGGTAGCTTGGAGGCGAGCGTTGCTCGTTTTAAGTTGGGGTTGAGTTCACTGAGCCACCCCCTTCTCGGCTTTGTTCCTAGTTGTTGTGCGTTCGCGATTGGCGTTAGCGAGAGCGCGCGTTGAGTGAGTTGGCACGAGGTGCCGTGGCATTGGTTGGTAAGCTGTTGAGCTGTTTTCCTCAAGGTGTTGTGTCGCAGATAGCTGCGTGATGGTTTAGTCCTTGCTTCCCGAGTTTTCCTTGAGAGGAATGTTGGTTGTTCCTTGCCTGGCGGTGTTCTCCTTGGCCAGTTGCTGGTAGGTTTTCTTTGGAAGTTTGTGTTCGGCCGATGAGGAGTTCTAGTTTGTTGGTTTGGCCGAGTGGAGTCTGTGCTTGGCCTTTGTCTTTTAGAGGAGGTGCCGAGTGAAGTTTCATTTGGTGGTGTGAGTGTTGTTAGTATGCAGTGTACCAGGATGGTGCCCCTTGCCTTTGGTTCGGCGATTTGTCCTTAAGATGGTTGCGTAAGTGTTGTGGTTGCATTCTAGTTGGAGAAGTTGCCTTTTTGGATAAGTCGCCAGTTGGTGGTTCGTTTGCATCTAGTTAAGGCTGTAGGCAAGATTCGAGGTTCGCTGGTCTCTGTGAAGTAATAGTAGGCTGTTTAGATTCTGGAACCTAGGAGGTTTGGATTGTTTGCTTGACTTGTTGTAGGGTTGAGGCTGCTTGTTAGCAGCTGTGAGCTTCCAGAGAAGTTTTGCCAGTGCGTGGTGTAGAGTTTCAGAGCTTGTGGCCAGTCCTCGAGTTTGCTGAGAGTAGCACCATTTGAGAGTTGGTGCGAGTTGAGGATGTGGATTGCCGTCTATTTCCCTTCGGAGTTCAGTATATGCCCAGTCTTGGTTGAGTTTGTTTGTGGCAACCTGGATGGCATAGTGCCCTTGATTTTTGAGAACCCAAAAGGGTTTGGTTTTCGGAGAAGGTTGGCGTTGTTTTAGCCGAGAAGTTTGGTGGGATTGGATTCATTGGAGTTTTCTGGAGCTGTTTCGTCTTAGGACTTTCGAGGACGAAAGTCTTAAAAGGAGGGAGTATTGTAACGGCCCAATTTTCTATTCCAGTTTTCGAGGTGCCTTCGGGTCAAGATTCGGTTGTTTGGTTGGGCCGTTAGAGCTGTTTTGTTCCTTAGGGGTATTTCGGTCTTTTTGCTCCCCGGGCAGGATTTGTGGATTTTCAGGGCTTCGAGGCAGCTCCAGCCTTTGTTGAGGCTTGTTTGTTGTTGGTTGCGAGTCCCGAGATGTTTGGGCTTTTCGGTTGGTTGTTCGGTTGTGTTTTGGGCTTTGGCAAAGTTATGGTTGTTTGGGTGTTTCCTTTGGGATTCGAGCCCGGGCCCTTGGTGTTGATTTGGGAGTTGGATTTTAGTGAGTTTTATTTATTGGGAGAGGTTGCTTCAGCCGGGTCTCGAAGGAGGAAGCCGAGAAATGAGATTTTTTGTGGTTTTAAATGGATAAGGATGGATTTTTGGGATAAAATCCCTATTTCCTTTTTATTTCCCATTTTCCTTTTCTTTTCCAAATTAATTTTTCTTTTCTTTTTATTTTTTTTTTCCTTTTCTCTCTCTCTCTCTCTCTCTCTCTCCCCCGACCTAGCCTCACCCTCACCAGTGCGCCCAAACCATCGCGCGTCGCCGAAGCTCGCCAGCCGGTCGCAGATCAAGACGCCCAAAGCAGCCGAGCTCGCCCGTCGCACCAGGGATCGCCCAGCCCTCGCCGTTGCAGCCCGCCAGCTCGCCAGCAGCCGAGCCCGTCGCACCAGATCCACCCGAGCAGACGCCCAGGTCGCGCCAGCAGCCGTCGCAGCCTCGTCGCACCTTACCAGCCGTACCCTCGCGCGCCCAGATCTGCCCGCAGCCGCCGTCGCGTCGTGTCGCCAGATCGCGAGCCTCGCCCTCGCTCGGTCTCGTCCGCGCCGTGCCGTCCCTGCCGAGCCGCGCCGCGTCGCCCAGTGCCGAGCTCGCCGTGTCTACGCCTCACGCTCAGCGCCCATGCGCCGCAGCCGTGCTCCAGCGCGTGTCCGCGCGCGCAGTCGCGCCCAGCCAGCCCCAGCAGCTGTCTCGCCCGTGCAGCCGGCCATTCGTGTTTCCGTCGTGCCTCGTGAGTTGCTCCCGAGCTGAGCCCTGTTTGTTTTATTATATTTGGGCCTTTTGATTGTAATTATTGTTGTTTTTGTTAGGTTCTCGCTAGCTAGCTCGAGTTCGATCGCAGCTTAGGTTTCTTGTGTTTAGAGGTCTTAGGCGGTAAGGATTTCTTACCGGAGTTGTGTGGACCCTGCGATATTATATGTGATTGCTGATTGTATGCTTGTTTGTGTTTATTGACATGTTTCCTGAAAAGTGCTCTATTCTGAATTCCCGACTGGCATGATTTCCTATGTTGTTTCTCATGTTAGTCCATGCTAGGTTGTTTCTTTCTGGCATGCTCGTATCTGTCCTTGCTTCGTAGTATCATGCTAGGTTCGTTGTTTTCTTCTTGAGCACGTATTGGATTGTATTGGATTGTTTGCTGATTGTTAAGGCAAAGTTAGAGTTCGTAGATAGCATCATCCGGGTCCGATGCATAAAGTACCTTGCATCCATGGCGGGGACGTCGAGACGATTCTCATCCCTGGACCCCGTTAGGGTTTAGCTAACCCGGCCGTGAGGCCCCGCAATCTTGGAGTGCGGGTGGCGATCGTTAAATGCCCCAACGGTCGGGATGATGACTTGGCATTGCCTGCGTCCCCGGCGATCGGCACGTCCTCGGCGTGTTCGGCCGTAGCCCTTGATTGCCAGCTGTTAAGGTAAGGGCGGCTTCGGTGTAAGCCTACCACGACCCGTTCCTTAGCCTCGGTGTGGTGGTTCAGCCGACATAGTTCACGTGTTGAGTCTCACACCCCTATGTCGGTGACACCGATCCAGAGATTTAGTTAGGTGTGGTGGATCGGACATGGGCACTTGCCACTAGACTGGCACCCCATAGTCTGCAGAGCACGCGCGGTGTATGCTTACGCTCATTACAGCGCACGACCAGGAGAGCTCCTCGGGATCTTGAGCTAGTGCACCTTTCGTCGACGAAGAGACAGCCGAGGCCGGGACTTGTTTCTCGTATAGGGCGACTTGTGTGATGTGTTGTGTGGTGAGTTATTTCCGGCTAAGACCCACGAGTTGGCATCCGAGGCCCAAGTGTGGGCTAAGCTATGTGCTCTATTCGTGTTTATATTCATAGCTTGCATATCTTTTCTCGCTAGATGACCATGTGTATCGTATTGTACCCCGGTTGGGGATTCTTACTGAGTAATTCGTTACTCACCCTTATTATGTGGTTTTCCACAGGTAACCATGGTGCGAGACAGGATGGCTGGAGGAGGAGCTGTGATCATGGAAACCCGTTGTTCAACTCTGAGTCTTATCTTTATGTTTAAGATTTAAATGTCCTCTGAATGCATGTAGTTGGGCACGGAGCCCTAGGGTGTTTTCTGAATGAATTTCCGGATTCTAGCATTGTTGTAACTATTGCAAATCTTGTATGTTTTAAATAAATCTTTGATCAGAGTATGTTTTGGAAATGTATTTGTCTTGGAACAGGTGCTTGGAAACAGGGACAGGTTTCAGGAATTTATGTTGATTTTTAAATGGATGTTTTCATGTTTTAGTTTTTACTTAGAATCCAAACACCATCTTGCAAATTTTCTGTAGATTTGTATGCATGCATTGAGGTAATGGCCTATTTAGAACCCCATTCGGGTTGGGTCGTTACAGTTTGTTAGCTCGAGGAGCTTGGGGTTACCTAGCTAAATTGCTAGGTGAAAGTAGCCCACCGAAGACGGTGGACCAGGTACCTGTTGTTCGAGAGATCTCAGACATCTTTCCAGACAAGTTGTCAGGCTTACCCTATCTCAAAGGCACCGTATTGTATGGCGCTAGTCTAGTCGAGAGTGCTGAAAGTATAGTTGCAGGAGATGTTAGACAGGAGTTTTATTCGTCTGAGTGTGTCCCCGTGGAAAGCACCTATTTTGTTTGTTAAGAAAAAGGACGGATCGATGCGCCTGTCCATCGACTACCGTGAGTTGAACAAGGTGACTCTGAAGAATAAGTATTTGTTGCCCCGTATTGATGAATTGTTTGATCAGCTCCAAGGAGCTTCAGTTTTCTCTAAGATTGACTTGAGGTCGGCGTATCACCAGTTGAGGATTCGGGATTCGGATATCCCTAAGATAGCTTTAAGGTCTAGGTACGAACATTATGAATTCATAGTGATGTTTGGTTTGACCAACACCCCAGCAGCTTTCATGGACATGATGGATAAAGTGTTCAAGGCATTCTTGGATAGCTTTGTCATTGTGTTCATCAACGACATCTTGATTTACTCTAAGACTAAAGAGGAGAATGCTTCGCATTTGAGATAAGTTCTGACAGCATTGAGAGAGAACCAGCTATACGGTAAGTTCTCGCAGTGTGAGTTTTGGTTGGAACAAGTGGCCTTCCTTGGTCACGTTGTTTCGAGAGATGGAGTTTCAGTGGACCCCCCCAAAATAGAGGTAGTAAGTTCATGGGCTAGACCGGCTTCAGTGGCCGAGGTACACAGCTTTCTGGGTTTGGCAGGCTACTACCGGTGTTTTGTTAAGGGCTTTTCCGCTATAGTAACACCGTTTACTCAATTGACGAGGAAGAGTGTTGAGTTTGTTTGGGATGCAAAGTGTGAGGATAGCTTTGCCCAACTTAAGCACAGGTTGACGACAGCGCTAGTTTTAGCAGTTCCTGAAGGTTCTAGGTGGATTCATTGTTTACAGTAATGCTTCTAAGTTTGGTTTTGGTTGTGTGTCGATGCAGCACGGGAAGGTGATAGCCTACGTTTCCCGACAGTTAAAGACTTATGAGTAGAACTAGGACTCACGACATGATGTTGGCAGCTGTCATTTTTGCCCTTAAGATTTGGAGGCACTACCTGTATGGAGAAAATATACCGATTTTCATCGATCGCCAGAGCCTCAAGTATTTCATTACTCAGAAGGAGTTGAGCATGAGACAGCGCAGATGGCTTGAGTTAGTGGAAGATTATGACATTGAGGTTCTGTATCATCCGGGAAAGGCCAATGGTGTGGCCGATGCTTTGAGTAGGAAGACTTCGCACTTTGCTGCCTTGTTGAGTTCCCAGGTCCGTTTGCAGAAAGAGTTTGAGCGAGCTAGTATGTGTTGTTGAGAGAGGTTACCGCCAGGGTAGCCCAGTTGACCATTCAGCCGTCGATCAGGCAGAGTATCATTGACAACCAGCTGAGTGATCCCAAGTTAAGAAGATTGTTCGAGAGAGTCCAGGCAGACAGTGACTTCGACTTTGTTATAGCATCAGCCGGTGGTTTAAGGTATAAAGAACGACTATGTGTGGAGGATGCAGGACTACGAGCCGAGTTACTCGCCGAGGCTCATAGTTCCCCGTTTACTTGGCACCCGAGAGGTACCAAGATGTATCAAGACCTTAAGCAGACTTTTTGGTGGATGGGCATGAAACGGAGTATAGCGGAATTCGTTAGTCTGTGTCTCACTTGTCAGCAAGTGAAGGCTCTTAGGCAGAAACCGGCTGGGTTGTTGCAGTGGAAGTGGGAAGAGATTTCGATGGATTACATTTCTGGGTTTCCTAGGACGCCTTGAGGGTTTACTTAGATCTGGGTAGTAGTGAACCGACTGACGAAGAGTGCGCACTTCATTCCCGGTAGGATCAACTATACCGTGGAGCAGTGGACATAGTTGTTTTTGGAGCAGATCGTTCGATACCATGGGGTACCAGAGAAGATCACCTCAGACCGTGATTCTCGGTTCACTTCTCACTTCTAGAGAGCTCTACAGAAGGGTTTGGGAACCGAGTGCAGTTTCAGCACAGCTTTTCACCCTCAGAGAGAGATGGTCAGACTGAGAGGGTGAACCAGGTCCTTGAGGACATGCTGAGAGCATGTGTGTTAGATTTTCCAGGCAGTTGGGATCAGTACCTGTACTTGATGGAGTTTGCTTACAGCAACAGTTATCAGGCTACGATTCAGATGGCTCCGTTTGAGGCGTTGTATGGTAAATGTTGTAGATCCCCAGTGTTCTAGCAAGAGGTTGGAGACAAGCAAGTTTTGGGCCCCGAGTTACTTCAGATGGCCAATAGTGTAGTATAAAAGATTAGAGCTCTATATGTTAACCACTCAGAACAGGCAGAAGAGTTACGCCGATGTACGACGTCGAGACTTGGAGTTCGAGGTTGGATAACACATGTTCTTAAAAGTCACGCCGATGAGCGAGGTGTTGAGGTTTGGTAAGCAGGGAAAGTTGAGCCCCAAGTTTTTTGGACCGTTCGAGATTTTGGAGCGGTAGCTTATCGATTGGCACTGCCTCCGTCCCTTTCTTCTGTGCATAATGTTTTCCACGTATCGATGTTGAGGCAGTATGTCGCGGATCCGACTCACATTTTGGACCTGGAGCCGTTAGAGCTAAATGAGTATATGAGCTTTGAGGAGAAGCCAGTGCAGATTCTAGCTCGGGATCGCAAGACGTTGTGAAACCGCGAAATCAGTTTAGTTAAGGTTCAGTGGAGGAACTAAAAGGCAGATGACTCATTATCCGAATCTATTTTAGTCTTAGGACTTTCGGGGACGAAAGTCTTAAAATGAGGGAATATTGTAACGACAAAGTTTTCCATTTCGATTTCCCAAGTACGTTTGGTTGTATTTTCGGTTGTCCGGTCGGGCCGTTAGGGCTGTTTAAGTCTTTTGTTAAGCTTGGAGGTTTGTCTCGGGTGCAGGTTCCTTGTTCCGTAGTTGTTAAAGAGGTTATGTGGCCTTGGTGTTAAAAGAGAAAAATAAATAGAAAAAGGTGTTCGAGCCAAGGCTCGAACCCAGGTTGGTCCGGTTGCAGCGGTTTGCAAAAAAGAGGCTGATTCCGGTTGACTAGTGTTAGAAGGTTTGCTCTTGTCCCGTTATTATTCACTTGACCCTTGGTTGTTTGGATTTGAGAGTTAAATGAAAAAGGGATTTTAAGTTTGCCTTGTGTTATTCGTACAGATCAGAAAAGATCGTTTCTCCCTGTTCTCCCATATCCTAAATCGCCATTCTCTTCTCCAATCCGTTTTCCCTCTCCCTTGATCGCCAAACTCACGCACACCGAGCCATCTCTATAGAAAAGTAGCCCAAAACCACCGATCATCAATCCTCCATCGCCGATCTCCATCGCCATCCCCATCTCCTTCGCAAAACCAAGCCCTAGCCCCATCACCGCTTGGTCGAGCGTGACCACTGAGCAGCCGATCGGATCTGTGCACCGCTCAGCCCGCATCGCAGCAACAAGCCTTTGCACTAGCAAGCAGCAGCTGCTCAGCCCGCATGCGTTCTGGCCCTTTCATGCATCGCCTTCGTCTCCGTCCACAGCCACTCAATAGCCTCGGTCTTTTCGCACGGATTTCTGCAGCAGTGAACTGCAGCCCCAGCGACGCATCGTTCTACTTCAGCGACACGCGCAACAGCCCTTGCGAGGCCTCGCACCAGCGCGCAGCAACCCCACTCGCCTTTGTTGCTCGCAGCCGAGGCATCCCGCTCACGTTGCCTGCCATTTACTCGTTGCCCCACGCGTCCACGTTCGCCTTTACAAAGCCTCACTGAGAACTTCGTCTTTTCTTTGCAGCCGAGGTGAGTCCTTGTTAGCCTAGCCGTGAGCTAAAGTGTGTTGTTTGTTTGTTGTTGCTCCTTGGCTGAGAGCTAATTGTGTTATGTGTGTGTTTGTGCTGTTGAGGTGCCTAGCCGAGAGCTGCCTTGCCGGGAGTGGAGTTTTTCTTAGCCTTGCCGAGAGCACTTGTTGGCCAAGTGGTTATCCCGAACACCTGTTCGGGATTTGGTAAACTCTAACCCTAGCTCGGTTTAGCTATTTAGTCATGTTTAGCTAGTTTAGTTAGTAAGCATGTTTGGTTTATGTGATAGGTTGCTAGTAGCTAGGTTTAGTTATCTGCAGCTCAAGTAGCAATCTATTTGTGTTTCATTCTGCTTGTTTTCAGGTAAGGATTTCTTACTGAGGGTTGTGTGGGTCGTGTGGATATCTTGATTGTTGCTTTATATACATTTGACTGTTATGAGCATGTTAGTGGATAGGTTGCTTGTATATGATTGAGCTTGTATGATTACTTTCCTGTCCTGTTCTGCTAGCATGTATGATATTCCCATGACATGTTAGTACCATGCTAGGTTGTTCTTTGGCATGCATTTCCACTATTATCTGTTGAGCATGTTTTGCCTGATAAGGCACAGGTTGGGACTCTTAGATAGACTTGGTAGGATTATCTTCATCCAGAGGTTGAGAGTGGACATAAAGTAATTTATCCCCACGGGCTGGGATCGCGAGTTGTAGGACATATGATGCTTCCGCCCTGGTGGCCGATACGAATTAGCTCCCGTATAGGCATAAGCCTAGTTTATAGCCTGCTAGAGCGAAACCCAGCAGACGGTGTAAGCCTGTCGTGGCCGGTTCTTAGCTTCAGGTGTGCGGTGGTCTTATGCTGCTTACAGTCGAGTGCTAAGGACATCACACTACTGTTCGTTCAGTGACACTACTCCGAGTCGTAGGCATGCATACCTGGACTGGTGTTGTAAAGACCCAACCCGAAAATGGAACTAAATCTAGGTCTTTACTCAGCATGCAAATTTAAAACATAAAAGGACCCAGCCAGGGTCGGATTAAAAACTTTTCAAACACATGAGCGGGAAAACAATCAAAACAAAGTAAGCATTCATTAGGCAAAAACGAACCATTCAAATTAAAACGATGGATCGATCAAGTTTTTCCTTAAAAACATAAAATAGTTCAAATCATAGTTTTCCCTACGGATCTAAGTCCAACTACATGTGAAATCCAAAAACAGTAAAATACGACACACGACAGAGTGTCAAGAAGATCCATGATCTCCGGCTCTCTCCGCTAGCCACCTCGGTCTTTGTCCCAAGTTACTGTGGAAGAAACCACGATAAGGGTGAGTATAAACATACTCGGTAAGAACCCCGACCGGGGTACGATACGATGAAATCTATCATCTAACAACCTAGTACACATGCCACAAATATCAACACGGATCTTAGCTCAACGAGCTCACAAGGCAAATCCGGAATTCTCGGAAGTCTCCTACTTCCGGCCTAATGATTGGCTCTCAAACCAATCCGGGACATCTCCAAGGGTCTTTCTCCCTTGGCCAATTGATCAGCTCAAAACCGATCCCAAGATGTCCGACACCCTCAAGGGTCTTTCTCCTCGACCAATTGATTAACTCTAAAGTTAATCCCAAGGGGGTGTCCTCAAGGGTCTCTTACCCTCGCTATAACTGGACTATCGGGAGAGTACCCAAGTCCGGCTCTAAACAAGAAGGGCGGTGTACTCACGAACATTAGCCCGGGAGCTCTCCGAACCGGCTACTAACGCGCGTGTGTGCGCACACCGCATGCTCTTTCTCGCAACCGGCGTAAATGCGGGGCCTAAGGGCAAACCACGCGGGCAGTGCACGCATGCCTAAGACTCGAAAGCGGTGTCACCGATCACATGAGTGCGAGGCCCTCGGCACTCATCTGTGCGAAACTGTACCACCGACTGAAGCTAAGAACCGCCACGGTAGGCTTGCACCGTTGGGTGGTTCCGCTCTAGCAGCTACAAACTAGGCTTATGCCAATGAGGTAGCTAATCCTCACTTTGGGTGCCGGGGAAGCAAGGTACGTTATGCTTCGCTCTACTCCCGACCGACCGGTGGGGACAAGGTACGCGTTGTGTCCGCTCTCGGCCTCTAGATGATGACAAACCCTATCATACTAGCTTAGACTACCAAGCACGTGATTCTGGCTAACATTCACAAAGACATCTATCATACATAGCCTAGCATGATGCTACGTGCTTAAAGCAGAATCTCAAGCATTTGGAAGAACAAACCTAGCATGGCACTAACATGTACAACAAGGCAAAACATGCTAGCAAGAATTTAATCATTAGCTATCCTATCCACTAACATGCTCATAAAGGTAAACAAGCATACAAGGCACAATTAAGAAAGCATAGCAGGGTCCACACAACCACGGTAGGAAGTCCTTACTGGAAACGAGTGGAGAATAGCTATCACAACCAAAAAGACCCTCGAGCTTAATATGAACTCGAGCAACCTAGGCATAAATAAAGCATCCTAAGTAAATACATACAGTGAGCGAAGCTTAGGAAACACAAAGGGATTGGTTCGGGAATTACCACCGAGAAGACACGGGCCTCGCAGAAGAGGAGGGTGGCTTGGCGCCGCTGGTGCGGGCTGGCGCTGGCGCTGGCGCTGGCGCTGGCGCTGGCGCGCTGCGACACGGCGGGCGCGCAGGCAGGCCAAGCGAGGCGGGTGTGGTGCGGCGGCGACGCGCGAGCGAAGCGGCTGGCTGGCCGGCGCGCGCAAAGGGTCGCTGGCTGGAGAGTGGGCGCGCGCGCGCAGGGTCGCGCTGAGCGGCAGGCGGCGTGGCGCGGCGCGCGGCGCGTCTGGGCTGCGTTGCGGCACTTTGTGCGACCACGAGCGACGCCGGGCGGTGGCTGGCGCCACACGGCGATGTCGGCGGCGATGGGGTGCGGCGGTGAAATTTCTGGTCTGCAGATGCGTGGGCCGGGAAGCGGTGGGGCCGGGCGGTTCGTGGTCAGTGCGGCGCGAGGGTTGAGCGATGCGAGGGTCAAAAGTGCGTCGCGGTTAGAAATTTGGGTGGCTCGGGGGTGGTTCGATGGTGAGGCTAGGGTTGCTCGGCTAGGGTTTTAGGAGAGAGAGAGAGAGAGAGAGAGAGAGAGAGAGAGAGAGAAAGAGAGAATGCGGCTAAGAGGGGAAAATTGGGGTTTCTTGATTTTCCTTCTTTTCCTTATTTTAAAATAGGTTAGGAGACCTAAATTCCTTTCCCAAGGCTTTTCTCTTGCGGGTCCCGGCTAAAGAAATTCTTTTCTCTTTTTCTTTTTAATTAAGTCTCTTTTCTTAAAACTCCACATTCACCATTTAGGGCAAGGCTCAAATCCCAAAAGATTCAATTAATTTTCCAATTAATTTTGTTATTAACCAGGAAGGAAAACGGGGCCGTTACAGGTGTAGCACATTTAGGTCCCACGTCCGATTTGCAGCAGCATGTGGTGTGCCCGCACGAGCATTAGGCACTGGGAGGAGAGCTCCCCCAGGATAATGCTTCTAGTTCTCCATTTCCTTTCCGAGTCTAGAGCCAGACACCGAGTACTCTCCCGATTGTCCAGTACCAGTTAGAAGAGCTGGTCACCAGTGATTGGACTTATGAGTCCTAGATGTTTGGACATTCGTGTCCCAGATGATTGGACCTTCGGGTCCCAGTTTTTGGACATACTTTTCACAGTTTCAGGATCAGTTGTTGAGCTGATCACTAGGCCGAAGGTAAGAGACCCCGATGATTCAGGAGTCGCTTGGTTGACTCAAAGATCTATCTATGTTGGTAGCAGTTGTATGTATACTAGTATGTTGTATGATTGATGTTCGTACTATACCCCAGTTGGGGATTCTTACTGAGTATGTTTATACTCACCGTTATTTCTGTGGTTTTCCACCAGGTAACTTGGGAAAGTGGCTGGACGGCTGAGAAGTGGCTGCACAATCATGGGACTCCGCCGGCAACTCTGCTACTCTATTCTATTTATTGTTTAGCATGTTCAGGGCTCGAAGCCCTAGGATTTTATTTATGTGGAACCCGTTAATTTTGTTATTGGACTTTCTGATCTTTAAGTTTTGGATCTTGATGTTTGAAAATTATCTGGATTGTTAATGGGACTTGAATTATGTTTTAAAATGGTTTTGATTTGAAATAAGACTCTGGCCAGGGTCGCTTTGTTGTAGGTTGAAATAAATGTTTGAACAGGTTCCAGCTTTTGACAGGTTTTAAATAGGAAACTGCTTGTTTGTTTTAATTCCTTACTGTTAATTTTAACGTGCATGCTGAAGTAAGGATCCATTTAGTACCATGTTTTAGGTCGGGCCCTTACAATATCTACAACCCGTACCCTTAACCTTTGCCTAAAATGCTTAGCTAAACATGAAAGTAAGGGAAAGAATAATTAAGAATAAAACGAAAGTCATTGGATAAGAAAACTGAATTTTTCCAAGTGCAAGAACAGTTCGAAGGGAAACAACGATGCTGAAATAAATAATCATAAAAGAAATAAAGAAAAGATAAACTAGAAAAGCAGTAAATGGTGGCGACTACTTGAAGAATAGGACTGAGTGTCAATAGGAACAGGAACATCGCTTCGAAACCTTCATCCAAAATGTGGGAGAATAACTCTGAGAACATGCACACTTTCACTCTTGGTTCTTCTCCTATTTATAGGCTTGAAATACTTGGGGACTAAGACTTGGAAGGCAAGGATTTGATTTGGTCTTTTCTTTTCTTTTATAACATATCCCTTGATTCTTGCGACAGATTTCCTCTGATTTTGTCAATCACATCTTTGCTGATTATGGTATGAGTCCCATGATTATTGCAGTTTGTCTATTCTACAATCTGATAGTTGGCATTAGCTCTGCAATCTGATAGTTGGATTAGCTCGACATCTGATTCTTTCCCATGCACACTTTCACTCTTCTCCTTTTTATAGTCAAGAATTATAATAAGTAATAAGTATTTAAATTATCGATCCCACAGAGATTGATGTCTAGAGTGAATACCCCTTAAGTCTGAGTCATGCGAAAAATAAATAAGCATATATTGTTGAGTTGTGTGGTTTTGTTTAATAAGATCAATAAAATGTAGAATAAAATACTAATGCATGCAATGAGTAATGCTAACTACGTATTCCTAGAAAAGGCTAAGAGCGCGGACTAGACAACAAATGTCTTACTTCCCTAACAATTATCACTTTCGTGACTAATGGTTTATGGGCGAACCAGCTTCCGCTGCGAACACCATACTTAGCACAGGGCGACGTAAGTAGTAGTGATGTTATTCCTAACTCCCTAAATGTCGAACATCTGTTCATGCAACCTAAAGTAATGTACTGGGTCAACATGCGATCCTCTTCCGATTCTCCACAAGGTACATGGGTGGGTAGCTAATCGATGCATATATATAAATAAAGATTCAGCAGTGTAACATTCAATGACCTACACTCGTAACATGATCTATTCATAATCAACCATCATATACTCCTATAATGCAATCATAGCAATAAACACAATATAGAAGTTTAAACCAGACAATTTTATTACGACTATGAAATGTTTAAATACTACAACTACTCCTAATAAAAATAGTAAATGGAAGTGGAACGGCTGAAGGTGCGTAGTCTCCTTGTCATCAGTTCCCACAACACCACCATTTAGTCCTTTACAGTAGAGTCAAGTTGTAACGGCCCAGGTTTCTGTCCCGGTTCTCGAGGAGCTTCCGGTTCAGATTCAGTGGTTCGGATGGGCCGTTAGAGTTGTTTTGACCCTTAGGGGTATTTTGGTCTTTTTGCTCCACGGGCAGGATTTGTGGTTTTTCAGGGCTTCGAGGCAGCTCCTGCCTTTGTTGAGGCTTGTTTGTTGGTGGCTGCGAGTCCCGAGATGTTTGGGCTCTTCGTTTGGGAGTTCGGTTGTGATTTGGGTTTTGGGCAAAGTTATGGTTGTTTGGGTGTTTCCTTTGGGATTCGAGCCCGGGCCCTTGGTGTTGATTTGGGAGGTTGTTTTCAGTGAGATTTGTTGTTTGGAAAGGTTGCTTCAGTCGGGTCTCGAAGGAGGAAGCCGGGAAATGGGATTTAAGGATTTTAAGGATTTTTGGAAAATTGGAAATTGGATTTATTTGGATAAGGATGGAAATTTAATAAAAGAGAAAAAGAAAAGAAAAAAAAATCCCATTTTTTCACATTTTCTCTCCCTTTCTCTCTCCTCCAGCCCGACCCCAGCCCCTGCCCACGCCCGAGCCAGCCCCTAGTCGCCCACCCAGCTCGCCCACGCCCTAACCAGCCCGAGCTCAGCCGCACAGTGCCGTGCCAGCGTCGCCCAGGTCCGCCCCAGCTCGCCCAGCCTGCCTGCTCGCGTCGCACAGTGTCGCCCGAGTCGCGACGCACAGCCCTCGCCCAGCCCCGCGTCGCCCTCGCCGTGGTCCGTGCGCCCTGTAGCTCGCCGTGTCGTGCTAGCTCGAGCGCCCCGAGTCATCGTGTCGCGTCGCCCCGCGCGCGCGTTCCTGTGCTTGCCGAGCTCGCGCCCGCTCGCCGTCCCCTGTGCCGAGCTGCGCCGCGCGCCGCTCGCCCGCATGCAGCTCCGCGCCCCAGCGCGCCCCTGCGCCTGCGCCCGTGTCCGAGCCCAGCCGAGCCCGAAGCTGCGCGCGCAACCAGCCAGACCCGCGCCCACCCCGCCTGTTGTGTCTTTGGTTGGCCCGAGCCTTGTGGCTTCTCGGATGGTATTTCCCAAGTCGTTTCTTCGTTGGGCCCAGATTTATTGGCTGCTGGTTATGGATTTATTGGGCTGTTTTATTGTATTTGATTTGGGTGCTTTGTTTGATGTTCAGGCTGTTCGGGATCGTTTAGAGGCTCGAGGGTCGTTCGTTGATTGTGATTTATTATTATTGTTTTCCTGCTTGTTCCAGGTAAGGATTTCTTACCGTGGTTGTGTGGTGTAACGACCCAGGTTTTTCTTTCCGATCTTCCAGGTATGCCCTAGGGGTAATTTGGTAATGTGGTCGGGCCGTCAGGGTCGTTTGTGTCTTTTCCAGTTACTAAAATTATTGGATGGTTTTATGTAGGTTTTTGGAGGGGTTTGTGGTTTGGTTTGAGCAAGGTTTGATGCAAAAGTAAAAATAAAGGAAATTGTGTTGCAGTAGGGTTTGAACCCGGTCTCTCAGGGAAGCTTGTAGAGATGTGTGCCAATTGAGCCATTAGGTGCTCTTGTTACTCTTTTTGCATCACATCTTAGTTAACCTTGGATTTTGGAGTTTTGGTGCATTTGGTTAAATGAAATAGAATTAGGTTTATTCCATCTTCTTCTCCAAATCTCCTCTTGGCCGCACAAGCTCTCCCTCTCCATAGCCTTTGCCGATTCTTCTTCCCTTGCATCTCCTTGGGTTCAATCATCATCATTCCGGGTAAGTCTTCATCCTCTTCATCTCCTCATTTGGTTTTTGATGCTGGCCGAAGGTAAGATGTAGAGTGTTGTGTGTGTTTGTGTTGATTGCAGCCAGCCGAGAGAAGCGGCCATCATCGCCGCCCGGCTCGCCCAGATCTGTTGAAGCAGCCCGCCGACGCCAAAGCCGGACGGGCAGCCGCGCGAGATCCACCGTCGCAGAACCTCCCGCGACGCCATCGCTCTCGTGTCGCCCGAATCCGTTGGCCGCCTGCCGTCGCACGATCGCTTCAGATCCGTTGAAGCAGCCCTCCCGCGACGCCATCGCTCGCCAGATCGTGCGGATCGCGCCAGCAAGAAGACGCGAGACGCCAGCGCCCGCGCGCCGCGCCGGCGTGCGCGCGCGCGCGCCAGCGCCATCCGCGTCGCGCTGCTCGTCGACGCCGCGCCAGCGCGCGCCGCTGACGCTCGCCGCGCGCTGCGCGCGCCGCTGCGGCATCCGTCTGCCGTGCCGCGCACCGTGCAGCAGCGCGGCCAGCGCGGCCGCTGCCGGCATGCATCCGTGTTGCGTCTGCGCTGGCAGCAGCGGCCGCGCCGCTTACCACCGCCGTGCGGCCGCCAAGGCGACTCCAAGCTCGTGTCGCCGTGCCGCGTGAGTCCCCGAGCCGAGCTTGTCGTTCTATTGTTGTTTAGACGTTTTAGATCTTTGATTATTATTGGTTTGCTAGGTTCCCGCCGCTAGCTCGGGATTGTTCATGACTTAGGATTTGTGTGTAGAAGCCTCCCGGACCAAGGTAAGGATTTCTTACCGAGTTGTGTGGGCCTGCGCGTATATTTGTGATTGTTGTTTTGTATGCTGTGTATGATTACTAGCATGTTTAACCCTAGGTGCTCTGCTCAATTCTCGATCGCATGAACTCTTGTATTGTTTCTCATGTTAGCCCATGCTAGGTTGTTCCATTCTCGCATGTTCGATATCTGTTCTGCTTCGTAGTATCATGCTAGGTTCCTTGTATCATTGAGCACGTATTGGACCGCATTGATTGAATTGCTATTATTGTTACGGTTTAGAGTTTCGTAGGTAGCATCATCCGGGCGGATGCATAACGTAACTTGCATCCCCGCGAGGACGCACGAGATGGTACTCCGCCCCCGATCCCGTTAGGGTTTAGCTAACCCTAATGGTGCCCGCAATCTTGGGTGAGGGTGGCGGATCGTTAAATGCCCCAACGGTCGGGATGATGACTTGGCATTGCCTCGTCCGGCGATCGGCGCGTCCTCGGCGTGTTCGGCCAGTAGCCCTTGATTGCCACTGTTAGGGCAAGGACCGCTTCACGGTGTAAGCCTACCACGACCGGTTCCTTAGCCTCAGTGCGGTGGTACAGGTGACATAGTTCACGTGTCGTGTCTCATACCCCTATGTCGGTGACACCGATCCAGATTTAGTTAGGCATGGTGATCGAACACAGGCGACTTGCCACTAGACCCGGCACCCCCGAGTTTGCGTGAGCATGCGGTGCGCGCTTACGCTCATTACTGGTGCGCCGATCGAGAGCTCCTCGGGATCTTGAGCAGTGCACCTTTCGTGATCGGCGATGAGACAGCCGAGGCGGGACTTGTTCCCGTATAGTGCGTTTAGTGTGTTGTGGTATTTCCGGACTAAGACCCCGAGTTGGCATCCGAGGTCCAAGTGTGGACTTAGCTATGTGCTCCGCTCTACGTGTTTGTACTCATAGCTTGCATACATTCTTCTAGATGATCATGTATATCGTATTGTACCGGTTGGGGATTCTTACTGGGTAATTCGTTACTCACCCTTATTTCGTGGTTTTCCACGGGTAATCAAGGCGGAGACAGGATGGTCAAGGAGGAGCCGTGATCATGGAATCTCTTTGTCATCTCCGACTATTTTATTTTATCATGACTCTTGACTTTTGTTATTTCCCCGAATGCATGTAGGCGCACACAGAGCCCGGGATGTTTTCTTACGTTTTATGGATTCCAGCATATTTGTACTTGTGGATTGTTTTAATGGTTTAAATAAATCTCTGATCAGAGTATGCTTTTAGAAATGTATGTTTTGGTTGTTGAATGTTTCTGTTTTTACTTGGAATCCGAAATGTGTTTTTTTCATAATGTCTTCTATTTTCAATACATGCATTGGGGTAAAGGCCATTTAGAGCCCCTTTTGGGTCGGGTCTTTACATGTGGACCCTACGATATATCTCGATATGCCTTGCTTGTTTGCTGATTGTTATGAGCATGTTAGAGATAGAGCTTTGATTGATTTCTTGCTAGCATGTTTGCCTGATTTTACATGTTAGTGCCATGCTAGGTTTGTTCTGCCAGCATGCTTATGGTTCTTGCTTAAGTTGTAGTATCATGCTAGGTAATGTGATTATTGTCGGTCATTGCTTGCTAGCCAGGAATCATTGATTTTGCTCTGTACTCTTAGATAGAGTTGTAGGGTTTGTCATCATCCAGAGGCTGAGCGGACATAACGTACTTTGTCCCCACTGTTCGGGAGTAGTGTGCGAAGCAAAACGTATCTTGCTCCCCCCCCCCCCCCGGTCGCCAAGGTGGATTTAGCTCAGGTCGGGAGTAAAGTGTGCGAAGCATAACGTATCTTGCTACCCCACGACCCCCGGTTGTGGACTTAGCTACCCACTTCGGCAATAGCCTAGTTTGTAGCTCGCTAGAGCGGAACCCCGCCAGCGGTGTAAGCCTACCTTGGCCGGTTCTTAGCTTCAGTCGGTGGATCAGCCGCATGATGAGCGCCGAGGGCCTCGCGCCATCGTGATCGGGACACCGCATCCGAAGTCATAGGCATGTGCACACGCCCGCGTAGTTTGCCCTTAGGCCCCGCATTTACGTCGGTTTGCAGAGAGGAGCATGCGGTGTGCGCGCGCACACGCGTTAGTTGCCGATTCGGGAGCTCCCGGGCTAATGTCGTGAGTACACCATTCCTTCCGTTAGAGCGACTTCGGTACTCTCCCGTAAGTCCAGTTTAGTGCAAGGGCAATGAGGCCCTTGAGGACATTTTAGGGATCAGTGTATTCCCCCCCGAGTGACAGATACCTCGGTGATGTCCCAGGATTGGTCAGTGTATCCAATCCCAGTTAGGCCGAAAGTAAGAGACTTTCGATGGCTCCAGATCTTGTTTTATGAGCTCGTTGAGCTATGATCTGTGTTGATAGTTGTTTGCTTGCATGTTGAGGTGCTAGATGAGTGATGTATCGTATTGTACCCCGGTTGGGGATTCTTACTGAGTATGTTTATACTCACCCTTATTTATCTTTCAGGTAACTTGGGACAACACCAGGAGGGCTAGCGGAGGGAGCTGATTAATCATGGGGAGCCGCCGGCACTCTGTCATTTATTATTGCATTGTTTATTCAGCATGTAGATGGACAGGAGTCCTAGGGGAACATTGTTTAAAAAGTTGTTTAAATTGTATTGTATGATTTTATAAATACTGGCCAGGTGGTTTTACTTCGTTGGATGGTTTAAATGAAAATTGTTGATTATGTTTTAAGGGTTCCCCCTTCTCATATTTTTTGAATGGTTTTTAAATATGAGCACTAAACCGCTTGATATCATATTTACTTGCATGCTGAGTGAGAACCCCGGTTTAGGACCAGGTTTTCGGTCGGGTTCGTCACACAAGTCTTAGCTTTTAGTCTCTCCATCGGCTTATGGCCAACTAACCAGCTCAATGAATTCCGCTCCTTACTTTGGTATTTATAGGGTTGAATTTCATGATCCACAAGTAGAGGTGAGCTGTACAAATAATCATAAATGCATATTCCATGATTTTTGTCAGGATTTATTTGATTGTCGTCGCCTTGATTGCATAATTGATTCTTTGATTCTTTCCTTGTAGACGAAACGTTTTCAGAAAGTATTTCCTTCCTTGGGTTCCGCATCTTCGGGCGATCTGGTCATCGTTTGCATTGTTGCCTTTTCCTCGATGTTGCAAGAAATCTTGCTAAAAAGTGTTAATTAGGAACAATTATTTTGTGATTTGCGCTAAAGCGCGGATTCATGCTTCTGATGCTACTTTATGAATGCATGCTAATTTTATAAGTTATTTCTCCGTATTTCCTCTAGGTATGCATGTATTTGATAACGCTAAATAATATTGCTATTTAGTCCTTAAAAATGTGCTAAATAAAGAAAAGTAAAGCAAACGAATAGCTTAATGCGTAAAAGAAGCGTATTACTTGGTCATATATGCTATTAGCATTACATGACATCACCTTTGCGACATATCGATATTTTAGCTACTTAATGCGCATATAAATGCGGGAATGTGGTAATTAAGCAGGAACTACTAATGTGTCCTATTTTCCACAAGAAAGTGTTGCACAAGGAATGGCTGAAACAGAAAAGGAAGGAAATAAAAGGCAATCAAGCCGTCAGACAGAGGGAATAAAAGAGAAGAGGAAAAGGAAAGACGATCAACAATCAATTCGAGTAATCAACAAAACCAAGAAGGAAACTCTTAAGGAAGAATCTTCGAGAAGAACGTGGTCGGTAAGAAACTTGTGACGGCTATATAAGGAAGAATATTCGAAGGAGAAAGTGTGCCAGTTTGGAGGGGAAACTACCATTGATGAGCATTGAGACGTCGGGGTCTCATTGGAGATTCCAGCGGCCTTCTTTCATGTGTAGACCCTGAAGAATTGCGTGCCAACGCGGTGCTATTGATGAGGATACCATTGGCAACAATGTTGATCAAATCTAATAACTTTTAATTTTATTGTATTTTGCATTTTTTATTTTTCGAACACAACATAGTCGTTTTCTTTCTCGAATAAATCTACAAGTATTTCATTCGGACTTGATCTCCTGTAACTTTATGCATAGATTAATTTAAAGAAAGTTAGCAAGTTATATAATCTGGTTATGAATCCAAATCAAGAAGTGGGGATTATGAATAAGGGCAGTGGTTGTGTTATTTTACTCTGAGTGGATTGACAATCCACTTAGAGGAGCTTTGCATCTACCCTGGAAAAGGGGATGTTAAGAGGTGAGTCCGTCTGTTCTCACTAGGTAAGTTTATGCTTATACTGAGCACTTTTCAGAGGGAAGTTAGGAATATCCCCCTCACTAGTCGCATGCGTACGACTTATACTTAACAGCAAACTTACGGGCATTGTACTGGCAGGTTGGAGCCAAGTATTCTGGAAAGAAGCGTGGAGTTTAGTCAAGCATGTGTTTATTTTCTCACGACAACTCATCTTACTTAGATACATTATTAGTTTATGTCTCTTAGGTTGTGTAACAGCCCAAGATTTCCTTCCGGTTCTCCAGGTTTATTTAGTTGTTCCTCTAGTGAGTTGGTTGGGCTGTTAGGGCTTTTTATGCTTCCAGGGGCATTTTTGTCATTTTTTCCTCTAGGGGTATTTTGGTCATTTTTCCTTCCCGAGACAGTGTTGTAGTAAGAAAGGTATTTAAGAATGTTTATGAGTTGGTGGACTTCAATTATTCTTCGGTTTCAAGTTCTAGGGCAAGAGTTCCATTTATGGTAAGTTTGGAACCCTCCCGGTTAAAAGAAGAAAAATGAAAATAAAAGTGTTGGAGCTAGGATTCGAACCATGGTGGTTTGGGAGTTGAGTTTGAGCCATTTGTAGAGAAATTAAAATGAGTTTTAAATGTGTGCTTGGTGGGATTTGAAGGTGGGATTTTTCCAAGCATTTTTATTATTGAAAAATAGGGAAAAATCAAGTAGGGTTTCATCATTTTCTCTTTTCCTTCCCTCTTGGCCAACCATCATCTTCTCCTTCCCTCTCCTTGACCGAGACCTCAAGCTCCCATTTCTCTCCATTGATTCCAAGCTTGCCTTGCTCCATTCTCAAGATCTCCAAGTGTAGTTCAACCTCTCAATTGTCTCTTCAAGGTAAACCTTTGCAACTCTCTCTTTTCTCTTCCTCTTGCCATGGCCGAACCAAGCTTCACCTAAGGGAGTTGTGGTTTTCTTCTTCTCTTCTTGTAGATCTGAGAAGCTTGCTTGGGTGGAGGAGGTCTTGTTTGTTCTCCTTGTTTGATTGAGATCCGAGAGCACTTCCCATTCCAACCTCCATTACCGAGAGCTCCAAGGTAGAGTTGATGGTGTTTTTGTTGTGTTTGACTTATGGTTTGGATAGATCTAACTTTCTCTTTTCTTCCTTGTGCAAATCCAAGCCCTAGCCGAGATCCCTTTGGTTGTGCACTCTCTTTGGCCGAGACCACCTAGTCCATTTGGGGATCATTGTCGAATCTTCAATGGGTGAGTTGGTAAGTGTGTGATTTTGGTTGCTTGTGTGTTGGTTTGGCCGAGAGCCCCAATGGGGGTGTGTTGCCAAGAGCTCCATGATAGTTGGGAGTGTGTTTTCTTGCTCCATGGACATGGGATCTAACATTGTTTGTTGTGTGGTTTGCCCTAGCCAAGACACTTTGTTGCAAGCTGTAGCCGAGAGCTTCTAGGGTTCCATTTTGGGTGCTTGGCCGAGAGCACTAGGGCAAGTAGGGGTAATCTCTTGGTTTCCTTGCTTCTAGATTTAGTGCTTAGTTAAGTGTATAGCTAGTTAGATTGAATTTGTATGTTTATGTGTTTAGGTTGTGAGACACTGCAGCTCAATGAGCACTTTTCTGTTTATATTTCTGCTTGTTTCAGGTAAGGATCTCTTACCAGGGTTGTGTGGACCCTGCGATATGTTTTGATTGCATCTTATATATATATGTTGTTATGAGCATGTAGTGGTTAGGAATGTTTCACTATTTATCTCTGCTAGCATGTTTGCCCTGTTTCTACATGTTAGTGCCATGCTAGGTTTGTTTTTGCAGCATGTTCTGAGTTCCCTGTTTACATTCGTAGTATCATGCTAGGTTGTACTTGTATTCTTATTAAGCATGTTCAGTTGTTAGGGATGTATATTATGTGACATTAGATAGTTAGCTAGACTTGTCTTCCAGAGGCTGAGAGTGGACACAACGTATCTTGTCCCCACAGGTCGAGATCAGTGAGAGGCATAACGTACTTTGTCTCCGCCCCCGGCAGCCAGTGCGGATTAGATCCCTCATCGGTACAAGCCTAGTTTGTAACCTGCTAGAGCGGAACCCGTCATGGGTGCAAGCCTGCCCAGAGACAATTCTTAGCTTCAGGTTGGTGGTACAGGCTACTACAACTGAGTGCCGAGGGCTCTGCACTACTGTAGATCAGTGACACCATTCTTATTCTTGTTTAGAGCCTGTCCTCAGGTACACTCCCGTTGTCTTAGGGTTTAGCTTGGCCGGGGGTAAGAGGCCCTGAGGACACCTATTCGGGAGCAGCTTTTGAGTTGGTCAATTGGCCGAGGGAGAAAGACCCTCGAGGGTTTCTGACATCTATTTGGGATCAACTTTTGAGTTGATCATTTAGCCGGGGGAGAAAGACCCTCGAGGATGTCTTTGGGATTGGTTAGGAGAACCAATCATTAGGCAGGAAGTAGGAAACTTCCGAGGTTCCCAGACTTGACTTGATCAGCTTGTTGAGGAAAGTTTCTGTGCTGGTAACTGATTGCATATATACTAGGATGCTAGATGATGGATGTATCGTATTGTACCCCGGTTGGGGATTCTTACTGAGTATGTTTATACTCACCCTTACTTATCTTTCAGGTAACTTGGGACAAAGACCGGATGGCTAGTGGAGGAGAGCGGCGAACTCTGTGTCTTTATCTTTTGGAGTCTTTTATTATGTAGTAGCATGCTGGGAACTTTGTTTACTGTTGAGACTTGTTAAACTGTTTTGTTTGAAATACTAGCCAGGATTGTTTTAAGGATGTTTATGAAATGATTGTTCCTATTATGAAGTTTATATGAGTTTTATCTTTTATTTGTTTCCATAATGTTTTTAAAGTTTTAAATTTTAAGCATGCTAGTAAGAACCGGGGTTTAGGACCATTTTGGGTCGAGTTCTTACAGGTTGCATGTTGATAGTGTCATAGTAGCATGATTAATTGGAATTAGGAAACTCAAATGTGGGTGATCCAATTTATATTGTTGAATTTTAATTAAGTATGCCTCGGCTCGCTACCCACGTATGCTAGCCTCTAGCTGACTCGGAAGAGGAACCTGGCGGAAGACCCAGCAGGATATGTTAGTATTGCACGAAGAATCGGTCGTGCTAAGCAATGTGAAGTTACGTAGTAACCCCGTTAACACATGCGAAACCTGAAACTTAGTCATGTAGCGTTGCAGCAGAAGCTGGGCATTGCATTCCACAAATGTGGAAGCATTATGAGGATTGGGCAGCATGAATTCCACATCACCAAGAAACTCGTTTGTGTTTAACCGAATCTCTAATTAAGCCAAGCCTAAGCATCAACATTTACATTAGCAATAGCATTAGCATTAGAGTCAACATAGTGTCTGCATTATTCTTTTCATTATTTTGTATAAAACAAACACTCTTCCCAACCAATTCGTGTCTTTTATATTTTTTACCTTTAATATGAATCAATCGCTTCAAATTCTTTGTGGGATCGATAAAATTATATACTTATTACTTGCTGCAATTCCCGACCGCTTATACTTGCGTGTAAGTGATTCCAATTGCAATTCTCATAAGAATTAGTTATTGTTCAATATATTAGCAGTGGAATCGTCTGGTCAACTTTTTGGCGTCGTTGCCAGGGAATTTGCAAAGTAATTCGTGCATACTATAGGTGGTTATTAAAGTAAAAGACTAACTTGTTACATTTTTGCACGCAGGAACACGATGAAGCAGAAACAACATCAATGAGATCGTGTGAGAAAAAAGAGCAATAGACTTCATATCAACTATATCTGTACAACACACGTGCTAGATAACAAGTAGGAAATATATATATATATATATATATATATAGAGAGAGAGAGAGAGAGAGACACACACATTGCTTCCATGTGAAGAATGTGTAATTGATGAAAATTAAGAAACGAACGTACATTCTTGGAATGCAGAAAGCATTGAGGTAGCACATGCAGCTGCTTTGCTTAGCAAATTCTGTATTGATTGGTATCTTCCAATAAAAATACACACGAGCTGAATTATGCATATCTCTTACTAAGAAGAATCTATGTCTACATGTTTTCTAGGATTAGATGAATTAGGAAGCAGTATATTTGAATTAGTATTTTATTTTATTTTTTAAAAAAACCTTCGTTCATGATTACAAAAGAACTGACATTGTAAGGGCATAAAACCCAAGTAGGCGCACATAGTTTAATTAAAATCTAACCGTTGGGGGCCGTCATATCTATCAGGGGTAAATCAGTAATTTCAGCAGTCATAATTTCGTCTATAAAAGAATCGATAGTGTCATTTGAATGTACAAAAACTCTAAAAAATCTCTCTAAAACCCTAGCATCTGAAACGATCGAATTTCCTTTCACTGCACAATATTTTGTTTCAATTTTTTCTTGTTTCTTATTTCCTTTTATTTTCAACTAACCTTGCAGGAACGAATTCTATGGCATCAACCAACAACATGCTTGAACTCTCCACCTCTGGGGCCAAGAAGCAAGTTGCCCCAAGGCAACTTGTCACGCACGAGACTTCTGAAGAAAAACACTTCACTGGGTTTTCACTTCAAGAAATTTCCGCATTAGGGCAAACCATATGTGTGGAGGCGGATGAAGTAACCATAGCCGCAGGGTCGAGCACGAGCCAAGGCTGGCTCAAGTAATGGCTATGTCAGAAATGTCAATAGCATCTCAGATAGCAGAGTTGGCTAGAAATCTTGATGAAGAAGAAGAAAACTATAAAAAGGCGCTAGAAGGAAAAGATGTAGAGTTCGCTAGATAGCTTGACGAGGAAGAAAAGGGAAAAGGTTCAAAGAAAACCAAAACATTGACGCAAAATGGAAAATGGGAAAGGAATTGCTAATCCGTCAGAAGAAGAACCTCAATCACAGCCAACAAGGGCAAAGCAAGGAAGCGACGACAAGGCGGTAGAAATAATCGAAGCCGAAAAGAGGGAATTTCTGCTAGATTAGGGCTTTGCAAAGGCAATGCTCGATGACGACATCCAAGCAACCATTACGAAGCAAGGATGGAATGATTTCTGCAGACCAAGCATTGACGCAAACCCGACGTGGGTGAAGGAATTCTATGAGAATGGAACGAGAGACGAAAGTTGCAGCACCACAGTCACAGGAAAGACAATCAACTAGAGTGTAGAGGTGTGGAACGAACTATTCGAATTCCGAGGTTACAAAGAAGCACAGTTCGATAGGCTAATAAAGAAGCCTACTCCAGCGGATTTGGAAGCACGCCTACGCACAATGGCGTTACCAAACACTAAATGGGGAAGAAATAGACCACTCTCACGCTCTATCCTCAACTTCTAGGGACATCACTGGAATAACTTCATCAAGACCAGCATCATGCCAACAACACATGATACAACGCTGTCCCAGACACAAATGCTCCTAATATATGCTATATGTGCAGGTCTAATGATTTATATAGGGCGAATCATCGAAGAGGAAGTAAGAAAACACATGGGAAGCAGGAAAAAGAGAAAGTTCTTCCCACACTTCATCACGACGGTAAGCCTTCACAAAGGGCTATGTTGTGAAAGAAGGGAGCAGATGCTGAAGGTCTGAGGAGTCTTCCAAATGGAAAGCAACAAAAAGGGACCGAAGAATTTAAAAATCAAGGAGCAAATAATGTGGATCAGGGCAAATTTGAGTGCAGAATTGCTGGCAAAATTAGATGCTGAAAACCACCAAAGATGAAGAAAGCAAGGAGTATGGCATGTACAACAGATAATGCTTCATGCCCCAACACTAGCAATTCGTGAGCCAACACCATGATGATGATGCTAGTGATGTAGAGATTGAGGTCATACCGCTACTCAAAAGAAAAAGGAGGGCAAGTAGGAATGTCGAAGAAGTAATTGCTTCGCTTCAAGAGCAGTAGGCACCTCCAAAGAAGAGTGACGAGCAACCAGCACAACAATCATCACAGAGATGTCCATTTTCCCCCTAGGGCCAGGGCCTCGTGGGGACTTGCTCCTATAGGGGTTGTGAATCCCTGAATAAGCGGTGAATGGGGAAGTGAGTGGGGATGAAAAATTCCCCGCAAGCTAAATGGGGATGGGGACGGGGAATGTATTCCCCATCCCTGTTTCCCAGTTCCTCGCCCCGTCCATATTTATGTATATATTTTTTTTTAATTTTTCTAAATACATTTGTAACAACCCAAGATTTTCCTTTCGGTTCTCCAGGTTTGTCTGGTTATTCCTTCAGTGAGATGTTTGGGCTGTTTGTGCTTCCAAGGGTATTTTGGTCAGTTTGCCTTCCAAGACAGTTTTACAATAAATCAGGTTTTCAGGGCTATTTCTGTCATTTGTGGACTCCAGTTATTCTTCGGTTTCAAGTTCCAGGTCAAAGGTTGCAATTTGAGAAGTTTGGAGGCTTTCCGGTTAAAAGAGAAAAATAAGAATAATAAGTGTTCTTGCTAGGATTCGAACCATGGTGGTTTAGGAGTTGAGTTTGAGCCAAATGTAGAGAAATTAAAATGGATTTTAAAAGTGCTCTTGGTGGGATTTGAAGGTGAGATTCCTGGAGGCATTTTATTATTAAAAAAATAGGAAAAATGCATTAGGGCTTCATCTCTTTCTCATGTCATTCCCCTTGGCTGACCACTCTACCTTCTTCCTCTCTTCTTCTTGGCTGAGCCTCTTCATAGCTTCAAGCTCCTCATTGCTTTCCATTGCCAACTTCCAAGTGTTCCTTCATAGTTCATCTCCTCCATTGTTGCTCCAAGGAAAATCTTTGTAAACTCTTTTTCTTCTTCTCCTTGCCATGGCTGAGACTAAGCTCTAACCAAGAGGAAGTTGTTTTCCTTCTCTTCCCCAAAGTAGATCAGAGAGCCCTGCCTTGGGAAGTGAAGATCTTGCTTTCTCTTTCTCTTGTTTGTTGAGATTCGAGACTCCTTCTCCTTCTATCCTCCATTGTCGAGAGCCTTTAGTAAGATGATGGTGTTTTTTCTTTGATAATTGTTGTGGTTGTGTAGATCTAACTTGTTCTTCCTCCTTGTGCAAGACAAGCCCTAGTTGAGCCACCCTTGATTGTGCACCCATCTTGGCCAAGACCACCTTGCACTTTTGGAGCCCTTGCCGAATCATCTAGGTGAGCTTGTTGTGCTTGTGGTGTTGCTTTGTTTGTGTATTGGTTGGGTCGAGAGCTACTTGATAGCAAATGGTTGTTTTTCTTCCTTTGGCCAAGAGCTCCATGTGGTTTGGGTGTGTGTGTGTTGCTTGCTTCCTAGCATAGAACTAACTTGCTTGTTGTTGTGTGGTGATGCCCTAGCCAAGATCAAGAGGTTCAAGTGTTGTAGCCAAGCTCCTTGTGTTCCCTTAGTGCTTGGCCGAGAGCACTAGGTGCAAGTAGGGGTAGTCTCTTGATTCCCTTACTTCTAGTTGTAGTTCATAGTTAAGTGTTTAGCTAGCTAGGTTTAATTGTATGTTGCATGCTTTATTAGGTTATGAGCACTGCAGCTCAAGGAGCATTTTTACTGTTGTTGTTTTCTGTTTGTTCCAGGTAAGGATCTCTTACCAGGGTTGTGTGGACCCTGCGATATGTCTTGATTGCATTCTGTTTATGTGTTTATGTTATGAGCATGTTAGTGGATAGGACTGCTTCATTGTTTATCTCTGCTAGCATGTTTGCCCCTGTTTCTACATGTTAGTGCCATGCTAGGTTTGTCCTTCCAGCATGTTCTAAGATTCCTGTTTAAATTCGTAGTATCATGCTAGGTTGTACTTGTATACTTGTTAAGCATGTTTGATGTGCTAGATATTGTTTACTCTGTGATATTAGATAGTTAGTTAGACTTGTCTTCAGCCAGAGGCTCAGAGCGGACATAACGTACTTTGCCTTCGCCCCCGGCAGCCGGTGCAGATTAGCTCCCGCATCGGTATAAGCCTAGTTTGTAGCCTGCTAGATCAAAACCCTTCACTGGTGCAAGCCTGCTTGGAGCAGTTCTTAGCTTCAGGTCGGTGGTACAGATTGCTACAGTTGAGTGCCGAGGGCTCCACACTACTGTAGATTAGTGACACCGTTCCCGTTCTTATTTAGAGCCTGACTTTGGGTACTCTCGCGTTGTCTTAGGAATAGCTTGGCCGAGGGTAAGAGGCCCTCAAGGACACCTATTCGGGATCAGCTTTTAAGTTTGTCATTTGGCCGAGGGATAAAGACCCTCGAAGGTGTCTGACATCTATTCAGGATCAGCTTTTGAGTTGATCAATTGGCCGAGGGAGAAAGACCCTCGAGGATATCATTTGGGATTGGTTTGGAGAACCAATCATTAGGCCGGAAGTAGGAAACTTTCGAGGTTCCCAGACTTATCTTGCTAGATCAGCTTGGACATAATGCACTTTGTCCCTTCAGCTTGGACATAACACACTTTGTCCCATCAGTTTGGAATAAGATATGGTAGTTGATCACTAAGCAGGAAGTAGGAGACTTCCGAGGATTCTGAACTTGTCATGTTAGCTCGTTGAGCAAATTTCTGTGTTGGTAATTGTTGCATGTATACTAGGATGCCAGGTGATTGATGTATCGTATTGTACCCCAGTAGGGGATTCTTACTGAGTGCCTTCGTACTCACCCTTACTTTCCTTTCAGGTAAGCTCGGACAGCACCGGGATGGCTAGTATAGGAGCTGACTGATCATGGGAGCCGCCGGCATACTCTGTCATTTATTTATGTTTTGAGTCTTTCATTCTGTAGTAGCATGCTGGGAGAACTGAATTGTTTTAAGAGTTGTTTAAACTGTTTTATTTTGAAATACTGGCCAGGATGTATTTATGGAAGTTTTTGAAATGAATGTTTCCTTCATGTTGTTTAATCAAGTTTTGTTTAAAGCAGTTTCTATTTCTGTTTGAAATGTTTTTAATTTTAAGCATGCTAGTAAGAACCGGGTTTAGGACCACTTTTTGGGTAGGGTTCTTACAACATTAATAACCATAAAGTAGTAAAAATACTTATTTGGGTTAATATTTTCCTTACCTAATTAATTATTTAATTAAAAATCAATAAACATTTCTTTTAATATTGAAAAAACTATCTAAGATTTGGTGAATTGAGTTAACAATAGAGAAAGTTAGCAAAAAGTTAAGAATAAAAAAATAGAGTTAAATGAGGAATAATTCCCCGTGGGGAACCCGATCCCCGTGATTTACTCGTGGTGAATCCCCGCCCCTTTTCCTGCAAAATTTTAAGGTGAATTTCGCGGGGATGGGGACGGTAAAGCTATCCCCGTCCCTGTCCCACCCCGTGGACATCTCTAATCATCACAGCAGACACCGGCAGGGAATAAGGAGCAATCTCCGCCCAGAATGCCAGAAAACATAGACTTCACACCACCACCAAAGCCAGCAGAAACATCCACACAAAGGACCCCAAGCACATCAGAAGATGCATTAAAAAGGCTAATCAGCCTATGGAATGTGGAAGACAGAAGGAATGCAGAATTCCAAAGTCAGACTGCACTTCGCTAGACAAGCGCGAACTGCTTGGACATATATGCAGGCACGTGATCGCAGCATCAGAAGAGAGTTATAAAGGAGGAATCCACCCTTCCACCTACCTCCCTTCCCAACAAAAATACTTCAAGAATGGGTACCACCTGTGGACTCGCCCACAGACAACGAGGACGCAGAGAACTAAATGAAGTATTTAACTTTTTGTTATCTGCATTAATTAATTTATTTCAGTCTTTTTTAGCTAGATTTTACTTAGCATGTGCATATAATTACATAGGTAGAATAATTTTATTACTTTAAAACTTCGCAATCCATGGATTACTGTTTTATGGATAAACGACATTAGGTAAATTAGAAGTACTAAGAAAGCGGGTTTTCTAGTAACAATGTAGAATTAGCAATAGCGGGTGCTATGAGTAGGAAGGAGGATAGAATGTTTTGAGAAGGAATTCTAAAGGCTCTAAGCAAGAAATAAGTTTGGGGGAAATCGAGTATCATCTTTATTGGGACAATGAAGAATTTAAGTTTGGGGGTGAAAAGTATCAGTCATCAATTTAAAATAGCCTGGGCAAAAGAAACGACGAATGAACGAATGAGCCATGGGTTATCCAAGTATTCTATTAGCACTGCTACACAACCTTATTACGGCTAGCAGGACATTTTACTCAGAGGTACCCAAAAAAAAAAGTCGTGGATAGGATATTTTGAGTGGATGTTTAACAAAAAAAAAAAAAAAAGCTTTGCAGCCATAGGTAGGAATTCTTGAGATATCCAATCTAACAACCAAAAGTAGAGGAAACTAGCGCTAATTAGATAAGCACACTAGTTAACCCTGTGATTCTGTGCACTGACAAGAAATCTAATGTTCTAATTAGAAGTAAAATAGCGACTAGTGGATTGCTGTTTTTCAAAGTTGGGAAATTATTCTTACACCTGTATTGCTAGGGGCGAGCAATAAGTAAGTTTGGGGGTCTGATAGCGCTAAATAAAGAAAAGAAAAGGAAAAGATTGGCGTAATGCATAAAAGAAGCATATTACTTGGTCACAAATGCTATTAGTCCAGCATGTGTTTATTTTCTCACGACAACTCATCTTGCTTAGATACATTATTAGTTTATGTCTCTTAGGTTGCATTTTCATAGTGTCATAGTAGCATGATTAATTGGAATAGGAAACTCGAATGTGGGTGATCCAATTATACTGTTGAATCTAGCAGGATGATTACGTGTCAAAATGGACAGAAGCAATGGCTACACCTAAGAATGATGCCAGGACTGTTATAAGATTCCTTCACGGGAATATTAATACAAGGTTTGGAACGCCACGAGCAATCATCAACGATGAAGGGACACATTTCATAAACAGAGCAATGTCACATGTTTTGCATAAGTACAACATTAAGCATCGCATTGCAACACCCTATCATCCGCAAACCAATGGACAAGCCGAAATTTCCAAACGAGAAATCAAAGGAATTCTAGAAAAAGTTGTGGGACCTAACCGGAAGGATTGGTCCATGTGACTAGATGATGCACTTTGGGCCTATAGAACAGAATTGAAAACGCCGCTGAATATGTCACCTTATAGGATAGTGTACGAGAAAGCATGTGACTTACCAATCGAGCTAGAGCATAAAGCTTACTGGGCGCTAAAAAGATTAAATTTAGATCTTAAAATAGAAGGAGTGGTAATAATGATGCAATTGCTCAATTTAGAAGAGCATAAACTCTTTTCCTATGAAAATGCGAAGCTATACAAGGAGAAAACCAAGAGATGGCATGATCGACGACTGAACCCTCGTACTTTCGAGGTTGGACAACAAGTGTTATTATTTAACTCTAGACTTCGTCTGTTTCCAAGAAAGCTTAGATCCAAATGGTCTGGACCATTCTATATTACACAGGTAAAAGCAGGAGGAGCAGTCTGGATAAAGAACGAAGCCACTGGGAATGAATTCGCAGTCAATGGCCAAAGATTTAAGCATTACTAGTATGAGAATGTCCAACGCGGAATATCTTCATTCGCATTGACTGAAGAATGAGAGCACAAGCATGCTAGTGGAGCCAGAGCATAATGGTACCCTTTAACTTTTGCTCCATACATGCTAAAATTTTAATATTTCCTATCTACTTATGCAAGAAGTTTATATTACTTTATTGTCATTTTATTTATCTTTTTGTTTTTAACTGCAATTTCTGAATTTCAATAAATCAATAAATCTCTTTTATCATCATATCAATTATTAACTACGGACGGATGAAGAGCAATCGAATAGCAAACGTTTCGATCCAGCGGTATGTAGAGAATGCACTGCCGCCAAAGCCCAATCGTCGCTCTGAACTAAGCAACGATTGAAACCTGATCGACATTTCGATGGTTAAAAAACCTGCAAGAAATGGACATTTTCTTATTCATTGAAACCTAACTATCTCTTCTTGCAAATGCTCTACAACCTTACCATGGTATGAAAACGTGCAACCACTTACCGAAGAATGTGGCAAATGAGGCTAGAGCAACAAGGGGAAGTAGACCCCACCCATGAACCCAAATTGTTGACCACTGCGTCTGTACGTAGTGATGATGAGTCACAAGCTGGACCATCCATGAGAGGGCAAGTGACTGCTCCAACTAGAAGAACGGAGCCACGCGTTGCAGCGATAGAAGAATCTTCAACAATCCTTGGAGAAGAAAGGGATGTTACCTCTGCACCACGTCAGAAGAACGTGGATATTGAAGTAGTTAATGCAGAGGAGGATGAAGTTAGAGATCATAGGGAGGGAAAAGCCCCGGTGTTGGTTGAGGAGCATGGAATGGGAAGCAAAAGTATTCATGCAGCGGAGGGCTTGTTCCGACGAAGAACCAGAGAAGAAGCTAAAGTGAGCAATACCAGGTGGTAGAGAGTCTGATTGACACCATTGGGAGAAGAGCGTGATCGCACGATCAGCGCCTCATGGCCGAGTTCGGTCATGAAGATGAAGCGCTGCAAGATGAAGCGAGACTTTCCACACATTCCCATGTGTCGACTCTTCCACCAAGAAAGATGCAAAAGACAATGAGAGAAAATAATCTGAAGAAACTTGTGGACTACATAGCAAATCGGGACGAAGTCATTTTTGACATCCTGACTCGGTTGGATCCACAACTTTGCAGACGTGTCTTCCCTTAGATACAAGATATTGTCTCATCCACCGACTCTGACAGCTCTAATTTGGAAGAGGAAGAATAATAAATGAAGTTTCTGTCTTTGTTGTTCATACTCTTGTTATATGCTTCTATAATAATAATAGATGTTTTAATTCAACTCAATGATAAGCTAATGTTTTGACGAATGTCGATTTGATTTTTTTTTCTGCTTTTTAATTATGCGTTTCAAAACCATTGCCTTAAAAAAACTGATATTTACTCTACCCCAAAACGTCATTTTGGACGTGAATAGCGAAAACGCCTTGGGACAGGCACTTGTGAACTTAGGACGTAGATCAATTCTATGAGGGGAGATGGTTTGAGCTTAAAGTAAAGATTTCAACAACCTTAGAAACATTTAAGTTTGGGGGAAATAAAAACACCTAATCATTGAGGAAAATGATGAGCCTAAGTTGGGGGGTGACAAGGCTAATTAGCATTCCAAAAAAAAAAAAACCATCAAGACATTCTGGGTAAAAGAAATGGCTAAATGCATGAATGAGCCATGGGTGATCCAAGTATTTTGCTAGCACTGCTACACAACCCTATAGCGGCAAGCAGAACATTTACTCAAAGGTACCCAGAACGAATAAAGCCATGGACATAATGTTTTGAACAAACTTAGTTGATAAGGAAGGAAGAATGATTTACAGTACAACAAAAATCTTCATTCTAGAGTGAACTTGGGACTAAGGGAACAGGGAGAAGATCTAAGGTGGGGTTGCTAGGAGCTTAGTAAATGATGATTTGGAATGAGTAAGAAATCGATTTACGAAGGCATTGATATTCAAAGAAATTGATTTTTTTAGATAAAGAAAAAAAAATTGCAGCATTACGATTTACGATAGCTTAGAAGTTATTAAACGAGCTTTAGCATCGCTTGGGACAAGTGTGACAAACCCGACCCAAATCACAGGTCCTAAACCGGGGTTCTCACTCAGCATGCAAGTTAAATATGATATCAAGCGGTTTAGTGCTCATATTTAAAAAAAACCTTTCAAAACATATGAGAAGGGGGAACCCTTAAAACATAACCATCAATTTTCATTTAAACAAACCAACGAAGTAAAACAACCTGGCCAGTGTTCATAAAAATATACAATACAATTTAAACAACGTTTTAAACAATGTTCCCCTAGGACTCCTGTCCATCTACATGCTAAATAAACAATGCAATAATAAATGACAGAGTGCCGGCGGCTCCCATGATTAATCAGCTCTCTCCGCTAGCCATCCTGGTGCTGTCCTAAGTTACCTGAAAGATAGGGTGAGTATAAACATACTCAGTAAGAATCCCCAACCGGGGTACAATACGATACATCAGTCATCTAGCACCTCAACAAGCAAGCAAACAGCTATCAACACAGATCATAGCTCAACGAGCTCACAATGCAAGATCTGGAGCCATCGGAAGTCTCCTACTTCCGGCCTAATGATTGGTTACCCTGACCAATCCTGGGACATCACCGAGGTATCTTTCACTCGGGGGATTGTTCAGCTAAAAAACTGATCCCAAGGATGACCTCAAGGGCCTCTTGCCCTTGCTACTAATCTGGACTTACGGGAGAGTACCCGAAGTCTGGCTCTAAACTAGAAGGAATGGTGTACTCACGAATATTAGCCCGGGGGAGCTCTCCAAACCGGCAACTAACGAGTGTGCGCGCACACCGCATGCTGCTGCAACCGACGTAAATGCGGAGGCCTAAGGGCAAACTACGCGGGCCAGGTACGCATGCCTAAGACTCGGAAGCGGTGTCACTGATCACGAGAGCGCAAGGCCCTCGGCGCTCATCAGGCAAATGCGGCTGAACCACCGACCTGAAGCTAAGAACCGGCCAAGGTAGGCTTACACCATTGGCAGGGTTCTGCTCTAGCAGGCTACAAACTAGGCTTATGCCGATGTGGGTAGCTAAATCCACATCGGCGGGTTGGGGGGGAAGCAAGATACGTTATGCTGCGCACACTTTACTCCCGACCAGAGCTAAATCCACATTGGCGATTGGGGAAGCAAGATACGTTATGCTGCGCACACTTTACTCCCGATCAGTGGGGACAAAGTACGTTATGTCCGCTCTCAGCCTCTGGATGATGACAAACCCTACAACTCTATCTAAGAGTACAGAGTAAAATAAATTATTCCTGGCTAGCAAGCAATAACCGACATCAAAGACGCTTACCTAGCATGATACTACAAACTTAAGCAGGAATCATAAGCATGCTGGAAGAACAAACCTAGCATGGCACTAACATGTACAATCAGGCAAACATGCTAGTAAGAGATCAATCAAAGCTGCCTATCACTATCATGCTCATAACAGTAAACAAGCATACAAGGCACAATCGTGATATATCGCAGGGTCCACACAACCACGGTAAGAAATCCTTACCTGGAACAAGTAGAAAATAATAATAAATCAACCAAGCAACCCTCGAGCCTCTAATCGAACCCGAACAGCCTAGACATCAAATAAAACACCCCAATTAAATCCATAATCAGCAGCCAACAAATCAAGGCCCAACGAAGAAAAGACTCGGGAAATACCATCCGAGAAGCCACAAGGCTCGGGCCAACCAACACACAACAGGCAGGCTGTCAGCAGCACAGAAGCTGGCTGGGCGCAGGCGCTGGGGCGCAGAGGTTGCGCGCGGGCAAGCTGGGGCAAGGCAAGGGCGCAGGCTCGAGCTCGGCTGGGCGACGGCGCGCGGGGCGGCTCAGCACAGGGGACGGCGAGCGGGCGTGAGCTCGGCAAGCAACAGGGACGCGCACGGGCCGACGCGACGCTACGAGCTACATGGCGCTTGGGCTGGCACGACACTGTGCGGGGCTGGTCGACCCGGCACTGTGCGCGGCTGGGCGACACGGACCAAGGCGAGGTCGGGCGACGCAGGCCTAGACGAGGCTGGGCGACGCGGGACGCCTCGGGCGACGCAAAGACGAGGCGTGGCGAGCGGGCCGGGCGCTGAGCACTTTGTCGCACTGTGGTGGGCTCGGGCTGGCTCGGGCGTGGGCTAGCTGGGCAGCCAGGGTGGGCGACCAGGGAGGGCTGGCTCGGGCTGGGAGGTGGGGGCTCGGGTTGGAGGAGAGAGAGAGGGAGAAAAATGGAAAAAAGGAATAATGGGGAAAAATGGGGATAAATGGGGAAAATGGGATTTTTATTTTCTTTTTCTCTTTTATTTTAACCTTATCCAAATTCCATCCTTATCCATTTTTCCAACCTTAAAAATCCTTACAATCCCATTTCCCGGCTTCCTCCTTCGAGACCCGACTGAAGCAACCTTTTCCAATAAATAAAACTCACTTAAAACAACCTCCCAAATCAACACTAAGGGCCCGGGCTCGAATCCCAAAGGAAACACCCAAACAACCATAACTTTGCCCAAAACCCAAATTACAACCGAGCTTCCAAACGAATAGCCCAAACATCTCGGGACTCGCAGCCACTAACAAACAAACCTCGACAAAGGCAGGAGTTGCCTCAAAGCCCTGAAAATCCACAAATCCTGCCTGGGGAGCAAAAAGACCAAAATACCCCTAAGGGTCAAAATGGCTCTAACGGCCCAACCGAACAACTAAATCTGAACCGGAAGCACCTCGAAAACCAGAATAGAAAACTGGGTCGTTACAATACTCCCTCCTTTTAAGACTTTTGTCCTCGAAAGTCCTAAGACGAAACGGCTCTAGGAAATCTCCACTGATTCCTAACCAACTGAACTTCTCGGCTAAGACAACACTAGCCTTCTTCGAGAACCAAACCCTCTTGGGTTCTCAAAGGCTAAAAGCCACAATGCTATCCAGTCTGCCACAAACTATCTCAACATTGAGACGAGGAACATAACAATGCACTGCTGCCAAAGACGGGGCAAAACTAACCGAAAGGCCACTGCTACGATCCGCTCAAGGATCTCATAAGGCCTTACAAACCTGGGGCTCAATTAAACCCTGCTAATCCAACACTGAACACCTCTCTACGGTGTTATTCTCAGCAAACTCGCAGACTGAGCACAAGCTCCAAAACTCAACGCCACGCACTGGCGTAACTTCTCTGAATGCTCACAGCTGTTAACAAATAGCCTCAACTCTACACCATGCTGGCCAAACAACTGAACCTCTCAGGTTCCAGAAACCAAACGGCCTACTCTTACTTCACAAGAGACCAGCGAACCACAAGGCTTGCCTAAAGCCTTAACGAAAAACAATCAAATCACCAACTGGCGACTGATCCAAAAGGCAAACTTTTCCAACTAGCACACGCTGAAACTTCAGCTACGACCAACCCTAAATGGCCAAAACCAGGCACAGGCTCCACTCGGCCAAGCCAAAAAACTGGAGCCTCTCAACGGCCGAACGCAAACTTTTCCATGCAAACCTACTAACAACTGGCCAAAGAGAACATTGTCAGGCAAGGAAACAACCAACATTTCTCTCATGGAAAATCTCGGGTAGCAAGGACTAAACCATCACAGGGCTACCTGCAACTCAACAGCTTGAGGAGAACGGCTCAACGGCTTTACCAACCAATGCCACAGCACCTCTTTGCCAACTTACTCAACTGTGGCTCAGCTAAAATGCCAACTGCGAAAGCACAACAACTAGAAGCAAAGCCCGGGAAAGGCTTGCTCAGCAGAAACTCAAACCAAGCTCATAACGAGCAAAGCTCGCCTCCAAGCTACCACTCAACTCTTAAGTTCAACTGGCTACTCAAAGGACTTCCTCCTTTTAGCTTAGGCCTAACTCATCTTGCGACTAGAAACTCCACACTCGGAACATCGCAAGGAATACGAACTGACGAGGCTATCTCCAAAGATAATACTCGAGGCTGGCATCCATGGTGCAACTCAACCACCAAGGAAACTAAGGGTTCCTCAAACCCCAAAGAACCAACAACTTTCCAGCAAAACTCAACTCTTAAACTGGCTGGCCTCCGCCCTTGTGGGGACAAACAACTTTTCGCTTGCTAACAACACAATGCAGGGACCCTCTCGCTGGGCTAACCACTGTGCTACTCTGATCCACTACACAACTCAGGAGCTACGCTAACTCCTTCTCAACGGGAAACGATTTCCCAGCAAGCAAACTTCTGAAGGGCAGCGAACTTCACACACGCTCGCTGACTAGCTCAAACCCAAGGGCAATCTCAACCAACTCTCTTGGAAGCAAAGCCCAAGGGGAAAACTCAACTGATTGGACCACCAACCCAGAACTATCCGAACTTACTCAACCTCCGAGGGAGGGGTCAACTCCCAAAACTTCCTGACTAGGAACAAGTCCTCAGGGCAACGCCCTCTTGCTCGAACCGAGCTAGCTCTTGAAACAACAAGAGAACCAAATCTCGGTCAACACCAAGCTCCAACTAGCCACCACACCGGAACCAATCCGGACTCTACTCCAAACAAACACTAGCTTGCTAGACTACCAAGTCTGCAAGCAACTCACCCAAGGAACACTGCCTGGGTCTGACTGAGCTCTGGAGAGGCTCTCCACAACCTAGGGATCCTCCGATCACCCTCCGACACAAACGGTCGTCAAACGATCTAACAGACAACCGGCTACACGGGCACAACCCTCTCAAGCATCTCAACTACGCTGGCCAACTCCAACTTCTTGAAAACCAAGAGGACCGGAAACGGTACAGAATGCGTCATCCTCCTACTCAAGCATCAGCCACAACATACCTTCTGCCCAAGGTAAGGATTTGAACAGCTCTCTTAGCCATGACGATCAGAAACTGCGCGGCTTTGCTACCACCGCTCTTGTTCAGTTCCAACTAAACTCTAACCAGGCTAAGGCCCAACTAGCAAAACTTGCTTAAACAACAACCCGGCTACGAGCACGACATCCTTACAACCAAAGCTAGGGCACTTGCCAAGAACTAAAGCCTTGACAACTTCAAGACTGAGCACTGGTTCCTCAACACGAACCCCTCGTGGTTTCTCCAAACATGAACCACGGAACGAGTTACACAAAAGTACACCGGCATGTACAGCTCCAACTTGATTCCTTAAGATCCAATGCCAACAAGGACTCTCACACAGGGCAACACTTGCCTCCAACAGAGCCACTACTAACAAGGGAGCAACAAGAGTTCAAACCCACTCGGGGTCGACTCACCACGGAAAGCCACATTAGCCAACTCACTCTACAAGAGCGAATCCATACCAAGCTAACATACCTTAAACCAATGTTCCCACTAAACGCTCTGATCAACCATCCAACTCATGGCTCTAACACTGGATCAACCACGCATCCTCGATGCCAACACTACCCATACTAGGGTAACTCAAAGGGTAGCCGAATCATGCTACCATCAATCTGGCTCACAAGCTCACAACACAGGCGCGAGAACTCGAACGCGCTAGCTCTTAACAGCCTACAACATCCTTTGTACCCAACTCTTGGAGACCCTGAAAAGCTCCTACTTTCCCTAACAAACCTCATACTTGTAGTCCTCTGACTACCACAGAGCTAGATTTCTTATGCAACCCGAACAGGTGCAACCTCAGGAAATGGGTACAAGACTAGCGGGGATGCTATACTCTGGGCGGCCATGGAACCACCTGCACCAAAAGTGCCAACTGGCCTGAATCTAGGCCTCCTCTCAAGGCTTGGTGCCAACAGGCACTACATCCTTTACAACACAAATTAGCCTTAAACGAGCTTTATGCCCTTCTGAGGAAAGGGAAGGTCACACTCCAAGTGACGGGGCAATGGCACTCAGCACAAGAGTCCAAACACTCGAGCAGCCTAATCTCTGGCATCTCGTCCAACAGACATGCCACGGCCTACTCCTGCATCCCACTCGATGCTCAACAATAGCTTAGGCCAACTCCTGCATCCCACTCGATGCTCAACAAAAGCTCAGGCCAACTTCTGCATCCCACTCGATGCTCAAAAAAAGCTCAGGCCAACTCCTCGGGTGGCAACAACTAGTTCCACCTTTGGAACATCCAAATAAAAGAGTGCTCCACTCTACTAGCCCGCTGAAATCCACAAACGGATTAAGCCCTGACAAGCAAACTCCACACTACACCCTGGCTACGAGGGTACTAAGAGAAGCGGTGCAAACGACAAAGAAGCTTGCAAGGGGGGCAAAGATGTCTCTACATCTGCCTCAAGCCACTAACACGGCAACTTGCCAATCAATCGAGCGACTGGTGGAGACTCTGCTAGTCCACCTCTCTCAAGGGACTTCCACCACCAACTGCTGTACCAAACAGCACAGGAACGGCACATCTCGGTCTCTGAACAGCAGGGCATCCCAACACACGGATGCTAAACTCAAACCTGGCCAACCGCTTCTACTAGCAGCAGGACATTCTAAAACATCGAGCTCTACCGGCTTCCACTTGCCAAACTGGGCGGCTCCATCAACGCCAACAAACTCATCGGCAAAAACCTGCTGAACATGCCCTTTTGGGAATCTCCGGGGCTACAAGAGCTACTGGGGGGGTGTCTGCTGAAAAACTCTGTCAGCTGGGCTATCTGTGCCCGGGACTCCTCACTGCGCGCTACAATCTGTGCTTGGGTCTCCGCTCTCTGATAGCTAAAGACCTGCCATCAAATCTCTCATGGCTGGAGCACACTTGCTAAAGGAGTCACACTCTGAGGCGTGCTAGCCTCTACCCCCTCCACTTGGCAACTCAACTGCCAGGGCCAACTCTGGCCAACGGGTCTAAACAACCCTGTACGCGGCCTCAACATCAACACGGTCAGTCCAACTCCTCGGTCGGACATGCCAAACGTCCTGCTCCTCTGAGTGCGATCAACATACTGGCGATCTGCGCAAAGCACCTCCACCCTCTCACTAGGGGAAAAGCAACAACTAGGCCACAAATGGCCTACGTGAGTCTGATCTCTGCCTCCCTCTGGAAAGCTGTCCCAGGGGCATCCGAATCTACCTGGATACCTCAACAAGCTGCTATCAAACTGCTCGCACTGCAGAAAGTTGGCATGATGGCGCTCAAAGCCCAAACCAACAACGAGTCAGAACCTGCTCGTCTCCGCTCCACAACTCTACACAAGGCATAAAAGCTAGATGAAAAGTATTGTAAATTCTTAACCCTTAGCTTAATGAACTCAGACAAACCTGGCGGCCGTGGAGTGCTGATGATCATGGGAATAACAACCTACAAAGCAGGTTAGTCTACAAAATCTATGACTCTGTGCTCTAATACCAACTGTGACGAACCCGACCCAAATCACAGGTCCTAAACCGGGGTTCTCACTCAGCATGCAAGTTAAATATGATATCAAGCGGTTTAGTGCTCATATTTAAAAAAAACCTTTCAAAACATATGAGAAGGGGGAACCCTTAAAACATAACCATCAATTTTCATTTAAACAAACCAACGAAGTAAAACAACCTGGCCAGTGTTTATAAAAATATACAATACAATTTAAACAACGTTTTAAACAATGTTTCCCTAGGACTCCTGTCCATCTACATGCTGAACAAACAATGCAATAATAAATGACAGAGTGCCGGCGGCTCCCATGATCAATGATAAGGCAACCCTAATTCTCAGCCCAAAGATCCAAGCTTATGATGAAGCAAGAACCCTGGAATTAAGAGATTAACACCTCCTTATAGATTTGGGAACAACCAAGAGAAAAGGCTAGAATTTGATTACCTCTTAAGATCAATGATCTAGAAGCAAGATATGGAAGATCTTGTTCTAGATTGAGTCACTCCACAATCAAGCTTGATCAAGGCTGGATTGAATGACTCAAATGCATTCTATCACAAGATTGCAAGGGAAACTTAGAAAAAGAGACAAAGAACATGCCCAAAAATTCTAAGAAAATGATCTCTTGTAGAGAGCTAATTTTCATTCAATCAAAATCTGAGTTTTACAACTTACTTCATGGCTATTTATAGCCTAAGAAAGTTAAACCTAAAATAAAGAAAACCAACATAATTACCATAATGCCATTGTTGCAAAATATAACCTAAAACATTAAAAACAAGATTTTAAACATAGACTTGCATAAAAGCTCCTAAAATCTGAAAATTGATGTTTGTGTTGCCAACTCTAACATTTGTATTTCCCCTTGTCGAATGATTAAGACATTTAAATCAAGTCAAATGTCATTAATTCCATGGACAACTTCAATCTTGCATACATTGACTTCCAAAGCATCAAATGGTTCCTCTTCCCTTGAAATGGTCTCTAGCACATGAAATGAATTTTGAATTGAAGCTATCCACTGTCGAAGGTGAAGAATGAATGCTTGTTGAATCTTCTTTGCTTTGGATCGTGTAATAGGTCCAAGTGCAACTTGTGGAACTCCATGGTCCTTATCATCTTCCCCCTCTTCGAAAGGATTCGTCCTCGAATATGGAAAATCATCACCTGGAAGATCGATTTTGTAGGCATTGTTGTTAATCCTCTCAAGAACTTGAAAAGGACCATCTCCTCTTGGATGTAACTTGGTCTTCCTTTGAGATGGAAATCTCTCCTTTCGAAAATGAACCCAAACCCAATCTCCTGGTTTAAAAATGAGTTCCTTTCGTCCTTTGTTAATTCGCGAAGCAACTTGGAAATTTTGTTTCTCAATTCTCTCTTTCACATCCTTGTGCAAATTCTTGATCAAATCTGCCTTATTTGTAGCTGCATCACTCACAAAAACATTAGAAGGAATAGGAAGCAAATCAAGAGGTGTAAGTGGATTAAATCCATAAACAACTTCAAAAGGAGAACAATGAGTGGTACTATGAATTGCTCTATTGTATGCAAACTCTACAAATGGCAAGCATTCCTCCCAAGACTTAATGTTCTTAGAAATAATAGCTCTAAGCAAAGTTCCTAAAGTTCTATTAACCACCTCGGTTTGCCCATCGGTTTGAGGATGACATGTGGTTGAAAAATGATGAGTTTTGTGCCCAATTTACCCCATAATACTTTCCAAAAGTGACTTAAAAATTTAACATCCCTATCACTAACAATAGTTTTAGGAATTCCATGTAATCTTACTACTTCTCTAAAGAAAATATCAGTCACTTGCTTTGCATCATCCGTTTTGTTACATGCTATAAAATGAGCCATTTTACTAAATTTATCAACCACAACAAAAATACTATCTTTACCCCTTTTTGTTTGCGGCAAACCAAGGATAAAATCCATAGATATATCAGTCCATGGTTCATTAGGTACATTCAAAGGAGTATACAATCCATTTGGTTGGGTTCTAGACTTAGCCTCTTTGCATTTAAAACATTGACTACAAACCTTATGAACATCATGTTTCATCTTAGGCAAAAAAAATGTTCATGCAACATATCATAAGTTTTATGAATCCCAAAATGTCCCATTAAGCCACCACCATGGGCCTCTTTCACAAGTAAATCTCTTATAGAACAATTAGGAACACAAAGTTTATTTTTCTTAAACAAATATTCATGAAAGACATAATAATCATCCAAAACTTTTCCAACTCGACAAGATGCAAAAATTGGTCCAAAATCTTTGTCAGATTTATATAGCTCTTTAATGTGCTCAAATCCAAGAATTTTTGCAGTAAGAGAAGTAAAGAGATTGTACCTTCTTTACAATGCATCAGCCACAATATTATCTTTACCTTGCTTATATTTGATCACATAGGGAAATGTTTCAATAAATTCTACCCACTTTGCATGCCGGCGGTTCAATTTACTTTGACCCTTAAGATGCTTCAAGCTCTCATGATCAGTGCGAATCACGAACTCTCTAGGCCATAAGTAGTGTTGCCATACCGCAATGTACGAACTAAAGCAAACAATTCTTTATCATAGGTAGGATAGTTCAATCTTTGCCCCATTTAGTTTTTTTCACTAAAGTACATCAAAGGCCTTCCATCTTGCATTAAAACAGCACCTATGCCCAAACCACTTGCATCACACTCAATTTCAAATGTCTTTTCAAAGTTAGGCAAGACAAGTAATGGTGCATTGGTTAATTTCTCCTTAAGTTCATTAAAGGCTTTATCTTGCATTTCCCCCCATTGGAACACAACATTATGTTTTACCAAATCATTCAATGGTGCAGCTATGGTACTAAAGTCCTTTATAAACCTCCTATAAAAGCTAGCTAACCCATGAAAACTCCTTACCTCACTTGCATTTGTTGGTGTTGGCCAATTGCGAATTGCCTTAACTTTCTCAATGTCCACTTCTACTCCATTTTTACCAACTATAAATCCAAGAAAGTTAACTTTTTCCTTGCAAAAACAACACTTATTCAAATTAGCATAAAGTTCCTCATTTCTAAGTGTAGTTAGAACAGACCTAACATGTTCGACATGTTCAAGCAAAGTCTTTGAATAAATTAGAATATCATCAAAATACACAACAACATACTTTCCTAAATATTCTCTCAAAACATAGTTCATTAAACGCATAAATGTGCTAGGAGCATTAGTTAGTCCAAAAGGCATAACAAGCCATTCATACAACCCAAACTTAGTTTTGAAAGTTGTTTTCCATTCATCACCTACATGCATTCTAATTTGATGATATCCAGATTTTAAATCAATCTTTGTAAATAAGCACGAACCATGCAATTCATCAAACATATCATCTAGTCTAGGAATAGGATGTCGATACTTTATGATGATTTTGTTGATGGCTCTACAATCCACACACATGCGCCAAGTTCCATCTTTCTTTGGCACCAATATGACAAATCTGAGCATGGACTCAAACTCTCTCGTACATAGCCTTTATCAATGAGCTCCTCCACTTGTCTTTGAATTTCCTTGGTCTCGGTTGGATTGGCTCTATAAGTGGCCTATTGGGAATGTGACACTGGAATGAAGTCTATTTTGTGTTCAATTCCTCAAATGGGAGGTAGTCCTTTAGGTACTTCATCTTGGAACACATCCTCAAATTCTGTAAAAGAGATTGAAACACACTAGGCAAAGAAAGAGTATTATCGTTAGAAGCCAAATACCCTTCCTTGTACATAAGCACAAAGATTGGTTTGGGAAAACATTGCCCTTCTCACCTCTCCCACTCTAGCAAAAGCAGCTCACTTTTTTGACTTTTTCATTTTCATCACTTTTTCACTCTCCTACCACTTTTTCACTCTTTTATTTTTCGCTATTTTCTCACTCACTTCTTTTTTTCTTTTAATTCTTTTTCTTCATACTCTCTCTTTTTTCCTCCAACTTCAGCTTGATCAATATATACATCATTAGAACTTAAAGGTACAAGAGTTGTTTTTCTTCCATCTTTTGTGAAAGAATACCTATTCAAATAACCATCATAGATGACCTTCCTATCAAATTGCCAAGGTCTACCAAGCAATATATCTCCAGCGAGCATAGGTAACACATCACAAAGAATCTCATCTTGATATTTTCCTAAAGAAAAAGTAATTAAAGCTTGAGAAACTACCTTCATTGCCCCCACTATCATTGAGCCATTGGAGCTTGTATGGTTTAGGATGGTGTTGAATTGGAATTTGCAACCTCTTGATAAAAAATGTACTTACGACATTGGTGCAACTTCCACTATCAATAACAAGACTACAAGGAGTCCCATTAACGAGACATCGTGTATGGAATAAGTTGTCTCTTTGGTCATCAACATCATTCTCCTTAATTTGAGTGGTAAGGAGTCTTCTTGTTACAAGGGCCAAATGACTCCCATCTTCCAATTCCTCCTCATTCTCATTTTCTTTTTCATCAATTAACTCATCTTCGTCGATGTCCTCTCCATCAGTGATAACTTGCCCATTTTTAATGATCATGACTCTCTTGTTAGGACAATCACGACTAATATGTCCACTCCCTTGACATTTCCAACATTTGATATCTCTATTTCTCTATCGAACCTCCTTATATCCTTCCATTTTATCCTTGCCTTTAGAACTTTCGGCATTGTCCTTTTTGTCAAACTCATACTTGCCTTTTGGCTTCAAATCAACCTTAACATTATTTGCATTCTTTTTCCAAGTATTGGCAGAAAAAGTAGTAGACTTAGAAGAAGAGTACCTCTTGGAATTCTCCTTCTCCCATGCTAATTGTCCTTCAATTTTTGTGACAAGGTGTAACAATTCCTTCATATCAAAGTAAGGTTGTCTATCAACTTGATGAGCCAATTGTCGGTTCAACCCGCCAAGGAACCTAGCCATTGTATCCTCCTCATGTTCGTTAATGCATGCTCTGTTCATAAGGACCTCCATTTCCTTGTAATAATCCTCTACACTTTTGGATCCCTGTTGCAAAGTATAGAGCTTTTGCTTGAGTTCTCGAGAATAATGTTTAGGAATGTACCTTTTTCTCATTAGTGTCTTCAACTCCTCCCATGTTTCAATTGGTTCTTCAAAATTTCTCCTCCATTCGGATTTCAAAGAAGCCCACCAAATATTGGCATAATCACAAAATTCAGCAACGACAACTTTCAACTTCCTTTCTTCACTAAAGTTGTTGCAATCGAAAACATGCTCAATTTTGCTCTCATATTGCAAATACTCCTCCGGATCAGATTTCCCATGGAAAGTAGGAATTTTAAGCTTTACTCCCCCTACTCCTCTTTCATATTGGTTCTCCCTTTCGATCCTTCTAGGTGCTATAATTTCCCTACCCCCTCTTCTTCCTCCTCGTCCCCCTCGACCTAAAACTCTCCCCAACCAGGGTACAATACGATACATCAGTCATCTAGCACCTCAACAAGCAAGCAAACAGCTATCAACACAGATCATAGCTCAACGAGCTCACAATGCAAGATCTGGAGCCATCGGAAGTCTCCTACTTCCGGCCTAATGATTGGTTACCCTGACCAATCCTGGGACATCACCGAGGTATCTTTCACTCGGGGGATTGTTCAGCTCAAAAACTGATCCCAAGGATGTCCTCAAGGGCCTCTTGCCCTTGCTACTAATCTGGACTTACGGGAGAGTACCCGAAGTCTGGCTCTAAACTGGAAGGAATGGTGTACTCATGCCTAAATATCGGCGTAAATGCGGGGGCCTAAAAGCAAACTACGCGGGCCAGGTACGCATGCCTAAGACTCGGAAGCGGTGTCACTGATCACAGTAGCGCGAGGCCCTCGGCGCTCATTTGTGCAGCCTGAACCACCGACCTGAAGCTAAGAACCGGCAAAGGTAGGCTTACACCGTTGGCAGGGTTCCGCTCTAGCAGGCTACAAACTTGGCTTATGCCGATGTGGGTAGCTAAATCCACATCGGCGGGTTGGGGGGGAAGCAAGATACGTTATGTTGCGCACACTTTACTCCCGACCAGAGCTAAATCCACATTGGCGATCGGGGGGGGAAGCAAGATACGTTATGCTGCGCACACTTTACTCCCGATCAGTGGGGACAAAGTACGTTATGCCCGCTCTCAGCCTCTGGATGATGACAAACCCGACAACTCTATCTAAGAGTACAGAGTAAAATAAATGATTCTTGGCTAGCAAGCAATAACCGACATCAAAGACCCTTACCTAGCATGATACTACAAACTTAAGCAGGAATCATAAGCATGCTGGAAGAACAAACCTAGCATGGTACTAACATGTACAATCAGGCAAACATGCTAGCAAGAGATCAATCAAAGCTGCCTATCACTATCATGCTCATAACAGTAAACAAGCATACAAGGCACAATCGTGATATATCACAGGGTCCAAACAACCACGGTAAGAAATCCTTACCTGGAACAAGCAGAAAATAATAATAAATCAACCAAGCAACCCTCGAGCCTCTAATCGAACCCGAACAGCCTAAACATCAAATAAAACACCCCAATTAAATCCATAATCAGCAGCCAACAAATTAGGGCCCAACGAAGAAAAGACTCGGGAAATACCATCCGAGAAGCCACAAGGCTCGGGCCAACCAACACACAACAGCAGCCGTCGGCGCGACTGAGCGTTGGCCGGGCGCAGCGTTGGCGCGCAGGCACGGGCGCGCCGGGCGCAGCGCAGGCGCGAGGGTCGCGCGCCGGCTCGAGCTCGGTTGGGCTCAGCACAGGGGATGGCGCGCGGGGTGACGCGACGCGAACGAGCTATAGGGCGCTCGGGCTGGCAAGGCACTGTGCGGGGCTGGGCGACGAGGCACTGTGCGAGGCTCGGCACATTGCGCAGTTGGGCGACACGGACCAGGGCGTGGTCGGGCGACGCGGGCCTGGGCGACGCGGCATAGGGCAGGGCGAGCTGGGTCTGGGCGTCTGGGCACTGTGCGCGGCTCGGCTCGGGCTGGCTCGGGCGTGGGAGAGCTGGGCGGCCAGGGTGGGCGACCAGGGGGGGCTGGCTCGGGCTGGGAGATGGGGACTTGGGTTGGAGGAGAGAGAGAGGGAGAAAAATGGAAAAAAGGAAAAATGGGGAAAAATGGGATTTTTATTTTCTTTTTCTCTTTTAATTTAACCTTATCCAAATTCCATCATTATCCATTTTTCCAACCTTAAAAATCCTTAAAATCCCATTTCCCCGCTTCCTCCTTCGAGACCCGACTGAAGCAACCTTTTCCAATAAATAAAACTCACGTAAAACAACCTCCAAAATCAACACTAAGGGCCCGGGCTCGAATCCCAAAGGAAAAACCCAAACAACCATAACTTTGCCCAAAACCCAAATCACAACCGAGCTTCCAAACGAATAGCCCAAACATCTCGGGACTCGCAGCCACCAAGAAACAAACCTCGACAAAGGCAGGAGCTGCCTCGAAGCCCTGAAAATCCACAAATCCTGCCCGGGGAGCAAAGAGACCAAAATACCCCTAAGGGTCAAAACGGCTCTAACGGCCCAACAGAACAACTCAATCTGAACCGGAAGCACCTCGAAAACCAGAATAGAAAATTGGGCCGTTACAACAAGCAATGATTTAAGTTTGGGGATTTGATGACTCTAGAATAGAGTTAGATTTCAGCCTAAATTCAGATCATATTGCATGCTATTCAATTCATATTAATCACCCGCAAGGACAAAAGTGCGCGCTTTAAGGTGTAATTCACTAATATTGTGCATTAGCGGAATTGAATGCTAAATATCGGGAACTGTAACGGCCCAGGTTTTCATCTTGGTCTTCCAGGTATGTCCTAAGGGTATTCTGGTAATTTGATCAGGCCGTTAGGGTTGTTTCTGTCTTCTCAGCTGTTTATGTTCTTGGATGTTCAAATTGGGGTTTGGATGCTTTCTGGTCGAGTTTGGGTGTTGAGGGTTGCAAAAATAAAAATAAGAGTTTTGCTGGAATAAAAATGCATCAGCTAAGGTTTAAACCAGGGTGGCCTGGCTAAGTAGCTGAGGGGCCTTGCCAGATGAGCTTCAGGCAGTTGTTGATACTCATTCTGCAGGCTATCTTGGTTTGCCTTGGTTTTCGGGACTTAAGTGAGTTTGATTAAAAAATAGGTTTTTCTCTTTTCTCCTTTTCAAATCCCCTTGCCGCATCCTCTTCTCCAGAGCTCTTCTTGCCGTGTGATTTCAGGTAAGCGTTCCTCGTTCCTCGATTTCTCCTTCTTGTTGTTGGTTGTCGATCCATTGGCTAAGGGCTTGTTGTTTGTCTTTTTGGTTGCGTTGTCATGGTGTAGTGCAGCCGTGAACAACTCCTTTGCGATCGTTGTCGTCGCCGACCAAGCACCCCCACCCGCCATCATTGCCCGCCACCAACAGCCGTCGCGTCACCGCCCAGCCGAACAGCCCCGTCGCATCGCCGCCCAGCCGAGCAGCCCCGTCGCATCACAGCCCCAGCTCCGATCGCCAGCCCTGCCGCTCGCCCATCGTCCGAAGCCCTTCGCACGTCCAGTGACCGAAAGCCGACGCCTACACTGCGGCCGCGACGCCAGCCGGCCAAGAAGCAAACGCACGCCCGCGCCACGCTTGCGGCGGTACCGCACGACGCCGCCTGTAGCGCGCCAAAGACAGATCGCAGCCCCGCCAGACGCTGCAACGAAAGCGGCTGTTCGCAGGCCGTCGCTGAGTCGTGTGCCTTGTAGCCTGTTTGTCCGCGCGCCAGCCCCGAGTAGTGTGAGTTGCTTCCGACCGAGCCAAATTTTGTTTGTATTTTACCTAAGGCCTATAGGTTGTGATGTTTGTTGTTTATTTGTTAGGTTCCCGATAGCTAGCTCGGGTTGCAGCTTAAGGTCTCTTGTGTGTTGTTGCCTTCCGATTCAGGTAAGGATTTCTTACCGAAGTTGTGTGGGCCCTGCTATATTTTTGTGATTGTTGATTGTATGTCTGCTTATGTTTATCAGCATGTTAGTGGATAGGTGCTCTATTCTAAATTTCGACTGGCATGATTCTCGTGTTATTTCTCATGTTAGTTCCATGCTAGGTTGTTCTGTTCTAGCATGTTCGTTATCTGTTCTTGCTTCGTAGTATCATGCTTGGTTCATTGTTTCTGCTGAGCATGTGTTAGTATGTTTGCTGTTAGCTGTTTATAGCTTAGAGTTCTGATAGGTAGCATCATCCGGGCGAGGATGCATAACGTAACTTGCATCTGTGGCAGGGACGTGCGAGGTAGTACTCCGTCCCTGATCCGTCGTTAGGGTTTAGCTAACCTTAACGGCAGCCCAGTGCAATCTTGGGTGAGGGTGGCAGACTGTTAAATGCCCCAACGGTCAGGGGAATGACGAGGCATTGCCTTGTCCACGTCAGTCGACACGACCTCAGCGTGTCGGCAGTAGCCTTTGATTGCCACCTGATAGGGCAAGGACCGGTTCCTGGTGTAAGCCTACCACGACCGGTTTCTTAGCCTCAAGTGCGGTGGTAGAGGCTGACATAGTCATAGTGTCCTGGTCTCACACCACTATGTTCAGTGACACTGATCCAGAGATTCTTTTAGGCATGCGTATTGGACCAGGGCAGCATGCTCTAGACCCAGCACCTCCCTAGTTTGCAGTAGCATGCGATGCGCACACACGCTCATTACAGCGCCGAATAGAGAGCTCCTCGGGATCTTGAGTTCAGTTCACCTTTCGTATCGACAGTAGTAGGAAAGCTGAGGCAGAGATTAGTTTCTCGTAGAGTATCGAGATTCGTTGTAGTTTTCCGGAGTAAGACCGTAAGATGGCATCCGTGGTATTTATGTATGGATTAAAGTGATATGCTCTCTTCTGTGTTGTATTCATAGCTTGCATACTTTCTGCTAGATGACCAGTTGTATCGTATTGTACCCCGGTTGGGGATTCTTACTGAGTAATTCGTTACTCACCCTTATTTTGTGGTTTTCCACGGGTAATCAGGGCGCGAGACAGGATGGCTGAAGGAGGAGCTGCTGATCATGGAAACCTGCTATCTTTAACTCTGAGTTTATGTTTATATCTTTGTTTTGTCCTATGAATGCATGTAGTTGGGCACGGAGCCCTTAGGATGTTTTCTGATTGTTTCTGGATTCTGGCACTGTTTGTAAACTGTTTGGATTCTGAATATTTTGAATAAATCTCTGATCCGAGTATATTTTAAACTGTATTTAGCTTGAAATAGGTTCTTGGAAACAGGGACAGGTTTCAAGACGCTTAATGATTGTTTGTTAAAATGAATGGTATCAGAGCTTAGAGTCATAGATTCTATAGACTGACCTTTTGTTGTAGGTCATTTTTCCAGATGGAGCATTGGAAAAGATTACATTAAACGTTTATCCCAAATCTTTGAAACAAACCTTCTAACGACGAACTTTAGGTTTTCAACGCATAAATCCTTCCAATTTTTTTGGTTTTACCTCCCGAAACATTGTGATGTGACATTGGAATTGTTTACGTAAAAGGTTGGTGCCAAAAACTAAAAACAAACACTCTTGGGGCGAACTTTAGGTTTTAAACGATGAAATCTATCTTAGTTTTCCGTTTTAGCTCCCGAAACATCGTAATGCAACATTGGAATATTTTGCATGAAACGTTTACGCCAAAGAATCGAAACAAACACTCTAGATACGAACTTTAGGTTTTCAACGTATAAATCAATCCGAGTTTTTTGGTTTCCCCTCTTGAAACATTGTGATGGAGCATTGGAATAGATTACATTAAACGTTTACGCCAAATCTTTGAAACAAACCGTCTAAGGAAGAACTTTAGGTTTTCAACGCATAAATCCTTCCGATTTTTTATGTTTTACCTCCCGAAACACGGTGATGCAACAATGGGATAGTTTAAATTAAACGTTGGTGCGAAAAAATCGAAACAAACACTCTTGGGACGAACTTTAGGTTTTAAACGCTGAAATCTATCTGAGTTTTTCGTTTTAGCTCCCGAAACATCGTAATGCAACATTGGAATATTTTGCATGAAACGTTGGCGCCAAAGAATCGTAACAAACACTCTCGCAACGATTTGTGGTTTTCAACACATAAATCTATCCGAATTTTTTGGCTTTCTCCCCCAGAACATTGTGACGGAGCATTGGAATAGATTAAATTAAACGTTTAGGCCAAATCTTTTAAACAAACCATCTAAGGACAACCTTTAGGTTTTCAACTCATAAATACTTCCTATTTATTTTGTTTTACCTCCCGAATAACGATGATGCCACAATGGAGTAGGTTACGTTAAACCTTGGGGACGAACTTTAGATTTTAAACGCTGAAATGTATCCGAATTTTTTGTTTTACCTCCCGAAACATCGTAATGCAACATTGAAATATTTTGCATGAAACATTTTTGCCAAAGAATCGAAACAAACACTCTCGGGACGAACTTTAGGTTTTCAAAGCATTAATCTATCCGAGTTTTTTGGATTTCCTTCCCGAAACATGGTGATGAAGTTTTGGAATGACTTACATTAAACGTTAATGCCAAATCTTTGAAACAAATCGCCTAAGGACGAACTTTAGGTTTTCAACGCATAAATCCTTCCGAATTTTCTAGATTTACCTCCCGAAACACGGTGATGCCACAATGGAATAGTTTACGTTAAACGTTGGTGCCAAAAAAATCTAAACAAACACTCTTGGGACGAAATTTAGGTTTTAAACGATGAAATCTATTATAGTTTTTCGTTTTAGCTCCCGAAACATCGTAAAGCAACATTGGAATATTTTGCACGAAACGTTTGCACCAACGAATCGAAACAAACACTCTAGAGACGAACTTTAGGTTTTCAACGCATAAATCAATCCGAGTTTTTTGGTATCCCCTCTCGAAACATTGTGATGGAGCATTGGAAAAGATTACATTAAACGTTTTTGCCAAATCTTTGAAACAAACCGTCTAAGGAAGAACTTTAGGTTTTCAACGCATAAATCCTTACGATTTTTTTGGTTTTACCTCCCGAAACATTGTGATGTGACATTGGAATTGCTTACTTAAAACGTTGGTGCGAAAAAATCAAAACAAACACTCTTGGGACGAACTTTAGGTTTTAAACGATGAAATCTATCTTAGTTTTCCGTTTTAGCTCCAGAAACATCGTAATATAAAATTGGAATATTTTGCATGAAACGTTTGCGCCAAAGAATCGAAACAAACACTCTCGTGACGATTTTTGGTTTTCAACACATAAATCTAGCCGAATTTTTCGGTTTTCTCCCCTAGAACATTGTGATTGAGCATTGGAATAGGTTACATTAAACGTTTATGCCAAATCATTTAAACAAACCATCTAAGGACGAAATTTAGGTTTTCAACTAAAAAATCCTTCCTATTTTTTTGGTTTTACCTCTCAAAACACGATGATGCCACAATGGAATAATTTACGTTAAACGTTGGGGACGAACTTTAGATTTTAAAATTTGAAATGTATCCGAGTTTTTCGTTTTACATCTCGAAACATCGTAATGCAACATTGAAATATTTTGCATGAAACATTTCTGCCAAAGAATCGAAACAAACACTCTCGGGACGAACTTTAGGTTTTCAACGCATAATTCTATCCTAGTTTTTTGGATTTCCTTCCCGAAACATGGTGATGAAGTTTTGGAATGACTTACATTAAACGTTAATGCCAAATCTTTGAAACAAATCGCCTAAGGACGAACTTTAGGTTTTCAACGCATAAATCCTTCCGAATTTTCTAGATTTACCTCCCGAAACATGGTGATGCCACAATGGAATAGTTTACGTTAAACGTTGGTGCCAAAAAATCTAAACAAACACTCTTGGGACGAAATTTAGGTTTTAAACGATGAAATCTATTATAGTTTTTCGTTTTAGCTCCCGAAACATCGTAATGCAACATTGGAATAATTTGCATGAAACGTTTACGCCAACGAATCGAAACAAACACTCTGGAGACGAACTTTAGGTTTTCAACGCATAAATCAATCCGAGTTCTTTGGTATCCCCTCTCGAAACATTGTGATGGAGCATTGGAAAAGATTACATTAAACGTTTTTGCCAAATCTTTGAAACAAACCGTCTAAGGACGAACTTTAGGTTTTCAACGCATAAATCATTCCGATTTTTTTGGTTTTACCTCCCGAAACATTGTGATGTGACATTGGAATTGTTTACTTAAAAGCGTTGGTGCGAAAAAAATCAAAACAATCACTCTTGGGACGAACTTTAGGTTTTAAACGATGAAATCTATCTTAGTTTTCCGTTTTAGCTCCAGAAACATCGTAATATAAAATTGGAATATTTTGCATGAAACGTTTGCGCCAAAGAATCGAAACAAACACTCTCGCGACGATTTGTGGTTTTCAACACATAAATCTAGCCGAATTTTTCGGTTTTCTCCCCTAGAACATTGTGATTGAGCATTGGAATAGGTTACATTAAACGTTTATGCCAAATCATTTAAACAAACCATCTAAGGACGAAATTTAGGTTTTCAACTAAAAATCCTTCCTATTTTTTGGTTTTACCTCTCAAAACACGATGATGCCACAATGGAATAATTTACGTTAAACGTTGGGGACGAACTTTAGATTTTAAACGCTGAAATGTATCCGAGTTTTTCGTTTTACATCTCGAAACATCGTAATGCAACATTGAAATATTTTGCATGAAACATTTCTGCCAAAGAATCGAAACAAACACTCTCGGGACGAACTTTAGGTTTTCAACGCATAATTCTATCCTAGTTTTTTGGATTTCCTTCCCGAAACATGGTGATGAAGTTTTGGAATGACTTACATTAAACGTTAATGCCAAATCTTTGAAACAAATCGCCTAAGGACGAACTTTAGGTTTTCAACGCATAAATCCTTCCGAATTTTCTAGATTTACCTCCCGAAACATGGTGATGCCACAATGGAATAGTTTACGTTAAACGTTGGTGCCAAAAAATCTAAACAAACACTCTTGGGACGAAATTTAGATTTTAAACGATGAAATCTTTTATAGTTTTTCGTTTTAGCTCCGAAACATCGTAATGCAACATTGGAATAATTTGCATGAAAGCGTTTACGCCAACGAATCGAAACAAACACTCTGGAGACGAACTTTAGGTTTTCAACGCATAAATCAATCCGAGTTCTTTGGTATCCCCTCTCGAAACATTGTGATGGAGCATTGGAAAAGATTACATTAAACGTTTTTGCCAAATCTTTGAAACAAACCGTCTAAGGACGAACTTTAGGTTTTCAACGCATAAATCATTCCGATTTTTTTGGTTTTACCTCCCGAAACATTGTGATGTGACATTGGAATTGCTTACTTAAAACGTTGGTGCGAAAAAATCAAAACAAACACTCTTGGGACGAACTTTAGGTTTTAAAGCGATGAAATCTATCTTAGTTTTCCGTTTTAGCTCCAGAAACATCGTAATATAAAATTGGAATATTTTGCATGAAACGTTTGCGCCAAAGAATCGAAACAAACACTCTCGTGACGATTTTTGGTTTTCAACACATAAATCTAGCCGAATTTTTCGGTTTTCTCCCCTAGAACATTGTGATTGAGCATTGGAATAGGTTACATTAAACGTTTATGCCAAATCATTTAAACAAACCATCTAAGGACGAAATTTAGGTTTTCAACTAAAAAATCCTTCCTATTTTTTTGGTTTTACCTCTCAAAACACGATGATGCCACAATGGAATAATTTACGTTAAACGTTGGGGACGAACTTTAGATTTTAAAATTTGAAATGTATCCGAGTTTTTCGTTTTACATCTCGAAACATCGTAATGCAACATTGAAATATTTTGCATGAAACATTTCTGCCAAAGAATCGAAACAAACACTCTCGGGACGAACTTTAGGTTTTCAACGCATAATTCTATCCTAGTTTTTTGGATTTCCTTCCCGAAACATGGTGATGAAGTTTTGGAATGACTTACATTAAACGTTAATGCCAAATCTTTGAAACAAATCGCCTAAGGACGAACTTTAGGTTTTCAACGCATAAATCCTTCCGAATTTTCTAGATTTACCTCCGAAACATGGTGATGCCACAATGGAATAGTTTACGTTAAACGTTGGTGCCAAAAAATCTAAACAAACACTCTTGGGACGAAATTTAGGTTTTAAACGATGAAATCTATTATAGTTTTTCGTTTAAGCTCCCGAAACATCGTAATGCAACATTGGAATAATTTGAATGAAACGTTTACGCCAACGAATCGAAACAAACACTCTGGAGACGAACTTTAGGTTTTCAACGCATAAATCAATCCGAGTTTTTTGGTATCCCCTCTCGAAACATTGTGATGGAGCATTGGAAAAGATTACATTAAACGTTTTTGCCAAATCTTTGAAACAAACCGTCTAAGGGCGAACTTTAGGTTTTCAACGCATAAATCATTCCGATTTTTTGGTTTTACCTCCGAAACATTGTGATGTGACATTGGAATTGTTTACTTAAAACGTTGGTGCGAAAAAATCAAAACAAACACTCTTGGGACGAACTTTAGGTTTTAAGCGATGAAATCTATCTTAGTTTTCCGTTTTAGCTCCGAAACATCGTAATATAAAATTGGAATATTTTGCATGAAACGTTTGCGCCAAAGAATCGAAACAAACACTCTCATGACGATTTGTGGTTTTCAACACATAAATCTAGCCGAATTTTTCGGTTTTCTCCTAGAACATTGTGATTGAGCATTGGAATAGGTTACATTAAACGTTTATGCCAAATCATTTAAACAAACCATCTAAGGACGAAATTTAGGTTTTCAACTAAAAATCCTTCCTATTTTTTGGTTTTACCTCTCAAAACACGATGATGCCACAATGGAATAATTTACGTTAAACGTTGGGGACGAACTTTAGATTTTAAAATTTGAAATGTATCCGAGTTTTTCGTTTTACATCTCGAAACATCGTAATGCAACATTGAAATATTTTGCATGAAACATTTCTCGCCAAAGAATCGAAACAAAACTCGGGGACGAACTTTAGGTTTTCAACGCATAATTCTATCCTAGTTTTTGGATTTCCTTCCGAAACATGGTGATGAAGTTTTGGAATGACTTACATTAAACGTTAATGCCAAATCTTTGAAACAAATCGCCTAAGGACGAACTTTAGGTTTTCAACGCATAAATCCTTCCGAATTTTCTAGATTTACCTCCGAAACATGGTGATGCCACAATGGAATAGTTTACGTTAAGCGTTGGTGCCAAAAATCTAAACAAACACTCTTGGGACGAAATTTAGGTTTTAAACGATGAAATCTATTATAGTTTTTCGTTTTAGCTCCGAAACATCGTAATGCAACATTGGAATAATTTGCATGAAACGTTTTACGCCAACGAATCGAAACAAACACTCACGGAGACGAACTTTAGGTTTTCAACGCATAAATCAATCCGAGTTCTTTGGTATCCCCTCTCGAAACATTGTGATGGAGCATTGGAAAAGATTACATTAAACGTTTTTGCCAAATCTTTGAAACAAACCGTCTAAGGACGAACTTTAGGTTTTCAACGCATAAATCATTCCGATTTTTTTGGTTTTACCTCCCGAAACATTGTGATGTGACATTGGAATTGTTTACTTAAAACGTTGGTGCGAAAAAATCAAAACAATCACTCTTGGGACGAACTTTAGGTTTTAAACGATGAAATCTATCTTAGTTTTCCGTTTTAGCTCCAGAAACATCGTAATATAAAATTGGAATATTTTGCATGAAACGTTTGCGCCAAAGAATCGAAACAAACACTCTCGCGACGATTTGTGGTTTTCAACACATAAATCTAGCCGAATTTTTCGGTTTTCTCCCCTAGAACATTGTGATTGAGCATTGGAATAGGTTACATTAAACGTTTATGCCAAATCATTTAAACAAACCATCTAAGGACGAAATTTAGGTTTTCAACTAAAAATCCTTCCTATTTTTTGGTTTTACCTCTCAAAACACGATGATGCCACAATGGAATAATTTACGTTAAACGTTGGGGACGAACTTTAGATTTTAAACGCTGAAATGTATCCGAGTTTTTCGTTTTACATCTCGAAACATCGTAATGCAACATTGAAATATTTTGCATGAAACATTTCTGCCAAAGAATCGAAACAAACACTCTCGGGACGAACTTTAGGTTTTCAACGCATAATTCTATCCTAGTTTTTTGGATTTCCTTCCCGAAACATGGTGATGAAGTTTTGGAATGACTTACATTAAACGTTAATGCCAAATCTTTGAAACAAATCGCCTAAGGACGAACTTTAGGTTTTCAACGCATAAATCCTTCCGAATTTTCTAGATTTACCTCCCGAAACATGGTGATGCCACAATGGAATAGTTTACGTTAAACGTTGGTGCCAAAAAATCTAAACAAACACTCTTGGGACGAAATTTAGATTTTAAACGATGAAATCTATTATAGTTTTTCGTTTTAGCTCCCGAAACATCGTAATGCAACATTGGAATAATTTGCATGAAACGTTTACGCCAACGAATCGAAACAAACACTCTAGAGACGAACTTTAGGTTTTCAACGCATAAATCAATCCGAGTTCTTTGGTATCCCCTCTCGAAACATTGTGATGGAGCATTGGAAAAGATTACATTAAACGTTTTTGCCAAATCTTTGAAACAAACCGTCTAAGGACGAACTTTAGGTTTTCAACGCATAAATCATTCCGATTTTTTTGGTTTTACCTCCCGAAACATTGTGATGTGACATTGGAATTGTTTACTTAAAACGTTGGTGCGAAAAAATCAAAACAAACACTCTTGGGACGAACTTTAGGTTTTAAACGATGAAATCTATCTTAGTTTTCCGTTTTAGCTCCAGAAACATCGTAATATAAAATTGGAATATTTTGCATGAAACGTTTGCGCCAAAGAATCGAAACAAATACTCTCGCGACGATTTGTGGTTTTCAACACATAAATCTAGCCGAATTTTTCGGTTTTCTCCCCTAGAACATTGTGATTGAGCATTGGAATAGGTTACATTAAACGTTTATGCCAAATCATTTAAACAAACCATCTAAGGACGAAATTTAGGTTTTCAACTAAAAAATCCTTCCTATTTTTTTGGTTTTACCTCTCAAAACACGATGATGCCACAATGGAATAATTTACGTTAAACGTTGGGGACGAACTTTAGATTTTAAACGCTGAAATGTATCCGAGTTTTTCGTTTTACATCTCGAAACATCGTAATGCAACATTGAAATATTTTGCATGAAACATTTCTGCCAAAGAATCGAAACAAAACTCTCGGGACGAACTTTAGGTTTTCAACGCATAATTCTATCCTAGTTTTTTGGATTTCCTTCCCGAAACATGGTGATGAAGTTTTGGAATGACTTACATTAAAACGTTAATGCCAAATCTTTGAAACAAATCGCCTAAGGACGAACTTTAGGTTTTCAACGCATAAATCCTTCCGAATTTTCTAGATTTACCTCCCGAAACATGGTGATGCCACAATGGAATAGTTTACGTTAAACGTTGGTGCCAAAAAATCTAAACAAACACTCTTGGGACGAAATTTAGGTTTTAAACGATGAAATCTATTATAGTTTTTCGTTTTAGCTCCCGAAACATCGTAATGCAACATTGGAATAATTTGCAAGAAACGTTTACGCCAACGAATCGAAACAAACACTCTGGAGACGAACTTTAGGTTTTCAACGCATAAATCAATCCGAGTTTTTTGGTATCCCCTCTCGAAACATTGTGATGGAGCATTGGAAAAGATTACATTAAACGTTTTTGCCAAATCTTTGAAACAAACCGTCTAAGGACGAACTTTAGGTTTTCAACGCATAAATCATTCCGATTTTTTTGGTTTTACCTCCCGAAACATTGTGATGTGACATTGGAATTGCTTACTTAAAACGTTGGTGCGAAAAAATCAAAACAAACACTCTTGGGACGAACTTTAGGTTTTAAACGATGAAATCTATCTTAGTTTTCCGTTTTAGCTCCAGAAACATCGTAATATAAAATTGGAATATTTTGCATGAAACGTTTGCGCCAAAGAATCGAAACAAACACTCTCGTGACGATTTTTGGTTTTCAACACATAAATCTAGCCGAATTTTTCGATTTTCTCCCCTAGAACATTGTGATTGAGCATTGGAATAGGTTACATTAAACGTTTATGCCAAATCATTTAAACCAACCATCTAAGGACGAAATTTAGGTTTTCAACTAAAAAATCCTTCCTATTTTTTTGGTTTTACCTCTCAAAACACGATGATGCCACAATGGAATAATTTACGTTAAACGTTGGGGACGAACTTTAGATTTTAAACGCTGAAATGTATCCGAGTTTTTCGTTTTACATCTCGAAACATCGTAATGCAACATTGAAATATTTTGCATGAAACATTTCTGCCAAAGAATCGAAACAAACACTCTCGGGACGAACTTTAGGTTTTCAACGCATAATTCTATCCTAGTTTTTTGGATTTCCTTCCCGAAACATGGTGATGAAGTTTTGGAATGACTTACATTAAACGTTAATGCCAAATCTTTGAAACAAATCGCCTAAGGACGAACTTTAGGTTTTCAACGCATAAATCCTTCCGAATTTTCTAGATTTACCTCCCGAAACATGGTGATGCCACAATGGAATAGTTTACGTTAAACGTTGGTGCCAAAAAATCTAAACAAACACTCTTGGGACGAAATTTAGGTTTTAAACGATGAAATCTATTATAGTTTTTCGTTTTAGCTCTCGAAACATCGTAATGCAACATTGGAATAATTTGCATGAAACGTTTACGCCAACGAATCGAAACAAACACTCTGGAGACGAACTTTAGGTTTTCAACGCATAAATCAATCCGAGTTTTTTGGTATCCCCTCTCGAAACATTGTGATGGAGCATTGGAAAAGATTACATTAAACGTTTTTGCCAAATCTTTGAAACAAACCGTCTAAGGACGAACTTTAGGTTTTCAACGCATAAATCATTCCGATTTTTTTGGTCTTACCTCCCGAAACATTGTGATGTGACATTGGAATTGTTTACTTAAAACGTTGGTGCGAAAAAATCAAAACAAACACTCTTGGGACGAACTTTAGGTTTTAAACGATGAAATCTATCTTAGTTTTCCGTTTTAGCTCCAGAAACATCGTAATATAAAATTGGAATATTTTGCATGAAACGTTTGCGCCAAAGAATCGAAACAAACACTCTCGCGACGATTTGTGGTTTTCAACACATAAATCTAGCCGAATTTTTTCGGTTTTCTCCCCTAGAACATTTTGATTGAGCATTGGAATAGGTTACATTAAACGTTTATGCCAAATCATTTAAACAAACCATCTAAGGACGAAATTTAGGTTTTCAACTAAAAAATCCTTCCTATTTTTTTGGTTTTACCTCTCAAAACACGATGATGCCACAATGGAATAATTTACGTTAAACGTTGGGGACGAACTTTAGATTTTAAACGCTGAAATGTATCCGAGTTTTTCGTTTTACATCTCGAAACATCGTAATGCAACATTGAAATATTTTGCATGAAACATTTCTGCCAAAGAATCGAAACAAAACTCTCGGGACGAACTTTAGGTTTTCAACGCATAATTCTATCCTAGTTTTTTGGATTTCCTTCCCGAAACATGGTGATGAAGTTTTGGAATGACTTACATTAAACGTTAATGCCAAATCTTTGAAACAAATCGCCTAAGGACGAACTTTAGGTTTTCAACGCATAAATCCTTCCGAATTTTCTAGATTTACCTCCCGAAACATGGTGATGCCACAATGGAATAGTTTACGTTAAACGTTGGTGCCAAAAAATCTAAACAAACACTCTTGGGACGAAATTTAGGTTTTAAACGATGAAATCTATTATAGTTTTTCGTTTTAGCTCCCGAAACATCGTAATGCAACATTGGAATAATTTGCAAGAAACGTTTACGCCAACGAATCGAAACAAACACTCTGGAGACGAACTTTAGGTTTTCAACGCATAAATCAATCCGAGTTCTTTGGTATCCCCTCTCGAAACATTGTGATGGAGCATTGGAAAAGATTACATTAAACGTTTTTGCCAAATCTTTGAAACAAACCGTCTAAGGACGAACTTTAGGTTTTCAACGCATAAATCATTCCGATTTTTTTGGTTTTACCTCCCGAAACATTGTGATGTGACATTGGAATTGTTTACTTAAAACGTTGGTGCGAAAAAATCAAAACAATCACTCTTGGGACGAACTTTAGGTTTTAAACGATGAAATCTATCTTAGTTTTCCGTTTTAGCTCCAGAAACATCGTAATATAAAATTGGAATATTTTGCATGAAACGTTTGCGCCAAAGAATCGAAACAAACACTCTCGTGACGATTTGTGGTTTTCAACACATAAATCTAGCCGAATTTTTCGGTTTTCTCCCCTAGAACATTGTGATTGAGCATTGGAATAGGTTACATTAAACGTTTATGCCAAATCATTTAAACAAACCATCTAAGGACGAAATTTAGGTTTTCAACTAAAAAATCCTTCCTATTTTTTTGGTTTTACCTCTCAAAACACGATGATGCCACAATGGAATAATTTACGTTAAACGTTGGGGACGAACTTTAGATTTTAAACGCTGAAATGTATCCGAGTTTTTCGTTTTACATCTCGAAACATCGTAATGCAACATTGAAATATTTTGCATGAAACATTTCTGCCAAAGAATCGAAACAAACACTCTCGGGACGAACTTTAGGTTTTCAACGCATAATTCTATCCTAGTTTTTTGGATTTCCTTCCCGAAACATGGTGATGAAGTTTTGGAATGACTTACATTAAACGTTAATGCCAAATCTTTGAAACAAATCGCCTAAGGACGAACTTTAGGTTTTCAACGCATAAATCCTTCCGAATTTTCTAGATTTACCTCCCGAAACATGGTGATGCCACAATGGAATAGTTTACGTTAAACGTTGGTGCCAAAAAATCTAAACAAACACTCTTGGGACGAAATTTAGGTTTTAAACGATGAAATCTATTATAGTTTTTCGTTTTAGCTCCCGAAACATCGTAATGCAACATTGGAATAATTTGCATGAAAGCGTTTACGCCAACGAATCGAAACAAACACTGAGAGACGAACTTTAGGTTTTCAACGCATAAATCAATCCGAGTTCTTTGGTATCCCCTCTCGAAACATTGTGATGGAGCATTGGAAAAGATTACATTAAACGTTTTTGCCAAATCTTTGAAACAAACCGTCTAAGGACGAACTTTAGGTTTTCAACGCATAAATCATTCCGATTTTTTTGGTTTTACCTCCCGAAACATTGTGATGTGACATTGGAATTGTTTACTTAAAACGTTGGTGCGAAAAAATCAAAACAAACACTCTTGGGACGAACTTTAGGTTTTAAACGATGAAATCTATCTTAGTTTTCCGTTTTAGCTCAGAAACATCGTAATATAAAATTGGAATATTTTGCATGAAACGTTTGCGCCAAAGAATCGAAACAAACACTCGTGACGATTTGTGGTTTTCAACACATAAATCTAGCCGAATTTTTCGATTTTCTCCCCTAGAACATTGTGATTGAGCATTGGAATAGGTTACATTAAACGTTTATGCCAAATCATTTAAACAAACCATCTAAGGACGAAATTTAGGTTTTCAACTAAAAAATCCTTCCTATTTTTTTGGTTTTACCTCTCAAAACACGATGATGCCACAATGGAATAATTTACGTTAAACGTTGGGGACGAACTTTAGATTTTAAACGCTGAAATGTATCCGAGTTTTTCGTTTTACATCTCGAAACATCGTAATGCAACATTGAAATATTTTGCATGAAACATTTCTGCCAAAGAATCGAAACAAAACTCTCGGGACGAACTTTAGGTTTTCAACGCATAATTCTATCCTAGTTTTTTGGATTTCCTTCCCGAAACATGGTGATGAAGTTTTGGAATGACTTACATTAAACGTTAATGCCAAATCTTTGAAACAAATCGCCTAAGGACGAACTTTAGGTTTTCAACGCATAAATCCTTCCGAATTTTCTAGATTTACCTCCCGAAACATGGTGATGCCACAATGGAATAGTTTACGTTAAACGTTGGTGCCAAAAAATCTAAACAAACACTCTTGGGACGAAATTTAGGTTTTAAACGATGAAATCTATTATAGTTTTTCGTTTTAGCTCCCGAAACATCGTAATGCAACATTGGAATAATTTGCAAGAAACGTTTACGCCAACGAATCGAAACAAACACTCTGGAGACGAACTTTAGGTTTTCAACGCATAAATCAATCCGAGTTTTTTGGTATCCCCTCTCGAAACATTGTGATGGAGCATTGGAAAAGATTACATTAAACGTTTTTGCCAAATCTTTGAAACAAACCGTCTAAGGACGAACTTTAGGTTTTCAACGCATAAATCATTCCGATTTTTTTGGTTTTACCTCCCGAAACATTGTGATGTGACATTGGAATTGTTTACTTAAAAGCGTTGGTGCGAAAAAATCAAAACAAACACTCTTGGGGACGAACTTTAGGTTTTAAGCGATGAAATCTATCTTAGTTTTCCGTTTTAGCTCGAAACATCGTAATATAAAATTGGAATATTTTGCATGAAACGTTTGCGCCAAAGAATCGAAACAAACACTCTCGTGACGATTTTTGGTTTTCAACACATAAATCTAGCCGAATTTTTCGATTTTCTCCCCTAGAACATTGTGATTGAGCATTGGAATAGGTTACATTAAACGTTTATGCCAAATCATTTAAACAAACCATCTAAGGACGAAATTTAGGTTTTCAACTAAAAAATCCTTCCTATTTTTTTGGTTTTACCTCTCAAAACACGATGATGCCACAATGGAATAATTTACGTTAAACGTTGGGGACGAACTTTAGATTTTAAACGCTGAAATGTATCCGAGTTTTTCGTTTTACATCTCGAAACATCGTAATGCAACATTGAAATATTTTGCATGAAACATTTCTGCCAAAGAATCGAAACAAACACTCTCGGGACGAACTTTAGGTTTTCAACGCATAATTCTATCCTAGTTTTTTGGATTTCCTTCCCGAAACATGGTGATGAAGTTTTGGAATGACTTACATTAAACGTTAATGCCAAATCTTTGAAACAAATCGCCTAAGGACGAACTTTAGGTTTTCAACGCATAAATCCTTCCGAATTTTCTAGATTTACCTCCGAAACATGGTGATGCCACAATGGAATAGTTTACGTTAAGCGTTGGTGCCAAAAATCTAAACAAACACTCTTGGGACGAAATTTAGGTTTTAAGCGATGAAATCTATTATAGTTTTTCGTTTTAGCTCGAAACATCGTAATGCAACATTGGAATAATTTGCAAGAAACGTTTACGCCAACGAATCGAAACAAACACTCTGGAGACGAACTTTAGGTTTTCAACGCATAAATCAATCCGAGTTTTTTGGTATCCCCTCTCGAAACATTGTGATGGAGCATTGGAAAAGATTACATTAAACGTTTTTGCCAAATCTTTGAAACAAACCGTCTAAGGACGAACTTTAGGTTTTCAACGCATAAATCATTCCGATTTTTTTGGTTTTACCTCCCGAAACATTGTGATGTGACATTGGAATTGTTTACTTAAAACGTTGGTGCGAAAAAAATCAAAACAAACACTCTTGGGACGAACTTTAGGTTTTAAGCGATGAAATCTATCTTAGTTTTCCGTTTTAGCTCCAGAAACATCGTAATATAAAATTGGAATATTTTGCATGAAACGTTTGCGCCAAAGAATCGAAACAAACACTCTCGCGACGATTTGTGGTTTTCAACACATAAATCTAGCCGAATTTTTCGGTTTTCTCCCCTAGAACATTGTGATTGAGCATTGGAATAGGTTACATTAAACGTTTATGCCAAATCATTTAAACAAACCATCTAAGGACGAAATTTAGGTTTTCAACTAAAAATCCTTCCTATTTTTTTGGTTTTACCTCTCAAAACACGATGATGCCACAATGGAATAATTTACGTTAAGCGTTGAGGGACGAACTTTAGATTTTAACGCTGAAATGTATCCGAGTTTTTCGTTTTACATCTCGAAACATCGTAATGCAACATTGAAATATTTTGCATGAAACATTTCTGCCAAAGAATCGAAACAAAACTCTCGGGACGAACTTTAGGTTTTCAACGCATAATTCTATCCTAGTTTTTTGGATTTCCTTCCCGAAACATGGTGATGAAGTTTTGGAATGACTTACATTAAACGTTAATGCCAAATCTTTGAAACAAATCGCCTAAGGACGAACTTTAGGTTTTCAACGCATAAATCCTTCCGAATTTTCTTAGATTTACCTCCCGAAACATGGTGATGCCACAATGGAATAGTTTACGTTAAACGTTGGTGCCAAAAATCTAAACAAACACTCTTGGGACGAAATTTAGGTTTTAAACGATGAAATCTATTATAGTTTTTCGTTTTAGCTCGAAACATCGTAATGCAACATTGGAATAATTTGCAAGAAAGCGTTTACGCCAACGAATCGAAACAAACACTCTGGAGACGAACTTTAGGTTTTCAACGCATAAATCAATCCGAGTTCTTTGGTATCCCCTCTCGAAACATTGTGATGGAGCATTGGAAAAGATTACATTAAACGTTTTTGCCAAATCTTTGAAACAAACCGTCTAAGGACGAACTTTAGGTTTTCAACGCATAAATCATTCCGATTTTTTTGGTTTTACCTCCCGAAACATTGTGATGTGACATTGGAATTGTTTACTTAAAACGTTGGTGCGAAAAAATCAAAACAATCACTCTTGGGACGAACTTTAGGTTTTAAACGATGAAATCTATCTTAGTTTTCCGTTTTAGCTCGAAAACATCGTAATATAAAATTGGAATATTTTGCATGAAACGTTTGCGCCAAAGAATCGAAACAAACACTCTCGCGACGATTTGTGGTTTTCAACACATAAATCTAGCCGAATTTTTCGGTTTTCTCCCCTAGAACATTGTGATTGAGCATTGGAATAGGTTACATTAAACGTTTATGCCAAATCATTTAAACAAACCATCTAAGGACGAAATTTAGGTTTTCAACTAAAAAATCCTTCCTATTTTTTTGGTTTTACCTCTCAAAACACGATGATGCCACAATGGAATAATTTACGTTAAACGTTGGGGACGAACTTTAGATTTTAAACGCTGAAATGTATCCGAGTTTTTTCGTTTACATCTCGAAACATCGTAATGCAACATTGAAATATTTTGCATGAAACATTTCGCCAAAGAATCGAAACAAACACTCGGGGACGAACTTTAGGTTTTCAACGCATAATTCTATCCTAGTTTTTGGATTTCCTTCCCGAAACATGGTGATGAAGTTTTGGAATGACTTACATTAAACGTTAATGCCAAATCTTTGAAACAAATCGCCTAAGGACGAACTTTAGGTTTTCAACGCATAAATCCTTCCGAATTTTCTAGATTTACCTCCCGAAACATGGTGATGCCACAATGGAATAGTTTACGTTAAACGTTGGTGCCAAAAAATCTAAACAAACACTCTTGGGACGAAATTTAGGTTTTAAGCGATGAAATCTATTATAGTTTTTCGTTTTAGCTCCGAAACATCGTAATGCAACATTGGAATAATTTGCAAGAAACGTTTACGCCAACGAATCGAAACAAACACTCTGGAGACGAACTTTAGGTTTTCAACGCATAAATCAATCCGAGTTCTTTGGTATCCCCTCTCGAAACATTGTGATGGAGCATTGGAAAAGATTACATTAAACGTTTTTGCCAAATCTTTGAAACAAACCGTCTAAGGACGAACTTTAGGTTTTCAACGCATAAATCATTCCGATTTTTTTGGTTTTACCTCGAAACATTGTGATGTGACATTGGAATTGTTTACTTAAAAGCGTTGGTGCGAAAAAATCAAAACAATCACTCTTGGGGACGAACTTTAGGTTTTAAAGCGATGAAATCTATCTTAGTTTTCCGTTTTAGCTCCAGAAACATCGTAATATAAAATTGGAATATTTTGCATGAAACGTTTGCGCCAAAGAATCGAAACAAACACTCTCGCGACGATTTGTGGTTTTCAACACATAAATCTAGCCGAATTTTTCGGTTTTCTCCCCTAGAACATTGTGATTGAGCATTGGAATAGGTTACATTAAACGTTTATGCCAAATCATTTAAACAAACCATCTAAGGACGAAATTTAGGTTTTCAACTAAAAAATCCTTCCTATTTTTTTGGTTTTACCTCTCAAAACACGATGATGCCACAATGGAATAATTTACGTTAAACGTTGGGGACGAACTTTAGATTTTAAACGCTGAAATGTATCCGAGTTTTTCGTTTTACATCTCGAAACATCGTAATGCAACATTGAAATATTTTGCATGAAACATTTCTGCCAAAGAATCGAAACAAACACTCTCGGGGACGAACTTTAGGTTTTCAACGCATAATTCTATCCTAGTTTTTTGGATTTCCTCCCGAAACATGGTGATGAAGTTTTGGAATGACTTACATTAAACGTTAATGCCAAATCTTTGAAACAAATCGCCTAAGGACGAACTTTAGGTTTTCAACGCATAAATCCTTCCGAATTTTCTAGATTTACCTCCCGAAACATGGTGATGCCACAATGGAATAGTTTACGTTAAACGTTGGTGCCAAAAAATCTAAACAAACACTCTTGGGACGAAATTTAGGTTTTAAGCGATGAAATCTATTATAGTTTTTCGTTTTAGCTCGAAACATCGTAATGCAACATTGGAATAATTTGCAAGAAAGCGTTTACGCCAACGAATCGAAACAAACACACACGGAGGCGAACTTTAGGTTTTCAACGCATAAATCAATCCGAGTTTTTGGTATCCCCTCTCGAAACATTGTGATGGAGCATTGGAAAAGATTACATTAAGCGTTTTTGCCAAATCTTTGAAACAAAACCGTCTAAGGACGAACTTTAGGTTTTCAACGCATAAATCATTCCGATTTTTTTGGTTTTACCTCTCCGAAACATTGTGATGTGACATTGGAATTGCTTACTTAAAGCGTTGGTGCGAAAAAATCAAAACAAACACTCTTGGGGACGAACTTTAGGTTTTAAGCGATGAAATCTATCTTAGTTTTCCGTTTTAGCTCCAGAAACATCGTAATATAAAATTGGAATATTTTGCATGAAACGTTTGCGCCAAAGAATCGAAACAAACACTCTCGTGACGATTTTTGGTTTTCAACACATAAATCTAGCCGAATTTTTCGATTTTCTCCCCTAGAACATTGTGATTGAGCATTGGAATAGGTTACATTAAACGTTTATGCCAAATCATTTAAACAAACCATCTAAGGACGAAATTTAGGTTTTCAACTAAAAAATCCTTCCTATTTTTTTGGTTTTACCTCTCAAAACACGATGATGCCACAATGGAATAATTTACGTTAAACGTTGGGGACGAACTTTAGATTTTAAACGCTGAAATGTATCCGAGTTTTTCGTTTTACATCTCGAAACATCGTAATGCAACATTGAAATATTTTGCATGAAACATTTACGCCAAAGAATCGAAACAAACACTCTGGGGACGAACTTTAGGTTTTCAACGCATAATTCTATCCTAGTTTTTGGATTTCCTTCCGAAACATGGTGATGAAGTTTTGGAATGACTTACATTAAAGCGTTAATGCCAAATCTTTGAAACAAATCGCCTAAGGACGAACTTTATGTTTTCAACGCATAAATCCTTCCGAATTTTCTAGATTTACCTCCCGAAACATGGTGATGCCACAATGGAATAGTTTACGTTAAACGTTGGTGCCAAAAAATCTAAACAAACACTCTTGGGACGAAATTTAGGTTTTAAGCGATGAAATCTATTATAGTTTTTCGTTTTAGCTCGAAACATCGTAATGCAACATTGGAATAATTTGCATGAAAGCGTTTACGCCAACGAATCGAAACAAACACACGGAGACGAACTTTAGGTTTTCAACGCATAAATCAATCCGAGTTTTTTGGTATCCCCTCTCGAAACATTGTGATGGAGCATTGGAAAATATTACATTAAAGCGTTTTTGCCAAATCTTTGAAACAAACCGTCTAAGGACGAACTTTAGGTTTTCAACGCATAAATCATTCCGATTTTTTTGGTTTTACCTCCGAAACATTGTGATGTGACATTGGAATTGTTTACTTAAAGCGTTGGTGCGAAAAATCAAAACAAACACTCTTGGGACGAACTTTAGGTTTTAAGCGATGAAATCTATCTTAGTTTTCCGTTTTAGCTCCGAAACATCGTAATATAAAATTGGAATATTTTGCATGAAACGTTTTGCGCCAAAGAATCGAAACAAACACTCTCTCGACGATTTGTGGTTTTCAACACATAAATCTAGCCGAATTTTTCGATTTTCTCCCCTAGAACATTGTGATTGAGCATTGGAATAGGTTACATTAAACGTTTATGCCAAATCATTTAAACAAACCATCTAAGGACGAAATTTAGGTTTTCAACTAAAAAATCCTTCCTATTTTTTTGGTTTTACCTCTCAAAACACGATGATGCCACAATGGAATAATTTACGTTAAACGTTGGGGACGAACTTTAGATTTTAAGCATTTGAAATGTATCCGAGTTTTTCGTTTTACATCTCGAAACATCGTAATGCAACATTGAAATATTTTGCATGAAACATTTCTGCCAAAGAATCGAAACAAACACTCTCGGGACGAACTTTAGGTTTTCAACGCATAATTCTATCCTAGTTTTTTGGATTTCCTTCCCGAAACATGGTGATGAAGTTTTGGAATGACTTACATTAAACGTTAATGCCAAATCTTTGAAACAAATCGCCTAAGGACGAACTTTATGTTTTCAACGCATAAATCCTTCCGAATTTTCTAGATTTACCTCCCGAAAAACGGTGATGCCACAATGGAATAGTTTACGTTAAACGTTGGTGCCAAAAAATCTAAACAAACACTCTTGGGACGAAATTTAGGTTTTAAACGATGAAATCTATTATAGTTTTTCGTTTTAGCTCTCGAAACATCGTAATGCAACATTGGAATAATTTGCATGAAACGTTTACGCCAACGAATCGAAACAAACACTCTGGAGACGAACTTTAGGTTTTCAACGCATAAATCAATCCGAGTTTTTTGGTATCCCCTCTCGAAACATTGTGATGGAGCATTGGAAAATATTACATTAAACGTTTTTGCCAAATCTTTGAAACAAACCGTCTAAGGACGAACTTTAGGTTTTCAACGCATAAATCATTCCGATTTTTTTGGTTTTACCTCCCGAAACATTGTGATGTGACATTGGAATTGTTTACTTAAAACGTTGGTGCGAAAAAATCAAAACAAACACTCTTGGGACGAACTTTAGGTTTTAAACGATGAAATCTATCTTAGTTTTCCGTTTTAGCTCCAGAAACATCGTAATATAAAATTGGAATATTTTGCATGAAACGTTTGCGCCAAAGAATCGAAACAAACACTCTCTCGACGATTTGTGGTTTTCAACACATAAATCTAGCCGAATTTTTCGATTTTCTCCCCTAGAACATTGTGATTGAGCATTGGAATAGGTTACATTAAACGTTTATGCCAAATCATTTAAACAAACCATCTAAGGACGAAATTTAGGTTTTCAACTAAAAATCCTTCCTATTTTTTTGGTTTTACCTCTCAAAACACGATGATGCCACAATGGAATAATTTACGTTAAGCGTTGGGGACGAACTTTAGATTTTAAAATTTGAAATGTATCCGAGTTTTTCGTTTTACATCTCGAAACATCGTAATGCAACATTGAAATATTTTGCATGAAACATTTACGCCAAAGAATCGAAACAAACACTCTCGGGACGAACTTTAGGTTTTCAACGCATAATTCTATCCTAGTTTTTGGATTTCTTCCCGAAACATGGTGATGAAGTTTTGGAATGACTTACATTAAGCGTTAATGCCAAATCTTTGAAACAAATCGCCTAAGGGCGAACTTTATGTTTTCAACGCATAAATCCTTCCGAATTTTCTAGATTTACCTCCGAAAAAGCGGTGATGCCACAATGGAATAGTTTACGTTAAGCGTTGGTGCCAAAAATCTAAACAAACACTCTTGGGACGAAATTTAGGTTTTAAAGCGATGAAATCTATTATATTTTTTCGTTTTAGCTCTCGAAACATCGTAATGCAACATTGGAATAATTTGCATGAAACGTTTACGCCAACGAATCGAAACAAAAACACTGAGAGGCGAACTTTAGGTTTTCAACGCATAAATCAATCCGAGTTTTTTGGTATCCCCTCTCGAAACATTGTGATGGAGCATTGGAAAATATTACATTAAGCGTTTTTGCCAAATCTTTGAAACAAACCGTCTAAGGACGAACTTTAGGTTTTCAACGCATAAATCATTCCGATTTTTTTGGTTTTACCTCCGAAACATTGTGATGTGACATTGGAATTGTTTACTTAAAGCGTTGGTGCGAAAAAAACAAAACAAACACTCTTGGGACGAACTTTAGGTTTTAAGCGATGAAATCTATCTTAGTTTTCCGTTTTAGCTCCGAAACATCGTAATATAAAATTGGAATATTTTGCATGAAACGTTTGCGCCAAAGAATCGAAACAAACACTCTCTCGACGATTTGTGGTTTTCAACACATAAATCTCTAGAAATTTTCGATTTTCTCCCCTAGAACATTGTGATTGAGCATTGGAATAGGTTACATTAAGCGTTTATGCCAAATCATTTAAACAAACCATCTAAGGACGAAATTTAGGTTTTCAACTAAAAATCCTTCCTATTTTTTTGGTTTTACCTCTCAAAACACGATGATGCCACAATGGAATAATTTACGTTAAGCGTTGGGGACGAACTTTAGATTTTAAGCGCTGAAATGTATCGAGTTTTTCGTTTTACATCTCGAAACATCGTAATGCAACATTGAAATATTTTGCATGAAACATTTACGCCAAAGAATCGAAACAAACACTCTCGGGGACGAACTTTAGGTTTTCAACGCATAATTCTATCCTAGTTTTTGGATTTCCTTCCCGAAACATGGTGATGAAGTTTTGGAATGACTTACATTAAGCGTTAATGCCAAATCTTTGAAACAAATCGCCTAAGGACGAACTTTATGTTTTCAACGCATAAATCCTTCCGAATTTTCTAGATTTACCTCCGAAACATGGTGATGCCACAATGGAATAGTTTACGTTAAGCGTTGGTGCCAAAAATCTATACAAACACTCTTGGGACGAAATTTAGGTTTTAAGCGATGAAATCTATTATAGTTTTTCGTTTTAGCTCGAAACATCGTAATGCAACATTGGAATAATTTGCATGAAACGTTTACGCCAGCGAATCGAAACAAACACTGCGGAGACGAACTTTAGGTTTTCAACGCATAAATCAATCCGAGTTTTTGGTATCCCCTCTCGAAACATTGTGATGGAGCATTGGAAAAGATTACATTAAGCGTTTTTGCCAAATCTTTGAAACAAACCGTCTAAGGACGAACTTTAGGTTTTCAACGCATAAATCATTCCGATTTTTTGGTTTTACCTCCGAAACATTGTGATGTGACATTGGAATTGTTTACTTAAAGCGTTGGTGCGAAAAATCAAAACAAACACTCTTGGGACGAACTTTAGGTTTTAAGCGATGAAATCTATCTTAGTTTTCCGTTTTAGCTCCAGAAACATCGTAATATAAAATTGGAATATTTTGCATGAAACGTTTGCGCCAAAGAATCGAAACAAACACTCTCTCGACGATTTGTGGTTTTCAACACATAAATCTAGCCGAATTTTTCGATTTTCTCCCCTAGAACATTGTGATTGAGCATTGGAATAGGTTACATTAAACGTTTATGCCAAATCATTTAAACAAACCATCTAAGGACGAAATTTAGGTTTTCAACTAAAAAATCCTTCCTATTTTTTTGGTTTTACCTCTCAAAACACGATGATGCCACAATGGAATAATTTACGTTAAACGTTGGGGACGAACTTTAGATTTTAAACGCTGAAATGTATCAGAGTTTTTCGTTTTACATCTCGAAACATCGTAATGCAACATTGAAATATTTTGCATGAAACATTTCTGCCAAAGAATCGAAACAAACACTCTCGGGACGAACTTTAGGTTTTCAACGCATAATTTTATCCTAGTTTTTTGGATTTCCTTCCCGAAACATGGTGATGAAGTTTTGGAATGACTTACATTAAACGTTAATGCCAAATCTTTGAAAAAAATCGCCTAAGGACGAACTTTAGGTTTTCAACGCATAAATCCTTCCGAATTTTCTAGATTTACCTCCCGAAACACGGTGATGCCACAATGGAATAGTTTACGTTAAGCGTTGGTGCCAAAAATCTAAACAAACACTCTTGGGACGAAATTTAGGTTTTAAGCGATGAAATCTATTATAGTTTTTCGTTTTAGCTCGAAACATCGTAATGCAACATTGGAATAATTTGCATGAAAGCGTTTACGCCAGCGAATCGAAACAAACACTCTGGAGACGAACTTTAGGTTTTCAACGCATAAATCAATCCGAGTATTTTGGTATCCCCTCTCGAAACATTGTGATGGAGCATTGGAAAAGATTACATTAAACGTTTTTGCCAAATCTTTGAAACAAACCGTCTAAGGACGAACTTTAGGTTTTCAACGCATAAATCATTCCGATTTTTTTGGTTTTACCTCCCGAAACATTGTGATGTGACATTGGAATTGTTTACTTAAAACGTTGGTGCGAAAAAATCAAAACAAACACTCTTGGGACGAACTTTAGGTTTTAAACGATGAAATCTATCTTAGTTTTCCGTTTTAGCTCCAGAAACATCGTAATATAAAATTGGAATATTTTGCATGAAACGTTTGCGCCAAAGAATCGAAACAAACACTCTCGCGACGAACTTTAGGTTTTCAACGCATAAATCAATCCGAGTTTTTTGGTATCCCCTCTCGAAACATTGTGATGGAGAATTGGAAAAGATTACATTAAACGTTTTTGCCAAATCTTTGAAACAAACCATCTAAGAACGAACTTGAGATTTTCAATGCATAAATCCTTCCGATGTTTTTGGTTTTAACTCCCGAAACATTGTGATGTGACATTGGAAATGTGTACGTAAAACGTTGGTGCGAAAAAATCAAAACAAACACTCTTGGGACGAACTTTAGGTTTCAAACGATAAAATCTATCTTAGTTTTCCATGTTAGCTCCCGAAACATCGAAATGCAACAGTGGAATATTTTGCATGAAACGTTTGCACCAAAGAATCGAAAGAAACACTCTCACGACGATTTGTGGTTTTCAACACATAAATCTAGCCAAATTTTTTGGTTTTCTCCCCCAGAACATTGTGATGCAGCATTGGAATAGTTTACATTAAACGTTTATGCCAAATCTTTTAAACAAACCATCTAAGGACGAACTTTAGGTTTTCAACTCAAAAATCCGTCCTATTTTTCTGGTTGTACCTCCCGAAACACGGTGATGCCACAATGGAATAGTTTATGTTAAACGTTGGGGACGAACTTTAGATTTTAAACGCTGAAATCTATCCTAGTTTTTCGTTTTACCTCCCGAAACATCATAATGCAACTGTCAAATATTTTGCATGAAACATTTCCGCCAAAGAATCGAAACAAACAATCTCGGGACGAACTTTAGGTTTTCAACGCATAAATCAATCCGAGTTTTTTGGATTTCTTTCCCGAAACATGGTGATGAAGTTTTGGAATGGCTTACATTAAACGTTAATGCCAAATCTATGAAACAAACCGTCGAAGGACGAACTTAAGGTTTTCAACGCATAAATCCTTCCGATTTTTCTAGTTTTACCTCCCGAAACACGGTGATGCCACAATGGAATAGTTTACGTTAGACGTTGGTGCCAAAAAATCAAAACAAACACTCTTGGGACGAAATTTAGGTTTTAAACGATGAAATCTATTATAGTTTTTCGTCTTAGCTCCCGAAACATCGTAATGCAACATTGGAATATTTTGCATGAAACGTTTACGCCAAAGAATCGAAACAAACACTCTAGAGACGAACTTTAGGTTTTCAACGCATAAATCAATCCGAGTTTTTTGGTATCCCCTCTCGAAACATTGCGATGGAGAATTGGAAAAGATTACATTAAACGTTTTTGCCAAATCTTTGAAACAAACCGTCTAAGAACGAACTTGAGATTTTCAATGCATAAACCATTCCGATTTTTTTGGTTTTAACTCCTGAAACATTGTGATGTGACATTGGAATTGTGTACGTAAAACGTTGGTGCGAAAAAATCAAAACAAACACTCTTGGGACGAACTTTAGGTTTCAAACGATAAAATCTATCTTAGTTTTCCATGTTAGCTCCCGAAACATCGAAATGCAACAGTGGAATATTTTGCATGAAACGTTTGCACCAAAGAATCGAAAGAAACACTCTCGCGACGATTTGTGGTTTTCAACACATAAATCTAGCCGAATTTTTCGGTTTTCTCCCCCAGAACATTGTGATGGAGCATAGGAATAGTTTACATTAAACGTTTATGCCAAATATTTTAAACAAACCATCTGAGGACGAACTTTAGGTTTTCAACTCAAAAATCCGTCCTATTTTTTTGGTTTTACCTCCGGAAACACGGTGATGCCACAATGGAATAGTTTACGTTAAACGTTGGGGACGAACTTTAGATTTTAAACTCTGAAATCTATCCGAGTTTTTCGTTTTACCTCCGGAAACATCAGAATGCAACAGTGAAATATTTTGCATGAAACATTTCCGCCAAAGAATCGAAAAAACACTCTCGGGACGAACTTTAGGTTTTCAGCGCATAAATCAATCCGAGTTTTTTGGATTTCTTTCCCGAAACATGGTGATGAAGTTTTGGAATGGCTTACATTAAACGTTAATGCCAAATCTTTGAAACAAACCGTCGAACGACGAACTTTAGGTTTTCAACGCATAAATCCTTCCGATTTTTCTAGTTTTACCTCCTGAAACACGGTGATGCCACAATGGAATAGTTTACGTTAGACGTTGGTGCCAAAAAATCAAAACAAACACTCTTGGGACGAAATTTAGGTTTTAAACGATGAAATCTATTATAGTTTTTAGTCTTAGCTCCCGAAACATCGTAATGCAACATTGGAATATTTTGCATGAAACGTTTACGCCAAAGAATCGAAACAAACACTCTAGAGACGAACTTTAGGTTTTCAACGCATAAATCAATCAGAGTTTTTTGGTATCCCCTCTCGAAACATTGTGATGGAGCATTGGAAAAGATTACATTAAACGTTTTTGCCAAATCTTTGAAACAAACCGTCTAAGGACGAACTTGAGATTTTCAATGCATAAATCCTTCCGATGTTTTTGGTTTTACCTCCCGAAACATTGTGATGTGACATTGGAATTGTGTACGTAAAACGTTGGTGCGAAAAAATCAAAACAAACACTCTTGGGACGAACTTTAGGTTTCAAACGATAAAATCTATCTTAGTTTTCCATGTTAGCTCCCGAAACACCGCAATGCAACAGTGGAATATTTTGCATGAAACGTTTGCACCAAAGAATCGAAAGAAACACTCTCGCGACGATTTGTGGTTTTCAACACATAAATCTAGCCGAATTTTTCGGTTTTCTCCCCCAGAACATTGTGATGGAGCATTGGAATAGTTTACATTAAACGTTTATGCCAAATCTTTTAAACAAACCATCTAAGGACGAACTTTAGGTTTTCAACTCAAAAATCCGTCCTATTTTTTTGGTTGTACCTCCCGAAACACGGTGATGCCACAATGGAATAGTTTATGTTAAACGTTGGGGACGAACTTTAGATTTTAAATGCTGAAATCTATCCGAGTTTTTCGTTTTACCTCCCGAAACATCAGAATGCAACAGTGAAATATTTTGCATGAAACATTTCCGCCAAAGAATTGAAACAAACACTATCTGGACGATCTTTAGGTTTTCAGCGCATAAATCAATCCGAGTTTTTTGGATTTCTTTCCCGAAACATGGTGATGAAGTTTTGGAATGGCTTACATTAAAAGTTAATGCCAAATCTTTGAAACAAACCGTCGAACGACGAACTTTAGGTTTTCAACGCATAAATCCTTCGGATTTTTCTAGTTTTACTTCCCGAAACACGGTGATGCCACAATGGAATAGTTTACGTTAGACGTTGGTGCCAAAAAATCAAAACAAACACTCTTGGGACGAAATTTAGGTTTTAAACGATGAAATCTATTATAGTTTTAAATGAATAAATCCTTTCGGTTTTACCTCCCGAAACATTGTGATGTGACATTGGAATTGTTTACGTAAAACGTTGGTGCCAAAAAATCAAAGCAATCACTCTTGGGACGAACTTTAGTGATATGAATTCAACTACCAACCTATTGCATTCATATGAAGGACCAATTACAAGAAGAAGGAAAAGAAGATTCCAAGAGGATTATAAAAATTAAATGGCAGAATTTTAAATAAAGAAATTTCTAGATTTCTTATTTTGGGACTTTTTGATTTCAATGCTTGCCAACCATGCTCATAATTGCAAGGGACCTTCTAGAAGAGTTGGTTGAGTCTTTTTAAAGCTTATCTACCATTTTTTCTAGCATTTAAGCCATGCAATTGAGTTTTGGTTTCCTAGGCCTTATTTTCTACAAAATGCATTTAATAGCTTTTTAAGTCCTTTTGTATTCCAAGGCATGCACGAATTTTTGGCCTTTAAAATGGCTTGTAATACATAATTTTGGACAGATTTATAATTAAAAAAAAAAACTTGTGTTTTGTTGAATCCCATTTGGTGTTTCATTTCTTTCAAATCTTGCTTTAGGTTTGAAGTTAAATCAATTCATTGGATTAGTCTTGATCGAACTAATTCTGGAGTGAGTTGTCTTAGGATCTAAGAGTGACTATTTTAGATTTTAAGTGTGATCTAAGTTAGCCTTCATTGTGAGTTTTTGCAAGGATCCTAGAAGGACCTCTAGCTTTGTAAAATTCAAGCAACGATGGGCGCTTATCATTTGGTATCAGAGCATTTGGTCGACATTCCTTGCCCCACTCTATTGGTAAAAAATCTTTTCGACATTTCACATAATGAAGAAAAGGTAACAAATGCACCTGATTTTAGTACCGTTCTTGAAGCTCTTAAAGATATGTTGGAAATGATGAGAGAAGATATGGAAGAAAGAAGAGCACATAGCAAAAGGATGTCTTCAAGGTACACTCATCCAAAACAAATTTTAAATATTCAATTATCTTTGGAAAATGATAGTTTATGTGATTAAATTCAGCCTAGGGTTGAAGTAGAAAGTCGCATCGTTGAAAATGAAATGCATTGTGGTTTAGTTGCAACACATGCGAATGAGGTTCGTAGGGGATTAGATTGTAAGGACTTATTTTCTTATATCCCTTCGACTATTGTAAAACCTATGCTTAATGATGTACATCCCTTCGACTATTGTAAGGCGCGCGGACTCGGCGAACGTCTGGGCGAAGACGCGCGACCTGGGCGTGACGAGCTCGGCCGCTGGTGAGCTCGCGGACTGCGATGGCGAGCGGCGGGCGTCTTTGGGGCGTCGCGGCAGCGTCGCTCGGCAGATCTGGTGCAACGACGAGCGAGCGGCGCTGGCTGGCTGCTGCTCGGGGGGATCTGGTGCAACGACGTGCGAGCTCGGCTGGCTGGGCAGGCGGCTTCTCAATTTCTTGGCGTCGACGGCGACAAAGGTGTGGCGGGGGCATTTGGCATTTGCTCGTCTGGGTGCTCGGGGGAGAGAGAGAGAGAGAGAGAGAGAGAGAAGAGAGAGAAAGTGAATTTGGGGAAAAAAAATAAAAGAAAAGAAAATGAATTTGGAAAAGAAAAGGAAAATGGGAAATAAAAGGAAAAATAAGGATTTTATCCAAAATCCATCCTTATCCACTTTTATCCTTAAAAATCCCATTTCCCGGCTTCCTCCTTCGAGACCCGGCTGAAGCAACCTCTCCCAATAAATAAAACTCACTAAAATCCAACTCCCAAATCAACACCAAGGGCCCGGGCTCGAATCCCAAAGGAAGCACACAACCAACCAACACTTTGCCCAAAAACCCAAATCACAACCGAACTCCCAAACGACTAGCCCAAACATCTCGGGACTCGCAAGCAATAACAAACCAGCCTCGACAAAGGCAGGAGCTACCTCGAAGCCTGAAAAACCACAAATCCTGCACGGAGAGCCAAAAGACCAAAATACCCCTAAGGGTCAAAACAGCTCTAACGGCCCAACCGAACCACTGAATCTGAACCGAAAGCACCTCGAGAACTGGAATAGAAAACTGGGCCGTTACACTCTCTCGACGATTTGTTGTTTTCAACACATAAATCTATCTGAATTTTTTTGTTTTCTCCCCCAGAACATTGTGATGGAGCATTGGAATAGATTAGATTAAACGTTTATGCCAAATCTTTTAAACAATACATTTAAGGACGACCTTTAGGTTTTCAACTCATAAATCCTTCCTATTGTTTTGGTTTTACCTCCCGAAACACGGTGATGCCACAATGGAATAGGTTACGTTAAACGTTGGGGACGAACTTTAGATTTTAAACGTTGAAATCTATCCGAGTTTTTCGTTTTACCTCCCGAAATATCGTAATGCAACATTGGAATATTTTGCATGAAACATATGTGCCAAAGAATAAAAAAAAACACTCGGGACGAACTTTAGGTTTTCAACGCATCAAGCTATCCGAGTTTTTTGGATTTCCTTCCCAGAACATGGTGATGAAGTTTTGGAATGGTTTACATTAAACGTTAATGCCAAATCTTTTAAACAAACCGCCTAAGGACGAACTTTAGGTTTTCAACTCATAAATCCTTCCGATTTTTCTGGTTTTACCTCTCAAAACAGGGTTATGCCACAATGGAATAGATTACGTTAAACGTTGGTGCCAAAAAATCAAAACAAACACTCTTGGAACGAAATTTAGGTTTTAAACGTTGAAATCTATTATATGTTTTCGTTTTAGCTCCCGAAATATCGTAATGCAACATTGGAATATTTTGCATGGAACTTTTACGCCAAAGAATCGAAACAAACACTCTAGAGACGAACTTTAGGTTTTCAACGCATAAATCAATCCGAGTTTTTTGGTATCCCCTCTCGAAACATTGTGATGGAGCATTGGAAAAGATTACATTAAACGTTTATCCCAAATCTTTGAAACAAACCGTCTAAGGACGAACTTTACGTTTTCGACACATAAATCCTTCCGATTTTTAATGTTTTACCTCCCGAAACACGGTGATGCAACAATGGGATAGTTTAAGTTAAACGTTGGTGCAAAAAAATCGAAACAAACACTCTTGGGACGAACTTTAGGTTTTAAACGATGAAATCTATCTTAGTTTTCCGCTTTAGCTCCCGAAACATCGTAATGCAACATTGGAATATTTTGCATGAAACGTTTACGCCAAAGAATCAAAACAAACACTCTAGATACGAACTTTAGGTTTTTAACGCATAAATCAATCCGAGATTTTTGGTTCTCCTCCTGAAACATTGTGATGGAGCATTGGAATAAATTACATTAAACGTTTTTGCCAAATCTTTGAAACAAACCGTCTAAGGACGAAATTTAGGTTTTCAACGCATAAATCCTTCCGATTGTTTTATGTTTTTCCTCCCGAAACACGGTGATGCGACAATGAAATCATTTACGTTAAACGTTGGAGAGAAAAAATCGAAACAAACACTCTTCGGTCGAACTTTAGGTTTTAAACGACGAAATCTATCATTGTTTTTTGTTTTAGCTTTCGAAACATCGTAATGAAACATTAGAATATTTTCCATGAAACGTTTACGCTAAAGAATCGAAATAAACACTGTAGGGACGAACATTAGGTTTTCAACGCATAAATCAATCCGAGTTTTTTGGTTTCCCCTCCCAAAACATTGTGCTGGAGCATCGTAATAGATTACATTAAACGTTTATGCCATATATTTTAAACAAACCTTCTAACGATGAACTTTAGGTTTAAAACGTAGAAACCCTTCTGATTTTTTTGGTTTTTTCTAACGAAACATGGTGATGTGACATTGGAATTGTTTACTTAAAACGTTTGTGCCAAAAAATCAAACCAAACACTCTTGGGATGAACTTTAGGTTTTAAACGATGAAATCTATCATAGTTTTTCGTTTTAGCTCCCGAAACATCGTAATGCAACATTGGAATATTTTGCATGAAACGTTTACGCCAAAGCATCGAAACACACACTCTAGAGACGAATTTTAGGTTTTCAACGCTAAAATCAAACCGATTGTTTTGGTTTCCCCTCCTGAAACATTGTGACGGAGCATTGGAATAGATTACATTAAACGTTTATGCCAAATCTTTGGAACAAACCGTCTAATGACAAACTTTAGGTTTTAACGCATAAATCCTTCCGATTTTTTATGTTTTACCTCCCGTAACACGGTGATGTGACAATGGAATAGTTTAAGTTAAACGTTGGCGCGAAAAAATCGAAACAAACACTTTTGGGACGAAATTTAGGTTTTAAACGCTGAAATCTATCTAAGTTTTTCGTTTTAGCTCCCGAAGCATCGTAATGCAACATTGGAATATTTTGCATGAAACGTTTGCGCCAAAGAATCGAAACAAACACTCTCGCGACGATTTATGGTTTTCAACACATAAATCTATCCAAATTTTTTGGTTTTCTCCCCAGAACATTGTGATGGAACATTAGAATAGTTTACATTAAACGTTTATGCGAAATCTTTTAAACAAACCATCTAAGGACGACCTTTAGGTTTTCAATTCATAAATCCTTCCTATTTATTTGGTTTTACCTACCGAAACACGGTGATGCGACAATGGAATAGTTGAAGTTAAACGTTGGCGCGAAAAAATCGAAACAAACACTCTTGGGACGAACTTTAGGTTTTAAACGCTGAAATCTATCCGAGTTTTTTGTTTTACCTTTCGAAACATCGTAATGCAACATTGGAATATTTTGCATGAAACGTGTGCGCCAAAGAATCAAAACAAACACTCTCGCGACGATTTGTGGTTTTCAACACATAAATCTATCCGAATTTTTTGGTTTTCTCCCCCAGAAAATTGTGATGGAGCATTAGAATAATTTACATTAAACGTTTATGCGAAATCTTTTAAACAAACCATCTAAGGACGACCTTTAATTTTTCAACTCGTAAATCCTTCCTAATTTTTTGGTTTTACCTCCAGAAACACGGTGATGCCACAATTGAATAGTTTACGTTAAACGTTGGCGACGAACTTTACATTTTAAACGTTGAAATCTATCCGAGTTTTTCGTTTTTCCTCCCGAAACATTGTAATGCAACATTGGAATATTTTGCATGAAACGTTTGCGCCAAAAAATCGAAACAAACACTCTCGAGATGAACTTTAGGTTTTCAACGCATAAATCTATCCGAGTTTTTTGGATTTCCTTCCCAAAACATTGTGATGAAGTTTTGGAATAGCCTATATTAATCGTTAATGCCAAATCTTTGAAACAAACCGCCTAAGGACGAACTTTAGGTTTTCAACGCATAAATCTATCCGAGTTTTTTGGATTTCCTTCCCGAAACATTGTGATGGAGCATTGGAATAGATTACATTAAACGTTTTTGCCAAATCTTTGAAACAAACCGTCTAAGGACGAACTTTAGGTTTTCAACGCATAAATCATTCTGATTTTTTTGGTTTTAACTCCCGAAACATGGTGATGTGACATTGGAATTGTGTACATAAAACTTTGGTGCCAAAAAATCAAAACAAACACTCTAGGGACAAACTTTAGGTTTTAAACGATGAAATCTATCTTAGTTTTTCGTTTTAGCTCCCGAAACATTGTAATGCAACATTGGAATATTTTGCATGAAACATTTACGCCAAAGAATCGAAACAAACAATCTAGAGATGAACTTTAGGTTTTCAACGCATAAATCAATCCGAGTTTTTTGGTTTCCCCTCCCGAAACATTGTGATGGAGCATTGGAATAGAGTACATTAAACGTTTATGCCAAATCTTTGAAACAAACCGTCTAAGGACGAACTTTAGGTTTTCAACGCATAAATCCTTCCGATTTTTTATGTTTTACCTCCCGAAACACGGTGATGCGATAATGAAATAGTTTAAGTTAAACGTTGGCTCGAAAAAATCGAAACAAACACTCTTGGGACGAACTTTAGGTTTTAAACGATGAAATTTATCATAGTTTTTCTTTTTAGATCTCGAAACATCGTAATGCAACATTGGAATAATTTGCATGAAGCGTTTACGCCAAAGAATCGAAACAAAAACTCTAGGTACGAACTTTAGGTTTTCAACGCTTAAATTAATCCGAGTTTTTTGGTTTCCCCTCCCGAAACATTGTGACGGAGCATTGGAATAGATTACATTAAACATTTATGCCAAATCTTTGAAACAAACCGTCTAAGGACGAACGTTAGGTTTTCAACGCATAAATCCTTCTGATTTTTTATGTTTTACCTCTCGAAACACGGTGATGTGACAATGGAATATTTTTAGTTAAACGTTGGTGCGAAAAAATCGAAACAATCACTCTTGAGACGAACTTTAGGGTTTAAACGCTGAAATCAATCTGAGTTTTTCGTTTTAGCTCCCGAAACATCGAAATGCAACATTGGAATCTTTTGCATGAAACGTTTGCGCCAAAGAATCTAAACAAACATTCTCACGACGATTTTTGGTTTTCGACACATAAATCTATCAAAAAATTTTGGTTTTCTTCCTAGAACATTGTGATGGAGCATTGGAATAGTTTACATTAAACGTTTATGCCAAATCTTTGAAACAAACCGTCTAAGGACGAACGTTAGGTTTTCAACGCATAAATCCTTCTGATTTTTTATGTTTTACCTCTCGAAACACGGTGATGTGACAATGGAATATTTTTAGTTAAACGTTGGTGCGAAAAAATCGAAACAATCACTCTTGAGACGAACTTTAGGGTTTAAACGCTCAAATCAATCTGAGTGTTTCGTTTTAGCTCCCGAAACATCGAAATGCAACATTGGAATCTTTTGCATGAAACGTTTGCGCCAAAGAATCGAAACAAACATTCTCACGACGATTTTTGGTTTTCAACACATAAATCTATCAAAAATTTTTGGTTTTCTTCCTAGAACATTGTGATGGAGCATTGGAATAGTTTACATTAAACGTTTATGCCAAATCTTTTTAACAAACCATCTAAGGACGAACTTTAGGTTTTCAACTCATAAATCCTTCCTATTTGTTTGGTTTTACCTCTCGAAACACGATGATGCCACAATGGACTAGTTTATGTTAAACGTTGGGGACGAACTTTAGATTTTAAACGCTGAAATCTATTCGAGTTTTTCGTTTTACCACCCGAAACATCGTTATGCAACATTGGAATATTTTGCATGAAACATTTGTGGCAAAGAATCGAAACAAACACTCTCGGGACGAACTTTAGGTTTCAACGCATAAATCTCTCCGAGTTTTTTGGATTTCCTTCCCTAAACATTGTGATGAAGTTTTGTAATGGCTTACATTAAACGTTAATGCCAAATATTTGAAACAAACCGCATAAGGACGAACTTTAGGTTTTCAACGCATAAATCCTTCCGATTGTTTTGGTTTTACCTCCCGAAACATGGTGATGTGACATTGGAATTGTTTACATAAAACGTTGGTGCCAACAATTCAAAACAAACACTCTTGGGACGAACTTTATGTTTTAAACGATTAAGTCTATCATAGATTTTCGTTTTAACTCCCGAAACATCGTAATGCAACATTGGAGTATTTTGCATGAAACGTTTACGCCAAAGAATCGAAACAAACACTCTAGAGATGAACTTTAGGTTTTCAACGCAAAAATCAAGGGTGAACATTTTGCGATTAGGAAAAGCTTCTGTAGTTTTTTTATCCAGAAGGTTACGATTTCTCCTAGAGGCTTTGATGTGTGCGTTCTCATCTTCTCCCTTGGCGTTTTCTTGCTTCTCCGTTGTCGATCATTCAAGCTCCCGGGTAAGGCACAATTTCCTTGTTCCTTTTTCCTCCTTTAATCATTCTCTTATTTTTTCGCAACAAAGCCCTAATCGATTTTCCTTTTGGCCGAGAACAACCCCTTCACCAATCTCATTTGCAAATCCCCATAGCCGATCGCATCACCGTTTGCAGCCGCGAACGTAGCCACACGCACACGGGAGCCTCGCCGCAGCTTGTCGCTCAAGCACGGATCGCCCTTCACAGCCGCGAACAGCCCCATTCAAATGACAAAGAAGGTCGCGTGTCGCCACCGCCGCATCGCATCGCGATCGCGGCGGCTGCGCGTGTCGAGGCCTCTCGCCCGCACCTGGCCGCCTACTCGCTCGTTGCCGCTCGCATTCGTGTTCACCCTTGCGAAGCCTCGCTGCTTCATCCTTGCTTTGCAGCCTAGGTAAGTCCCTATTAGCCTTACCAAGAGCGCTTGTGGGCCGAGTGGTTGCCCCGAGCACTTGTTCGGGATCCGATAAACTCTGTCCTTAGCTCGGTTTAGCTGTTTAATCCTGTTTAGCTAGTTCGGTTGGTAATAGCATGTTTGGTTTATGTGATAGGTTGTTAGTATCTATGTTTGGTGTTCTGCAGCTCAAGGAGCAATTTATTTGTGTTTCGTTCTGCTTCTTTCCAGGTAGGGATTTCTTACTAGGGTTCTGTGGACCCTGCGATTACTTTAATAGCACATTGATATCTGGTGATTGTTTATGAGCATTCTAGTGGATAGGATCTTGTTTCTGACTTGTTGGCATGTCTGTTGTCTTGTTCATATTAGCTTCATGCTAGGGATTTTCTTACTCTTGCATATCCATGTTTCCTGTTCATTTTCTGTAGAGTCATGCTAGGATTGTGTTGCTATTGAATATTGTCTGGTCGATCTGTTAGCTTGTGTTACTATATTTAAGAGACTGTTAAGAGTTACTAGTTTAGGTCTCGCGTGGGTAAGACCCCGATGGGCACCAATGCGTTGTCAGTGTATGTAAGTCCCCGATGGGCATCACACTGTTGCAGTATGTGTAAGTCCCCGATGGACATCATAGTGCAGCTAGGGAGTGTAAGACCCTGTAAGGCAGCTTGTGAACCTAGTAGGAGTAAGTCCCCGATGGGCATCCTTGTGCTTAAGTAGGTATAAGTCCCCGATGGGCTTCCGTGTGTTGAGTAGATGTAAGAGCCCGATGGGCATCCTCGAGCTTAAGCAGGTGTAAGACCCCGATGGGCAACCTTGAGTGTTGCTTGAGTAAGACCCTGTAGGGCATCCTCGAGTTTTTCGTTTTACCTCCCGAAACATCGTAATGCAACATTGGAATATTTTGCATGAAACGTTTGCGCCAAAGAATTGAAACAAACACTCTCGGGACGAACTTTAGTTTTCAACGCATAAATCTATCCGAGTTTTTTGGTTTTCCTTCCCGAAACATTGTGATGAAGCTTTGGAATAGTTTATGTCAAATCTTTGAAACAAACCTCCTAAGGACGAACTTTAGGTTTTCAACGCATAAATCCTTCCGATGTTTTTGGTTTTACCTCCTGAAACATGGTGATGTGACATTGGAATTGTTTACGTAAAATGTTGGTGCCAAAAAATTGAAACAAACACTCTTGGGGCGAACTTTAGGTTTTAAACGACGAAATCTATTAAAGCTTTTCGTTTTAGCTCCCGAAACATCGTAATGCAACATTGGAATATTTTGCATGAAACGTTTGCGCCAAAGAATCGAAACAAACACTCTAGAGATGAACTTTAGGTTTTCAACGCATAAATCTATACGAGTTTTTTTGTTTCCCCTCCCGAAACATTGTGACGGAGCATTGGAATAGATTACATTAAACGTTTATGCCAAATCTTTGAAACAAACAGTCTAAGGACGAACTTTAGGTTTTCAACGCATAAATCCTTCCGATTTCTTATGTTTTACCTCCCGAAACACGGTGATGCGACAATGGAATAGTTTACATTAAACATTGGAGCGAAAAAATTGAAACTAACACTCTTGGGACGAACTTTAGGTTTTAAACGCTGAAATCTATCTGAGTTTTTCATTTTAGCTCCTGAAACATCGTAATGCAACATTGGAATATTTTGCATGAAACATTTGCACCAAAGAATCGAAACAAATACTCTCGAGATGATCTTGTGGTTTTCAACACATAAATCTATCTGAGTTTTTGATTTTCTCTCTCGAAACATTGTAAGGTCAGATGATTACTCGACATTTAGCCGTAACTTGCTCATGGTTTGCACGCCGTTGTTTGACATTTCTTGCTCATAACCAGCCTGAGGTCGGCCTAGCCTAAGCGAGGCATTTAGCTTTAGTTGTCGTATCTTCTAACTTTTTTCCGTTTACATGCTTAACCCCATGGTGGGGCTCTTTACTGAGTATATTTCGATATACTCACCCCTTACATTTTGAAGTACTAGTCCATTCCGAGGTGGCTAGACTGGGAGCTGGATTGATCATGGACACGGTGTCGACATTTCCTTTTCGCATTGTTTACTTGTGTCAAACCTCATGTTTTACATTTGAAACTCTGCTAAACTATGTTTTGTTTTGAACTATAGGGATCCCGAACTATGTTTTATTGTTTTGAACTATTAGTACTGTTTTTCATGTTTCATGAGGTTATTTATTGGAAAAATACATGTGGTTATTAACTGGATTTTGTGGATTCTGAATGCATGCACACGTAACACCTCATTAGAGTATTTTAGGAAGTTGGATTGTTACATTTTGATAATTTAAAAAACAAAAGTTTTATTTTTTCAACTTTAAAACAAATATTTTTAAAAACATAAAAGTCCACATTTTATAATCTTTGATATTAAAAAATTCAAAACTTTTTGTCTTTAGATAATTAAACTCACTTTTTTCAATTAGTACTTGAATTTTGTGGCTCAATAATGTTCGTGTATTTTTAGTCTACATGGAGTTTTCTCGCAACACCATTGCAATAAAAAGGAAAATATTAACTTCTAACTTTGATTCTTAAACGCTATAAGACACTTACTCGAACGCATGAAATTCTAATCTTTTGAATTAACACAAAATCAATTTTTATAAAGTTATAATGTGGAAGTAGATCAAACACTTATCACTGTTTTCTGCAAGATTTGTTATCCATATATAAAAAATTTGAAATTTTAATAATTTTAAAACATAAAGCTTTCATTTTTATCATTTAAAACCAATTTTTGTAAACCCAAAAGTTTTAATTTTTGAACTTTTGATATATAAAAAATCGTAACTTTTTTGTTTTTAGACTATTAAACTCACTTTTTTCATTGAGTATTTGAATATTTTGGGTCAAACTTTCATTGGTTTTAGTCAACATGAAGTTTCCTCACAACACTGTTGCAATAAAAAAGAAAAAAGTTAATGTGTGCGAGTAGCATAAACATTTATGGTTGTCTTCTTTACCATTTTCTATTCGTGTCTAAAATTTGAAATTTTCATAATTTAAAAACACAAAAGTTTTATTTTTTTTTCAACTTTATAAACTAATTTTTTTTAAAACCAAAAATTTTAATTTTTTTAATTTTTGACATTAAAAATATTATAACTTTTTGTCTATAGATTATTAAACTCACTTTTTTCGATGAGTACTTGAATTTCGTGGGTCAAAGTTCGTGTATTTTTAGTCTACATGGAGTTTTCTCACAACACCATTGCAATAAAAAGGAAAATATTAACTGATATGAATTCAACTTCCAACCTATTGCATTCACATGAAGGAGTAATTACAAGAAGAAGGAAAAGAAGATTCCAAGAGGATTATAAAAATTAAATGACAGAATTTTAAATAAAGAAATTTCTAGATTTCTTATTTTGGGACTTTTTGATTTCAATGCTTGCCAACCATGCTCATTATTGCAAGGGACATTCTAGAAGAGTTGGTTGAGTGTATTTAAAGCATATCTACTCTTTTGTCTAGCATTTAAGCCATGCAATTTACTTTTGGCTTCTTATGTCTTATTTTCTACAAAATGCATTTAATAGCTTTTAGAGTTCTTTTGTATTTCAAGGCATGCACGAATTTTTGGCCTTTAAAATGGCTTGTAATTCATCATTTTGGACAGATTTTATGAATGAAAAACTTGTGTTTTCTTGAACCCCATTTGGTGTTTCATTTCTTTCAAATCTTGCTTTAGGTTTGAAGTAAAATCAATTCATTGGATTAGTCTTGATCAAGCTAATTCTGGAGTGAGTTGTCTTAGGATCTAAGAGTGACTATTTTAGATTTTAAGTGTGATCTAAGTTAGCCTTCATTGTGAGTTTTTGCAAGGATCCTAGAAGGACCTCTAGCTTTGTAAAATTCAAGGAACGATCGGCGCTTATCATTAACTTCTAACTTTGATTCTTAAACGCTATAAAACACTTACCCGAACGCATGAAATTCTAATCTTTTGAATTAACACAAAATCAATTTTAGATTTTAAGTGTGATCTAAGTTAGCCTTCATTGTGAGTTTTTGCAAGGATCCTAGAAGGACCTCTAGCTTTGTAAAATTCAAGCAACGATCGGCGCTTATCATTAACTTCTAACTTTGATTCTTAAACGCTATAAAACACTTACCCGAACGCATGAAATTGTAATCTTTTGAATTAAGACATTAAGATTTTGATTTGAGGACAAATCATTTTAAAGAAAGGGGGGATGATATGAATTCAACTAACACCTTATTGCATTCACATGAAGGAGCAGTTACAAGAAGAAGGAAAAGAAGATTCCAAGAGGATTATGAAAATTACATGGCAGAATTTTAAATAAAGAAATTTCTAGATTTCTTATTTTGGGACTTTTTGATTTCAATGCTTGCCAATCATGCTCATAATTGCAAGGGACCTTCTAGAAGAGTTGGTTCAGTCTATTTAAAGCATATCTATCCTTTTGTCTATCATTTAAGCCATGCAATTGAGTTTTGGTTTCCTAGGCCTTATTTTCTACAAAATGCATTTAATAGCTTTTAGAGTCCTTTGGTATTTCAAGGCATGCACGAATTTTTGGCCTTTAAAATGGCTTGTAATTCATCATTTTGGAGAGATTGATAATTGGAAAAATTTGTGTTTTGTTGAACCCCATTTGGTGTTTCATTTTTTTCAAATCTTGCTTTAGGTTTGAAGTTAAATCAATTCATTGGATTAGTCTTGATCGAACTAATTCTGGAGTGAGTTGTCTTAGGATCTAAGAGTGACTATTTTAGATTTTAAGTGTTATCTAAGTTAGCCTTCATTGTTAATTTTTGCAAGGATCCTAGAAGGACCTCTAGCTTTGTAAAATTCAAGCAACGATCGGCGCTTATCATAAAATGTGGAAGTAGTTCAAACACTTATCACTGTTTTGTGCAAGCTTTGTTATCCATATAAAAAATTTGAAATTTTAATAATTTTAAAACATAAAGCTTTCATTTTTATCATTTAAAACCAATTTTTGTAAACCCAAAAGTTTTAATTTTTGAACTTTTGATATACAAAAAATCGTAACTTTTTTGTTTTTAGACTATTAAACTCACTTTTTTCATTGGGTATTTGAATATTTTGGGTCATATTTTCATTGGTTTTAGTCAACATGAAGTTTCCTCACAACACTGTTGCAATAAAAAAGAAAAAAGTTAATGTGTGCGAGTAGCATAAACATTTATGGTTGTCTTCTTTACCATTTCCCATTCGTGTCTAAAATTTGAAATTTTAACAATTTAAAAACACAAAAGATTTATTTTTTTTACAACTTTATAAACTAAATTTTTTTAAAACCAAAAAGTTTGATTTTTTTAATTTTTGATATTAAAAATATTCTAACTTTTTGTCTATAGATTATTAAACTCACTTTTTTCTATGAGTACTTGAATTTCGTGGGTCAAAGTTCGTGTATTTTTAGTCTACATGGAGTTTTCTCACAACACCATTGCAATAAAAAGGAAAATATTAACTTCTAACTTTGATTCTTAAACGCTATAAAACACTTACCCGAACGCATGAAATTCTAATCTTTTGAATTAACACAAAATTAATTTTTATAAAGTTATAATGTGGAAGTAGATCAAACACTTATCACTGTTTTCTGCAAGATTTGTTATCCATATAAAAAATTTGAAATTTTAATAATTTAAAAACATAAAGCTTTCATTTTGATCATTTAAAACCAATTTTTGTAAACCCAAAAGTAATAATTTTTGAACTTTTGATATACAAAAAATCGTAACTTTTTTTGTTTTTAGACTATCAAACTCACTTTTTTCATTGAGTATTTGAATATTTTGGATCAAATTTTCATTGGTTTTAGTCAACATGAAGTTTCCTCACAACACTGTTGCAATAAAAAAGAAAAAAGTTAATGTGTGCGAGTAGCATAAACATTTATGGTTGTCTTCTTTACCATTTCCTATTCGTTTCTAAAATTTGAAATTTTGATAATTTAAAAACACAAAAGTTTGATTTTTTTTCAACTTCACAAACTAAATTTTTTTAAAACCAAAAAGTTTAATTTTTAAAATTTTTTATATTAAAAATATTCTAACTTTTTGTCTATAGATTATTAAACTCACTATTTTCGATGAGTACTTGAATTTCGTGGGTCAAAGTTCGTGTATTTTTAGTCTACATGGTGTTTTCTCACAACACCATTGTAATAAAAAGGAAAATATTAACTTCTAACTTTGAATCTAAAACGGTATGACACACTTACTCGAACGCATGAAATTCTAATCTTTCGAATTTACACAAAATCATATTTTCTGCAAGATTTGTTATCCATATAAAAAATTTGAAATTTTAATAATTTTAAAACATAAAGCTTTCATTTTTATCATTTGAAACCAATTTTTGTAAACCCAAAAGTTTTAATTTTTGATCTTTTGATATACAAAAAATCGTAACTTTTTTGTTTTTAGACTATTAAACTCACTTCTTTCATTGAGTATTTGAATATTTTGGGTCAAATTTTCATTGGTTTTAGTCAACATGTAGTTTGCTCACAACATTTGTAACGGCCCGGAAATTTCATTCCGGTCTTCCCGGGAGGCCTAGGGGCATTTTGGTAATTTTGGGTCGGGCCGACAGGGCTGGTTATGTAATTGTTAATTTTCGAAAAAATTATGGGTCGATTTGAATGGGATCGGGAATTTTGGTGAAGACATTTGGGCTTGGGAAAAGGTAAAAATAAATAGGGAATTAAATAGCACGTCGAGTGAGATTCGAGCCAAGGACGTGTCGCGTGCTAGGCGGAGGGCGCTGCCAGCCGAGCCACTGAACATCTTTGCTATTCTAAACGCACCATCTAATACATATGCGTGTTTTCGAAGGCGTTTGGTTTAAAAGGCCAGCCCGCCCGAGAGCCTTCTTCTTCCTTCTCTTTTCTTCCTCGATCGACCCGAGCTCCCTCTCGCGATTCTCCCACGCCGACCCCAGTTCAACCGAGCTTCTTCTCCTTTTCAAGGTCGTTTTTCTTGTTCCGAGCAGCAGGTACGTGTTCTCTTCTCTTCTTCTTCTTCTTCTCCCCCAATTCTTTCCCGTTCTCCCTTGTTTCCGATTTCTTCCTTGCCGGCCGAATTGAAGCGAGTGGCTTGTAGGTTTCGTGCGGCCAGCCAAGGGGAAGTGGTCTAGCAGCAAATCGCGCGTCGAATCCTCCAATCGCCGGAATCGAGCTCGTTTTTCCTCGATGCTCTCTGTTCGCCTGTTCGCGTCGCCGCGCTGCAGAGCTTCGCCTCGGCGCCCCCGCCGCATCGCGTCGCCCGAGCCCCTGCTCGCCGAGTCTTGCCGCATCGCCCAGTGCCGCGCGCGCGCGTCCTCGCCAGAGCCCAGCCGAGCGGCGTCGCCATTGCCCTGCTCGCCCGCACGCAGCCCGCACGCGCGCTTCGCCGCGCCAGCGCGGCGCGCGCCCGCCGCGCGCCAGCCAACCCCATTCTTTGCCGTTCGTGCAATCGGCTCGTTCGTGCATTCGTCGCGCCTCGTGTGTTGCTCCCGAGCTGAGCCTCGTTTATTTTATTATATTTAGGCCTATTGTGTGATTTTTGTTGTGATTGATAGGTTCTCGATAGCTAGTTCGGGTTCGTTCGCCGCTTAGGTTTTCGTGTCAAATCGTCCCCGACCAAGGTAAGGATTTCTTACCGGAGTTGTGTGGACCTTGCGATATTATATGTGATTGCTGATTGATTGCTTGTTTGTGTTTATTGACATGTATAGCTAGGTACTCAATTCTGAATTCCCGATTAGCATGTTGTTCCTGATTAATTCTCATGTTAATCCATGCTAGGTTATTCCTTTCTAGCATGCTCGTATCAGTTCCTTGCTTCGTAGTATCATGCTAGGCTCGTTGTATTCTTATTGAGCACGTATTGGATTTTATGGAATTGTTTGCTGTTTGCTAGGGCAGGTTAGAGTTGTAGGTAGATAGCATCATCCGGGCCTGATGCATAAAGTACCTTGCATCCATGGCAGGGACGTCGAGACAGTGCTCCGTCCCTGGACCCCGTGAGGGATTAGCTAACCCTACCGGTAGGCCCTGCAATCTTGGGTGAGGGTGGCGGATGTAAAATGCCCCAGCGGTCGGGATGATGACTTGGCATTGCCTCGTCCCCCAGCGATCGGCATGTCCTCGGCATGTTTGGCGGTAGCCCACGATTGCCACTGTTAAGGCAAGGCGGTTTCTGGTGTAAGCCTACCACGACCGTTCCTTGCCCCAGTGCGTGTGGTTCAGGTGACATAGTTTACGTGTCAGTCTCACACACCCTATGTCGGTGACACCGATCCAAAGATTTAGTTAGGCGTGGTGATCTGGACATGGGCAGCTTTTGCCTTCGACTCCGTAACCCCCATGGTTCGCGAGAGCACGCGGTGCATGTTTACGCTCATTACAATGACGACCAGGAGAGCTCCTCGGGATCTTGAGCCAGTGTACCTTTTCGTCGACGATGACAGTGGTGAGGCCGGGACTTGTTTCTCGTATAGGGCGACTTATGTATTGGGTGTGTGGTGATATTATTCCGGACTAAGACCTTAAATTGGCATCCGAGGCCCAAGTGTGGGCTAAGTTATGTGCTCTATTCTGTGTTTATATTCATAGCTTGCATACGCTCATCGAGATGACCATGTATATCGTATTGTACCCCGGTTGGGGATTCTTACTGAGTAATTCGTTACTCACCCTTACTGTGGTTTTTCCACAGGTAACCAAGTTGCTAGACAAAATGGCTGAAGGAGGAGCTGTGATCATGGGGCTCAGTCATCAAACTCTGATTTTGTGTTATGACTCTTTATGTTTTATTTTCCCCTGAATGCATGTAGCCGGGCACGGAGCCCTAGGATGTTTTCTGAATATTTTGTGGATTCCAGCATTATTGTATTTAGACATGTTTTGAATGATTTTAAGAAATCTCTTATCAGAGTATACTTTGGAAATGTATTTATCTTGGAACAGGTGCTTGGAAATAGGGACAGGTTCCAGGGAAATTGTCTAGTTTTTAAAGGGGTTATTTTGAATGTTTTGTTTTTAATTGGAATCTGAAATCATGTTTGTTTAATGTCCTTTACTTTGAATGCATGCATTGGGGTAAGGGCCCATTTAGTGCCCCATTCGGGTCGGTCCCTTACAACATTGTTGCAATAAAAAAGAAAAAAAGTTAATGTGTGCGAGTAGCATAAACATTTATGGTTGTCTTCTTTACCATGAGAATTAATCAGGAACAACATGCTAATCGGGAATTCAGAATTGAGTACCTAGCTATACATGTCAATAAACACAAACAAGCAATCAATCAGCAATCACATATAATATCGCAAAGTCCACACAACTCGGTAAGAAATCCTTACCTTGCATTCGGGGACGATTTGACACGAAAACCTAAGCGTGAACGAACCCGAACTAGCTATCGAGAACCTATCAATCACAACAAAAATCACACAATAGGCCTAAATATAATAAAATAAACGAGGCTCAGCTCGGGAGCAACACACGAGGCGCGACGAATGCACGAACGAGCCGATTGCACGAACGGGGCAGCAATGGGGTTGGTGGGTTGTTGAAGGGCTATGGCTGCGCGTGGCGAGCGGCGGCGTCTTGCAGCTGCGTCTTGGCGAAAGCAGGGCAATGGCGACGCCGCTCGGCTGGGCTCTGGCGAGGACGCGCGCGCGCGGCACTGGGCGATGCGGCAAGACTCGGCGAGCAGGGGCTCGGGCGACGCGATGCGGCTGGGCGCTGAGGCGAGCGAGCGCGCGCGTGCGCGCCGGGCGAACACGGCGAGCAGATCTCGAGAAAACGAGCTCGATTCCGGCGATTGGAGAGGATTCGACGCGCGATTTGCTGCTAGACCACTTCCCCTTACTCTGTTCGCCCCTGTTCGCCCGGTCGCACGCGCGCAGAAGCTCGCCTCAACGCCCAGCCGCATCGCGTCGCCCTAGCCCCTGCTCGTCGAGTCTTGCCGCATCGCCCAGTGCCGCGCGCGCGCGTCCTCGCCAGCGCCCAGCATAGCGGCGTCGCCATCGCCTCGCTCGCCGCACTGCGCGCGCAGCGCTCGCTTCGCCCGCAGCAGCCGGCGCCCAATAGCGCCCATTTCTGCGCCCGGTACGCGCCCAACCCGACCACATTCTTTGCCCGTTCGTGCAATCAACTCGTTCGTGCGTTCGTCGCGCCTCGTGAGTTGCTCCCGAGCTGAGCCTCGTTTATTTTATTATATTTAGGCCTATTGTGTGATTTGTTTTGTGATTGATAGGTTCTCGATAGCTAGTTCGGGTTCGTTCGCCGCTTAGGTTTTCGTGTCAAATCGTCCCCGACCAAGGTAAGGATTTCTTACGGAGTTGTGTGGACCTGCGATATTATATGTGATCTTTGATTGATTGCTTGTTTGTGTTTATTGACATGTATAGCTAGGTACTCAATCAATTCCCGATTAGCATGTTGTTCTGATTAATTCTCATGTTAATCCATGCTAGGTTATTCCTTTCTAGCATGCTCGTATCGACGTTCCTTGCTTCGTAGTATCATGCTAGGCTCGTTGTATTCTTATTGAGCACGTATTGGATTTTATGGAATTGTTTCTTTGTTGCTTGCTAGGGGAGTTAGAGTTGCGGGTAGATAGCATCATCCGGGTCCGATGCATAAAGTACCTTGCATCCATGGCGGGGACGTCGAGGCGGTGCTCGTCCCCTGGACCCGGTGAGGATTAGCTAACCCTACCGGTAGGCCCCGCAATCTTGGGTGAGGTGGCGGATCTGTTAAATGCCCCAACGGTCGGGATGATGACTTGGCATTGCCTGCGTCCCGGCGGGCGGCATGTCCTCGGCATGTTTGGCAAGAGCCCCCGATTGCCACTGTTAAGGCAAGGGCAGTTTCTGGTGTAAGCCTACCACGACCGTTCCTTGGCCCCGGTGCGGTGGTTCAGGTGACATAGTTTACGTGTCGAGTCTCACACCCTATGTCGGTGACACCGATCCAAAGATTTAGTTAGGCGTGGTGGATGGACATGGGCGGCTTGCCTTCGGACCCGCAGCAACCCCATGGTCTCTGATAGCACGCGGTGCATGTTTACGCTCATTCTGGCGACGACCGGAGAGCTCCTCGGGATCTTGAGCGGTGTACCTTTCGTCGTCGATGAGATGAGGCCGAGGCCGGGACTTGTTTCTCGTATAGGGCGACTTATGTATTGGATGTGTGGTGATATTATTTCGGACTAAGACCTTAAATTGGCATCCGAGGCCCAAGTGTGGGCTAAGCTATGTGCTCTATTCTGTGTTTATATTCATAGCTTGCATACGCTCATCGAGATGACCATGTATATCGTATTGTACGCGGGTTTGGGGATTCTTCTTGAGTAATTCGTTACTCACCCTTACTGTGGTTTTTCCACAGGTAACCAAGTTGCTAGACAGGATGGCTGAAGGAGGAGCTGTGATCATGGGGCTCAGTCATCAAACTCTGATTTTGTGTTATGACTCTTTATGTTTTATTTTCCCCTGAATGCATGTAGCCGGGCACGGAGCCCTAGGATGTTTTCTGAATATTTTGTGGATTCCAGCATTATTGTATTTAGACATGTTTTGAATGATTTTAAGAAATCTCTGATCAGAGTATACTTTGAAAATGTATTTATCTTGGAACAGGTGCTTGGAAATAGGGACAGGTTCCAGGGAAATTGTCTAGTTTTTAAAGGGGTTATTTTGAATGTTTTGTTTTTAATTGGAATCTGAAATCATGTCTGTTTAATGTCCTTTACTTTGAATGCATGCATTGGGGTAAGGGCCCATTTAGTGCCCCATTCGGGTCGGTCCCTTACAACATTGTTGCAATAAAAAAGAAAAAAAGTTAATGTGTGCGAGTAGCATAAACATTTATGGTTGTCTTCTTTACCATTTCCTATTCGTGTCTAAAATTTGAAATTTTGATAATTTAAAAACACAAAAGTTTTATTTTTTTCCTCAACTTTATAAACTAAATTTTTTTAAAACCGAAAAGTTTAATTTTTTAAATTTTTGATATTAAAAATATTCTAACCTTTTTTCTATAGTTTATTAACACACTTTTTTCGATGAGTACTTGAATTTCGTGCGTCAAAGTTCGTGTATTTTTAGTTTACCTGGTGTTTTCTCACAACACCATTGCGATAAAAAGGAAAATATTAACTTCTAACTTTGAAAATAAAATGCTATAACACACCTACTCGAACGCATGAAATTCTAATCTTTCGAATTAACACAAAATCATATTTTCTGCAAGATTTGTTATCCATATGAAAAATTTGAAAATTTAATAATTTTAAAACATAAAGCTTCATTTTTATCATTTAAAACCAATTTTTGTAAACCCAAAAGTTTTAATTTTTGAACTTTTGATATACAAAAAATCGTAACTTTTTGTTTTTAGACTATGAAACTCACTTTTTTCATTGAGTATTTGAATATTTTGGGTCAAATTTTCATTGGTTTTAGTCAACATGAAGTTTCCTCACAATACTGTTGCAATAAGAAAGAAAAAAGTTAATGTGTGTGAGTAGCATAAACATTTATGGTTGTCTTCTTTACCATTTCCTATTAGTGTCTAAAATTTGAAATTTTGATAATTTAAAAATACAAAAGTTTTATTTTTTTTTTTCAACTTTATAAACTAAATTTTTTTAAAACCAAAAAGTTTAAGTTTTTAAATTTTTGATATTAAAAATATTCTAACTTTTTGTCTATAGATTATTAAACTCAATTTTTTCAATGAGTAGTTGAATTTCGTGGGTCAAAGTTCGTGTATTTTTAGTTTACATGGTGTTTTCTCACAACACCATTGCAATAAAAAGGAAAATATTAACTTCTAACTTTGATTCTTAAACGCTATAAAACACTTACTCGAACACACGAAATTCTAATCTTTTGAATTAACACAAAATCAATTTTTATAAAGTTATAATGTGGAAGTAGTTCAAACACTTATTATTGTTTTCTGCAAGATTTGTTATCCATATAAAAAGTTTGAAATTTTAATAATTTTAAAACATAAAGCTTTCATTTTTATCATTTAAAACCAATTTTTGTAAACCCAAAAGTTTTAATTTTTGAACTTTTGATATACAAAAAATCGTAACTTTTTTTGTTTTTAGACTATTAAACTCACTTTTTTCATTGAGTATTTGAATATTTTGGGTCAAATTTTCATTGGTTTTAGTCAACATGAAGTTTCCTCACAACAACATTGTTGCAATAAAAAATTAAAAAGTTAATGTGTGCAAGTAGCATAAACATTTATGGTTTTCTTCTTTATATTTCCTATTCGTGCCTTAGATTTGAAATTTTGATAATTTAAAAACACAAAAGTTTTATTTTTTTTTTCAACTTTATAAACTAAATTTTTTTGAAACCAAAAAGTTTAATTTTTTTAATTTTTGAAATTAAAAATATTCTAACTTTTTGTCTATAGATTATTAAACTCACTTTTTTCTATGAGTATTTGAATTTTGTGGGTCAAAGTTCGTGTATTTTTAGTCTACATGGTGTTTTCGCACAACACCATTGCAATAAAAAGGAAAATATTAAATTCTAACTTTGAATCTAATATGTTATATAGCACGCTTACTCGAACGCATGAAATTCTAATCTTTCGAATTAACACAAAATCACTTCTAATGGAATCACTGAATTGAAACACCTGGCTTGAGTAGTTCACCGTCTTGCTATACCTGGCTTCGATCGATCTTTTGAGATTGAATAATTAGAAAGTGATTGGGTATAAGAGCTGTTTCGATACTACGAAAAAAAAAAGGTCAATCTTGTCTTTTAGTGAAACACTGAATTGAAACACAGCTTCAATACGCGACAATTGAGAAAGAACTACATGCATTGCAATTGTAAGGGCTTTGGATGTTTGGAAACCTTAATTGTGGCAAAGGAGTTCGACATCCTCACAGATCGATCATGATAGCTTTGCAGGCATCTCTAGAGCAAAACAAAGCTAAAAAAGATACATGATAAAGCGGCAACAACCACAGATGCTACGGAGGTAAGATCCTTAAATGCTTTAGTTGGTTTCTACAGGAGGTTTATTAGGATTTTTGGAGCATAGCCTCCCCATCTTAATAAGATCATTATATATATTCAGGAAAGCAAATTCATGAGAAAGAATCTAATGAATTAAAAGAAAAGTTGACCAATGCACCATGTCTTGCTCTTTCTAACTATTATTGATCTTTCAAGATTGAATGTGATGCAAATGGAATAGGTATAAGAGTTTGTTTGATAATAGAAAACACGTCATTCATATAATGAGATGCACATGGAATAAGCATAAGAGCTCTTTCAAAGCCACAACACAAGGCCAGTCCTGTTTATTAGAAAAAAGCGAAACAGGGAGACACTCAAATACGTGCCATTTGAGAAAGAACCACATGCACTTGTGTGGGGGCTTTGTAAGTTTGGACACCTTACTTGTGGGAAAAAGAGTTTGTCATCCACACAGATCATGAAAGCTTGAAGAATCTTAGGAGCGAAACAAAGCTCAACATGAGACATGCTAAGTGGCCAACACCTGCAAATGGAACCGAGGCAAGATCTTACATGGTGCAGTAGTTTCTAATGGAGGTTTATTAAGTATTTAAGTGGCGTCGCCTAACCATCGAAGGAACCTGTTAAAAAACCGTGAAATTTGAATGGAAATGAAAGCAAAAGAAGGCATTCAATGTATTTGAAGAACTATTAAGCAGTGCACCGTCTTGCTACACTTGGCTTCGATCGATCTTTTGAGATTGAATAATTAGAAAGTGATTGGGTATAAGAGCTGTTTCGATACTAGGAAAAAAAATGCCAATCATGTCTTTTAGTGAAACACTGAATTGAAACACAGCTTAAATACGTGACAATTGAGAAAGAACTACATGCATTGCAATTGTAAGGGCTTTGGATGTTTGGAAACCTTAATTGTGGCAAAGGAGTTCGACATCCACACATATCGATCATGATAACTTTGTAGGCATCTCTAGAGCGAAACAAAGCTATAAAAGATACATGCTAAAGCGGCAACAGCCACAGATGCTACGGAGGTAAGATCCTTAAATGCTTTAGTTTGTTTCTACCTGAGGTTTATTAGGATTTCTGGAGCATAGCCTCCTCATCGTAATAAGATCATTAATATATTCAGGAAAGCAAATTCAAGAGAAAGAATCCAATGAATTAAAAGAAAAGTTGACCAATGCACCATGTCTTGCTCTTTCTAACTTATATTGATCTTTCGAGATTGAATGTGATGCAAATGGAATAGGTATAAGATCTAGTTTGATACTAGAAAACAGGCCATTCATATATCTTCGTGAAAAGCTAAATGGAGCACATCCTAAATACACGCCATTTGAATAAGAACTACATGCACTACTAGTGAGGGCTTTTGCAAGTTTCGTGACCTTAATTGTGACCAAAGGAGTTTGTCACCCACAAGGATCATGAAAGTTTATAGCGTCTCGAGAGCCAAATAAAGCTCCAAAAGAGGCATTCTAAGTGAGGAAAACGTCCGCAAATTCAACCGAGGTATGATCCTTCATGGTTTAGCTAGTTTCTGTACGAGGTTTACCGAGGATTTCATTAGCATAGCCTCGAGGTAGAATGAACTGGTTTAAAAGATTGTCAAATTCTAATGGAATCAGAAGCTAGAGAACACTAAAAGAAAAACCGACCAATGCACCTTGTCATGGGCTGCCTAACTTTGATCGATCATTTCAGATTTAATGAGATGCAAATGGAATAGGCATAAGAGCTCTTTCAAAGCCACAACACAAGGCCAGTCCTGTTTATTAGAAAAAAGTGAAACTGGGAGCTACTCAAATACGTGCCATATGAGAAAGAACCACATGCACTTGTGTGGGCTTTGCAAGTTTGGACACCTTGCTTGTGGAAAAAAGAGTTTGTCATCCACACAGATCATGAATGCTTGAAGAATCTCGGGAGTCAAACAAAGCTCAACACGAGACATGCTAAGTGGCCAACACCCGCAAATGCAACCGAGGCAAGATCGTACATGGTGCAGCTGTTTCTACGGGAGGTTTATTAAGGATTTCAGTGGCGTCGCCTAACCATCGAAGGAATGTGTTAAAAGAACCGTGAAATTTGAATGGAAATGAAAGCAAAAAAAGGCATTAAATGTATTTGAAGAACTATTAAGCAGTGCACCGTCTTGCTACACCTGACTTCGATCGATCTTTTGAGATTGAATAATTAGAAAGTGATTGGGTATAAGAGCTGTTTCGATACTAGGAAGAAAAAAAGGCCGGTCATGTCTTTTAGTGAAACACTGAATGGAAACACATCTTACATACGCGACAATTGAGAAAGAACTACATGCATTGCAATTGTAAGGGCTTTGGATGTTTGGAAGCCTTAATTGTGGCAAAGGAGTTCGGCATCCGCACAAATCGATCATGATAGATTTAGGCATCTCTAGAGCAAAATAAAGCTATAAAAGAGACATGCTAAAGCGGCAATAGCCACATATGCTACGGAGGTATGATCCTTAAATGCTTTGGCTAGTTTCTACAGGAGGTGTATTAGGACATTCTGGAGCATAGCCTCCCCGTCGTAATAAGATCATTATATATTCAGGAAAGCGAATTCAAGAGAAAGCATCCAATGAATTAAAAGAAAAGTTGACCAATGCACCATGTCTTGCTCTTTCTAACTTTTATTGATCTTTCAAGATTGAATGTGATGCAAATGGAATAGGTATAAGAGCTGGTTTGATACTAGAAAACAAGCCATTCATATATCTTCGTGAAAAGCTAAATGGTGCACATCCTAAATACGCGCCATTTGAGTAAGAACTACATGCACTACTAGTGAGGGCTTTTGCAAGTTTCGTGACCTTAATTGTGACCAAAGGAGTTTGTCACCCACAAGGATCATGAAAGCTTAAAGCATCTCGAGAGCCAAATAAAGCTCCAAAAGAGGCATTCTAAGTGAGGAAAACGCCCGCAAATTCAACCGAGGTATGATCCTTCATGGTTTAGCTAGTTTCTGTACGAGGTTTACCGAGGATTTCATTAGCATAGCCTCGAGGTAGAATGAACTGGTTTAAAAGATTGTCAAATTCTAATGGAATCAGAAGCTAGAGAACACTATGAATGGACTAAAAGAAAAACCGACCAATGCACCTTGTCATGCGCTGCCTAACTTTGATCGATCATTTCAGATTTAATGAGATGAAAATGGAATAGGCATAAGAGCTCTTTCAAAGCCACAACACAAGGCCAATCCTGTTTATTAGAAAAAAGCGAAACTGGGAGTTACTCAAATACGTGCCATATGAGAAAGAACCACATGCACTTGTGTGGGCTTTGCAAGTTTGGACACCTTACTTGTGGCAAAAAGAGTTTGTCATCCACACAGATCATGAAATCTTGAAGAATCTCGGCAGTCAAACAAAGCTCAACACGAGACATGCTAAGTGGCCAACACCCGCAAATGCAACCGAGGCAAGATCGTACATGGTGCAGCTGTTTCTACGGGAGGTTTATTAAGGATTTCAGTGGCGTCGCCTAACCATCGAAGCAACGTGCTAAAGAACTGTGGAATTTGAATGGAAATGAAAGAAAAAGAAGGCATTCAATGTATTTGAAGAACTATTGAGCAGGTCACCGTCTTGCTACACCTGGCTTCGATAGATCTTTTGTAAAGACCCGACCCAAAAGGGGCTCTAAATGGGCCTTTACCCCAATGCATGTATTCAAAATAAAAGACAATATGCAACATGATTTCGGATTCCAAGTAAAAACAGAAACGTTCAACAATCAAAACAATTTACTCTAAAACCTGTCCCTGTTTCCAAGCACCTGTTTCATGATAAATACATTTCTAAAAGCATACTCTGATCAGAGATTTATTTAAACCATTCAAAACCATCCACAAGTACAACTATGCTGGAATCCATAAAACATAAGAAAACATCCTAGGGCTCCGTGCCCGTCTACATGCATTCAGGGGAAATAACAAAAGTCAAGAGTTATGATATAATAAAATGGTCAGAGATGACAGCAGGTGCCCATGATCATAGCTCCCCCTTCAGCCATCCTGTCTCGCTCCTTGGTTACCTGTGGAAACCACAAAATAAGGGTGAGTAACGAATTACTCAGTAAGAATCCCCAACCGGGGTACAATACGATGCACATGGTCATCAAGATGAGTGTATGCAAGCTATGAATATAAACATAGAATAGAGCACATAGCTTAGCCCACACTTGGGCTTCGGATGCCAACTCAGGGTCTTAGTCCGGAAACAAACCTCCACACAAATCGTCCTATACGAGAAACAAATCCCGGCCTCAGCCTGTCTACTGTCGAATGAAAGGTACACTAGCTCAAGATTCCGAGGAGCTCTCCGGTCGGCGCTGTAATGAGCGTAAGCATGCACCGCGTGCTCTCGCAGAACTATGGAGGGTGCGGGTCTAGTGGCAAAGTGCCCATGTCCATCACCACGCCTAACTAAATCTCGGATCGGTGTCAGCGACACGGGGTGTGAGACACTGGACACGTGAACTATGTCGGCTGAACCACACTTTGAGGCTAAAGAAGGCTGGTCGAGGTAGGCTTACACTAGGAAGCGGTCCTTGCCCTAACAGGTGGCAATCAAGGGCTACGGCCGAACACGCTGAGGACGTGCCGGCTGCCGGGGACGAGGCAATGCCAAGTCATCATCCCAACCGTTGGGGCATTTAATAGTCTGCCACCCTCACCCAAGATTGCAGGGCCTACCGGTCGGGTTAGCTAAACCCTAACGGGGTCGGGGACGGAGAAGCTGTCTCGACGTCCCGCCATGGATGCAAGATACTTTATGCATCAGGCCCGGATGATGCTACCTACCTGAATTCTAACCTGCCTTAACAATCAGCAAACAATCCAATACGTTCTCAAAAGAATACAACAGACCTAGCATGGTACTACGAAACAAGAATGATTATGAGCATGCCAGAACGGAACAACCTAGCATGGACTAACATGAAAGAACAACATACGAAGTCATGCCGATCAGAATTGAAGCAGAGAACCTAAACTATACATGCTTGATAATCACAAACAAACATACAACATCAATCACATAGAACATCTCAGGGTCCACACAACCCCGGTAAGAAATCCTTACCTTGGTCGGGAGACTTCTACACACAAATTCCTAAGCCGCGAACACTCCCGAGCTAGCTATCGAGAACCTACAAACATAGAAACAATCACAACCATAGCCCTAAAAATATAATAAAATAGCAGGCTCGGCTCTGGAGCACTCACACGGCACGACGACACTAGGCTGGGCGCTGCTGGCGGGCTGCTGCGGTTGGACTGGGCGCTGGGCAGGTTCAGGCGAAAGCGGCTGAAGCGCGGCCTTGGCAAGACGCGACACGGGCTAGGGCGCGCGACACGGCGAAGCGCACGCGGCGAAGCGTCGTCTGCTTCTTGCACGCTGATGCAGTGCGCCGGCGGGAGCGCGCGAAGTGGGCGCGGCGGCGGCGGCGGCAGTGTCTTTGGGGCGGCGACGGCGAGTGACGGCGTGCTGGGGCGTGCGACGGCGTCTGGCTCGGCCGATCTGGTGCGACGACGACGACGGCGTGCTCGGCGTGCGACGAGCGTCTGGCTCGGCAGATCTGGCGCGACGACGACGACGGCGTGCTGGGCGGTGGTGCGACGGTGTGCTGGGCGGTGGGGCGTCTGCGCGACAAGCTGGCCGGCTGAGCGAGCGGTGGGGCTGCTTCTCGGCCGGATCTGGCAGTGCGTTTCTTTGGTGCAGGGTGCTCCCTTCGCTGGTGTTGCACCAAACACACACACACACACCTTCTTTACTCTACATTCAGCAAACGAGAACAGTCAATCGAGGAGATGAAGGAGAAGAAGACTTACCCGGAATGATGATTTGATCTCGAGCTGCAAGGGAGGTGAAGAAATCAGCAATGGGGCTAGGGAGAGCTTGGCTTGGGTGGCTAGGAGAATGGTGAAGAAGAAGGGCAAAGACCTAACTCATTTTCATTTAGCCAAAAACACCAAACTCCAAGGATCCAAGGCTAACAAAGATGTGATGCAGAAAGAGCAACAAGAGCTCTCAATAGCTCATCTGGCACGCATCCCCACAAGCTTCCCTGGGGACCCGGGTTCAAAACCCAACTGCAACACATTTTCCTTTCTTTTACTTTTTGCACCAAACCTGGCTCAAACCCTTCCACAAGGCCTCACAAACCTACATAAATCCAACCAATATTTTAGCAATTAGAAAAGACATAAACGGCCCTGACGGCCCGACCAAATTACCAAAATACCCCTTGGGCATACCTGGAAGACCGGAGTGAAAACCTGGGTCGTTACATCTTTTGAGATTGAATAATTAGAAAATGATTGGGTATAAGAGTTGTTTGATACTAGGAAAAAAAAGGCCAATCATGTCTTTTAGTGAAACACTGAATTGAAACACAGCTTAAATACGCGACAATTGAGAATGAACTACAACAATGCAATTGTAAAGGCTTTGGATGTTTGGAAACCTTAATTGTGGCAAAGGAGTTCGACATCCACACAGATCGATCATGATAGCTTTTTAGGCATCTCTAGAGCAAAAAATATCTATAAAAGATACATGCTAAAGCGGCAACAACCACAGATGCTACGGAGGTAAGATCCTTAAATGCTTTAGTTGGTTTCTATAGGAGGTTTAGCTGGATTTCTGAAGCATAGCCTCCCCATCGTAATAAAATCGTTATATATATTCATGAAAGAAAATTCAAGGGAAAGAATCTAATGAATTAAAAGAAAAGTTGACCAATGCACCATGTCTTGCTCTTTCTAACTATTATTGATCTTTCGAGATTGAATGTGATGCAAATGGAATAGGTATAAGAGCTGGTTTGATTCTAGAAAACAGGCCATTCATATATCTTCGTGAAAAGCTAAATAGAGCACATCCTAAATACGCGCCATTTGAATAAGAACTACATGCACTACTAGTGAGGGCTTTTGCAAGTTTCGTGACCTTAATTGTGGCCAAAGGAGTTTGTCACCCACAAGGATCATGAAAGCTTATAGCGTCTCGAGAACCAAATAAAGCTCCAAAAGAGGCATTCTAAGTGAGGACAACGCCCACAAATTCAACCGAGGTACGATCCTTCATGGTTTAGCTAGTTTCTGTACGAGGTTTACCGAGGATTTCATTAGCATGGCCTCGAGGTAGAATGAACTGGTTTAAAAGATTGTCAAATTCTAATGGAATCAGAAGCCAGAGAACGCATTCAATGGACTAAAAGAAAAACCGACCAATGCACCTTGTCATGCTCTGCCTAACTTTGATCGATCATTTGAGATTTAATGAGATGCAAATGGAACAGGCATAAGAGCTCTTTCAAAGCCACAACACAAGGCCAGTCTTGTTTATTAGAAAAAAGCGAAACAGAGAGACTCAAATACGTGCCATATGAGAAAGAACCACATGCACTTGTTTGGGGGCTTTGTAAGTTTGGACACCTTACTTGTGGGAAAAAGAGTTTTTCATCCACACATATCATGAAAGCTTGAAGAATCTTAGGAGCGAAACAAAGCTCAACATGAGACATGCTAAGTGGCCAACACCTACAAATGCAACCGAGGCAAGATCTCACATGGTGCAGTAGTTTCTAATGGAGGTTTATTAAGTATTTAAGTGGCGTCGCCTAACCATCGAAGGAACCTATTAAAAAACCGTGAAATTTGAATGGAAAAGAAAGCAAAAGAAGGCATTCAATGTATTTGAAGAACTACTAAGCAGTGCACCGTCTTTCTACACCTGGCTTCGATCGATCTTTTGAGATCTACCCGAGTTTTTTTTTTACCTCCCGAAACATCGTAAAGCAACATTGGAATATTTTGCATGAAACGTTTGCGCCAAAGAATCGAAACAAACAATCTCGGGACGAACTTTAGGTTTTCAACGCATAAATTTATCCGAGTTTTTTGGATTTCCTTCTCGAAACATTGTGATGAAGTTTTGGAATAGTTTACATTAAACGTTTATGCCAAATCTTTGAAACAAGCCGCCTAAGGACGAACTTTCGGTTTTCAACACATAAATCCTTCCAATTTTTTTGGTTTTACCTCCCAAAACATGGTGATGTGACATTGGAATTGTTTACATAAAACGTTGGTGCCAAAAAACAAAACAAACACTCTTGGGACGAACTTTAGGTTTTAAACGATGAAATCTATCATAGTTTTTCGTTTTAGCTCCCAAAACATCGTAACGCAACACTGGAATATTTTGCATGAAACGTTTTGCGCCAAAGAATCGAAACAAACACTCTCGCGACGATTTGTGGTTTTCAACACATAAATCTATCCGAATTTTTTGGCTTTCTCTCCCAGAACATTGTGATGGAGCATTGGAATAGTTTACATTAAACGTTTATGCCAAATATTTGAAACAAACCATCTAAGGACGAACTTTAGGTTTTCAACTCATAAATCCTTCCGATTTTTTTGGTTCTATCCTCCGAAACATGGTGATGCGACAATAGAATAGTTTACGTTAAACGTTGGGGACGAACTTTAGATTTTAAAGGATGAAATCTATTCGAGTTTTTCGTTTTACCTCCCGAAACATCGTAAAGCAACATTGGAATATTTTGCATGAAACGTTTGCGCCAAAGAATCGAAACAAACACTCTCGAGACGAACTTTAGGTTTTCAACTCATTAATTTATCCGAGTTTTTGGATTTCCTTCCCGAAACATTGTGATGAAGCTTTGGAATAGTTTACATTAAACTTTTATGCAAAATCTTTGGAACAAACCGCCTAAGGGCGAACTTTAGGTTTTCAACACATAAATCCTTCCAATTTTTTTGGTTTTACCTCCCGTAACAGGGTGATGTAACATTGGAATTGTTTACGTAAAACGTTGGTGCCAAAAAATCAAAACAAAAACTCTTGGGACGAACTTTAGGTTTTAAACGATGAAACTATCACAGTTTTTCGTTTTAGCTCCCGAACCGTTAGAATGCAACATCGGAATATTTTGCATCGTTGCTCCAAAGAATCGAAACAAACACTCTAAAGACGAACTTTAGGTTTTCAACGCATAAATCTATCCCAGTTTTTTGGTTTCCCCTCCCGAAACATTATGATGGAGCATTGGAATAGATTACATTAAACGTTTATGCCACATCTTTGAAACAAACCGTCTAAGGACGAACTTTAGGTTTGCAACGAAATAAATCCTTCCGATATTTTATGTCTTACCTCCCGAAACACGAGGATGCGATAATGGAATAGTTTACGTTAAACGTTGGTGAGAAAAAATGGAATCAAGCACTCTTGGGATGAACTTTAGGTTTTAAACGCTGAAATCTATCTGAGTTTTTCGTTTTAGCTCCTGAAACATCGTAATGCAACATTGGAATATTTTGCATGAAACGTTTGCGCCAAGGAATCAAAACAAACACTCTCGAGACGATTTGTTGATTTAAACACATAAATCTATCCAAATGTTTTGGTTTTTTGTCCCGAAACATTGTGATGGAGCATTGGAATAGTTTAAATTAAACGTTTATGCCAAATCTTTGAAACAAACCGTCTAAGGACGAAGTTTATGTTTTCAATCATAAATCCTTCCGATTTTTTATGTTTTACCTCCCGAAACACAGTGATGCGACAATGGAATAGTTTAAGTTAAACGTTGGTGCGAAAAAATCGAAACAAACACTCTTGGGACGAAATTTAGGTTTTAAACGCTGAAATCTATCTAAGTTTTTCTTTTTTGCTCCTGAAACATCGTAATGCAACATTGGAATATTTTGCATGAAACGTTTGCGCCAAAGAATCGAAACAAACACTCTCGCGAGGATTTGTGGATTTGAACACATAAATCCATCATAATTTTTTGGTTTTCTCCCTAAAACATTGTGATGGAGCATTGGAATAGTTTACATTAAACGTTTATGCCAAATCTTTAAAACAAACCATCTAAGGATGAACTTTAGGTTTTAAACTTATAAATCCTTCCTTTTTTTTATTTCTACCTCCCGAAACACGATGATGCCACAATGGAATAGTTTACGTTAAACGTTGGGGACGAACTTTAGATTTTAATCGCTGAAATCTATCCGAGTTTTTCGTTTTACCTCCCGAAACATCGTAATGCAACATTGGAATATTTTGCATGAAACATTTGTGGCAAAGAATCGAAAAAAACACTCTCGGGACGAACTTTAGGTTTTCAACGCATAAATCTATCCGAGTTTTTTGGATTTCCTTCCCGAAACATTGTGATGAAGTTTTGGAATGGCTTACATTACACGTTAATGCCAAATCTTTGAAAAAAACCGCCTAAGGACGAACTTTAGGTTTTCAACTCATAAATCCTTCCGATTTTTTTGGTTTTACCTCCCAAAACACGGTGATGCAACAATGGAATAGTTTACGTTAAACGTTGGTGCCAAAAATTCAAAATAAACACTCTTGGGATGAACTTTAGGCTTTAAACGATGAAATCTATCATAGTTTTTCGTTTTAGCTCCCGAAACATCGTAATGCAACATTGGAATATTTTGCATGAAACGTTTACACCAAGGAATCGAAACAAACACTCTAGAGACGAACTTTAGGTTTTCAACGCATAAATCAATCCGAGTTTTTTGGTTTCCCCTTTCGAAACATTGTGATGGAGCATTGGAATAGATTACATTAAAAGTTTATGCCAAATCTTTGAAACAAACCATCTAAGGACGAACTTTATGTTTTCGACGCATAAACCTTTCGATTTTTTATGTTTTACCTCCTGAAACACGGTGATGCGACAATGGAATAGTTTAAGTTAAATGTTGGCGGGAAAAAATCGAAACAAACATTGGGAAGAACTTTAGGTCTTAAACGATGAAATCTATCATAGTTTTTCGTTTTAGCTCCCAAAACATCGTAATGCAACATTGGAATGTTTTGCATGAAACGTTTACGCCAAAGAATCGAAATAAACACTCTAGAGACGAACTTTAGGTTTTCAACGCGTAAATCAATCCGAGTTTTTTGGTTTCCCCTATCGAAACATTGTGATGGAGCATTGGATAGATTACATTAAACGTTTATGCGAAATCTTTGAAACAAACCATCTAAGGAAGAACTTTAGTTTTTCAACGCACAAATCCTTCCGATTTTTTATGTTTTACCTCCCGAAACACGGTGATGCGACAATGGGATACTTTAAGAAGTTAAACGTTGGTGCGAAAAAATCAGAACAAACACTCTTGGGACGAACTTTAGGTTTTAAATGCTGAAATCTATCTGAGTTTTTCGTTTTAGCTGCCGAAATATTGTACCGCAACACTTGAATATTTTGCATGAAACGTTTTGCGCCAAAGAAACTAAACAAACACTCTCGCGACGATTTGTTGTTTTCAACACATAAATCTATCTGAATTTTTTGGTTTTCTCCCCCAGAATATTGTGATGGACCATTGGAATAGTTTACATTAAACGTTCATGCCAAATCTTTTAAACCAAACCATCTAAGGACGGACTTTAGATTTTCAATTCATAAATCCTTCCTATCTTTTGGTTCTACCTCCCGAAACACGGTGATGCCACAATGGAATAGTTTACGTTAAACGTTGGGGACGAACTTTAGATTTTAAATGCTGAAATCTACTAGAGTTTTTCGTTTTACCTCCTGAAACATCGTAATGCAACATTGGAATATTTTGCATGAAACGTTTGTGCCAAAGAATCGAAACAAACACTCTTGGGACGAACTTTAGGTTTTAAACTATAAAATCTATCATAGCTTTTCGTTTTAGCTCTCGAAACATCGTAATGCAACATTGGAATATTTTGCATGAAACGTTTACACCAAAAAATCGAAACAAACACTCTAGAGACGAACTTTAGGTTTTCAACGCATAAATCAATCCTAGTTTTTTGGTTTCCCCTCTCGAAACATTGTGATGGAGCATTGGAATAGATTACATTAAACGTTTATGCCAAATCTTTGAAACAAACAGTGTAAGGACAAACTTTAGTTTTCCAACGCACAAATCCTTCCGATTTTTTATGTTTTACCTCCTAAAACACGGTGATGTGACAATAGGATAGTTTAAGAAGTTAAACGTTGGTGCGAAAAAATCAGAACAAACACTCTTGGGATGAACTTTAGGTTTTAAACGCTGAAATCTATCTGAGTTTTTCGTTTTAGCTCCCGAAATATTGTAACTCAACACTGGAATATTTTTCATGAAACGTTTTGCGCCAAAGAATCTAAACAAACACTCTCGCGACGATTTGTTGTTTTCAACACATAAATCTATCTGAATTTTTTGGTTTTCTCCCCCAGAACATTGTGATGGAGCATTGGAATAGTTTACATTAAACGTTTATGCCAAATCTTTTAAACAAACCATCTAAGGACGAACTTTAGATTTTCAACTCATAAATCCTTCCTATTTTTTTGGTTTTACCTCCCGAAACACAGTGATGGCACAATAGAATAGTTTACGTTAAACGTTGGGGACGAACTTTACATTTTCAACCCTGAAATCTATCTGAATTTTTCGTTTTATCTCCCGAAACATCGTAATGCAACATTGGAATATTTTTCATGAAAAGTTTGCGCCAAAGAATCGAAACAAACACTCTCGGGACGAACTTTAGGTTTTCAACGCATAAATCTATCTGAGTTTTTTGGTTTCCCCTCCCAAAACATTGTGATGGAGCATTGGAATAGCTTACATTAAACGTTTATCCCAAATCTTTGAAACACATCGTCTGAGGACGAACTTTAGGTTGTCAATGCATAAAGCCTTCCGATTTTTTGGGTTTTACCTCCCGAAACATGGTGATGTGACATTGGAATTGTTTACGTAAAACGTTGGTGCCAAAAAATCAAAACAAACACTCTTGGGACGAACTTTAGGTTTTAAACTATAAAATCTATCATAGTTTTTCATTTTAGCTCTCGAAAGATCGTAATGCAACATTGGAATATTTTGCATGAAACGTTTACTCCAAAGAATCGAAACAAACACTCTAGAGACGAACTTTAGGTTTTCAACTCATAAATCAATCCGAGTTTTTTGGATTCCCAGAATCATTGTGATGGAGCATTGGAATAGATTACATTAATCGTTTATGCCAAATCTTTGATACAAACCGTCTAAGGACGAACTTTAGGTTTTCAACGAATAAATCCTTCCGATTTTCTATGTTTTTCTTCCCGAAACACGTTGATGGGACATTGGAATAGTTTAAGTTAAACGTTGGTGAACAAAAATAGAAACAAACACTCTTGGGACGAACTTTAGGTTTTAAACGCTGAAATCTATCTGAGTTTTTCGTTTTAGCTTCCGAAACATCGTAATGCAACATTGGAATATTTTGCATGAACCGTTTGCGCTAAAGAATCGAAACAAACACTCTCGCGACGATTTGTGGTTTTCAACACATATATCTATCCGAATTTTTTGGTTTTCTCCCCCAGAACATTGTGATGGAGCATTATAATAGTTTACATTAAACGTTTATGCGAAATCTTTTAAACAAACCATCTAAGGACGACCTTTAGCTTTTCAACTCATAAATCCTTCCTATTTTTTTGGTTTTACCTCCAATAAAACGGTGATGCCACAATGGAATAGTTTACGTTAAACGTTGGGGACGAACTTAGATTTTAAACGCTGAAATCTATTCGAGTTTTTCGTTTTACCTCTCGAAACATCGTAATGCAACATTGGAATATTTTGCATGAAACGTTTGCGCCAAAGAATCGAAACAAACAATTTCAAGACGAACTTTACGTTTTCAACGCATAAATCTCTCCGAGTTTTTTGGATTTCCTTCCCAAAACATTGTGATGAAGTTTTGGAATGGCCTACATTAAACGTTAATGCCAAATCTTTGAAACAAACCGCCTGAGGACGAACTTTAGGTATAAAACGCATAAATCCTTCCAATTTTTTTGGTTTGATGTAACGGCCCAGAATTTCATCCCGGTCTTCCAGTGTGCCCTAGGGGTATTTTGGTAATTTGTTCGGGCCGACCGGGTCGTTTATGTCTTTTCCAATTGCTAAAATTATGGATGGATTAAACAGGATTGTGAAGCTTTGTGAAGGTATTTGGGCTTGGTGAAATGCAAAAGAAAATAGGGAATTAAAAATTGCGTCGGGTGGGTTTCGAACCTTAGTGGCTTGGGAGGCTAGTTGGGTGGCTTTGCCAATTGAGCTTCCAGGCGCTCTTGTTAATCTTTCTGCACCACCTTGTACTTAAGCCTTGGTTCAAATGAGTTTTGATTTTTAGTTTAAAAGAAGAAAACGGCAACCCGAGTCTTCTTCACCGTTTCTCCCTTGCCGACCAAGCCTTCTCGCGATATCTCCCTCGCCGACCAGCAATTCGCCGAGCTCTCCCTCCCCAATTCCAAGCCAATTCTCATCTCGAGCAGTCGGAGGTCCGATCGTCATCCCGGTAAGCCTTCTTCTCCTTCTTCTTCTCCTTCATTTTCTTCCCCTGTTTCCGGTTTAGCCGTTGCTGGCCAAGAGAGTGAGGAGCAGCGTTTGTGTAGGTTCCGTACAGCTAGCCGAGGGGAAACAACCAGCACCAATTCGCCAGCTCGTCCCCTCGATCGCCCGAGCACACCCAGTTCGTCTTCCCTTCTCAATCCCGCGCAGCAGCCGACCCAGCTCGCCCCCTCGATCGCGCGCAGAACCCAGCTCCACCGCGCCAACTGCCGAGCTAACCAGCTCCACCGCGCCGCGCACCGAATCGCGCCGTGCGTCACGCCCGAACGCCCTGCCCTGTCCGTGCGCAGTTCGCGCCCCAGCGCCGTGCCATCTTCTGTCCGCGCGCCTGCTCACCGCGCCGTGTCGCGTGTCCTGTCGCAGCCCAGCGGCGCCCAGCCCCGTGTCGCCGAGCCGTGTGAGTGCTCCCGAGCCGAGCCTGTTTGTTTTGTTAAATTTAGATTATGGTTTATAATTATGGTTGTGCTTGTTAGGTTCTCGGTAGCTAGCTCGAGTTTGTTCGCAGCTTAGGATTGTGTGTTTAATCGCCACCCGACCAAGGTAAGGATTTCTTACCGGAGTTGTGTGGACCCTGCGATATATTATGTGATTGCTGATTGAATGCTTGTTTTTGTTTATTGACATGTGTAGTGATAAGTGCTCTATTCTGAATTCCCGACTGGCATGAATTCCTACGTTGTTTCTCATGTTAGTCCATGCTAGGTTGTTCCTCTCTGGCATGCTCGTATTTGTTCTTGCTTTGTAGTATCATGCTAGGTTCGTTGTATTCTAATTGAGCATGTATTGGATTGTATGCTGATTGCTATGACAGGTTAGAGTTCAGGTAGATAGCATCATCCGGGCCGGGTGCATAACGAACCTTGCATCCCCGACAGGGACGTACGAGATGGTGCTCCGTCCCTGATCCCATTAGGGACTAGCTAACCCTAACGGTGGCCCCGCAATCACGGGTGAGGGTGGCGATCGTTAAATGCCCCAACGGTCGGGATGATGACTTGGCATTGCCTCGCCCCCCGGCGATCGGCACGTCCTCGGCGTGTTCGGGCGTAGCCCTTGATTGCCACTGTTAGGGCAAGGACGACTTCTGGTGTAAGCCTACCACGACCGGTTCCTTAGCCTCAAGTGCGGTGGTTGGTGACATAGTTCACGTGTCGAGTCTCACACCCCTATGTCGGACACCGATCCAGAGATTTAGTTAGGCGTGGTGACTGGACATGGGCAGCTTGCCACTAGACCCGGCACCCCTCATAGTCTGCAGTAGCACGTGGTGCGCGCTTATGCTCATTACAGCACCGACCGGAAAGCTCCTCGGGATCTTGAGTTAGTGCACCTTTCATTCGACAATAGACAGGCTGAGGCCGGGACTTGTTTCTCGTATAGGGCGTATTGTGTGGTGGATTATTCCGGATTAAGACCCTGAGTTGGCATCTGAGGTCCAAGTATGGACTTAAGCTATGTGCTCTATTCTGTGTTTATACTCATAGCTTGCATACATTCATCTAGATGACCATGTATATCGTATTGTACCCCGGTTGGAGATTCTTACTGAGTAATTCGTTACTCACCCTTATTTTTGTGGTTTTCCACAGGTAACCGAGGTGCGAGACAGGATGGCTGAAGGAGGAGCTGTGATCATGGGGACCAGCCGTCAAACTCTGATTTTGTGTTATGACTCTTTATGTTTTTGTTTCCTCTGAATGCATGTAACCGGGCACGGAGCCACAGGATGTTTTTACGAATGTTTTTACTGATTCGGCATCGTTGCAACTGTCGAAAGTTTTGAATGCTTTAATAAATCTCTGATCATAGTAATCTTTTGGAAACGTATTTATCTTGAAACAGGTGCTTGGAGACAGGGACAGGTTTTAGGAAAATTGTCTTGACTTTGAATGGAATGTTTGAATGTTTTGTTTTAATTGGAATCCGAAAGTCATTCCTGCTTATTGTTTTTAACTTTGAATGCATGCATTGAGGTGAAGTCCCATTTAGAGCCCCATTCGGGCCGGGTCTTTACATTTTACCTCCCGAAACATGGTGATGTGACATTGGAATTGTTTACGTAAAACGTTGGTGCCAAAAAATCAAAACAAACACTCTAGGGACGAACTTTAGGTTTTAAACGATGAAATCTATCATAGTTTTTCGTTTTAGCTCCCGAAACATCGTAATGCAACATTGGAATATTTTGCATGAAACGTTTACACCAAAGAATCGAAACAAACACTCTAGAGACAAACTTTAGGTTTTCAACGCATAAATCAATCTGAGTTTTTTGGTTTCCCCTCCTGAAACATTGTGATGGAGCATTGGAATAGAGTACATTAAACGTTTATGCCAAATCTTTGAAACAAACCATCTAAGGATGAACTTTAGGTTTTCAACACATAAATCCTTCCGATTTTTTATGTTTTACCTCCAGAAACACGTTGATGCGACAATGAAATAGTTTAAGTTAAACGTTGGCGCGAAAAAATTGAAACAAACACTCTTGGGACGAACTTTAGGTTTTAAACGATGAAATCTATCATAGTTTTTCCTTTTAGCTCTCGAAACATCGTAATGCAACATTGGAATAATTTGCATGAAACGTTTACGCCAAAGAATCGAAACAAACACTCTAGAGACGAACTTTAGGTTTTCAACGCTTAAATCAATCCGAGGTTTTTGGTTTTCCCTCCCGAAACATTGTGACGGAGCATTGGAATAGATTACCTTAAACGTTTATGCCAAATCTTTGAAACAAACAGTCTAAGGACGAACGTTAGGTTTTCAACACATAAATCCTTCCGATTTTGTATGTTTTACCTCTAGAAACACGATGATGCGACAATGGAATATTTTTAGTTAAACGTTGGTGCGAAAAAATCGAAACAAACACTCTTAAGATGAACTTTAGGTTTTAAACACTGAAATCTATTTGAGTTTTTCGTTTTAGCTTCTGAAACATTGAAATGCAACATTGGAATTTTTTGCATGAAACGTTTGCGCCAAAGAATCGAAACAAACACTCTCGCGACAATTTGTGGTTTTCAACACTTAAATCTATCAGAATTTTTTCGTTTTCTCCCCAAAACATTGTGATGGAGCATTGGAATAGTTTACATTAAAGGTTTATGTCAAATCTTTGAAATAAACCGTCTAAGGACGAACTTTAGGTTTTCAACGCATAAATCCTTCCGATTTTTTATGTTTTACCTCCCGAAACAAGGTGATGCGACAATGGAATAGTTTAAGTTAAACGTTGGTGCGAAAAAATTGAAACAAACACTCTTGGGACGAACTTTAGGTTTTAAACGCTGAAATCTATATGAGTTTTTTGTTTTAGATCCCGAAACATCGAAATGCAACATTGGAATATTTTGCATGAAACGTTTGCGGCAAAGAATCGAAACAAAAACTCTCGCGACGATTTGTGGTTTTTAACACATAAATCTATCCGAATTTTTTGGTTTTCTCCACCAGAACGTTGTGATGGGGCATTCGAATAGTTTATATTAAACGTTTATGCAAAATCTTTTAAACAAACCATCTAAGGATGCTCCTTAGGTTTTCAACTCATAAATCCTTCCTATTTTTTTGGTTTTACCTCTCGAAACACGATGATGCCACAATGGAATAGTTTACGTTAAACGTTGGGAACGAACTTTATATTTTAAACTCTGAAATCTATTCGAGTTTTTCGTTTTACCCCCAAAACATCGTTATGCAACTTGTGAATATTTTGCATAAAACGTTTGTGCGAAAGAATCGAAACAAACACTCTCGGGACAAACTTTAGGTTTTCAACGCATAAATCTCTCCGAGATTTTTGGATTTCCTTCTCAAAACATTGTGATGGAGTTTTGGAATGGCTTACATTAAACGTTAATGCCAAATATTTGAAACAAACCGCCTAAGGACGAACTTTAGGTTTTCAACGCATAAATTCTTCCGATTTTTTTGGTTTTACCTCCCGAAACATGGTGATGTGACATTGGAATTGTTTACATAAAACGTTGGTGCCAAAAAATCAAAACAAACACTCTTGGGACGAAATTTAGGTTTAAAACGATGAAATCTATCTTAGTTTTTCGTTTTAGCTCCCTAAACATTGTAATGCAACATTGGAATATTTTCCATGAAACGTTGACGCCAAAGAATCGAAACAAATACTCTAGAGACGAACTTTAGGTTTTCAACGAATAAATCAATCCGAGTTTTTTGGTTTTCCCTCCCGAAACATTGTGATGGAGAATTGGAATAGATTACATTAAACGTTTATGCCAAATCTTTGAAACAAACCGTCTAAGGACGAACTTTAGGTTTTCAACGCATAAATCCTTCCGATTTTTTATGTTTTACCTCCTAAAATCTGGTGATGCGACAATGGAATAGTTTAAGTTAAATGTTGGTGCGAAAAAATTGAAACAAACACTCTTGGGATGAACTTTAGGTTTTAGACGATTAAATCTATCATAGTTTTTGGTTTTAGCTCCTGAAACATCGTAATGCAACATTGGAATATTTTGGATGAAACATTTACGCCAAAGAATCGAAACAAACACTCTAGAGACGAACTTTAGGTTTTCAACGCATAAATCAATCCGAGTTTTTTGGTTTCCCCTCCCGAAACATTGTGATGGAGCATTGGAATAGATTACATTAAACGTTTATGCCAAATCTTTGAAACAAACTGTCTAAGGACGACATTTAGGTTTTCAACGCATAAATCCTTCCGATGTTTTATGTTTTACCTCCCGAAACACGATGATGCGACAATTGAATAGTTTAAGTTAAACGTTGGTGCGAAAAATTTGAAACAAGCACTCTTGGGACGAACTTTAGGTTTTAAACGCTAAAATCTATCTGAGTTTTTCGTTTTAGCTCTCGAAACATCAAAATGCAACATTCCAATCTTTTGCATGAAACATTTGCGCAAAAGAATCGAAACAAACACTCTCGCGACGATTTGTGGTTTTTGTAACGACCTAGTTTTCTATTCCGGTTTCTCAGGTGTTTTCTGTTCAATATTCGGTTGTTCGGTTGGGCCGTTAAAGCTATTTTTAACCCTTAGGGGTATTTTGGTCTTTTGCTCCCCGGTCAGGGTTTGTGAATTTTTAGGATTCCAGGGTCATTCCTGCCCTTTATCGAGGCTTGATTGTTGTTGGTTGCAAGACCCAAGAAGTTTGTGCTAGTTGTTTGGAAGTTTGGAGGTGATTTGGTTATTAGCAAAATTAATGTTAATTAAAGTGCTTCCATTGGGATTTGAACCCTTGATCTAATGGTGATTTGGAAGCTTGATTTAAATGAGTTTAATTAAAGAGAAAAGGTTGCTCCACTTGGGACTCGAAGGGGGAAAGCCTAGGGAAGGGAATTGCCAAACCTAATCCTATTTTAAATAGGAAAGAACCGTATTTTTCCTTCTCTTTTCCTTTGCCGCACGCTCAATCTCCCCCTCCTTGTCGATTTCTCCAGCTATCTTGACCGTCTCTCCAAGAATCAAGAATCGAGAGCCGAGACTAGCAGTAGGTCGTCGCACCAGCTGAGCCGCACCAGCGCATCGGACCCGGCCGCTCGGCCGTGCACCAGCCCCAGCGCCGCACCAGCAGCAGCAGCCCCTGCCTATCGCACCAGCAGCCCAGACGCCACCGATCAGCCCCTGCATCGCGCCCAGTCCGCGCGCCGTCTCCGCGCAAGCTCGCCCGCGTCGCTCCCCCACTTCTGTGCGCCAGCGCTCCCGTGTCGCCGTCGCTCGTGTAACGGCCCAAGTTTTCACTCCGGTCTTCCAGGTATGCCCAAGGGGTATTTTGGTAATTTGGTCGGGCCGTCAGGGCCGTTTATGTCTTTTCTAATTGCTAAAATATTGGTTGGATTTATGTAGGTTTGTGAGGCTTCGTGGAAGGGTTTGAGCAAGGTTTGATGCAAAAGTAAAAAGAAAAGAAATTTTGCTGCAACTGGGTTTTGAACCCGGGTCTCAAGGGAAGCTTGTGGGGATGCGTGCCAAATGAGCTAGTGAGAGCTCTTGTTGCTCTTTCCGGGTCATTTTATGGTTAGCCTTGGAGTTTGGAGTTTTGGTGCATTTGGTAAATGAAAAGAAAATAGGTTTGCCATGTCTTCTTCTCCAACACATCTCCTAGCCATCCAAGCCAAGTTCTCCCTAGCCTCCTTGCCGATTTCTTCATCCCCTTCGCTGCTCCGTTGTTCGATCATCATTCCGAGTAAGTCTTCATCCTCTTCCTCTTCTCGATTGGTTGTTTTACTGACCGAAGGTAAGGAAGTGTGTGTGTGTTTGTGTTTGGTACAGCCCGAAAGCCAGATTCGCCACCGGTAGCCAGATCCGCCCGAGCCCGCCGCCCACCACCGTCGCACGGCCGCCCGAGCGAAGACGCCCAGTGCCGGATCCGCTGTCGCGCCCCAGCCCTACTGCGCCGCGGCTCGTCGCGCCGATGTAAAGCGAGCCCTCGCTCGCCCGTCGCGCGTCCCAGACCTGTCGCACGCCCAGATCTGACGCTCGTCGCACGCCCAGCCTCGTCGTCGCACCAGATCGGCCGAGCCAGACGCTCGTCGCACGCCCAGCCTCGTCGTCGCACCGGGTCGGCCGAGCCAGACGCCCAGCTCGCGCGCAGCAGCCGATCGTCGGGTCCGCCCCGCTTGCCCAGCGCCGCGCGTCTTCGCTCAGAGCAGCTCGCCTGCGCGCGCAAGACGCTACGCCGCGTGGCGTGCCTGCGCGCAGTGTCTCTGTAGCGCGCCGCGCGCTCAATACCGCCGCGCAGCGATCCAAGCTGCAGAGCACCGCCGGCGGTGCCCGGCCTCGTGTCGTCGTGCCGTGTGAGTGCTCCCGAGCCGACCCTGCTGTTTTATTATATTTTTAGGGCTATGGTTGTGATTGTTACTATGTTTGTAGGTTCTCGATAGCTAGCTCGGGAGTGTTCGCAGCTTAGGAATTTGTGTGTAGAAGTCTCCCCACCAAGGTAAGGATTTCTTACCGGGGTTGTGTGGACCCTGCGATGTTCTATGTGATTGATATTGTATGTTTGTTTGTGATTATCAGCATGTATAGTTTAGGTGCTCTGTTCTGAATTCCTGACTGGCATGACTTCGTATGTTGTTCTTTCATGTTAGTCCATGCTAGGTTGTTCCGTTCTGGCATGCTCATATTCATTCTTGTTCCGTAGTACCATGCTAGGTCTGCTGTATTCTTTTGAGCACGTATTGGATTGTTTGCTTATTGTTAAGGCATGTTAGAATTCAGGTAGGTAGCATCATTCGGGCCTGATGCATAAAGTATCTTGCATCCATGGCAGGAACGTCGAGACAGTTCTCCGTCCCTGGACCCCGTTAGGGTTTAGCTAACCCGACCGGTAGGCCTGCAATCTTGGGTGAGGGTGGCAGACTATTAAATGCCCCAACGGTCGGGATGATGACTTGGCATTGCCTCGTCCCCGGCAGTCGGCACGTCCTCAGCGTGTTCGGCCGTAGACCTTGATTGCCACCTGATAGGGCTAGGGCGGCTTCACGGTGTGTAAGCCTACCACGACCGATTCCTTAGCCTCGGTGCGGTGGTTCAGCCGACATAGTTCACGTGTCAGTCTCACACCCCTATGTCGGTGACACCGATCTAGAGATTTAGTTAGGCGTGGTGGATGGACATGGGCGACTTGCCACTAGACCGGCACCCCATAGTCTGCGCAGAGTAGCGCGGTGCGCGCTTACGCTCATTACAGCGCCGGCCAGGAGAGCTCCTCGGGATCTTGAGCTAGTGCACCTTTCGTATCGACGATGAGAGGCAGTGAGACCGAGACTTGTTTCTCGTATAGGGCATATTGTGTGGTGTGGATTATTCCGGACTAAGACCCTGAGTTGGCATCCGAGGTCCAAGTGTGGACTTAAGCTATGTGCTCTATTCTGTGTTTATATTCATAGCTTGCATACACTCACCTAGATGACCATGTGCATCGTATTGTACCCGGTTGGGGATTCTTCTTGAGTAATTCGTTACTCACCCTTATTTTGTGGTTTTCCACGAGGTAACCAAGGGGCGAGACAGGATGGGTGAAGGAGGAGCTGTGATCATGGGAACTCTTTGTCGTCTCGACTTTTTATTTCTATGACTCTTGTCTTTTATTTTCCCCTAAATGCATGTAGCCGTGCACGGAGCCCTAGGATGTTTTCTGAATGTTTTTGTGGATTCCCGCTTTATTGAATTTGAGGATGTTTCAAATGTTTTAATAAATCTCGATCGAGTGTACGTTTTGGAAATGTATTTGCCTTGAAACAGTGCTTGGAGACGGGGGCGAGTTTCAAAGAAACTATCTTGATTTCTCGATTGAACCTTGATTGTTTTGTTTTAATTGGGAATCCAAAATTTATTTGCATATTGTCCTTTACTTTGAATGCATGCATTGGGGTAAAGGCCTATTTAGACCCCTTTTTGGGGTCGGGTCTTCTGATTGGTATCGAGCTCGAGTCATAGATTGTCAGAGACCGACCTTTTGTTTTAGGTCGTTTTTCCCATGATCACCAGCACTCCGACAGTCATCTGGTACGCCTTAGTTTACCGTTTTTAGAAAAGGGTTAAGAATTTACAATACCTTTCATCTAGTGTATGCCTTGTTTAGTGTTGTAAAGTGCGGAGGCGAAGCGAGTTTCGACTCGTTGTTGGTTTGGGTTTAGAGCGCCATCATGCCAACTTCCCTCGGTGAGTTATGTATGTCGTGGTTTGTTGAGATATCCAGATAGATTCGGATACCGGCTGGGACATCGTTCCGGAGGGAGGCGAGAGGTTAGACTCCGTGAGGCCACGTGTGGCCCAGTTGTTGGTTTTCCCCTAGTGAGAGGGTGGAGGTGATTTTCCCTGGAATACCACTCCAGGAGAGGAGTTAGCTATGGATTTGCTTATGTGGATTCTTGTAGAGCAGGCCTCCGTGTGGACTAGCCTGGGTAGTTCAGGTGTGGATCTTGAACCTTAGCAGATTGTTGATTGCCCAGAGAGTAGCTGCAGAGTTGGTAGCCTTCGAGGAGGTTGCTGAGACATCTTTGTGCTCTTGTAATTTGTTGTTGTTTTGTAGCCAGTAAGTCGGAACCCTATGGTTAAGGGTGCAGCGAGCAGTGTTCCCATCGAACGTGATCCGTTGGTGGTTTCCCAGTTGTTTAGTAGAGTTGAACACTCTTCTTTTGGTGAGCCCTAGAGTAGGGCTAGTCTCTTTGCATGTTGAGAGAGCCAGCTAGAGTTTGGTTGAGCATCATGTGGAGATGCAAGAGTAGGCCGTGAGCCTTCAGTTTGATGAAATGCCACAGTCTGGTTGTTTGAGTTTTGAGCCTTGTATGCCTAGCCTTAGTTTTTGTCACTTGAGGTTGTGACCTTGCTGGCCCCATTTGTAGTAAGATGTGGAATTGATAGTAGCGGCACTTGAGGTGCATTGGTTGGTGTGCCGCTTGGGCACTAAGTCTGGTTCAGGCCTGAGTTGGGCATGAGTAGGATGGATGGTTCTATAACCTGCCCGGAGTTTAGCACACTTCTTTAGTCTTTGGACTCGTTTGTGGCAGTTGCACTTGTTTAGGTCGTGCGAGAGGAGACGGAGCCTCTTCCTGGTGTTACCAAGGGATGAGTTTGTCAGCAGGTTGAAGTTGATAAGTGTTAGTGCGTGTGAGTCTCACGCTAGGGCTGAGGCCAAGAGATCTTTGTGGTTGGTAGTGCGGTCAACTACCTTAGAGTGCCTAAATCTGAGGAGTGTTGAATATCGTGGATGCGGGTTGGCCCAGCTAAGGGGCCGTGAGTTGGATGCTTATGAGATGAGTTGGATCCTTAGGAGATGAGTTTGGTGCTTATAAGATGAGTTGGATGCCTTATGAGATGAGTAGGTTGCCTTATGTGTAAAGCACACTTGGTAGAGTCTTGGTATAAAGTAAGTTCGGTTTGGCATTGTTATGCTTTAGTAGAGCAAGGTTGCCTCAGCTTCGAGTATCGTGTGGAGATGGAACTTTTGGTGTTCCTTGGGTTGATTGTATCTGCGCGGAAGTTAGTGTTGCCTTTTGGAAAAGCACCTGTTAGTCTTGGATCTCTGAAGGAAGGTTGAGAGTTGTGCACTCAAGTGTGTTTTGTGTAGTTCGTTCTGGTGGCGATAGTTTCAGAACCATGTAGGGTTTGAATTGGAGAACTGGTGCTCAGTGCTTGGAGAATTTGGACTCCAGGTGGATGTTGTAAGGCTTTAGTTGAGGTTGTAAGGATACCGTGCTCGTAGTCGGGTTGTTGCTTAGGCAAGTTTGTTAAGTTGAACCTAAGCTTGGTTGGTGGAACCTCTTGTGTTCATGGTTGGAGTTTAGATGGTACTGAACAAATGGTGGTTGTAGTGAAGCCGCGTAGTTTCCCGTAGTTAGCTGCTAAGGGTGTTGCTCGGAATCCTTACCCTAGGTGGAAGCTACGATGTGGTGATGCTTTGAGTAGGAGGATGACACATTCGCGCGTTTCGGTCTTTTTGGTTTCGAGGTTCGGAGCAGCCAAAGATCGTTGTGATCTTTGGAAAAAGGAGTTGTTTGTTGAGCGGTTGGGCTGTTAGGCGGTTAGACGACAAGCAGTGTGTGTCGAGGGTTGCCGAAGAACCCTAGTTGTGGAGAGCCTCACGAGCTCAGTCAAGCCGGTGTAGTGAGTTTCAGTTGGCACGCCGGAGTCGTGTAGGTTGTAGACCTCGGGTGAGTTGCTGGCAGATTTGGTAGGCTAGCAAGCTGGAGTTTGTTTGGAGTAGAGTCCGGATTGGTTCCGGTGTGGTGGCAAGTTGGTGCTTGGTGTTGACCAAGGTGTGGTTTTTGAGTTGCTAGAAGTTAGCCTTGCTCGTGGGGCAAGTGGTTTTGCCTCAGCGGATGTCTTTCTGTTTCGAGTTTGAGAGTTGTTTTTTTTTGGTGTTTGGGGTGAGACTTCTTGCACTGTGGTTGGCGGTCCCATCTGTGGTGGACCCCTTGTTGTTGCCTCCGGGAGAGTTGGATGTTGTGCTTAGCTTAAGAAAGACACGAGCGGTTTGTGAAGCTCTCTGTCCTTCGATGTCTGCTTGTAAGGACCTGTTTCTCCTTGGGAGTTGTCAGGTTATTCCTTGGTCTTGGAATTGGTAGTAGTGGTGCTAGTAGGAGGAAAAGTTTGTTGGCTGTTTGGAAGCAGTTGTTTGTCCAAATTAAGCGGACTCTTGAGTGGTGTTATGGAAGTTGCGGTAAGGGTTGTTCTGCCTCCTATGAGTGTTTGGCCTAGTTGGTTAAGGTTTTTGTGTGTTGGCATGGAAGCTGCTGCACCTTTGTAGTTGAAAAACTCCTTCGTATCAGTTGTGGGTTGAGGTTGCACCATTGTGGTTGGATTAGGGTCTTGACCTTTTGAGGATCCTTCTTTGGTTAGTGTGGCTTGTGCTCTGCCAGCCATTTTTGGTAATCTGGTTCTTGGTAGTTGGTGTTAACCGAGTAGTGGAGTTCCGTTTATGAAGTTTCGGTGGGAAGGTGCAATAAGCCTAAGCTAGAGGGTTAAGCCTGTATGTGTTATCGTTTGGACTTATGAGATGTGTTTCATATTTGAGGCAAGCTTCGTTCCGTTGCTTGCATGTAGGTAAGTTTGGTGGAGGGAGCCCTCTGGGGCCCGGTTGTTGGCAGGCTGACTTGTCCAGCCAGTGATTTGAGTCGAGCTAGAGTTGAGTGGATTGGCATAGCTATGCAGTTTGTAGTTGTTGGGGCATCCGAGTCCGTAGCACTCAAGTTGTTGGATCGTAAGTTTCCGTGTGGGAGCTGTCAGCTAGTTGAGGTTGTTGTGTGAGTTCAAATTCTTGGAGGATTGGTTTTAGTAGCTAGAGCTCGCACCTCGTTTCGTGTGCAGATGCCATTTCTATGGAGTAGAGGCATGTCAGTTTCAGGCTGGAATTGTTGTCACTAGGGTGTGGCAACGAAGGTTTGTTCTAGGCAGTGCGTTGATGAACTGTGGTTCTGGAGAGCGTTGTTAAGAGGCTTATGAGCCGAGTGCAGTTTCTTTAGTGTTTTCACCCTCTGACCGATGGTCTTTTGGGAAGAGTGAGCCAGATCCTTCAGAACTTGTTGTGAGTTGGTGTTTCCGTGATTAGGCAGCGGGGGGCTAGTGTGGTTTTATGAGGTTGCCTTGGGTTGCAGTTCTCAGCGGTCAGTTCTTGTGGTTCCATTGAGGCATTGCAAGGTAAGTATTGCAGGATTCCAGTGTTATGGGAAAAGGTTGGTGTCCATCAATTTTGTTTTGGGTCCTGAGTTGCTGCATTTGACCAGAGGTGATGTGCAGGAGTTTAGAGCTCGTGTTGTCAGCCCAGAGCGGGTAGAAAAGTTACGCCGATGTTCGGCGTCGAGTTTTAGAGTTGAGGTTGGGCAGGCGTGCTTTTAAGGTTGCACCGTTGCGAGTTGTGTTGAGGTTTGGTAAGCGGGAGAAGTGGAGTCTCCTGTTGTTGGATCATTTGAGATGCTTGAGAGGATTGGCAGAGTTGCATATTGGTTAGCCTTTCCTCCGTTGATGTCAGCTGTGCTCAGTGCTTTCATGTATCGATGTTGAGGCAGCATGTGTCGGACCCATCGCTCCTTGTGGACTTTGAGCCTTTGCAGCTGATTGAGGATTTGAGCTTCGAGGGGAAGCCTGTGAGAGTTCTCTGGTCTTTGAGACGAAGACGTTGCGTAATCGTGAGATCCGTTTGGTAAAAGTTCAGTGGAGGAGTTGGAGTTCTGAAGAAGCCGCTCGTGAGCGGGAAGGACGAGATGAGTTTGCAGTATCCTGAGCTGTTTCAGTCTTAAGGACTTTCGAGGACGAAAGTCATAAAAAGGAGGGAATATTGTAACGGCCCAAGTTTTCATCCCGGTCTTCCAGGTATGCCCTAGGGGTATTTTGGTAATTTGGTAGGGCCGTCAGGGCCGTTTATGTCTTTTTCCAGTTGCTAAAATTATTGGATGGGTTTATGTAGGTCTTTGAGGCTTTGTGGATGGGTTTGAGCAAGGATAGATGCAAAAGTAAAAATAAAGGAAAATTTTGTTTGCATTTGGTTTTGAACCCTGGTCTCAGGAAAGCTTATGGGGATGCGTGCGGATGAGCTTTTGAGAGCTCTTGTTGCTCTTTTCTGCATCACATCTATGTTAGCCTTGGATTCTTGGAGTTTTGGTGCATTTGGTTAAATGAAAAAGAATTAGGTTTTTGTATGTCTTCTTCTCCAAAAAAGCCTTGTGGCCGTCCAAGCTCTTCTCCCTAGCTCTCCAAGCCGAGTTCCATCCCCTCTTTGCAGCCCCGAGGATCAATCGTCGTTCCGGGTAAGTTTCGTCTTCTTCTTCTTCTTCTCCTCCTCCGATTGGTGTGCTGTTTGGCCGAGTGAATAGAAGTGTGTGTGTGTTTGTGTTTGTTTGCAGCCAGCCGAGAGAAGCCCCAGCCAGCAACCATTGTCGCACGCTCCAGCCGGCCAGCTCGCACGCCCAGATCGCGCCCAGGTCGCGCCTAGATCGCCCTGCCGGTCGCCAGCAGCACAGCAGCTCCATCGTCGGCGGCTCAGACGCCTGTGTCGCGCGCCAGATCGCCCGTCGCAGACGCCAGCGCCGCAGCGCCGAGCGCTCCGAGCCGCTCGCCCGCACGCCCAGACGCTCGCCGTATCCGCGCCGCACGCTCAGCGACGTGCCGTGCCGCTCGCCTGCCGTATCCTGCCCGTCCGCGCGCGCAGCCGCGCCCCAGCGTCTGCCCAGCACCTGCTCAGCGCCCAGTCCAGCCCCACCAGCCTGCCAGCAGAGCCTAGCCTCGTGTCGTCGTGCCGTGTGAGTGCTCCAGAGCCGAGCCTGCTATTTTATTATATTTTTAGGGTTATGGTTGTGATTGTTATTATGTTTGTAGGTTCTCGATAGCTAGCTCGGGAGTGTTCGCAGCTTAGGAATTTGTGTGTAGAAGTCTCCCGACCAAGGTAAGGATTTCTTACTGGAGTTGTGTGGCCCTGCGATGTTCTATGTGATTGTTGTTTGTATGTTTGTTTGTGATTATCAGCATGTATAGATTAGGTGCTCTGTTCTGAATTCCTGACTAGCATGACTTCGTATGTTGTTCTCTCATGTTAGCCCATGCTAGGTTGTTCCGTTCTGGCATGCTCATATCTGTTCTTGCTTCGTAGTACCATGCTAGGTTCGCTGTATCTGTTGAGCACGTTTTGGATTGTATTGGATTGTATGTTATTGATATGATAGGTTAAAGTGTAGGTAGGTAGCATCATCCGGGCCCGATGCATAAAGTATCTTGCATCCATGGCAGGGACGTACGAGGTAGTACTCCGTCCCTGGACCCCGTTAGGGTTTAGCTAACCCGACCGATAGGCCCTGCAATCTTAGGTGAGGGTGGTAGTCTGCGCGATGCCCCAACGGTCGGGATGATGACTTGGCATTGCCTCGTCCCCAGCAGCCGGCACGTCCTCAGCGTGTTCGGCCGTAGCCCTTGATTGCCACCTGTTAGGGCAAGGACGGCTTCCTGGTGTAAGCCTACCACGACCGATTCCTTAGCCTCAGGTGCGGTGGTTCAGGCTAACATAGTTCACGTGTCCAGCTCTCACACCCCTATGTCAGTGACACCGATCCAGAGATTTAGTTAGGCGTGGTGACTGGACATGGGCAGCTTGCCACTAGACCCGGCACCCCCCATAGTCTGCAGTAGCACGCAAGGCGCGCTTACGCTCATTACAGCGCCGACCGGAGAGCTCCTCGAGATCTTGAGCTAGTGCACCTTTCGTATCGACAGTAGACAGGCTGAGTCCGAGACTTGTTTCTCGTATAGGGCGTATTAAGTGGTGATCTATTTCCGGACTAAGACCCTGAGTTGGCATCCGAGGTCCAAGGGTGGACTTAAGCTATGTGCTCTATTCTGTGTTTATATTTATAGCTTGCATACACTCACCTAGATGACCATGTGCATCGTATTGTACCCCGGTTGGGGAATTTTACTGAGTAATTCGTTACTCACCCTTATTTTGTGGTTTTCCACAGGTAACCAAGGGGCGAGACAGGATGGTGAAGGAGGAGAGCGTGATCATGGGAACTGCTTGTCGTCTCGACTTTTTATTTCTATGACTCTTGTCTTTTATTTTCCCCTGAATGCATGTAGCCGGGCACGGAGCCCTAGGATGTTTTCTGAATGTTTTTGTGGATTCCCGCTTTATTGAATTTGAGGATGTTTCAAATGTTTTAATAAATCTCTGATCAGAGTGTACGTTTTGGAAATGTATTTGCCTTGAAACAGTGCTTGGAGACGAGGATGAGTTTCAAACAAACTATCTTGATTTCTGATTGAACCTTGATTGTTTTGTTTTAATTGGGAATCGAAAATTTATTTGCATATTGTCCTTTACTTTGAATGCATGCATTGGGGTAAAGGCCTATTTAGAGCCATTTTTGGGTCGGGTCTTTACAATACTCTAGAGGATGACATTGAAATTTAGGCAAATTTGCTGAGTTTGAGATTTTTTCTATATTCATGACAAGTCAAAATCTTTGCGGCCTTGTTTACCATAAGGGTTGTACTAATTTTCATGAATTTTCCACATTCACAACCTAATTCAAACCCCCTAAATTTTCAAGAGATTCCAAATTATGCACTTCAAATTTCTCCTATCCCAATTTCAACATGCTTCAAAATTGAAGCTGCAATAAAATGAGTTTCTTTAAAAACCTAAATAAACTTCAAGATTGAAGCAGCAACAAGGCTTGTTGGGCTACTAAAATCCAAAAGAATAATATAACATTCTAGCATGGTGTTCTTTTTCACCAAAAGAAAAAGGATATCTCATATTTTGATTGAATAGTTTTATAAATAATAAAACTTAAATTAGCATGTTTTAGATGGAATAAGTTCCTAGACCACTCAAACAACTCTAACAATACCTTCCAACATATCCCTATTTCAATGTAAACATAAATACATCTTGAAAAACATGCTCAAAACACAACCTAAAAAATGCTTAAAGCTTTAATCCAAATGACTACTATTAATATTCATACTTGTTGTCCAACATAGGCAAAGAAAATTTCACCACAAGTTGCTAAGAAAAGAAGGATAACCAAACTTGAGATCAATGTGATAACTCGTGAAATAAGGAGTATATCAGTCATTGCTAAAGGAAAATGATATGAGAAAAGAAACACCAAGTCTAGCAAACACCACTAGATATTTAGATTTGAAATTAGATATGATAAAGATATTGTCCTAAAAATAGAAGTTTGAGCAACTATTGAACATAAAATGAAAATCTGACAAAGAATGCATACAAAAAGAAATACTCATACCTTTCAATCAATCAATACAAGAGTATCTCCAGCTCTATAATCAGTGTCAAAATTGAATTGAAAATGAAGCTCAAACCTAAATTAGAAATACAAGTTTTAGAGGAATGCACACTTAACCCACAAATATGACCTAAAAGTGAATAGTGATACTCCAGTTAGAAGCATATAATTTTCCTTTTTCATTTTTTTTTTCTTAGACTTACCTTTTCAAGAGTTTTTAGAAATTCTTGATTTACAACGTCAGCGCATACTTGTAAAGTTGTGGCAATATGCTTGAAATAGTTTATTTTGCAAAATAGAGAATAAAGAGTAGGGAACATCAAACATCACTAACAAATTAAGCACATGGTTTAATTAAGTGTTCCCAAGCTCTACAACAATACAATACAACAAAACACCAAACACAAAACTACTATTAAAACACAAAAATAAATTCTATCCACAACAAAAAATCGAGCAGAGAATGCACGTCGATATCATAGGCTCAACAAACGAGTTCTCTAATGTACAAAACAGAATCCACAAAAATTACACATCAATCGCAAGTAGAAAATTCTTCAAGTAAAAGGCCTGATTCAAATAGATAATGCACAAGGCAAAAGTAATATACCCAAATAATGGTAAGAGGGCCAAAGATTCACTTGACTACATACTCGGGGCACCAACATACATTTATAAAAAAGTTTCAAAAAAAATGTTCTACATTATTTCCAACCTAAGCCTGAATTAACTTCAACTTTTTAGCAAAACAAATTAGACAAAAAAATGTACGATTAACCCCTGAATTAAAGCAACCTAGAACCTTTGGCAATGGAGGTTTTGTTAAAAAGAGCTAAAAAACCAACCAGAGTTCAGTCTATAAAGAAATAAACCAAACAAACCATAAAACTTGGATCTATCTAAAATGAAAGAGATGAAGAAACAAAAATCATTGTTAGAGAGATGAAAAAAAGAAAATCAATTTTAGGATTCACAATCAAAAGACGTGATTAGAAATTGGAAGCCTACCAGAGAATTAGAAGGAGAGGGGAGACAAGATTGCATAAAACAATACATATCGATTTCTAGGCCTCCATTAATGTTCAGAAACTTGATTTGAAACAAAAACAGAGAGAAAAAAAGAAGAGTACCTCAAGTCCCTCTTGAATAAATGAATGGTAAAAACATACTTAAGTAGAAGAATCCCTCGATTGTCGTTCGAGAAAAACGCTTCTCTTTTGTTCTACGAAGAAAAACATCAATGAAATTATAGAATCAATACATATTGAAGGTCATTAGCTCACTAGCTCTCGAAGAAATACTTCCTTATGGCAATAAAGATTGTGAACAATCAACTCTATGAGGCAACTAACCTAAAATCATTATACGTTTCCACTTTCAATATGCAACAAATACATTACTAAATATACCATAGAGACCACAAAGTCACCACAAAAACCCGAGACATGTGTAGGTTCTCGATAGCTAGCTCGGGAGTGTTCGCAGCTTAGGAATTTGTGTGTAGAAGTCTCCCGACCAAGGTAATGATTTCTTACCGGAGTTGTGTGGACCCTGCGATGTTCTATGTGATTGTTGTTTGTATGTTTGTTTGTGATTATCAGCATGTATAGATTAGGTGCTCTGCTCGAATTCACGACTAGCATGACTTCGTATGTTGTTCTCTCATGTTAGCCCATGCTAGGTTGTTCCGCTCGCATGCTCATATCATTCTTGCTTCAGTAGTACCATGCTAGGTTCATTTGTATCTGTTGAGCACGTTTTAGATTGTATTGGATTGTATGTTATTGATATGATAGGTTAAAGTGTAGGTAGGTAGCATCATCCGGGCCCGATGCATAAAGTATCTTGCATCCATGGCAGGGACGTACGAGGTAGTACTCCGTCCCTGGACCCCGTTAGGGTTTAGCTAACCCGACCGATAGGCCCTGCAATCTTGGGTGAGGGTGGTAGTTTGCGCGATGCCCCAACGGTCGGGATGATGAATTGGCATTGCCTCGTCCCCGGCAGCCGGCACGTCCTCAGCGTGTTCGGCCGTAGCTCTTGATTGCCACTGTTAGGGCAAGGCGGCTTCGGTGTAAGCCTACCACGACCGATTCCTTAGCCTCAAAGTGCGGTGGTTTGGCCGACATAGTTCACGTGTCCAGTCTCACACCCTATGTCGGTGACACCGATCCGGAGATTTAGTTAGGCGTGGTGATTGGACATGGGCGACTTGCCACTAGACCCGACACCCCACATAGTGCGCAGAGCACGCGGTGCGCGCTTACGCTCATTCTGGCGCAGCCGACCGGAGAGCTCCTCGGGATCTTGAGCTAGTGCACCTTTCGTGATCGACGAGAGACAGTGAGGCCGAGACTTGTTTCTCGTATAGGGCGTATTGTGTGGTGTGGATTATTCCGGACTAAGACCCTGAGTTGGCATCCGAGGTCCAAGTGTGGACTTAAGCTATGTGCTCTATTCTGTGTTTATATTCATAGCTTGCATACACTCACCTAGATGACCATGTGCATCGTATTGTACCCCGGTTGGGGATTCTTACTGAGTAATTCGTTACTCACCCTTATTTTGTGGTTTTCCACAGGTAACCAAGGGGCGAGACAGGATGGCTGAAGGAGGAGCTGTGATCATGGGAACCTGCTGTCGTCTCTGACTTTTTTATTTCTATGACTCTTGTATTTTATTTTCCCCTGAATGCATGTAGCCGGGCACGGAGCCCTAGGATGTTTTCTGAATGTTTTTGTGGATTCCCGCTTTATTGAATTTGAGGATGTTTCAAATGTTTTAATAAATCTCTGATCAGAGTGTACGTTTTGGAAATGTATTTGCCTTGAAACAGGTGCTTGGAGACAGGGACAGGTTTCAGCAAACTATCTTGATTTCTGATTGAACCTTGATTGTTTTGTTTTAATTGGGAATCCGAAAATTTATTTGCATATTGTCCTTTACTTTGAATTCATGCATTGGGGTAAAGGCCTATTTAGAGCCCTTTTTGGGTCGGGTCTTTACAGTTGGTATCAGAGCTCAGAGTCATAGATTCTGTAGACTGACCTTTTGTTTTAGGTCGTTTTTCCCATGATCACCAGCACTCCGACAGTCATCTGGTACGCCTAAGTTTACCGTTTTTAGAAAAGGGTTAAGAATTTACAATACCTTTCATCTAGTGTATGCCTTGTTTAGTGTTGTGGTGCGGAGACGAGCAGGTTCTGACTCGTTGTTGGTTTGGGTTTAGAGCGCCATCATGCCAACTTCCCTCAGTGAGTTATGTATGTCGTGGTTTGTTGAGATATCCAGATAGATTCGGATACCGCTGGGACATCGTTCCAGAGGGAGGCAGAGGTTAGACTCCCGTAGGCCACGTGTGGCCCAGTTGTTGGTTTTCCCCTAGTGAGAGGGTGGAGGTGATTTTCCCTAGAATACCACTCCAGGAGAGGAGTTAGCTATGGATTTGCTTATGTGGATTCTTGTAGAGCAGGCCTCCGTGTGGACTAGCCTAGGTAGTTCAGGTGTGGATCTTGAACCTTAGCAGATTGTTGATTGCCCAGAGAGTAGCTGCAGAGTTGGTAGCCTTCGAGGAGGTTGCTGAGACATCTTTGTGCTCTTGTAATTTGTTGTTGTTTTGTAGCCAGTAAGTCGGAACCCTGTGGTTAAGGGTGCAGCGAGCAGTGTTCCCATCGAACGTGATCCGTTGGTGGTTTCCCAGTTGTTTAGTAGAGTTGAACACTCTTCTTTTGGTGAGCCCTAGAGTAGGGCTAGCTGCTGCATGTTGAGAGAGCCAGCTAGAGTTTGGTTGAGCATCATGTGGAGATGCAAGAGTAGGCCGTGAGCCTTCAGTTTGATGAAATGCCACAGTCTGGTTGTTTGAGTTTTGAGCCTTGTATGCCTAGCCTTAGTTTTTGTCACTTGAGGTTGTGACCTTGCTGGCCCCATTTGTAGTAAGATGTGGAATTGATAGTAGCGGCACTTGAGGTGCATTGGTTGGTGTGCCGCTTGGGCACTAAGTCTGGTTCAGGCCTGAGTTGGGCATGAGTAGGATGGATGGTTCTATAACCTGCCCGGAGTTTAGCACACTTCTTTAGTCTTTGGACTAGTTTGTGGCAGTTGCACTTGTTTAGGTCGTGCGAGAGGAGACGGAGCCTCTTCCTGGTGTTACCAAGGGATGAGTTTGTCAGCAGGTTGAAGTTGATAAGTGTTAGTGCGTGTGAGTCTCACGCTAGGGCTGAGGCCAAGAGATCTTTGTGGTTGGTAGTGCGGTCAACTACCTTAGAGTGCCTAAATTTGAGGAGTGTTGAACATCGTGGATGCGGGTTGGCCCAGCTAAGGGGCCGTGAGTTGGATGCTTATGAGATGAGTTGGATCCTTATGAGATGAGTTTGGTGCTTATGAGATGAGTTGGATGCCTTATGAGATGAGTAGGTTGCCTTATGTGTAAAGCACACTTGGTAGAGTCTTGGTATAAAGTAAGTTCGGTTTGGCATTGTTATGCTTTAGTAGAGCAAGGTTGCCTCAGCTTCGAGTATCGTGTGGAGATGGAACTTTTGGTGTTCCTTGGGTTGATTGTATCTCTGCCAGAAGTTAGTGTTGCCTTTTGGAAAAGCACCTATTAGTCTTGGATCTCTGAAGGAAGGTTGAGAGTTGTGCACTCAAGTGTGTTTTGTGTAGTTCGTTCTGGTGGCGATAGTTTCAGAACCATGTAGGGTTTGCATTGGAGAACTGGTGCTCAGTGCTTGGAGAATTTGGACTCCAGGTGGATGTTGTAAGGCTTTAGTTGAGGTTGTAAGGATACCGTGCTCGTAGTCGGGTTGTTGCTTAGGCAAGTTTGTTAAGTTGAACCTAAGCTTGGTTGGTGGAACCTCTTGTGTTCATGGTTGGAGTTTAGATGGTACTGAACAAATGGTGGTTGTAGTGAAGCCGCGTAGTTCCTGACCGTAGTTGCTAAGGGTGTTGCTCGGAATCCTTACCCTAGGTGGAAGCTACGATGTGGCTGATGCTTTGAGTAGGAGGATGACACATTCTGAAGCGTTTCTGGTCTTTTTGGTTTCGAGGTTCGGAGCAGGCCAAAGATCGTTGTGATCTTTGGAAAAGGAGTTGTTTGTTCAGGCAGTTGGCTGTTAGACCGTTAGACGACAGTGTGTGTCGAGGGTTGTCGAAGAACCCTAGTTGTGGAGAGCCTCACCAGAGCTCAGTCAAGCCCAGGTAGTGAGTTTCAGTTGGCAAGCCGGAGTCGTGTAGGTTGTAGACCTCGGGTGAGTTGCTGGCAGATTTGGTAGGCTAGCTGTAAAGACCCGACCCAAAAGGGGCTCTAAATGGGCCTTTACCCCAATGCATGTATTCAAAATAAAAGACATTATGAAAAATAAATTTCGTATCCCAAGTAAAAACAGAAACATTCCACAATCAAAACATACATTTCTAAAAGCATACTCTGATCAGAGATTTATTTAAACCATTTAAACATTCCACAAGTACAAATATCTTTGGAATCCATAAAACGTAAGAAAACATCCTAGGGCTCCGTGCCCGTCTACATGCATTCAGGGAAATAACAAAAGTCAAGAGTCATGATATAATAAAATGGTCGAGATGACATGCAGGATTCCATGATCACTCCTCCTCCTTCACCATCCTGTCTCCCGCCTTGGTTACCGTGGAAAACCACGAGAATAAGGGTGAGTAACGAATTACTCAAGAAGAATCCTCACAGGGGTACAATACGATATACATGATCATCTAGAAGAATGTATGCAAGCTATGAGTATAAACACAGAGTAGAGCACATAGCTTAAGTCCACACTTGGACCTCGGATGCCAACTCGTGGTCTTAGTCGGAAATAAATCCACCACACAATACGCCCTATACGAGAAACGAGTCCCGCCTCACTGTCTCATCGCCGACACGAAAGGTGCACTAGCTCAAGATCCCGAGGAGCTCTCGGTCGTATTTGTAATGAGCGTAAGCGCGCTGCGTGCTCACTGCGAGACTATGGGGGTGCCGGGTCTAGTGGCAAAGTCGCCCATGTCCATCACCACGCCTAACTAAATCTCCGGATCGGTGTCACCGACATAGGGGTGTGAGACACGGACACGTGAACTATGTCGGCTGAACCACCGCACCTGAGGCTAAGGAATCGGTCGTGGTAGGCTTACACCAGGAAGCCGTCCTTGCCCTATCAGGTGGCAATCAAGGGCTACGGCCGAACACGCTGAGGACGTGTCGACTGCCGGGGATGAGGCAATGCCAAGTCATCATCCCGACCGTTGGGGCATTTAACGATCTACCACCCTCACCCAAGATTGCGGGGGCTCACCGGTCGGGTTAGCTAAACCCTCACGGGGTCCAGTGGACGGAGTATTACTCGCGTGCGTCCCCCGCCATGGATGCAAGATACTTTATGCATCAGGCCGGATGATGCTACCTACCTACACTCTAACATATCATTTCAATAGCATATAATCCAATACAATCCAAAACGTGCTCAACAGATACAACGAACCTAGCATGGTACTACGAAGCAAGAACAGATATGAGCATGCCAGAACGGAACAACCTAGCATGGACTAACATGAGAGAACAACATACGAAGTCATGATAGTCGAATTGAAACAGAGCACCTAAACTATACATGCCGATAATCACAAACAAACATACAAACAACAATCACATAGAACATCGCAGGGTCCACACAACTCCGGTAAGAAATCCTTACCTAGCCGGGGCAACTACACACAAAACCTAAGCTACGAACGAACCCGAGCTAGCTACCGAGAACCTAACAAAACAATGATAATCATAATCCATAAGCCTAAATATAATAAAATGAACAAGGCTCGGCTCAAGGAGCAACTCACGCGGCTCGGCCGACACGCGGACGGGCAGGCAAAGACGGCGGAGCTCGCGGCTGGCGCGACGCGCGCAGAAGGGGCTGATGGGCGGCGAGGACCGCACACCGGGCGCTGACGGGCGGCAGGAGGCGGCGAGGCTGGAGCGCGCGACGCGCGCGCTATGTGACGGCTGGCCGGGCGCGGGCAAGCGGACGGGACAGCCTTGGCGCTGGCGCGAGGGGGGACGCGCGCGCGCGCGACGCGGCGCAGCGAGCGGGCGCGCGGGCGAGCGCGCGCGCGCGGGCTGCTCGGTGGTCTGCGCGACCTGCCGCGACGAAAATTTGGCGGTGCAGGCGGCCTGGTGCGCTGCGCGATCTGGGCAGCGACTGGGGGCTTCTTTGCTAGGCGCGATCCGAGCGACTGGGCTTCTTGCTGGCAGATCTGGGCATCTTTGGGCGACTGCAACAAACACACACACACACAAGCTCTTCTCCTTACCTTGGCCAACAAGAACACCCAATCGAGAAGATGAAGAGGATGAAGACTTACCCGGAATGATGATTGAACCAAGGGAGCTGCAAGGATGAAGAACTCGGCAAGGCAATGGAGAGAAAAGCTTGGGCGGCCACACACTTTGGAGAAGAAGATGAGACAAACCTAATTTCTATTTCATTTAACCAAATGCTCCAAAATTCCCAAAATGCAAGGCTAACCATAAAATGATGCAGGAAGAGCAACAGGGCACCTAATGGCTCAATTGGTACACATCCCCACAAGCTTCCCAGGAGACCCGAGTTCAAACCCCAGCTGCAGCACAATTTCCTTTATTTTTACTTTTGCACCAAACCTTGCTCAAACCAAACCACAAATCCTTCCAAAAACCTACATAAATCCATCCAATAATTTTAGCAACTGGAAGAAGACATAAACGGCCCTGACGGCCCGACCAAATTACTAAAATACCCCTAGGGCATACCTGGAAGATCGGGATGAAAACCTGGGTCGTTACAATATTCCCTCCTTTTTATGACTTTCGTCCTCGAAAGTCCTTAAGACTGAATCAACACAGGATACTGCATTCTCATCCCGTCCTTCCCGCTCACGAGCGGCCTCCTCCGAACTCAGACTCCTTCACTAAACTTTTACCAACGGATCTCACTTCTACGCAACGTCTTCGACTCAAGACCAGAATACTCATAGGCTTCTCCTCGAAGCCCAAACCCTCAATCAGCTGCAAGGGCTCAAAGTCCACAATGAGCAATGGGTCCGGCACATGCTGCCCCAACATCGATACATAAAAACACTGTGCACAGCTATCAACAAACAAACTCAACCCTACAACAAACTGGCCAAACAACTAAACCTTCCAGATTCCAAAACTAAACGGCCTACTCTTACTTCACAAGAGACCAACAAACCTCAAACCTTGACTACAGCCTTAACGAGATACAAACGAACCACCAATCGGCGATCGATCCAAAAGACAAACTTCTCCAACTAGAACACGACCACAACACTTAAGCAACCATCTTAAGGAGAAATCGCCGAACCAAAGGCAAGGGGCACCATCCTGGTACACCAGACGGCTAACAACACTCACACCAGCTGAAACTTCAGCTACGGCCACCTAAAAAAAAAAAAAAAAAAAAAAAAAAAACAAGGGCCAAGCACAGACCCCACTCGGCCAAGCCAACAAACTAGAACTCCTCATCACGAACGCAAACTTTCCAACGAACACCTACAAAGAACCGACCAAGGAGAACATCGCCAGCAAGGAACATCCAACATTCCTCTCAAGGAAAACTCGGGAAGCAAGGACTAAACCATCACGCGACTATCTGCGACACAACACCTTGAGGAAAAAAGGCTCAGCGACTTACCAACCAATGCCACGGCACCTCTGTGCCAACTCACTCAAACGCGGCTCTGCTAACGCCAACTGGGAACTCACAACAACTAGGAACAAAGCCCGAGAAGGGCTTGCTCAGCAGAACTCAACCCAAACTTATAACGAGCAACGCTCGCCTCCAAGCTACTACTCAACTCTTAAAATCCAACTGGCTACTCAAAGGACTTCCCCTTTAAGCCTAAGCCTAACTCATCTTCCAACCAGAAGCTCCACTCCCAAAACCTCACAAGGAAAACGGATAACGACAACCTCAAAGCTTACGGATCCTGAGCCACACGAATCCGCAAGACTACCTCGCAAGCTATCACTCGAGGCTGGCATCCAAGGAGCAACTCAACCACCACAGAGGCTAGAGGGAAAGGAAATCTTCAATCCCCAAAGAACCAACAACTTGCCAGAACAACTCAACTCTCTTACTGGTCAAGCCTCCGCTCTTGCGGGAACAAACAACTCTTGCTTGCTAACAACACAAAGCAGGGACCCTCTCGTTGGGCTGATCTGCGCTACTCTGATCGACTACACAACTCAGGAGCTAAGCTGACTCCTGCCAAACGGGAAACGACTTCCCAGCAAGCAAACTCCAGAAGGGCAGCGAACTCCACACACGCTCGCTGACTTGCTCAAACCCAAGGCAACAACAACCAACTCTCTTGGAAGCAACACCCAAGAGAAAACTCAACCAATCGGACCACCAAACCGAAACAAACAAAGACTTGCTCACTCGCCGAGGGAGGGGTCAACTCCCAAAACTTACTTGACTAGGAACAAGACCTCAGGGCAACGCCTCCAGCTAGAACCGAACTAGCTCTCGAAACAACAAACGAACCAAATCTTGGCCAAACACTCACAAGAGGCAGAACAACCTTTACTGCAGCCTCTAGAACACCATCCAAGAATCCGCTTAACTGGACAAACGACTACTTCCAAGCAGCCAACAAACTTTTCCTTCAAGCTAGCGCTTCCACCATTAACTCCAAGACCAAGGGAGTAACGACAACTCCCGAAGGAAACGGCTCTTACAAGCAGACAACCAACGGACAGAGAACTCCACATACGCTCACTGTCTTGCTCCACCAGAGCAACAACATCTAATCTCACGGGGCACAACAAGGGTCCATCTCAGACTGAACCTCCAAATGCCAAACGGGGCAACTCAACATCTGGAAGCGGGAAAAACAACCAACATGGCACAAACCACTCGCCCCACGAGCAAAACTAAACTCTAGCAACTCCAATCCACACCTTGGTCAACACCAAGGATCAACTTGCCACCACACCGAAACCACTCCGGACTTTACTCCAAACAAACACTAGCTTGCTAGTCTACAAAGATCGCTAGCAACTCCACCGAGGCTACAAACTACACGCCTCCCGGCTAGCCAACTGAAACTCACTAGCTGGGCTCGACCGAGCTCTGGAGAGGCTCTCCACAACCTAGGGTTCTTCGGCAACCTCGACACACACACTGCCTAGGCATACGATCTAATGCAGACAATTTGCTGAACAAACAACTCCAATTTCTAGCATCCCAACCATCTTTGGCCAACTCCAACTCCTTGGGAACCTAGAGGACCCGAAACGCTACTGCAATGCCTCATCCCCCTACTCAAAGCATCGGCCACAACATAACTTCTACCCAAGGAAGGATCCGAACAACTCTCTTAGCCATGACGATCAGAAACCACGCGGCTTAGCTACCACTGCTCTTGTTTAGTTTCCAACTGAACTCCAACCAACGATCAACAAGAAGATCCGCCAACCAAGCTTAGGCCCAACTTAACAAATCTTGCCTAAGCAACAACTTGATACCACGAGCACGGTATCCTTACCACCTCAACCAAAGCCTTACAACAACCATCTGGAGTCCAACTTCTCAAGGAACTGAGCACGAGATCTCCAAAGCAAACCCTACATGGATCTGAAACTCTCGCCACGGAACGAACCACACAAAACACACTTGTGTGCACAACTCCCAACCTTCCTTTAGAGATCCAAGACTAACAAGCGCTTTTCCACAAAGCAACGATAACTCCTGGCAGCGATACAAACAATCCAAGGAACACCAAAAGTTCCATCTCCACACGATACTCGAAGCTGAGGCAACCTTGCTCTACCAAAGTATAATCATGCCAAACCAAACTTACTTTGTACCAAGCCTCTACCAAGGGTGCTTACCCCTAAGGCATCCAAAACCTCTCGCAAGGCATCACTCATCTCGCCTCAAAAGCATCCAACTCGCCTCATAGGCATCCGGCTCATCCGATAAGCATCCAACTCATGGTCCCTCATTTGGACCAAACTCGCATCTACAATGCTCAACTCTCCTCGATTTAGGCACTCGAAGGTAGTTGACCGCACTACCAACCACAAGGAAAATCTCTTGGCCTTAACACTAGCGCGAGACTCACGCGCGTACCAACATTTACCAACCGGCAACCTGCCGACTTACTCAACCTCCGAACAACGGGAAGAGGCTCCGGCTCCTCTCGAGCATCCTTTCGCTTGTAGCCCATCGACTACCACCGAACTAGCCCTGCCGCACGACCTAAACGGGTGCAACCGCCATAAACAGATCCAAGGCTAAAGGAGTACGCTGAACTCCGAACGGCATAGAACCATCCTGCTATGCCCAAGCCAAACTCAAGCTCTGAACCGGACTTAGTGCCAAAGTGGCACACCAACCAATGCACCTCAAGTGCTACTACTACCAAATCCACATCCGAGGAAGTGGGTGTTAAACAACAACAAGCGGAGGCTCGCAAGGGGGCAAAGATGACCCTTCATCCGCCTCAAGCCACTAACACGGCAACTTGCCAAACAATCGGGCGATGGTGGAGACTCGCTAGTCCACCTCTCACAAGGGACTTCCACCACCATCGATGAACCAAACAAAGACAGGCGGCAAACCTCGGCCTCGAGCAATGGGGCATCCCACACAAGGATGCTAAACTCAAACTCGCCAACTACTTTACTACTAGCGGTAGGACTTACTAAAACATCGAGCTCTACAGGCATCCATTTGCCAACCCGGGCGTCTCCATCAACGCCAACAAACTCATCCGAATAAACTGCTTGATCATGCCCTCCAGGGAACCTCAGGGGCTACAAGAGCTACTGGGGAAAAATCTTTGAAACAAACTCTGTCATTTGGGCTATCTGTGCCGGGACTCCTCACTACGCGCTAAGCTGCGCTGCTGGGTCTCCGCTCTCGATAGCTAAAGACACGCCATCAAATCTCTCATGGTGGAGCACACTCGCTCAAGGAGTCTCACTGAGGCGCCGCTAGCCTCTACCCCCTCCTCTAGGCAACTCAACTGCCGGGGCCAAATCCGCATGCGGGCCTAACAACCCGGACGCGGCCTCAACATCAACACGATCGGTCCAACTCCTCGGTCGAACATGCCAAGCGCCACTGCTCCTGCGGGTGCGATCAACATCTTGGCGATCCGCACGAAGCACCACCACCCTCTCACTAGGGGAAAAGAAAGAATCGGGCCACAAATGGCCAGCGGAGTCTAAGCTCGCCTCCCTCTGGAGCGATGTCCCGGGGGCATCCGAATCTATCTGGATACCTCAACAAGTCGCTAAACAAACCGCCGCATCTGCGAGAAAGTTGGCATGATGGCTCACTAAGCCCAAACCAACAACGAGTCGAGAACACCGCTCGTCTCCGCTCCACAACACTACACAAGGCATACACAAGATGACAGTATTGTAAATTCTTAACCCTTTTTCAACAACAAATAGTAAACTTAGGCGCACTGATGACTCGCTTGAGTCTTGATGATCATGGAAAAACGACCTACAAAAAAAAAGGTCGAGTCTACTGAGAATCTATGACTCGAGCTCGATACCAATCAGAAAGACCCGACCCAAAAAAGGGGCTCTAAATGGGCCTTTACCCCAATGCATGTATTCAAAATAAAAGACATTATGAAAAATAAATTTGGATCCCAAGTAAAAGCAGAAACATTCCACAATCAAAACATACATTTCTAAAAGCATACTCGATCAGAGATTTATTTAAACCATTTAAACATTCCACAAGTACAAATATCTTTGGAATCCATAAAACGTAAGAAAACATCCTAGGGCTCGTGCCGACTACATGCATTCGGGGAAATAACAAAAGTCAAGAGTCATGATATAATAAAATGGTCGAGATGACAGCAGGATTCCATGATCACACTCCTCCTCCTTCACCATCCTGTCTCCCGCTTTGTTACCTGTGGAAAACCACAGAATAAGGGTGAGTAACGAATTACTCAGTAAGAATCCCCAACCGGGGTACAATACGATATACATGATCATCTAGAAGAATGTATGCAAGCTATGAGTATAAACACAGAATAGAGCACATAGCTTAAGTCCACACTTGGACCTCGGATGCCAACTCAGGGTCTTAGTCCGGAAATAAATCCACCACACAATACGCCCTATACGAAACGAGTCGGCCTCGGCACTGTCTCATCGTCGATACGAAAGGTGCACTAGCTCAAGATCCCGAGGAGCTCTCCGGTCGGCGCTGTAATGAGCGTAAGCGCGCACCGCGTGCTACTGCAGAACTATGGGGGGTGCGGGTCTAGTGGCAAGCGCCCATGTCGATCACCACGCCTAACTAAATCTCCGGATCGGGTGTCAGCGACATAGGGGTGTGAGACTGGACACGTGAACTATGTCACCTGAACCACCGCTTTGAGGCTAAGGAATCGGTCGTGGTAGGCTTACACCAGAAGCCGCCTTGCCCTATCGGTGGCAATCAAGGGCTACGCCGAACACGCCGAGGACGTGTCGACTGCCGGGGATGAGGCAATGCCAAGTCATCATCCCGACCGTTGGGGCATTTAACAGTCTGCCACCCTCACCCAAGATTGCAGGGCCTACCGGTCGGGTTAGCTAAACCCTCACGGGGTCCAGGGACGGAGTATTACCTCGTACGTCCCTGCCATGGATGCAAGATACTTTATGCATCAGGCCCGGATGATGCTACCTACCTACACTCTAACATATCATTTCAATAGCATATAATCCAATACAATCCAAAACGTGCTCAACAGATACAACGAACCTAGCATGGTACTACGAAGCAAGAACAGATATGAGCATGCCAGAACGGAACAACCTAGCATGGACTAACATGAGAGAACAACATACGAAGTCATGATAGTCAGGAATTCAGAACAGAGCACCTAAACTATACATGCTGATAATCACAAACAAACATACAAACAACAATCACATAGAACATCGCAGGGTCCACACAACTCCGGTAAGAAATCCTTACCTGGCTGGGGCAACTACACACAAAACCTAAGCTGCGAACGAACCCGAGCTAGCTACCGAGAACCTAACAAAACAATGATAATCATAATCCATAAGCCTAAATATAATAAAATAAACAAGGCTCGGCTCGGGAGCAACTCACGCGGCTCGGCTGACACGCGGACGGGCAGGCAGCACGGCGGGGCTGCTGCTGGGCGCTGACGGGCGCAGAAGGGGGCTGATGGGCGGCAGGGACCGCACACTGGGCGCTGACGGGCGGCAGGAGGCGGCAGGGCTGCGCGAGCGCTTGTATGACGTATGACGGCCGGCCGGGCGCTGGCAAGCGGACGGGACGAGCGCTGGCTGGCGCGCGAGCAGCGAGCGACGCGCGCACGCGACGGGCGCAGCAGAGCGGAGCGCGGCGCGGCGCGCGCGGGCTGCTCAGCTGGTGCGCGCGACCTGCTGCGACGGGGCTGGCGGTCTGGGCGGCCTGGTGCCTGCTGCTGCACGATCTGGGCAGCCTGGGCTTGCTGCTAGGCGATCTGAGCGGCTTTGGGCTTCTTCTTTGGGCGATCTGGGCATCTTTGGGCGACTGCGCAACAAACACACACACACACAAGCTCTTCTCCTTACCTTCGGCCAACAAGAACACCCAATCGAGAAGATGAAGAGGATGAAGACTTACCCGGAATGATGATTGAACCAAGGGAGCTGCAAGGATGAAGAACTCGGCAAGGCAATGGAGAGAAAAGCTTGGGCGGCCACACACTTTGGAGAAGAAGATGAGACAAACCTAATTTCTATTTCATTTAACCAAATGCTCCAAAATTCCCAAAATGCAAGGCTAACCATAAAATGATGCAGTGGGGAGAGCAACAAGAGCACCTAATGGCTCAATTGGTACACATCCCCACAAGCTTCCCAGAGACCCGGGTTCAAACCCCAATTGCAAAGACAATTTCCTTTATTTTTACTTTTGCACCAAACCTTGCTCAAACCAAACCACAAATCCTTCCAAAAACCTACATAAATCCATCCAATAATTTTAGCAACTCGAAAAAGACATAAACGGCCCTGACGGCCCGACCAAATTACTAAAATACCCCTAGGGCATACCTGGAAGATCGGGATGAAAACCTGGGTCGTTACACTAGCAAGCTGGAGTTTGTTTGGAGTAGAGTCCGTATTGGTTCCGGTGTGGTGGCAAGTTGGTGCTTGGTGTTGACCAAGGTGAGGTTTTTGAGTTGCTAGAAGTTAGCCTTGCTCGTGGGGCAAGTGGTTTTTTGCTCGCGGATGTCTTTCTGTTTCGAGTTTGAGAGTTGTTTTTTTGGTGTTTGGGGTGAGTCTTCTCTTGCAGTGGTTGGCGGTCCAGTCTGTGGTGGACCCCTTGTTGTTGCCTCTGGGAGAGTTGGATGTTGTGCTTAGCTGAGCAAGACAGCGAGCGGTTGTGAAGCTCTCTGTCCTTCTGATGTCTGCTTGTAAGGACCTGTTTCTGCTTGGGAGTTGTCAGGTTATTCCTTGGTCTTGGAATTGGTGGTAGTGGTGCTAGTAGGAGGAAAAGTTTGTTGGCTGCTTGGAAGCAGTTGTTTGTCCAAGTTAAGCGGACTCTTGAGTGGTGTTATGGAAGTTGCGGTAAGGGTTGTTCGCGCCTCCTATGAGTGTTTGGCCTAGTTGGTTAAGGTTTTTGTGTGTTGGCATGGAAGTCTTTGCACCTTTGTAGTTGAAAACTCCTTCGTATCGGTTGTGGGTTGAGGTTGCACCATTGTGGTTGGATTAGGGTCTTGACCTTTTGAGGATCCTTCTTTGGTTAGTGTGGCTTGTGCTCTGCCACCATTTTGGTAATCTGGTTCTTGGTAGTTGGTGTTAACCGAGTAGTGGAGTTCCGTTTATGAAGTTTCGGTGGGAAGGTGCAATAAGCCTAAGCTAGAGGGTTAAGCCTGTATGTGTTATCGTTTGGACTTATGAGATGTGTTTCATATTTGAGGCAAGCTTCGTTCCGTTGCTTGCATGTAGGTAAGTTTGGTGGAGGGAACCCTCTGGGGGCCCGGTTGTTGGCAGGCTGACTTGTCCAGCCAGTGATTTGAGTCGAGCTAGAGTTAAGTGGATTGGCATAGCTATGCAGTTTGTAGTTGTTGGGGCATCCGAGTCCGTAGCACTCAAGTTGTGGGATCGTAAGTTTCCGTGTGGGAGCTGTCAGCTAGTTGAGGTTGTTGTGTGAGTTCAAATTCTTGGAGGATTGGTTTTAGTAGCTAGAACTCGCACCTCGTTTCGTGTGCAGATGCCATTTCTATGGAGTAGAGGCATGTCAGTTTCAGGCTGGAATTGTTGTCACCAGGGTGTGGCAACGAAGGTTTGTTCTAGGCAGTGCGTTGATGAACTGTGGTTCTGGAGAGCGTTGTTAAGAGGCTTATGAGCCGAGTGCAGTTTCTTTAGTGTTTTCACCCTCTGACCGATGGTCTTTTGGGAAGAGTGAGCCAGATCCTTCAGAACTTGTTGTGAGTTGGTGTTTCCGTGATTAGGCAGCGGGGGGCTAGTGTGGTTTTATGAGGTTGCCTTGGGTTGCAGTTCTCAGCGGTCAGTTCTTGTGGTTCCATTGAGGCATTGCAAGGTAAGTATTGCAGGATTCCAGTGTTATGGGAAAAGGTTGGTGTCCATCAATTTTGTTTTGGGTCCTGAGTTGCTGCATTTGACCAGAGGTGATGTGCAGGAGTTTAGAGCTCGTGTTGTCAGCCCAGAGCGGGTAGAAAAGTTACGCCGATGTTCGGCGTCGAGTTTTAGAGTTGAGGTTGGGCAGTGCGTGCTTTTAAGGTTGCACCGTTGCGAGTTGTGTTGAGGTTTGGTAAGCGGGAGAAGTGGAGTCTCCTGTTGTTGGATCATTTGAGATGCTTGAGAGGATTGGCAGAGTTGCATATTGGTTAGCCTTTCCTCCGTTGATGTCAGCTGTGCTCAGTGCTTTCATGTATCGATGTTGAGGCAGCATGTGTCAGACCCATCGCTTCTTGTGGACTTTGAGCCTTTGCAGCTGATTGAGGATTTGAGCTTCGAGGGGAAGCCTGTGAGTATTCTGGTCTTTGAGACGAAGACGTTGCGTAATCGTGAGATCCGTTTGGTAAAAGTTCAGTGGAGGAGTTGGAGTTCTGAAGAAGCCGCTCGTGAGCGGGAAGGACGAGATGAGTTTGCAGTATCCTGAGCTGTTTCAGTCTTAAGGACTTTCGAGGACGAAAGTCATAAAAAGGAGGGAATATTGTAACGGCCCAAGTTTTCATCCCGGTCTTCCAGGTATGCCCTAGGGGTATTTTGGTAATTTGGTAGGGCCGTCAGGGCCGTTTATGTCTTTTTCCAGTTGCTAAAATTATTGGATGGGTTTATGTAGGTCTTTGAGGCTTTGTGGATGGGTTTGAGCAAGGATAGATGCAAAAGTAAAAATAAAGGAAAATTTTGTTGCAGCTGGGTTTTGAACCCGGATCTCCAGGAAAGCTTATGGGGATGCGTGCCAGATGAGCTTTTGAGAGCTCTTGTTGCTCTTTCTGCATCACATCTATGTTAGCCTTGGATTCTTGGAGTTTTGGTGCATTTGGTTAAATGAAAAAGAATTAGGTTTTTGTATGTCTTCTTCTCCAAAAAAGCCTTGTGGCCGTCCAAGCTCTTCTCCCTAGCTCTCCAAGCCGAGTTCCATCCCCTCTTTGCATCCCCGAGGATCAATCGTCGTTCCGGGTAAGTTTCGTCTTCTTCTTCTTCTTCTCCTCCTCCGATTGGTGTCTTTGTTTGGCCGAGTGAATAGAAGTGTGTGTGTGTTTGTGTTTGTTTGCACCCGGAGAGAGAAGCCCGACAAGCAACCATTGTCGACGCTCCGGCCCGCCATTTCGCGACGCCAGATCGCGCCAGTCGCGCCTAGATCGCCCTGTCGGTCGCCCAAGAAAGACAAAGAGCTCCATCGTCGGCAGCCCAGATCGCGCCAGTCGCGCCAGATCGCCGTCGCCGACGCCCAACGCACGAGCGCCGCCCGCGGCGCGCCGCGCGACGCGAGACGCTCGCCGTATCCGCGCCGCACGCTCAGCGCCGTGTCGTGCCGCTTCGCTGCCGCCTGTCTCGCTGTCCGCGCTCGCGCGCGCGCCCGCGCGCTGCCTGCCAGCACCTACTCAACGCCCAGTCCAGCCCCACCAGCCTGCCAGCAGAGCCTAGCCTCGTGTCGCCGTGCCGTGTGAGTGCTCTAGAGCCGAGCCTGCTGTTTTATTAAATTTTTAGGGTTATGGTTGTGATTGTTATTATGTTTGTAGGTTCTCGATAGCTAGCTCGGGAGTGTTCGCAGCTTAGGAATTTGTGTGTAGAAGAAGTCTCCCGACCAAGGTAAGGATTTCTTACCGGAGTTGTGTGGCCCTGCGATGTTCTATGTGATTGTTGTTTGTATGTTTGTTTGTGATTATCAGCATGTATAGATTAGGTGCTCTGTTCTGAATTCCTGACTAGCATGACTTCGTATGTTGTTCTCTCATGTTAGCCCATGCTAGGTTGTTCCGATTCGCATGCTCATATCCATTCTTGCTTCGTAGTACCATGCTAGGTTATTTGTATCTGTTGAGCACGTTTTGGATTGTATTGGATTGTATGTTATTGATATGATAGGTTAAAGTGTAGGTAGGTAGCATCATCCGGGCCCGATGCATAAAGTATCTTGCATCCATGGCAGGGACGTACGAGGTAGTACTCCGTCCCTGGACCCCGTTAGGGTTTAGCTAACCCGACCGATAGGCCCTGCAATCTTGGGTGAGGGTGGTAGTCTGCGCGATGCCCCAACGGTCGGGATGATGACTTGGCATTGCCTCGTCCCCAGCAGCCGGCACGTCCTCAGCGTGTTCGGCCGTAGCCCTTGATTGCCACTGTTAGGGCAAGGGCGGCTTCTGGTGTAAGCCTACCACGATCGATTCCTTAGCCTCAAAGTGCGGTGGTTCAGGTGACATAGTTCACGTGTCCAGGTCTCACACCCCTATGTCAGTGACACCGATCTAGAGATTTAGTTAGGCGTGGTGACTGGACATGGGCAGCTTGCCACTAGACCCGGCACCCCCCACAGTCTGCAGTAGCACGCGGTGCGTGCTTACGCTCATTACAGCGCCGACCGGAGAGCTCCTCGGGATCTTGAGCTAGTGCACCTTTCGTATCGGCGATGAGATGAGGTGAGTCCGAGACTTGTTTCTCGTATAGGGCGTATTAAGTGGTGATCTATTTCTGGACTAAGACCCTGAGTTGGCATCCGAGGTCCAAGTGTGGACTTAAGCTATGTGCTCTATTCTGTGTTTATATTCATAGCTTGCATACACTCACCTAGATGACCATGTGCATCGTATTGTACCCGGTTGGGGATTCTTCTTGAGTAATTCGTTACTCACCCTTATTTTGTGGTTTTCCACAGGTAACCAAGGGGCGAGACAGGATGGCTGAAGGAGGAGCTGTGATCATGGGAACCTGCTGTCGTCTCTGACTTTTTTTATTTCTATGACTCTTGTCTTTTATTTTCCCCTGAATGCATGTAGCCGGGCAAGGAGCCCTAGGATGTTTTCTGAATGTTTTTGTGGATTCCCGCTTTATTGAATTTGAGGATGTTTCAAATGTTTTAATAAATCTCTTATCAGAGTGTACGTTTTGGAAATGTATTTGCCTTGAAGCAGTGCTTGGGAGACAGGACGGAGTTTCAAACAAACTATCTTGATTTCTGATTGAACCTTGATTGTTTTGTTTTAATTGGGAATCCGAAAATTTATTTGCATATTGTCCTTTACTTTGAATGCATGCATTGGGGTAAAGGCCTATTTAGAGCCATTTTTGGGTCGGGTCTTTACAATACTCTAGAGGATGACATTGAAATTTAGGCAAATTTGCTGAGTTTGAGATTTTTTCTGTATTCATGACAAGTCAAAATCTTTGCGGCCTTGTTTACCATAAGGGTTGTACTAATTTTCATGAATTTTCCACATTCACAACCTAATTCAAACCCCCTAAATTTTCAAGAGATTCCAAATTATGCACTTCAAATTTCTCCTATCCCAATTTCAACATGCTTCAAAATTGAAGCTGCAATAAAATGAGTTTCTTTAAAAACCTAAATAAACTTCAAGATTGAAGCAGCAACAAGGCTTGTTGGGCTACTAAAATCCAAAAGAATAATATAACATTCTATCATGGTGTTCTTTTTTCACCAAAAGAAAAAAGGATATCTCATATTTTGATTGAATAGTTTTATAAATAATAAAACTTAAATTAGCATGTTTTAGATGGAATAAGTTCCTAGACCACTCAAACAACTCTAACAATACCTTCCAACATATCCCTATTTCAATGTAAACATAAATACATCTTGAAAAACATGCTCAAAACACAACCTAAAAAATGCTTAAAGCTTTAATCCAAATGACTACTATTAATATTCATACTTGTTGTCCAACATAGGCAAAGAAAATTTCACCACAAGTTGCTAAGAAAAGAAGGATAACCAAACTTGAGATCAATGTGATAACTCGTGAAATAAGGAGTATATCAGTCATTGCTAAAGGGAAAATGATATGAGAAAAGAAACACCTGAAGTCTAGCAGCACCACTAGATATTTAGATTTGAAATTAGATATGATAAAGATATTGTCCTAAAAAATAGAAGTTTGAGCAACTATTGAACATAAAATGAAAATCTGACAAAGAATGCATACAAAAATAAATACTCATACCTTTCAATCAATCAATACAACAGTATATCCAGCTCTATAATCAGTGTCAAAATTGAAATGAATATGAAGCTCAAACCTATATTAGAAATACAAGGTTTAGAGGAATGCACACTTAACCCACAAATATGACCTAAAAGTGAATAGTGATACTCCAGTTAGAAGCATATAATTTTCCTTTTTCATATTTTTTTTTCTTAGACTTACCTTTTCAAGAGTTTTTAGAAATTCTTGATTTACAACGTCAGCGCATAGTTGTAAAGTTGTGGCAATATGCTTGAAATAGTTTATTATGCAAAACAGAGAATAAAGAGTAGGGAACATCAAACATCACTAACAAATTAAGCACATGGTTTAATTAAGTGTTCCCAAGCTCTACAACAATACAATACAACAAAACACCAAACACAAAACTACTATTGAAACACAAAAATAAATTCTATCCACAACAAAAAATCTAGCAGAGAATGCACGTCGATATCATAGGCTCAACAAACGAGTTCTCTAATGTACAAAACAGAATCCACAAAAATTACACATCAATTGCAAGTAGAAAATTCTTCAAGTAAAAGGCCTGATTAAAAAAGATAATGCACAAGGCAAAAGTAATATACCCAAATAATGGTAAGAGGGCCAAAGATTCACTTGACTACATACTCGGGGCACCAACATACATTTATAAAAAAGTTTCAAAAAAAATGTTCTACATTATTTCCAACCTAAGCCTGAATTAACTTCAACTTTTTAGCAAAACAAATTAGACAAAAAAATGTACGATTAACCCCTGAATTAAAGAAACCTAGAACCTTTGGGAATGGAGGTTTTGTTAAAAAGAGCTAAAAAACCAACCAGAGTTCAGTCTATAAAGAAATAAACCAAACAAACCATAAAACTTGGATCTATCTAAAATGAAAGAGATGAAGAAACAAAAATCATTGTTAGAGAGATGAAAAAAAGAAAATCAATTTTAGGATTCACAATCAAAAGACGTGATTAGAAATTGGAAGCCTACCAGAGAATTAGAAGGAGAGGGGAGACAAGATTGCATAAAACAATACATATCGATTTCTAGGCCTCCATTAATGTTCAGAAACTTGATTTGAAACAAAAACAGAGAGAAAAAAAGAAGAGTACCTCAAGTCCCTCTTGAATAAATGAATGGTAAAAACATACTTAAGCAGAAGAATCCCTCGATTGTCGTTCGAGAAAAACGCTTCTCTTTTGTTCTACGAAGAAAAACATCAATGAAATTATAGAATCAATACATATTGAACTTCATTAGCTCACTAGCTCTCGAAGAAATACTTTGTGAAATATGGATGACGTGAGGGAGGTCGTTGAAGAGGGAAATGGCGCAATGCTTGAGAAGCTGGTGCGAGATGAAGAGAAATGGAAATGGCCATTGGTGATGAGATTGGCTTGAATACCTAGCCTTTTCACAATCTTCAATCCACCACAAGGAAAACGTGAATAAGATGAAGGGAATGGAAGAGTGCGCGGTGGACTTGATGACAACGAAGGAGTCTCTGGAAAAATTGCGAATGCAATCGTGCCCTAGTTTTGCGACTCTTACTTTTTCTTTTATTAGTCATATCTATCATTTTATTATTTTTAATTAATTTAATTAGTTGACGTTGAAAATGAGTCAACATATTTATTTTATAGTTGACGCGCACACAGCATCAACTAAAACCAAGTATAAAAAAATAAAGTTCACATACGCGTGTTTTTAATTTAGTTGACGTTTTTTTAATGTAAGAGATATTTTAGTTGACATTTTATGTTCAAAACGTCAATTTTAAAAAATATCAAGCGTCAACTATATTGATTTTTGTAGTAGTGATGCTTTGATTTCCTGCTTAAGTTCGTAGTATCATGCTAGGGGTTTTTCTTATCCTGGCATATCCATGTTTCCTGTTCGTATTCTATTAGTTTCAGGCTAGGGTTAGACAGGTAATGTTGATTGTCCGATTGTTAGGCTTGTTGGTGTTCCTGCTTAAGTTCGTTAGTGTGCCTCAGTGGAAATGGGAAGAGATCTCCATGGACTTTATTGCTGGTTTGCCAAGGACTCCGAGGAAGTTCTCTCAGATCTGGGTGATAGTCGATCGGTTGACCAAGATCGCACACTTCATTCCCGGTAGAGACACTTATACCGTGGAACAGTGGGCGCAGTTGTTTTTGGAGCAGATCATTCGTTACCATGGTGGGCCTGTGAGGATTGTGTCAGACCGTGATTCGCGGTTCACTTCTCGTTTCTGGAGAGCGCTCCAGAAAGGTTTAGGCACTGAGTGCGATTCAAAGACAACTTTTCACCCTCGGCATGATGGGCGGATCGAGAGGTGAACCAGATTCTCGAGGATATGTTGAGGGCTTGTGTGTTGGACTTCCGGCGATTGGGACGAGATATGTATCGATGGAGTTTGCCTATAACAACGATTATCGATCGGCGATCGAGATGGCCCCATTCGAGGCTTTGTATGGTAAGCGTTGTCGGTCCCCCCGTGTCTCGGGAAGAGGTTGGAGATAGGCGAGTTTTGGGTCCCGAGTTGCTGCAAATGACTAATGGAGCGAGTGCAAAAGATTAGAGCTCGTATGTTGACAAATTTCAGAGAGCGAGCGAAAAGTTACGCCGATGTTCGGCATCGAGATTTGGAGTTTGAGGTGGCCAAAGATATGTTCCTAAAGGTTGCTCCAATGCGTGGTGTTTTGAGGTTTGTAAGCGAGGAAGTTGAGTCCCCGTTTTGTTGGTCCGTTTGAGATTCTCGGAGAGAATTGGCGAGTTGCTTATCGGTTAGCCCTACCCCGTCATTGTCGCGATTGCACAATGTATTTCATGTATCGATGTTGAGGCAAGATGCGTCTTCGGACCCGTCACACATTGTGGACTTTGAGCCTTTGCGGTGAATGAGGATTTGAGCTTCGAGGAGAAGCGGTGGGGATCCTTGCATTCGAGACTAAGACGTTGCGTAATCGCGAGATTCGGTTGGTAAAAGTTCGATGGAGGAGTCGAGCTCGAGGAAGCCACTTGGGAGCGGGAAGACGAGATGAGATTGCATTATCTGAAATGTTCCATCTTAAGGACTTTCGAGGACTAAAGTCATAAAAAGGAAGGAATATTGTAACAGGCCTGAGTTTTCGCTTCGGTCTTCCAGGTATGCCCAAGGGGTATTTTGGTAATTTGGTCGGGGCCGTCGAGGCCGTTTATGTCTTTTCTAATTGCTAAAATATTGGTTGGATTTATGTAGGTTTGTGAGGCTTTGTGGAAGGGTTTGAGCAAGGTTTGGTGCAAAAAGTAAAAGAAAGGAAAATGTGTTGCAGCTGGGTTTTGAACCCGGGTCTCCAGGAAGCTTGTGGGGATGCGTGCGGATGAGCTATTGAGAGCTCTTGTTGCTCTTTTCTGCGTCATATTATGTTTAACCTTGGATCTAGGAGTTTGGTGCATTTGGTTAAATAAAAAAAAAGAAGGAATTAGGTTTTTGGTTCTTCATTCTCCAAATCTCCCCTTTGCCAGTCCAAGATTGTTCCCTAGCCCTCTTGCCGATTTTCAACCTCCTTGCATCTCCTTGGTTCGATCATCGTCATTAGGAAGTCTTCTTCCTCTTCATCTTCTCGGTATGGATTCTTCTTTGGCGAATGTAAGAAAAAGGGGTTTTGTGTGTGTGTTGTGCGGCCCGAGAGGAAGCCCAAAGAAATGAGCTCGTCAGATCGGCCCGGCTCGTCGACGGCGGCGGCCTGGCGCGCCAGATCACCCGCGTTCGCCCAAAGCCCAGCCCGGCTCGTCGTCGGCGGCGGCAGCCATCACGCCAGATCGCGACGTCGCAAGCCCAAGGCCGACCCCACCCATCGCCCGATCGCCATCGCGGCAGTCGCTCAGTCGCTCGCGAGCGACGACAGATCGCGCGCGCGCGCGCCGCCGCGTCGTCGGCGGCTCGCCCGCGTCCGCCTCGCACGCCCAGCGCCAGCGCGCCCTCGCCAGCGCCGTGTCGCTCGCCCGTATCGTCCGTATCGCACGCATAGCGCCGCGCGCCCGTGCCGTGCCCTAGCGCGCAGCCGAGCCCCAGCGCCCAGATCTAGCGCGATCACCACAAGCAGCAGTGCCCGGCCTAGTGTGTCGTGCGCGTGCCGTGTGAGTGCTCCCGAGCCGAGCCTGCTGTTTTATTATATTTTTAGGGCTATGGTTGTGATTGTTACTATGCTTGTAGGTTCTCGATAGCTAGCTCGGAAGTGTTCGCATCTTAGGAATTTGTGTGTAGAAGTCTTCCGACCAAGGTAAGGATTTCTTACCGGGGTTGTGTGGACCCTGCGATGTTCTATGTGATTGATGTTGTATGTTTGTTTGTGATTATCAGCATGTATAGTTTAGGTGCTCTGTTCGAATTCCCGAACTGGCATGACTTCGTATGTTGTTCTTTCATGTTAGTCCATGCCAAAGTTGTTAAAATCTGGCATGCTCATAATCATTCTTGTTCCGTAGTACCATGCTAGGTCTGTTGTATTCTTTTGAGCACGTATTGGATTGTTTGCTGATTGTTAAGGCAGGTTAGAATTCAGGTAGGTAGCATCATCCGGGCCTGATGCATAAAGTATCTTGCATCCATGGCAGGGACGTCGAGACAGTTCTCCGTCCCTGGACCCCGTTAGGGTTTAGCTAACCCGACCGGTAGGCCCTGCAATCTCGGGTGAGGGTGGCAGACTGTTAAATGCCCCAACGGTCGGGATGATGACTTGGCATTGCCTCGTCCCCGGCAGTCGGCACGTCCTCAGCGTGTTCGGCCGTAGCCCTTGATTGCCACCTGTTAGGGCAAGGACCGCTTCCTGGTGTAAGCCTACCACGGCCGGTTCCTTAGCCTCAAAGTGCGGTGGTTGGTGACATAGTTCACGTGTCCAGTCTCACACCCCTATGTCGGTGACACCGATCCAGAGATTTAGTTAGGCGTGGTGACTGGACATGGGCAGCTTGCCACTAGACCCGTCACCCCCCATAGTCTGCAGTAGCACGCGGTGCATGCTTATGCTCATTACAGCGCCGACCGGAGAGCTCCCCGGAATCTTGAGCTAGTGTACCTTTCATTCGACAGTAGATAGGCTGAGGCCGGGATTTTTTTCTCGTATAGGACGATTTGTGTGGAGGTTTGTTTCCGGACTAAGACCCTGAGTTGGCTTCCGAGGCCCAAGTGTGGGCTAAGCTATGTGCTCTATTCTGTGTTTATATTCACAGCTTGCATACACTCATCTTGATGACCATGTGCATCGTATTGTACCCCGGTTGGGGATTCTTACTGAGTAACTCGTTACTCACCCTTATTTTGTGGTTTCCACAGGTAACCAAGGAGCGAGACATGATGGCTGAAGGAGGAGCTATGATCATGGGCCCTGCAGTCATCTCTGACCATTTTATTATATCATGACTCTTGACTTTTGTTATTTCCCCTGAATGCATGTAGACGAGCACGGAGCCCTAGGATGTTTTCTTATGTTTTATGGATTCCAGCATAGTTGTACTTGTGGAAGGTTTGAATGGTTTAAATAAATTTCTGATCAGAGTATGCTCTTAGAAATGTATTTATCCTGAAATAGGTGCTTGGAAACAGGGACAGGTTTTAGAGTAAATTGTTTTGATTGTTGAACGTTTCTGTTTTTACTTGGAATCTGAAACCATGTTGCATATTGTCTTTTATTTTGAATACATGCATTGGGGTAAAGGCCCATTTAGAGCCCCTTTTGCGTCGGGTCTTTACATGGCTTGGTATCGAGCTCGAGTCATAGATTTCTGTAGACTGACCTTTTGTTGTAGGTCGTTTTCCCATGATCATCAGCACTCCGACAGTCATCAGGTACGCTTAAGTTTACAGTTTTAGAAAAGGGGTTAAGAATTTACAATACCTTTTATCTAGTGTATGCCTTGTTTAGTGTTGTAGAGCGGGGACGAGCAGGTTCTGACTCGTTATTGGTTTGGGTGTAGATCGCCAGCATGCCAGTTACCCGCGCCGGAAGAGGACGCCCGAGAGGAGGCCGAGGGGTCGTGGATCGGATCGATGTTTGAGGACATCGTCCCAAGTGAGATCGATGGCATTCCACCGTAGCTCCCCCGCTGCGCCTAGAGGAGGCGTTGAGGCGACTGAGCGCCCTGAGACTGCTCCTGGAGCAGAATTTGCTGATTCTATGAGGGCTATAATGGTCAGCCTGTTGAGTGACCAGAGGTCAGAGACCCAGGCCTTGTTGGCAGCGCAGCGGGAAGAGTCCCGAGCTCAGATTGAGCAGTTGACCCGCATGTTTCAGCAGGGCGCAGCAGCACCCCCAGCTCCACAGGAGCAAGTAGCCCCAGAGGCAGATGTTGCAGAGGGTGCCGAGGAGTTGGGTAGATGGTTGAAAGACTTCGTGAAGTGGAAGCCTGAGAAGTTTGATGCCACAGGAGATGCTTTAGCGGCAGCCAGATGGATTGCCCATTTGGAGTACACCTTCCTGATTATGGTGTGCCCCGATGTTCAGAGGCCGAGGTGTGCGGCTCATGTGCTAGGAGCCACAGCGAGATGGTGGTGGGAGTCCACCTTGAGTGAGAGACCAGCTGGGTCACCACCTGCTACTTGGGAGTTCTTCAAGTCGGAATTCAAGGTCAAGTACATCAGTGATGAGGCTCAAGAGAAGATGGTGGAGCTTTCCGGAACCTCGAAGCGAGGTTACGATTCTATTGAGGAATATGAGAGAAAGTTCTCGGAGTATGGATATTTTGCTCATGATTGATAGCCACCCTCGAGTTAAAGATCCAGGAAGTTCATATCCGATTTGAGACAGGTGTTTCTCGGGATGTCGTGGGCTCGGGCCCACGACACATATGCTAGAGTACATTCGATTAGCCACTATATATAATGGGAAGTATCTGTTGAGCGGATTGTTGCCGCTCCAGATCCAGCGTCTGTCCCAAGCTGCAGTGGGGCGTAAGAGGAAGTTTGATTTTCGAGAGGCGGCCAGCGCGCAAGGACGATGATCGAACCGAGACCGGCGAAGAGTTCCGGCGGTTCGGCCTCGCCGCGGCAGGCGGTCCCCTGCAAGTTCCCGCATGTGCCACTTGTGGGAAAGTCCACGCTAGAGCTTGTCGATGGACCAGATTGTGCTTTCGTTGTGGTAGAGAGGGGCACATGGCCCGTTTTTGTGATCGGCCCGGCTATGGCGGCTCGGCCGATCTGCAAAAGAAGCAAGGTCGGGTGTTTGCTACGACCGTCAGAGGCCGAGCGTCACGGATGCCGCTGTGGTGGTGTACGCTTCTTGTTTTAGATCACTGCGCATTTGTCTTGTTTGATTCTGGTTCTACGCATTCATTTGTATCCGTGTTGTTTCTTTGAGCATGCTAAGTTAAGTTTAGAGCCTCTAGGTTTTGAGTTGTTCTGTTGCAACTCCTTCGGGAGTTAATATGTTAGCTAGAGATAAGATTAAGGATGGCCGGATCGAGATATCAGGAGAGTTGCTTGTGGCTACGCTCATAGTTACGCCTATGAACGGTTTTGATGTGATTCTTGGTATGGAGTGGTTATTTTGCTAACCACGCGTTGATTGACCGCCACCGGAAAGAAGTAGTGTTCAGCCGCCAGTCGGCCCGACTTTAAGTTTCGTGGAGTCGAGGTGGAGTTTGCCCGCCGATGGTGTCACCGTGAAAGCTCGTCGTTTGCTAGCTCATGGAGCTTGGGGCTATCTAGCCAAGTTGTGCAGGGAGAGCCCCTCGCTGTCTGTTGATCAGTGTACGGTCGTGCATGAGTTTGCGGACGTGTTTCTGAGGAGTTACCGGTTGCCCCGAAGAGAGAGGTTGACTTCACAATTGAGCTCGAGCTAGGGACCCTCCCTATCTCGAAGGCTCGTGATCGTATGGCGCCACCGAGTTGAAGGAATCAAGGTTCGGGGTTGCAAGAGATGTTAGATCGAGGGTTCATCCGTCCGAGTGTGTCCCGTCGTGGGAGCACGATCTGTTTGTGAAGAAGAAGGATGGTTCGATGCCCTTATGTATTGATTATCGTGAGCTTAATAAGGTGGCAAAGTGAAGAATAAGTATCCGTTGCCCGTATTGATGATTTGTTCGATCGGCTTCCGTGGAGCTTCCGTGTTCTCCAAGATAGATCTCGAGATCCGGTTACCATCGGCTGCGGATCGGGGATGCCGACATTCCTAAGGCGACTTTCAGTCTAGATATGGTCACTATGAGTTTGTGGTCATGTCGTTTGGATTGACTAATGCCCCAGCCGCGTTTATGGACATGATGGATAGGGTGTTCAAATCATTTTTGGACAACTTCGTCATCGTGTTCATTGACGATATTCTAATTTATTCGAGGTCTAAGGAAGACCACGCAGAGCATTTGAGGCGAGTATTGGCGACTTTGAGGGAAAACCGACTTTTATGCGAAGTTTTCCAAGTGTGAGTTTTGGTTGGAGCGGTGGCCTTCCCTAGGTCACGTGGTTTCGAGAGATGGTATAGCCGTGGACCCCGCAAAGATTGAGGCCGTGAGTTCGTGGGCCAAGCCGACTTCAGTTGCCGAGATACGCAGCTTTCTGTGTTTGGCAGGTTACTATCGTCGATTTGTTAAGGACTTTTCCGCCATAGCCTCGCCCCTAACTCGTCTGACGAGGAAGGGTGTCGAGTTTGTTTAGGACGAGAGGTGTGATGAGAGCTTTGCAGTGCTCAAGCGCTAGATTTGACTTCAACACTAGTGTTGGCGATCCGAGGGGACAGGTGGTTTTGTGGTTTCTGATGATGCTTCCAAGTTTGGGTTGGGTTGTGTGTTGATGATGCAAAGACGGGAAGGTCATTGCCTATGCTTCCCGTCGGTTGAAGCCGTATGAGCGAGAACTACCCGACTCATGATATGGAGTTGGCAAAGCAGTGGTGTTTGCAATCAAGATTTGGAGGCATTACCTGTATGGTGAGCGGATTCGGATGTTTACCGACCACCGAGCCTCAAGTATCTGTTTACTCGTAAGGAGTTGAATATGAGGCGAGAGGAGATGGTTAGAGTTGGTAAAGGATTACGATTGCGAGATTTTGTACCATCCGGTAAAGCCAATGTAGTGGGTGATGCTTTGAGTAGGAAGACGTCGCACTCCGCTGCGGCGTTGTTGAGTTCCCACTGGATTGCGGAAAGAGTTAGAGCGGGCCGAGGTTCTTTGTGTTATTGGGTGAGGTTACCGCCTGGTAGCTCGATTGTCGATTCGACCATCGATTAGATAGCGGATTATTGATAGCCGATTGAGTGACCCCGCACTTAAGAGATTGGTTGATGAGTTAGTCTTGACGGAGACTTTGACTTCGTATATTCACCAGACAGATGGGTTGACTTATAGAGGCGGTTGTGTGTTCCGAACATTGCGGGGTTGCGAGCGAGTTGCTCTCAGAGGCCCACATTCCCCATTTGCTTGGCACCCTGGGTACCAAGATGTATCGAGACCTTAAGCGAGACCTTCCGGTGGATGGGAATGAAGAGAGATGTGGCAGAGTTTGTCGGTAGGTGTCTCACTTGTCGGCAAGTAAAAGCCCTGTGCAGAGGCCGGTGGTTTGTTGCACTGCCGAGTGTGCCTCAATGGAAATGGGAAGAGATCTCCATGGACTTTATTGCTGGTTTGCCAAGGACTCGAGGAAGTTCTCTCGAGATCCAGGTGATAGTCGATCGGTTGACCAAGAGCGCACACTTCATTCCCGGTAGAGACACTTATACCGTGGAACAGTGGGCGCAGTTGTTTTTGGAGCAGATCATTCGTTACCATGGTGTGCCTGTGAGGATTGTGTCAGACCGTGATTCGCGGTTCACTTCACGTTTCGGAGAGCGCCCGAAAGGTTTAGGCACATCGAGTGCGATTCAAAGCCTGACTTTTCACCCTCGCATGCAGATGGGCGGATCGAGAGGGTGAAACGATTCTCGAGGATATGTTGAGGGCTTGTGTGTTGGACTTCCGGCGATTGGGACGATATCTGATTCGATGGAGTTTGCCTATAACAACGATTATCGATCGACGATTCAGATGGCCCCATTCGAGGCTTTGTATGGTAAGCGTTGTCGGTCCCCCGTGTTCTGGGAAGAGGTTGGAGATAGGCAGGTTTTGGGTCCCGAGTTGCTGCAAATGACTAATGGAGCAGTGCAAAAGATTAGAGCTCGTATGTTGACAGCTCAGAGCAGGCAGAAAAGTTACGCCGATGTTCGGCGTCGAGATTTGGAGTTTGAGGTTGGCCAGCATGTGTTCCTAAAGGTTGCTCCAATGCGTGGTGTTTTGAGGTTTGGTAAGCGAGGGAAGTTGAGTCCCCGTTTTGTTGGTCCGTTTGAGATTACGGAGAATTGGCAGAGTTGCTTATCGGTTAGCCCTACCCCCGTCATTGTCAGCAGTGCACAGTGTATTTCATGTATCGATGTTGAGGCAGTACGTGCCGGACCCGTCACACATTGTGGACTTTGAGCCTTTGCAGCTGAATGAGGATTTGAGCTTCGAGGAGAAGCCAGTGGGGATCCTTGCATTCGAGACTAAGACGTTGCGTAATCGCGAGATTCGGTTGGTAAAAGTTCAGTGGAGGAGTAAGAGCTCCGAGGAAGCCACTTGGGAGCGGGAAGACGAGATGAGATTGAATTATCCTGAGCTGTTCCAGTCTTAAGGACTTTCGAGGACTAAAGTCATAAAAAGGAGGGAATATTGTAACGGCCCAGGTTTTCGTTCCGGTCTTCCAGGTATGCCCAAGGGGTATTTTGGTAATTTGGTCGGGCCGTCAGGGCCGTTTATGTCTTTTCTAATTGCTAAAATATTGGTTGGATTTATGTAGGTTTGTGAGGCTTTGTGGAAGGGTTTGAGCAAGGTTTGGTGCAAAAAGTAAAAGAAAGGAAATTGTGTTGCAGCTGGGTTTTGAACCCGGGTCTCCAGGGAAGCTTGTGGGGATGCGTGCCAGATGAGCTATTGAGAGCTCTTATTGCTCTTTCTGCGTCATATTATGTTTAACCTTAGATCTTGGAGTTTGGTGCATTTGGTTAAATAAAAAAAAAGAAGGAATTAGGTTTTTGGTTCTTCATTCTCCAAATCTCCCATTTGCCGTCCAAGCTTGTTCCCCCTAGCCCTCTTGCCGATTTTCAACCTCCTTGCATCTCCTTGGTTCGATCATCGTCATTCCAGGTAAGTCTTCTTCCTCTTCATCTTCTCCGGTATGGATTCTTGCTGGCCGAATGTAAGAAAAAGGGGTTGTGTGTGTGTGTTGTGCAGCCAGCCGAGGGAATCCCAGCAGCCAAGCTCGTCGCATCGGCCCGGCTCTCGTCGACGAGCGACCCTGTCGCGCCCGGATCGCCCGCCATTCGCCCAAAGGCCCGGCCCGGCTCCGTCGTCGGCAGCTCCTGTCACGCCCAGATCGCACGTCGCAAGCCCAGCAGCCGAGCCAGCCCATCGCCCAGATCGCCATCGCAGCAAGTCGCCCAGGTCGCTCGCGAGCCAGACGCCAGATCGCGCCCGCGCGCCTTCGCCCGTGTCGAGCAGCTCGCCCGCGTCCGCCTCGCAATTCCAGCGCCTGCGCGCCCTCGCCAGCGCCGTGTCGCTCGCCCGTGTCTGCATCGCACGCCCAGCGCCGCGCGCCCGTGTCGTGCCCCAGCGCCTGCCCAGCGCGCAGCTGTAAGGACCCGACCCAAAAGAAGCGGTCTCTAACCTAGATCCTTACTTAGCATGCATGCCTAGGAATGTAAAACACCATCCATTCTACTCATTTAAAACTTTTGCAATCAATGAGAACTTTAAACAAACCACGAAGCCAATGTAAAAATCAAGAGTAATTGGTGATCGGTGCTTTTCTTAAAAACAAAACAAGAGTGCAGATGCGAGAACCATAAAATAGTTTGAGTGTTTTCCCTAGGGACTCAAGTCCCACTACATGCTAAATCATAAAGAGAACAATAAAAGAACATGCATCCCCCAGTCGACTATCCATGATCATCCACCGCCTCCTCCTAGCCATCCCGCCGATGTCCCAAGTTACCGGTGGAAAAACCACAGAAATAAGGGTGAGTATAAACATACTCAAGAAGAATCCCCAACCGGGGGTACAACACGATACATCAGTCATCTAGCACCTTAGTATACATGCAAATAAAACAATGACTTAGAGCAAAACGGTTGAGTTAGGCTATGAGCTACTTCTAGAGCGAGCCTATTCAAGGGCTTTCATCTACTCCCTATCCTAGGTTTTACACTTGGATGCCCTTCGGGCCTTACACAACCTAGGACTCGGTCTTTGTCGATCGGGGACTTACACCTCCAACTCGGTGATGCCCATCGGGACTTACACACCTAGGATGCCCATCGTGGTCTTACACCTCCAACTCGGTGATGCCCATCGGGGACTTACACACCTAGGATGCCCATCGGGTCTTACACCTCCAACTCGGTGATGCCCATCGGGACTTACACACCTAGGATGCCCATCGTGGTCTTACACCTCCAACTCGGTGATGCCCATCGGGGACTTACACACCTAGGATGCCCATCGGGTCTTACACCTCCAACTCGGTGATGCCCATCGGGGACTTACACACCTAGGATGCCCATCGGGTCTTACACCTCCAACTCGGTGATGCCCATCGGGACTTACACACCTAGGATGCCCATCGGGTCTTACACCTCCAACTCGGTGATGCCCATCGGGGACTTACACACCTAGGATGCCCATCGGGGTCTTACACCTCCAACTCGGTGATGCCCATCGGGACTTACACACCTAGGATGCCCATCGTGGTCTTACACCTCCGGATGTCCATCGTGGTCCTACCCAGCGGGACCTAAACTAGTTACCCCTCTGATCTTCTACACTATACATCACCGCCTATGCCGGCATGGAACTAACAGATAAAGCAGAACAAGGTATGCCAAGATAATTAAACCCCTTGCATGGAACTAACGAGAATATATCGGGGACACAAGAGCAACACGATATGGAAGCAAGAGAAAACATGTAACCTATCCACCGGAAATTTTCATACAATCACAAGACATGGCATCTTTGGAAGAACAAACCTAGCATGGAACTAACATGAACAACAAGCAAAGCATGCTAGCAAGATTTCAAACACAAGTCGTTCAATAGCTAACATACTCATAACAACAACCAAGCATACAAGGCACAATCATGATAGCATCGCAGGTCCACACAACCACGGTAAGAAATCCTTACACGAAACAAGCGAGAAAATAACTACCATAAGCCAACCAAACGACTCCCGAGCTTCTAAGTGAACCCGAGCAACCTAAGCATTTAATAAAAATATCCTAATTAAATAACAACATGACCAAACAACTTAGGGTCCAAAAGAGTGGAGGCTCGGGAATTTACCAACCGAGAAGGCACTAGATCTCGGTCCCATCTATCTCGGCAAAGCAGCACTTTCGGCAAGTGGGCGGGCGGGACGTGCGTGCAGGCTGGGGCGTAGCAGTGGGCGCTGTCCGGCGCTTCTTGGGTATTCTGAGCTGGTGGGGCGCTTGGGCGTGTGAGTCGGTGGCGAGGGACAAAGCGCTGGCGACCACGGGGCGCTGGCGCGGGCGCTTGGCGTGGAATCGGTTAGGCGATGGCGTCGGTGCGCGCGACGGGCGCGCGGACGGGGCAACGCGCGGCGGCGGCGCTGGCTGGGCGCTCTGGGCGCTGGGCTCTTGGCTGCGACAGATCTCTTTCTTTGGGTGGCGTCTCTTCTGGCGACGATGAATTTCTTTGGTGCGATCTGGGCTGGAAATTTGCTGGCCGCTGCTCGGGTGGGTTGCTTAATTGGCTGGGGACGGCTCGGTGAGGCTCGGTTGGGTTTCTTGGTGAGGTCGGCCAGGAGAGAGAGAGAAAGAGAGAGAGAGAAAAGTGGTAAAACAAGGGAATGGGATTTTCTTGATTTTCTTTCCTTTTCCTAATTTAAATAGGTCTTGGTGACCTAAATCCCTTCCAGGCTTCCTCCTTCGAGTCCCGGTTGAAGCAACCTTTTCTCCTTATATAAACTCATTTAAACCAAGCTTCCAAATTACCATCTAGGGCAAGGGCTCAAATCCCAATGGAAGCACTTAAATTAACAATAATTTTGCTAATTACCAAATCACCTTCAAACTTCCAAACAACCAGCTCGAACTTCTTGAGTCCTGCAACCAACAACAATCAAGCCTCGACAAAGGTAGGAGTGACCCTGGAATCCTCCAAAACCCACAAAACCCTGACCGGGGCAAAAGACCAAGATGCCCCTAAGGGTTAAAATAGCACTAACGACCCATCCGAACATCCGAATAATGAACCGGAAACACCTGGGAAGCCGAAATAGAAAACTGGGCCGTTACAATACTCCCTCCTTTTAAGACTTTCGTCCTCGAAAGTCCTAAGACGAAAACAACTCTAGGAAAACTCCACTGATCCTTAACCAAGTAAACTCCTTGTCAAGCCAACACTAGTCCTTCTTCGAAATCCCAACCCTCTTGGGTTTCCAAAGGCTCAAAGCCGCAAAGCCATCCATTCTGCCACAAGCTATCTCAACCAAGACTGGGCATACCCTGAATTCCGAGGAAATAGATGCGGTAGTGCTAAACGGTAAGCCACATCCTCAAACTCGCATTAGCTCTCAAACGATCTTAAAATCTTAGGGCTCACTTATCCCTGCTGACCCAGCTCAGAATGCCTCTCCACGACGCTACTCTCAGCAAACTTGTGGATTGGTCACAGGTTCTAAAACTCTCCGCCGCGCACCGGCGAAACTTCTCTGGGCTCACAGCTGTTACCAAACAGCCTCAACTCTACACCATGCTGACCAAACAACTGAACCTCCCGGGATTCAGAAACTACAAGGCCTACTCTTACTTCACATGAGATCAACGAACCACAAGGCTTGCCTGCAGCCTTAGCGAAATCCAATCGAATCACCAACTGGCGACGGATCCCAAAGGCAAACTTGTCTCACTAGAACACGACCACAACACTTAAACAACCATCTTGAAGAGCACCGACGCACTGAAGCCAGGGGCACATACCTGGTTCACCAGACGGCTAACGCCACTCACACTAGCTGAAACTTCAGCCACGGCCACCCATGAACGACAAAGGTCGAGAGCAGGCTCCACTCAACCAAACTAATAAACTGGAGCCCTCATCGGCCGACAACAACTTTCCAATGCAATCCGACCAGCCACTGGACTAAGAGAATATCGCCAAATAAGGAAACAAACAACATACCTTTCAAAAAAAATCTCGAGCAGCAAGGAATAAAACAACACGCGGCTACTTGCAACACAACACCTCGAGGATAACAACTCAAAGGTTTTACCAACCATTTCCACGGCACCTCTGTGCCAACCCACTCAACTGTGGCTCAGCTATAACGCCAACTTCGAACGCACACCAACTAGGAGCAGAGCCCGAGAAGGGTGGCTCTCTGAAACTCAAACCAAGTCTTAGAGCAGCGAAGCTCCCCTCCAAGCTGCCACTCAACCCTTAAGTCCATCTGGTTGCTCTAAGGACTTCCTCCTTATAGCTAGACCTATCTCTCCTTCCGATCCAGAAACTCCACCCACGAAACATCGCGAGGAATAAGGATAGCGACGACCACAAGCTTGCGGATCATGAACAACTCGGGTCGGCAAGACTACCTCAAAAGTTAATACTGAAGCGGCATCCACGGTGCAACTCAACGACCAAGGAACTAGAGGTTCTACAAACTCCAAGGACCCAACAACCTTCCAACAACAACTCAAGCCCTTGAACTGGCTGGCCTCCGCCCTTGCGGGGACAAACAACTTTCCGCTTGCTAACAAGCCAACGAGGACACTCTCATTGGGGTGACCGCCACGCCACTCTAATCAACTACACAACTCGGGAGCTAAGTCGACTCCTCCTACTGGGACGATTTCCCGCCAAGCGGACTTCCGAAGGACGAGTGAACTTCACACACGCTAGTTGTCCTACTCATCGAAGGCAACAACAACCAATTCCCTCGAAAGCAACAATCGAGGATTCCACAATCGCTTGAACCACCAACTTAGAACTAGCAAGACTTACTCAACCTCAGGGAGGGGTCAACTCCCAAAACTTCCCCGACTAGGAACAAGTCCTCGGGGCAACTCCGGCTTGCTCGAACGAAGCTAGCTCTAGAAACCACATGGGAACCAAACCTTGGTCAACGCCAAGCACCACCTTGCTAAGAATTCTGAAAACCAACGCAGAGGCTACTAAGAACAACTCTAGCTTGCCAACCGACTACAAGCATCCAAGCAACTCAACCAGGGACACTGCTTGGGTCTGACTGAGCTCTGGTTCCTCAACACGAACCTTTCGTGGTTCCCAAAACATACACCACGGAACGAGCTACACAAAAGTACACCGACGTGTACATCTCCAACTTGATTCCTTAAGATCCAAACCAATAAGTACTCTCACACAAGGCAACTTTTGCCTCCCAATAGAGCCACAACTAGCAAAGGAGCAACAAGAGTTCAACCCACTCGTGGTCAACTCACCACGGAATGCCACATTGGTCCACTCACTCTTACAAGAGCATAGCCACACCAAGCTAACTTACCTCATACCAATGGTCCACTAAACGTGCTTCGATCAACCTTCCAACTCATGGCTCTAACTTTGGATCAACCACGCATCATCGATGCCAACCCTACTCATATTAGGGTAACTCCGGGTAGTCGAGTCACACTACCATCCAACTGGCTCACAAGCCCCCACAACACAGGCGCGAGAACTCGGACGCGCTAGCCCTTAACAACCAACACATCCTTTGTACCTAGCTCTCGGTGACCCTGAAAGGCTCCTACTTATCCCTCGAACAACCTCACTCTTGTAGTTCTCTTACTACCACCGAGCTAGATCTCTTATGCAACCCAAACAGGTGCAATCTCGGGGAAGTGGGTACAAGACTAGTGGGGATGCCAAACTTGGGCGGGTCTTGGAACCATCTGCACAAAAAGTGCCAACCGGCTTTGACTCTAGGCCTCCTCTCAAAGCTTGGTGCCAACAGGCACTACATCCTTAACAACACAAACATCTCTTTACAGGCTTTAAGTCCCTCTGAGGGAAGGGAAGGTCACACTCCAGGTGACAGGGCAATGGCACTCAACACAAGGGTCTCAACACTCGAGTAGATTATTCTCTGACATCACGTCTAACAGACAAGCCACGGCCCCATCCTTGCATCCCACTCGATGCTCAACAAATACTCAGGCCAACCCTCGGGTGGCAGCACCTGGCTCCACTCTTGGAACATGCTAACAGAAGGTGCTTCTCTCTAATAGCCAGCTGAAAACCACGGACGGATTAAGTCTTGACAAGCAAACTCCACACTACCCCCTAGCTACGAGGGTACTAAAAGAAGTGGCTACAAAACGATTGAGGAGCTTGCGGGGAGGACAAGATGTCTCTACATCTTCCTCAAAAGCTACTAACTTGGCGGCTTGCCAATCGACCGGGTGGGTGGTGGAGACTCTTTGGTCCGCCTCTCATAGGGGACTTCCACCACCACACCGCTTTGCATCAAACAAACACGAGCGGCACGCCTCGACCTCCGAACATCGGTCATCGGCCTCTGAACACCGAGTCATCCCAACACACGGATGATAAACTCGATCTGGACAACTACCTCATTGCCAAAGATGGGTCTCAAAACATCTAGCTCTACAGAGGTTCCACTAGCCAAACTCGGCTGTGGTGGATCAACGCCAACTAACTTATCGGCATAACTGTTGATCGATCCCTCCAGGAGCCTCCGGGGCAACTAGAGCTACAAGGAGGAGGGTGTCTCCTAAATAAACTCTGCCAATTTGGGCTATCTCGCCCAAGGCTCCCCATTACGCGCTACAAATTGCGCTGGGTCTCCGCTCTCTGTTAGCTAAAAGACACGCCATCAATTCTCGCATGGTGGAGCACACTCTGCTCAAGGAGTCTCACTCGAGGCGTGCTAGACTCTACCCCTTACTCTTGGCAACTCATCTGCGGGGCCAAAGGTGGCCTACGGGTCTAAACGACCTGGACGAGGTCTCATCATCAACATGAACGGTCCAACTCCTCTGTTGGAGATACCAAACGTCCCTGCTCCTCAATGTGTAATCAACAAGCTGGGCGGTCTCTGAGAAAACATAAAAACTAGCCCACGCTGGGCTCTCTCGCCCAACAAGGGTAACACATGTATACTAGATGCGATATTGTAATTCTTAACCCTTAACTTTAAACTTACGGACATACACGATGGTGGCGGGTAGCTGATGATCATGGAAAACAACCTACAAGCTGCAGTCGATCTACAAAACCTATAACTCGAGCTCACGATACCAAGCTGTAAGGACCCGACCCAAAAGAAGCGGTCTCTAACCTAGATCCTTACTTAGCATGCATGCCTAGGAATGTAAAACACCATCCATTCTACTCATTTAAAACTTTTGCAATCAGCAGAACTTTAAACAAACCACGAAGCCAATGTAAAAATCAAGAGTAATTGGTGATCGGTGCTTTTCTTAAAAACAAAACAAGAGTGCAGATGACGAGAACCATAAAATAGTTTGAGTGTTTTCCCTAGGGACTCAAGTCCCACTACATGCTAAATCATAAAGAGAACAATAAAAGAACATGCATCCCAGTCACTATCCATGATCATCCGGTAGCCTCCTCCTAGCCATCCTGCCGATGTCCCAAGTTACCCGTGGAAAAACCACAGAAATAAGGGTGAGTATAAACATACTCAGTAAGAATCCCCAACCGGGGTACAATACGATACATCAGTCATCTAGCACCTTAGTATACATGCAAATAAAACAATGACTTAGAGCAAAACGGTTGAGTTAGGCTATGAGCTACTTCTAGAGCGAGCCTATTCAAGGGCTTTCATCTACTCCCTATCCTAGGTTTTACACTTGGATGCCCTTCGGGCCTTACACAACCTAGGACTCGGTCTTTGTCCCGATCGGGGACTTACACCTCCAACTCGGTGATGCCCATCGGGACTTACACACCTAGGATGCCCATCGAGTGGTCTTACACCTCCAACTCGGTGATGCCCATCGGGACTTACACACCTAGGATGCCCATCGGGTCTTACACCTCCAACTCGGTGATGCCCATCGAGGACTTACACACCTAGGATGCCCATCGGTCTTACACCTCCAACTCGGTGATGCCCATCGGGGACTTACACACCTAGGATGCCCATCAGGGTCTTACACCTCCAACTCAGTGATGCCCATCGGGGACTTACACACCTAGGATGCCCATCAGGGTCTTACACCTCCAACTCAGTGATGCCCATCGGGGACTTACACACCTAGGATGCCCATCGGGGTCTTACACCTCCAACTCAGTGATGCCCATCGGGGACTTACACACCTAGGATGCCCATCGGTCTTACACCTCGGATGTCCATCGGGGTCCTACCCGAGCGGGACCTAAACTAGTTACCCCTACGGTCTTCTACACTATACATCACCGCCTATGCGGCATGGAACTAACAGGATAAAAGCAGAACAAGGTATGCCAAGATAATTAAACCCCTTGCATGGAACTAACAGAATATATCGGGGACACAAGAGCAACACGATATGGAAGCAAGAGAAAACATGTAACCTATCCACTTGGAAATTTTCATACAATCACAAGACATGGCATCTTTGGAAGAACAAACCTAGCATGGAACTAACATGAACAACAAGCAAACATGCTAGCAAGATTTCAAACACAAGTCTGTTCAATAGCTAACATACTCATAACAACAACCAAGCATACAAGGCACAATCATGATAGCATCGCAGGGTCCACACAACCACGGTAAGAAATCCTTACCTGGAACCAAGCAGAAAATAACTACCATAAGCCAACCAAACGACTCCCGAGCTTCTAAGTGAACCCGAGCAACCTAAGCATTTAATAAAAATATCCTAATTAAATAACAATGACCAAACAACTTAGGGTCCAAAAGAGTGGAGGCTCGGGAATTTACCAACCGAGAAGGCACTAGATCTCGGTCCCATCTATCTCGGCAAAGCAGGCACTTTCGGCAGCAAGTGGGCGGGCGGGGACGTGCGGTGGGCGAGCAAAGTTGGCGCTGCTGTATTCGCTGGGCATGGCTGAGTGCGGGCCTTGGCCATTGGCTTGTGGTGTAGGTAGGACGAAGGGCTGTGACACACTGGTATTGGTGTGGCGCTTGTGTGGCGTGGAATCGGTTAGGCGATGGCGTCTGAGTGCGCGTATGCGCGCGACGGGAACAAGCAGGCGGCGGCGTGGCTCGCTGGCGTCTGGGCGCTGAAATTTCTTGCTGCAGCAGATCTCTTCTTTGAAATTTTGGCGTCTGCTGGCGGCGATGAAATTCTTTGGTGCGATCTGGTGCTGGCTCGCCGATTGCTGGCCGTGGGTTGGTTGTTGTTTGGCGGGGACGGCTCGGTGAGGCTCGGTTGGGTTTCTTGGTGAGGTCGGCCAGAGAGAGAGAGAAGAGAGAGAGAGAGAAAAGTGGTAAAACAAGGGAATGGGATTTTCTTGATTTTCTTTCCTTTTCCTAATTTAAATAGGTCTTGGTGACCTAAATCCCTTCCCAAGGCTTCCTCCTTGAGTCCCGGTTGAAGCAACCTTTTCTCCTTATATAAACTCATTTAAACCAAGCTTCCAAATTACCATCTAGGGCAAGGGCTCAAATCCCAATGGAAGCACTTAAATTAACAATAATTTTGCTAATTACCAAATCACCTTCAAACTTCCAAACAACCGGCTCGAACTTCTTGAGTCCACGCAACCAACAACAATCAAGCCTCGACAAAGGTAGGAGTGACCCTGGAATCCTCCAAAACCCACAAAACCCTGACCGGGGCAAAAGACCAAGATGCCCTAAGGGTTAAAATAGCACTAACGACCCATCCGAACATCCGAATAATGAACCGGAAACACCTGGGAAGCCGAAATAGAAAAGCGGGCCGTTACAATACTCCCTCCTTTTAAGACTTTCGTCCTCGAAAGTCCTAAGACAAAACAACTCTAGGAAAACTCCACCGATCCTTAACCAAGTAAACTCCTTGTCAAGCCAACACTAGTCCTTCTTGAAATCCCAACCCTCTTGGGTTTCCAAAGGCTCAAAGCCGCAAAGCCATCCATACGCCACAAGCTATCTCAACCAAAGACTGGGCATACCACGAATTCCGAGGAAATAGATGCGGTAGTGCTAAAGCGGTAAGCCACATCCTCAAACTCGCATTAGCTCTCAAACGATCTTAAAATCTTAGGGCTCACTTATCCTGTGACCCCACTCAGAATGCCTCTCCACGACGCTACTCTCGGCAAACTTGTGGATTGGTCACGGAGTTCTAAAACTCTCCGCGCGCACTGGCGAAACTTCTCTGGGCTCACACTGTTACCAAAGCGACCTCAACTCTACACCATGTTGACCAAACAACCTGAACCTCCGGGATTCGAAACTACAAGGCCTACTCTTACTTCACATGAGATCAACGAACCACAAGGCTTGCTGCGGCCTTAGCGAAATCCAATCGAATCACCAATGGCGACGGATCCCAAAGGCAAACTTGTCTCACTAGAACACGACCACAACACCTAAACAACCATCTTGAAGAGCACCGACTTGACCGAAGCAAGCCGGGGCACATACAGTTCACGGGCGGCTAACGCCACTCACACTAGTGAAACTTCCGGCCACGCCACCCATGAGCGACAAGGTCCGAGAGCAGGCTCCACTCAACCAAACTAATAAACTGGAGCCCTCATCGGCCGACAACAACTTTCCAATGCAATCCGACCAGCCACTGGACTAAGAGAATATCGCCAAATAAGGAAACAAACAACATACCTTTCAAAAAAAATCTCGAGCAGCAAGGAATAAAACAACACGCGGCTACTTGCAACACAACACCTCGAGGATAACAACTCAAAGGTTTTACCAACCATTTCCACGGCACCTCTGTGCCAACCCACTCAACTGTGGCTCAGCTATAACGCCAACTTCGAACGCACACCAACTAGGAACAGAGCCCGAGAAGGGCTGGCTCTACAGAAACTCAAACCAAGTCTTAGAACGAGCGAAGCTCCCCTCCAAGCTGCCACTCAACCCTTAAGTCCATCTGGTTGCTCTAAGGACTTCCTCCTTATAGCTAGACCTATCTCTCCTTCCGATCCAGAAACTCCACCCACGAAACATCGCGAGGAATAAGGATAGCGACGACCACAAGCTTGCGGATCATGAACAACTCGGGTCAGCAAGACTACCTCAAAAGTTAATACTCGAAACTGGCATCCACGGTGCAACTCAACGACCAAGGAACTAGAGGTTCTACAAACTCCAAGGACCCAACAACCTTCCAACAACAACTCAAGCCCTTGAACTGGCTGGCCTCCGCCCTTGCGGGGACAAACAACTTTCCGCTTGCTAACAAGCCAACGCAGGACACACTCATTTGGGTGACCGCCACGCCACTCTAATCAACTACACAACTCGGGAGCTAAAGTCGACTCCTCCTCTACGAGGACGATTTCCCGGCAAGCGGACTTTAGAAGGGCGATGTGAACTTCACACACGCTAGTTGTCCTACTCATCGAAGGCAACAACAACCAATTCCTCGAAAGCAACAATCGAGGGATTCCACAATCGCTTGAACCACCAACTTAGAACTAGCAAGATTTACTCAACCTCCGAGGGAGGGGTCAACTCCCAAAACTTCACGACTAGGAACAAGTCCTCGAGGGCAACTCCGGCTTGCTCGAACGAAGCTAGCTCTAGAAACCACATGGGAACCAAACCTTGGTCAACGCCAAGCACCACCTTGCTAAGAATTACGAAAACCAACGCAGAGGCTACTAAGAACAACTCTAGCTTGCCAACCGACTACAAGCATCCAAAGCAACTCAACCGGGGACTTTGCTTGGAGTGCGAGTGAGCTCGGTTCCTCAACACGAACCTTTCGTGGTTCCCAAAACATACACCACTTTAACGAGCTACACAAAAGTACACCGGCGTGTACATCTCCAACTTGATTCCTTAAGATCCAAACCAATAAGTACTCTCACACAAGGCAACTTTTGCCTCCCAATAGAGCCACAACTAGCAAAGGAGCAACAAGAGTTCAACCCACTCGTGGTCAACTCACCACGGAATGCCACATTGGTCCACTCACTCTTACAAGAGCATAGCCACACCAAGCTAACTTACCTCATACCAATGGTCCACTAAGCGTGCTCGATCAACCTTCCAACTCATGGCTCTAACCTTTGGATCAACCACGCATCATCGATGCCAACCCTACTCATATTAGGGTAACTCCAGGGTAGTCGAGTCACACTACCATCCAAGCGGCTCACAAGCCCCACAACACAAAGCGCGAGAACTCGGACGCGCTAGCCCTTAACAACCAACACATCCTTTGTACCTAGCTCTCGGTGACCCTGAAAGGCTCCTACTTATCCCTCGAACAACCTCACTCTTGTAGTTCTCTTACTACCACCGAGCTAGATCTCTTATGCAACCCAAACAGGTGCAATCTCAGGAAGTGGGTACAAGACTAGTGGGGATGCCAAACTTCGGGCGGGTCTTGGAACCATCTGCACAAAAAGTGCCAAACTGGCCTGACTCTAGGCCTCCTCTCAAAGCTTGGTGCCAACAGGCACTACATCCTTAACAACACAAACATCTCTTTACAGGCTTTAAGTCCTGCGAGGGAAGGGAAGGTCACACTCCGGTGTGGGGCAATGGCACTCAACACAAGGGTCTCAACACTCGAGTAGATTATTCTCGACATCACGTCTAACAGACAAGCCACGGCCCACTCCCCGCATCCCACTCGATGCTCAACAAATACTCGAGCCAACCCTCGGGTGGCGGCACTGGCTCCACTCTTGGAACATGCTAATGAAGGTGCTTCTCTCTAATAGCCGGTGAAAACCACGGACGGATTAAGTCTTGACAAGCAAACTCCACACTACCCCCAGCTACGAGGGTACTAAAAGAAGTGGCTACAAAAGCATCTGCGAGGCTTGCGGGAGGACAAGATGTCTCTACATCTTCCTCAAAAGCTACTAACTTGGCGCTTGCCAATCGACCGGGTGGTGGTGGAGACTCTGCTGGTCCGCCTCTCATAGGGGACTTCCACCACCACCTTCTTTGCATCAAAGCGGCACGAGCGGCACGCCTCGACCTCTGAACATCGGTCATCGGCCTCTGAACACCGAGTCATCCCAACACACGGATGATAAACTCGATCTGGACAACTACCTCATTTGCGGCAGCGATGGGTCTCAAAACATCTAGCTCTCTGAGGTTCCACTAGCCAAACTGGTGGATGGATCAACGCCAACTAACTTATCAAAGATAACTTTGTTGATCGATCCCTCCGGGAGCCTCCGGGCAACTAGAGCTACAAGGAGGGTGTCTCCTAAATAAACTCTGCCGGTGGGCTATCTCTGCGCCCAAGGCTCCCCATTACGCGCTACAAATTGCGCACTGGGTCTCCGCTCTCTGTTAGCTAAAAGACACGCCATCAATTCTCGCATGGTGGAGCACACTCTGCTCAAGGAGTCTCACTGCGAGGCGTGCTAGACTCTACCCCTTACTCTTGGCAACTCATGCGCGGGGCCAAAGGTGGCCTACGGGTCTAAACGACCACGGGCGAGGTCTCATCATCAACATGAACGGTCCAACTCCTCTGTTGGAGATACCAAACGTCCCTGCTCCTCAATGTGTAATCAACAACTGGCGGTCTACAGAAAACATAAAAACTAGCCCACGCTGGGGCTCTCACTGCCCAACAAGGGTAACACATGTATACTAGATGCGATGATTGTAATTCTTAACCCTTAACTTTAAACTTACGGACATACACGATGGTGGCGTGAGCGATGATCATGGAAAACAACCTACAATCTGCAGTCGAGTCTACAAAACCTATAACTCGAGCTCGATACCAAGCGTAAGGACCCGACCCAAAAGAAGCGGTCTCTAACCTAGATCCTTACTTAGCATGCATGCCTAGGAATGTAAAACACCATCCATTCTACTCATTTAAAACTTTTGCAATCAACAGAACTTTAAACAAACCACAGAAGCCAATGTAAAAATCAAGAGTAATTGACTGATCAGTGCTTTTCTTAAAAACAAAACAAGAGTACGGTACGAGAACCATAAAATAGTTTGAGTGTTTTCCCTAGGGACTCAAGTCCCACTACATGCTAAATCATAAAGAGAACAATAAAAGAACATGCATCCCAGAGTCAGCTATCCATGATCATCCAGCCGCCTCCTCCTAGCCATCCTGCCGATGTCCCAAGTTACCGGTGGAAAAACCACAGAAATAAGGGTGAGTATAAACATACTCAGTAAGAATCCCCAAACCGGGGTACAATACGATACATCAGTCATCTAGCACCTTAGTATACATGCAAATAAAACAATGACTTAGAGCAAAAGCGGTTGAGTTAGGCTATGAGCTACTTCTAGAGCGAGCCTATTCAAGGGCTTTCATCTACTCCCTATCCTAGGTTTTACACTTGGATGCCCTTCGGGCCTTACACAACCTAGGACTCGGTCTTTGTCGATCGGGGACTTACACCTCCAACTCGGTGATGCCCATCGGGACTTACACACCTAGGATGCCCATCGGTCTTACACCTCCAACTCGGTGATGCCCATCGGGACTTACACACCTAGGATGCCCATCTGGGTCTTACACCTCCAACTCGGTGATGCCCATCGGGACTTACACACCTAGGATGCCCATCGTGGTCTTACACCTCCAACTCGGTGATGCCCATCGGGACTTACACACCTAGGATGCCCATCGGGTCTTACACCTCCAACTCGGTGATGCCCATCGGAGACTTACACACCTAGGATGCCCATCGGGTCTTACACCTCCAACTCGGTGATGCCCATCGGGGACTTACACACCTAGGATGCCCATCGGGTCTTACACCTCCAACTCGGTGATGCCCATCGGGACTTACACACCTAGGATGCCCATCGGGGTCTTACACCTCCAACTCGGTGATGCCCATCGGGACTTACACACCTAGGATGCCCATCGTGGTCTTACACCTCGGATGTCCATCGAGGTCCTACCCGAGCGGGACCTAAACTAGTTACCCCTACAGTCTTCTACACTATACATCACACCGCCTATGCCCGGCATGGAACTAACAGATAAAAGCAGAACAAGGTATGCCAAGATAATTAAACCCCTTGCATGGAACTAATGAGAATATATCGGGGACACAAGAGCAACACGATATGGAAGCAAGAGAAAACATGTAACCTATCCTTTGGAAATTTTCATACAATCACAAGACATGGCATCTTTGGAAGAACAAACCTAGCATGGAACTAACATGAACAACAAGCGGCATGCTAGCAAGATTTCAAACACAAGGCTGTTCAATAGCTAACATACTCATAACAACAACCAAGCATACAAGGCACAATCATGATAGCATCGCGAGGTCCACACAACCACGGTAAGAAATCCTTACACGGAAACAAGCGAGAAAATAACTACCATAAGCCAACCAAAGCGACTCCCGAGCTTCTAAGTGAACCCGAGCAACCTAAGCATTTAATAAAAATATCCTAATTAAATAACAACGACCAAACAACTTAGGGTCCAAAAGAGTGGAGGCTCGGGAATTTACCAACCGAGAAGGCACTAGATCTCGGTCCCATCTATCTCGGCAAAAGCAGGCACTCGGGCGGCAAGTGGGGGCAGGCGGGACGTACTGGGCGAGCAGGCGGCAATTGGCGCGTCGTATTCTTTGGCTGAGCTTGGAGGGGGCTGGGCGCTGCTGGCTGTGCGGTCTGTAGCGACGGAAGGGCCAGCGGCGGCAGCGGCGCTGGCTGGCGGGCGCGGCGCGCTGGCGTGGAATCGGTTAGGCGATGGCGTCAGTCGTATGCGCGACGGCGCGTGATGGACGGGCAACGCGCGGCGGGCGGCGGCTGCTTTGGCGTCTGGGCGCTGAAATTTGGCTGGCTGCAGCAGATCCGCTCTTCATTGGTGGGCGTCTCTCGCTGGCGACGATGGAAATTTCTTTGGTGCGATCCGGGCTGGCCGCTGATTGAATTTTGCTCACTGGTTGGTTGGTGGTGGCGGGGACGGCTCGGTGAGGCTCGGTTGGGTTTCTTGGTGAGGTCGGCCAGAGAGAGAGAGAGAGAGAGAGAGAGAAAAGTGGTAAAACAAGGGAATGGGATTTTCTTGATTTTCTTTCCTTTTCCTAATTTAAATAGGTCTTGGTGACCTAAATCCCTTCCCAAGGCTTCCTCCTTCGAGTCCCGGTTGAAGCAACCTTTTCTCCTTATATAAACTCATTTAAACCAAGCTTCCAAATTACCATCTAGGGCAAGGGCTCAAATCCCAATGGAAGCACTTAAATTAACAATAATTTTGCTAATTACCAAATCACCTTCAAACTTCCAAACAACCCAGCTCGAACTTCTTGAGTCCCGCAACCAACAACAATCAAGCCTCGACAAAGGTAGGAGTGACCACGGAATCCTCCAAAACCCACAAAAACCGGCCAGGGGCAAAAGACCAAGATGCCCCTAAGGGTTAAAATAGCACTAACGACCCATCCGAACATCCGAATAATGAACAGGAAACACGGGAAGCCGAAATAGAAAAGCGGGCATAAAGAGCCGCGCGCCAAGCGCCGCCCAAAGACCTGATCCGTGCATCGGCCAAAGAAGGTGCCTAGCCTCGTGTCGTCGTCGTCAGTGTGAGTGCTCTCGAGCCGAGCCTCTTTGTTTTATTATATTTTTAGGGCTATGGTTGTGATTGTTACTATGCTTGTAGGTTCTCGATAGCTAGCTCGGAAGTGTTCGCGACTTAGGAATTTGTGTGTAGAAGTCTTCCACCAAGGTAAGGATTTCTTACAGGGGTTGTGTGGACCTGCGATGTTCTATGTGATTGATGTTGTATGTTTGTTTGTGATTATCAGCATGTATAGTTTAGGTGCTGCTCATTCAATTCCCGATCGGCATGACTTCATATGTTGTTCTTTCATGTTAGTCCATGCTAGGTTGTTCCAAGATCTGGCATGCTCATAATCATTCTTGTTCCGTGAGTACCATGCTAGGTCTGCTTTGTATTCTTTTGAGCACGTATTGGATAGTTTCTTTGATTGTTAAGGCGAGTTAGAATTCAGGTAGGTAGCATCATCGGGCTCGATGCATAAAGTATCTTGCATCCATGGCGGGGACGCCGAGACGATTCTCGTCCCTCGACCCGTTAGAGTTTTAGCTAACCCGACCGGTAGGCCCCGCAATCTCGAGTAAGGGTGGCAGATCGTTAAATGCCCCAACGGTTGGGATGATGACTTGGCATTGCCTCGTCCCGGCGATCGGCACGCGTCCTCGGCGTGTTCGGCCGTAGCCCTTGATTGCCACTGTTAGGGCAAGGACCGCTTCTGGTGTAAGCCTACCTCTCACCGGTTCCTTAGCCTCAAAGTGCGGTGGTTCAGGCCGACATAGTTCACGTGTCCAGTCTCTCACCCCTATGTCGGTGACACCGATCCGAGATATTTAGTTAGGCGTGGTGGATGGACATGGGCGACTTGCCACTAGACCCGCTCCCTCCATAGTCTGCAGTAGCACGCGGTGCATGCTTACGCTCATTACAGCGCCGACCGGAGAGCTCCTCGGGTTCTTGAGCTAGTGTACCTTTCATTCGACAGTAGACAGGCTGAGGCCAGGATTTGTTTCTCGTATAGGACAATTTGTGTGGAGGTTTGTTTCCGGACTAAGACCCTGAGTTGGCTTCCGAGGCCCAAGTGTGGGCTAAGCTGTGTGCTCAAGTGCTCGTGTTTATATTCACGGCTTGCATCTGATCATCTTGATGACCATGTGCATCGTATTGTACCCCGGTTGGGGATTCTTACTGAGTAACTCGTTACTCACCCTTATTTTGTGGTTTCCATAGGTAACCAAGGAGCGAGACAGGATGGCTGAAGGAGGAGCTATGATCATGGGCCCTGCTGTCATCTCTGACCATTTTATTATATCATGACTCTTGACTTTTGTTATTTCCCCTGAATGCATGTAGACGGGCACAGAGCCCTAGGATGTTTTCTTATGTTTTATGGATTCCAGCATAGTTGTACTTGTGGAAGGTTTGAATGGTTTAAATAAATCTCTGATCAGAGTATGCTTTTAGAAATGTATTTATCCTCAAACAGGTGCTTGGAAACAGGGACAGGTTTTAGAGTAAATTTTTTTGATTGTTGAACGTTTCTGTTTTTACTTGGAATCTGAAACCATGTTGCATATTGTCTTTTATTTTGAATACATGCATTGGGGTAAAGGCCCATTTAGAGCCCCTTTTGGGTCGGGTCTTTACAGCATCCTTGTGTGTAGGTCTCCGATGGCATCACTGTGTGTAGCAGGAGTAAGACCCCAATGGGCATCCTTATGTGTAAGACCCCGATGGGCATCATCGCATCCTAGGTTGTGTAAGACCCCGATGGGCATCAAGTTGTAGAACCTAGTGTAGGTTGTGGTTGTAAGTCCTTGAATAGGCAATTTCTAGATCGACGGTTAGCCTGAGCCAGCTTGTTGCTTCTGAGCTCGTATTTGTTGCATGTATACTAGGGTGCTAGATGACTGATGTATCGTATTGTACCCCGGTTGGGGATTCTTACTGAGTATGTTTATACTCACCCTTATTCCCGTGGTTTTTCCACCAGGTAACTTGGGACAGCACTAGGATGGCCAGTGGAGGGAGCTGTTTTATCATGGGGGCTGGCGGCACTCTGTCGTTTATCATTTGCATTAATTGTTCAGCATGTAGATGGACAGGAGTCCTAAGGGAATGTTGTTAAAAGTTGTTTAAACTGTTTTGAATGTTCTTTTATAAATACTGGCCAGGCTTGTTTTTACTTTGTTGGATTTGCTTAATGAAAATTGTTGGTTATGTTTTAAGTGTTCCCCGTTCTCAAATGTTTTGAAAAGTTTTAAATATGAGCACTAAACCGCTTGTTGAAATATTTAACTTGCATGCTGAGTGAGAACCTAGGTTTAGGACCGTATTTAGGGTCGGGTTCTTACAGTTTTCAACACATAAATCTATCAGAATTTGTTGGTTTTCTCCCTAGAACATTGTGATGGAGCATTGGAATAATTTACATTAAACGTTTATTCCAAATCTTTTAAACAAACCATCTAAGGACGAACTTTAGATTTTCAACTCATAAATCCTTCCTATTTTTTTGGTTTTACCTCCTGAAACACGGTGATGCCACAATGGAATTGTAACGGCCCAGTTTTCTATTCCGATTCTCGAGGTGCTTTCGGTTCAGATTCAGTGGTTCGGTTGGGCCGTTAGAGCTGTTTTGACCCTTAGGGGTATTTTGGTCTTTGGCTCTCCGTGCAGGATTTGTGGTTTTTCAGGCCTCGAGGTAGCTCCTGCCTTTGTCGAGGATGGTTTGTTATTGCTTGCGAGTCCCGAGATGTTTGGGCTAGTCGTTTGGGAGTTCGGTTGTGATTTGGGTTTTTGGGCAAAGTGTTGGTTGGTTGTGTGCTTCCTTTGGGATTCGAGCCCGGGCCCTTGGTGTTGATTTGGGAGTTGGATTTTAGTGAGTTTTATTTATTGGGAGAGGTTGCTTCAACCGGGTCTCGAAGGAGGAAGCCGGGAAATGGGAATTTTGTGGTTTTAAATGGATAAGGATGGATTTTTGGGATAAAATCCCTATTTCCTTTTTATTTCCCATTTTCCTTTTCTTTTCCAAATTCATTTTCTTTTCTTTTATTTTTTTTCCCCAAATTCACTTTCTCTCTCTTTTTTCTCTCTCTCTCTCTCTCTCTCTCTCTCTCTCTCTCTCTCTCTCTCTCTCTCTCTCTCTCTCTCTCTCTCTCTCTCTCTCTCTCTCTCTCTCTCTCTCTCTCTCCCAGAGCCTAGCCTCACTCCCGGTCAGCAGAGTGCCCGCCAAAGATCGCTCCGTCGCCGAGTGCCGCCACTGTGCCGTCGCGACCTCGTCGCATCGTCACCGGCCGTGCCCTCGCGCGCCCAGGTCTGCCCAGCTGCCGAGCCAGACGCGTCGCCATCGCCGGCCGAGCTCGCCCTCGCCCAGGCCGTCGCGACGCCCAGCTCGCCCGAGCGAGGTCGCCCGTGTCCGCGCCGCACGCCCAGCGCCTGCTCATGGCCCTACTCGCGCCGCGCCGTGCCCAGCGCGCCCAGCGCCGTCGTGTCAGTGCGCCACCGCCAGCCGAGCCAGCAGCCAATTTGCCTAGCCCGTCTGGCCGGCCCGTCCGAGTGTCACCGTGCCTCGTGAGTTGCTCCTGAGTGAGCCTGTTTGTTTTATTATATTTGGGCCTTTTGATTGTAATTATTGTTGTTTTTGTTAGGTTCTCGCTAGCTAGCTCGGGTTCGATCGCAGCTTAGGTTTCTTGTGTTTAGAGGTCTTAGGCCGGTAAGAATTTCTTACCGGAGTTGTGTGGACCTGCGATATATTATGTGATTGATTGTATGCTTGTTTGTGTTTATTGACATGTTTGGTGATAAGTGCTCTATTCGAATTCCCAACCGGCATGATTTCTGTGTTGTTTCTCATGTTAGTCCATGCTAGGTTGTTTCTTTTGGCATGCTCGTATCATCCTTGCTTCGTAGTATCATGCTAGGTTCGTTGTATTCTTATTGAGCACGTATTGGATGATATTGCTTGTTTCTTTGATTGTTAAGGCGAGTTAGAGTTGCGGGTAGATAGCATCATCCGGTGCCCGATGCATAAAGTACCTTGCATCCATGGCGGGGGACGTCGAGACGCAGCTGCTCGTCCCCCTGGACCGTGAGGGATTAGCTAACCCTACCGGTAGGCCCCCGCAATCTTGGGTGAGGTGGCGATCGTTAAATGCCCCAATGGTCGGGATGATGACTTGGCATTGCCTCGCCGGCGATCGGGCGTCCTCGGCGTGTTCGGCCGTAGCCCTTGATTGCCACTGTTAAGGTAAGGACGGCTTCCTGGTGTAAGCCTACCACGACCCGTTCCTTAGCCCCAGGTGCGGTGGTTCAGGCTGACATAGTTTACGTGTCCAGGTCTCACACCCCTATGTCAGTGACACCGATCCAAAGAATTAGTTAGGCGTGGTGACTGAACATGGGCATCTTGCCTCTAGACCCGGCACCCCCCATAGTCTGCAGTAGCACGCGGTGCATGTTTGCGCTCATTACAGCGCCGACCGGAGAGCTCCTCGGGATCTTGAGCTAGTGTACCTTTCGTCCGACGATGAGACAGTGAGGTCGGGACTTGTTTCTCGTATAGGGCGACTTGTGTATTGTGTGGATGTGGTGATTGATTTCCGGACTAAGACCCTGAGTTGGCATCCGAGGCCCAAGTGTGGGCTAAGCTATGTGCTCTATTATGTGTTTATATTCATAGCTTGCATACGCTCATCGAGATGACCATGTATATCGTATTGTACCCCGGTTGGGGATTCTTACTGAGTAATTCGTTACTCACCCTTATTATGTGGTTTTCCACAGGTAACCATGGTGCGAGACAGGATGGCTGGAGGAGGAGCTGTGTAATAACCCAGCTTATTGGAATTTATTGGTTTAAAAATGATTTGATGGCTTATTTGTATTTTATTTCAAATTGAAGGGCAAATTGGTCATTAAACCATTGATATTTATTGAAAAGTTTCAATCCCTAGGCCTAGAAGTTCTTGTTCACGCACTACTATTCATCATCTTCTTCACTTTGAGGCTCATTGAAGTTCGACGTTCAGCCACGCGTGGTTCGATTCACCTTGGTTCAAGCGGCATCGTCGTCGGGTTGTTGCGTGCGGTCGGCGTGGAGGAGGATCTTCGCATGTGTGGGTCGTGCTCGTCGGGGTTGTTGCCGGAGCGCGCGCGTGTGTGTGCCGAGGAGCGAGGCGCGCGAGCGGCGTGTAGCGGGTTGGTCGACGAGGTTGCAGCTCGCGTGGGAGCGGTCCTCGCGCGGTCGTGTGCGGCTCGGGCCGTCGGTCGCGTGTGTGTGTGCTGGTGGGTGGCGTGCGAGCAAGGTGGTGGGTGTCGGCCGCGGCGTGTGCGTGTGCGCGGGTGGGTAGTGCGCGAGCGGTCGAGGCCGCTCGCCGGTCGCGGGCGTGTGTGTGTAGCTGCGTGGTTCGTGTGTCCTCGTTGTGCAGCGTCGTCGCGTGTGAGCTCGTCGCGGTCGTGGGAGGTTTGTTCTAATCGCCGAGAAACAGCCACCGTTCGCCGGAGTTCCTCAAGGTGAGCTTCCATTGTTGGTGTTTTAAGTTAAAAAGCTTTCCATTGAAGAAGAAGAGGGATGTTTGTTTATGGGTTTAAGGTTATTTTAAATGTGATTTAAGTTGATTTAAATGAGGTTTTGGGTTGTTTGTTTAGTGGGTTAAAGCCACTTAAGTTGAAAAGGAGGTTGTTTGTTTGTTTACAAGCTTGTTCCCTCGTTCCGGTGGAGATTTCATTACTGTGGAGTAGTGGCATGGCAGTTTCAGGCTAGAGTTGTTGTCACCAGGGTGTGGCAACAAAGGTTATTCTGAGTAGTGCGTGGAAGGACTGTGGTTCTGGAGAGCGTTGTTAAGAGGCTTATGAGCGGAGTGCAGTTCCAGTAGTGTTTTCACCCTCGGACCGATGGTCTTTTGGGAGGACTGAGCCAGATCCTTCAGAACTTGTTGCGAGTTGGTGTTTTCGTGGTTAGGCAGCGGGAGACCAGTGTTGGTTTTGTGAGGTTGCTTTGGGTAGCAATTCCCAGCTGTTAGTTCTTATGGTTCTGTTGAGGCGTTGTATGATAAATGTTGCAGGTTTCTAGTGTTGTGAGAAAAGGTTGGTGGTCGTCAGTTTTTGGGTCCTGAGTTGCTGCAGTTGACCAGTAGTGCAGTGCAAAAGTTTAGAGCTCGTATGTTGGTAGCCCAAAGCAGGCAGAAGTGTTACGCCGATGTACGGCGTCGAGTTTTAGAGTTTGAGGTTGGACAGTGCGTGTTTTTAAGGTTGCACCGATGTGAGGTGTGTTGAGGTTTGGTAAGCGAGGGAAGTAGAGTCCCCGTTTTGTTGGACCATTTGAGTTTCTCGAGAGGATTGGCAGAGTTGCATATCGGTTAGTTCTTCCCCGTCATTGTCAGCTGTACAGTGTTTTCTTGTATCGATGTTGAGGCAGTATGTGTCGGACCCATCGCTCATTGTGGACTTTGATCCTTTGCAGCTGAATGAGGATTTGAGCTTCGAGGGGAAGCCTGTGAGTGTTCTGGTCTTTGAGACAAAGTCGTTGCGTAATCGTGAGAACCGTTTGGTAAAGGTTCAATGGAAAAGTCAGAGTTCAGAGGAAGCTGCTCGTGAGCGGGGAGGACGAGATGGGATTGCATTATCCTAAGTTGTTTCAGTCTTAAAGACTTTCGAGGACGAAAGTCATAAAAAGGAGAGAATATTGTAACGGCCCAGGTTTTCATCCCGGTCTTCCAGGTATGCCCTGGGGGTATTTTGGTAATTTGGTCTGGCCGTTAGGGCCGTTTATGTCTTTTTCAGTTGTTAAAATTATTGGATGGACTTAAATAGGATTTTGATGCTTTGTGGATGTGTTTGGGCATGGTGAGATGCCAAAGAAAAATTGAGGAATAAAGGTGTGTTTGTTGGGATTCGAACCCGGGATGCTAGGAAGTCAGGTGGGTGGAGTGGCCAGTTGAGCCACATGAGGTTCTTGTTGCTCTTTCCGCGGCATATCTTGGTTAGCCTTGAGTCCTTGGGGTTTTGGTGCATTTGATTAAAAAGAAGGAAAATAGGGTTGATGAGTTTCTTCTCCAAAACACCCATTGCCGCCCAAGCCTTCTCTCCCAAGCCCCCTTGCCGAGCTCCATCTCCCAAGCAGCCCCGTCGTTCGTTCGTCATCCCGGGTAAGAGTATCGTCTTCCTCTTCTTCTTCCGATTGGGTTCTTGTTGGCCGAGAGAAAAAAATGGCTGAGTTGTGTGTTTTGTAGCAACAGTGCCAGCACCCCAGCCAAGCAGCAGCGCCAGCAGCCCCATCCAGCAGCATCGCCAGGAGCTCAGACGCCCAGCCTGGCGTGCCCAGACGCCCATCGGGTCGCCTGCCCAGCGCCAGCGCGCCCGTGCCGCATCTTGTCGCTCGTCCGCACGCCCAGCGCTCGTCCGCGTCTGCACGCCCGCGCCCCAACCAGCCCTTCCACGCGCGCGCAGCCCCTGCCGCCCAGTAGTGCCCAGTGTCATGCTGCCTGTCCGTCTGCGCGTCAGCCGTGCCGTGTGTGTTGCTCCTGAGCCGAGCCCTATTTGTTTTATTATATTTAGGCCTATAGATTGTGATATTGTTGTGCTTGATAGGTTCTCATTAGCTAGCTCGGGATCGATCGCAGCTTAGGATTCTTGTGTGTAGTTCCCTTCCGACCAGGTAAGGATTTCTTACCGGAGTTGTGTGGGCCCTGCGATATATTATGTGATTGCTGTTTGTATGCTTGTTTGTGTTTATCAGCATGTTTAGTGATAGGTGCTCTACTCTGAATTCCCGACTGGCATGATTTCTTATGTTGTTTCTCATGTTAGTCCATGTTAGGTTGTTCCGTTCTGGCATGCTCGTTATCTGTTCTTGCTTCAGAGTATCATGCTAGGTTCGTTGTATCTGTTGAGCACGTATTGGATTGTTTGTTGTATCTGTTTATAGGTTTGAGATATGGTAGGTAGCATCATCTGAGCCAGGATGCATAAAATACCTTGCATCCAAGGCAGGGACATACGAGGCAGTACTCCGTCCCTGATCCCCCGTTAGGGTTTAGCTAACCCTAACGACGGCCCTGCAATCTTGGGTGAGGGTGGCAGACTGTTAAATGCCACAACGGTCGGGATGATGACATGGCATTTCCTTGTCCCCGACAGTCGGCACGTCCTCAGCGTGTTCGATAGTAGCCCTTGATTGCCACCTGATAGGGCAAGGACGGCTTCCTGGTGTAAGCCTACCACGACCGGTTCCTTAGCCTCAGGTGCGGTGGTTCAGGCTGACATAGTTCACGTGTCCAGGTCTCACACCCCTATGTCAGTGACACCGATCCAGAGATTTAGTTAGGCATGGTGACTGGACCTGGGCAGCTTTCCACTAGACCCCGCACCCCCCATGGTTTGCAGTAGCATGCGGTGCGCGCTTACGCTCATTATAGCGCCGACTGGAGAGCTCCTCGGGATTGTGAGCCAGTGCACATTTCGTATCGACAGTAGACAGGCTGAGGCCGAGACTTGTTTCTCGTATATGATCTTATCGTTTGGTGGATTTTATGGTGTAAGACCCTGAGATGGCATCCGAAGTTTATCCGTGGATTTAAGCTATGTGCTCTCTTTTGTGTTTATATTCATAGCTTGCATACCTTTCTGCTAGATGACCATGTATATCGTATTGTACCCCGGTTGGGGATTCTTACTGAGTAATTCGTTACTCACCCTTATTTTGTGGTTTCCCGTAGGTAACCATGGTGCGAGACAAGATGGCTGGAGGAGGAGCTGTGATACGAATCAAACAACCGATCCATTGCATGTACCTGAAGGACCTATTACAAGGAGTAAGGCGAAGAAGATTCAGGAGGAATATATATTACATCTTCAAAAGCTTGCCAATGCACAAGAAGAGACAAAACTTTTTCATCCCGAATTTATTTACAACATTAGCACAACAAGTGAAGAAGAGATTGAAGTGAAGATGGCATGAGAATAGTCATTTTATTTTGGAAGACGACAACATGGCAGAATTTTAAATAAAGAAATTTCTAGATTTCTTATTTTGGGACTCTTTGATTCAATGCTTGCCAACCATGCTCATTATTGCAAGGGACCTTCTAGAAGAGTTGGTTGAGTGTATTTAAAGCATATCTACCCTTTTGTCTAGCATTTAAGCCATGCAATTTACTTTTGCCTTCTTATGTCTTATTTTCTACAAAATGCATTTAATAGCTTTTTGAGTCCTTTTGTATTCCAAGGCATGCACGAATTTTTGGCCTTTAAAATGGCTTGTAATACATCATTTTGGACAGATTTTGATGAATGAAAAACTTGTGTTTTCTTGAACCCCATTTGGTGTTTCTTTTCTTTCAAATCTTGCTTTAGGTTTGAAGATAAATCAATTCATTGGATTAGTCTTGATCAAACTAATTCTGGAGTTTGTTGTCTTAGGATCTAAGAGTGACCATTTTAGATTTTGAGTGTGATCTAAGTTAGCTATCATTGTGAGCTTTTACAAGGATCCTAGAAGGACCTCTAGCTTTGTAAAATTCAAGCAAGGATCGGCGCTTATCATTTGGTATCAGAGCCTTGACATTCTTTGGGCGAATTTTGAGGTGAACTATCTTTACTTTGTGTTAGTTTGTTATTTTTATTTTATTTTTTTATCTCTTTCAATTTTCTATTCAAGCAAGTACATTTGTATTCTTTAGAAGTACTTTGTAGAATTCATTTGTATTGCTCTTGGATTATAAAAAAAAAAAAAAAAATCAGTAGCAAAAAAAAAAAAGAAGAAACAGTAGCAAAAAAAAAAATTCATTGAAAAAAAAAAGTATCAAAGATCCAAGGCACATTGAAGTTCTTGTTTTTGTTTATATTTTGTTTTTAATTAGCTGTTGATCCTAAGTTGAATTACTCTAGTTTAGTTTGTGAAAGTTGATTGTTGAATTGGTTTTATATCAAGTTTAAAGCAAGATTGCACCAAATTCTTAGACCAGCCCTTACATCTTTGACCTAGTACCAAAAGCCTACCTTTGAGTGTTAAACACGAGTGTCCCGAGTGAAATCTTTGTGAGAAGTGTGGAGAGGTCCATTTTTTATATTTGCAACATGTCACATAATGAGGAAAAAGCACCACAGGTTCCGAATGTTAATGTTGCTATTCTTCAAGCCCTTCAAGGTATGATGGAAATGATGAGGGAAGATAGAGAGGAAAGGAGAGCACATCAGCGACGAGAAGAACGAGTATTGCAAGATGATGAAGGTATGTTAGACTTGGTTGGACAAGAGAGGCTAGGTGGAGGAAGAGGTCATGCAAGGGGAGGAAGAAATAATCATGCAAATATCATGCAACCTAGAAGGATAGAAAGAATGCATGAAGATAGAGAAGCTGGAGTTAAACTCAAAATTCCACCCTTTAGTGGAACGGCGGACTCTAAGGCATACTTGCAATGGCAAAGAAAAATAGAACATGTGTTTGATTGTAATTCATATAGTGAGAACAAAAAGATGAAGCTTGCTATTGCCGAATTCACAAACCATGCCGGTGAATGGTATCAACATCTCAAATCCGAAAGAAGAAGAAAAGAGGAGGATCCAATAGAGACATGGGAAGAACTTAAAGAAGCTATGAGAAAGAGGTATGTTCCCAAACATTATGAAAGAGATTTGAAAACTAAATTGCAAGCATTGAGGCAGGGAACAAAAAGTGTGGCTGAATATTATCAAGAGATGGAGTCATTGATGGAAAGAGCAAAAATACGAGAGGACGAGGAGGACACCATGTCTAGGTTTCTTGGAGGTTTAAATCGAGAAATTGCTCATCCTGTTGATAGGAATCCACCACCTTACCTTGAAGATATGTATCATTATGCCATAAACATTGAAGCTCAATTGAAGGAAGAAAGGGAGCATTCGAAAAGGTATTCATCTAAAACTCATACTTTTTCAAATTCTAATACTTGGAGCAAGGATAGTTTTATGCATAGGAATGAATCAATGCAACAAAAAGGAAAGTTTGTGGCTGCCAAAAGAGTAGAGGCCGAGAACTCCAATACTAAAAAGAATGAAGTTTCAAAGGAGGTAAGAGAGAAGTCTAGTTCTATTCAATGTTGGAAGTGCAAAGGATTTGTGCACATGAGCAAGGAATGTGTCAATAAAAGAGTTATGGTGATAAGAAATGGTGTAATTGATTCGGATGATGATTGTGAGGAGCATGATGAAGAACTTGAGGTAGTATATGGAGCACATGATGATGAGTACATTGAAGAAGGTAACTTCATTTCTTTGATCACAAGAAGGGTACTTAATGTGCAAATTAAAGAAGAAAAAGTTGAAGATCAAAGGAAGTCTAAACTACAACCAAGGGGAGATGGTCCTTTTCAAGTACTTGAACGAATAAATGATAATGCATACAAGCTAGATCTTCGAGGTGAGTACAATGTAAGTTCAACTTTTAATGTGGCTGACTTGACTCCTTTTGATGTAGGAACTGAAGATCTTGATTTGAGGTCAAATCCTTTTATAGAAAGGGGGGATGATACGGATCAAACAACCGATCCATGCATGTACCTGAAGGACCTATTACAAGGAGTAAGGCGAAGAAGATTCAAGAGGAATATATATTACATCTTCAAAAGCTTGCCAATGCACAAGAAGAGACAAAACCTTTTCATCCCGAATTTATTTACAACATTAGCACAACAAGTGAAGAAGAGATTGAAGTGAAGATGGCATGAGAATAGTCATTTTATTTTGGAAGACGACAACATGGCAGAATTTTAAATAAAGAAATTTCTAGATTTCTTATTTTGGGACTCTTTGATTTCAATGCTTGCCAACCATGCTCATTATTGCAAGGGACCTTCTAGAAGAGTTGGTTGAGTGTATTTAAAGCATATCTACCCTTTTGTCTAGCATTTAAGCCATGCAATTTACTTTTGCCTTCTTATGTCTTATTTTCTACAAAATGCATTTAATAGCTTTTTGAGTCCTTTTGTATTCCAAGGCATGCACGAATTTTTTGCCTTTAAAATGGCTTGTAATACATCATTTTGGACAGATTTTGATGAATGAAAAACTTGTGTTTTCTTGAACCCCATTTGGTGTTTCTTTTCTTTCAAATCTTGCTTTAGGTTTGAAGATAAATCAATTCATTGGATTAGTCTTGATCAAACTAATTCTGGAGTGAGTTGTCTTAGGATCTAAGAGTGACCATTTTAGATTTTGAGTGTGATCTAAGTTAGCTATCATTGTGAGCTTTTACAAGGATCCTAGAAGGACCTCTAGCTTTGTAAAATTCAAGCAAGGATCGGCGCTTATCAAGCTCTGATCATGGAAACCCGTTGTTCAAACTCTGAGTTTATGTCTATGATTCTTTGTGTTTTATTTTCCTCTGAATGCATGTAGTTAGGCACGGAGCCCTAGGTTGTTTTCTGAATGCTTTTCCGGATTCTAGCACTGTTGTAACTATTGGAAAGTTTTGAATGATTTAAATAAATCTCTGATCAGAGTGAGTTTTGGAAATGTATTTGTCTTGGAACAGGTGCTTGGAAATAGGGACAGATTTCAGGAATTTTGTATTGACTTTTTAAATGGATGTTGTATGTTTTAGTTTTCACTTAGAATCCGAAAACCATTCTTGCATATTGTCTTTAACTTTTGAATGCATGCATTGAGGTAAAGGCCCATTTTAGGACCCCATTCGGGTCGGGTCTTTACAGAGGTGGACCAGCAGAGTCTCCACCAGTCACCCGGTTGATTGGCAAGTTGCCGAGTTAGTAGCTTTTGAGGAAGATGTAGAGACATCTTGACCTCTTGCAAGCCCGCTACTGTTTTACAGCCAGCTCGGTTAGTACCCCGTAGTCAGGGTGCAGAGTGAAGTTTTCTTATTGGGACTCAATCCGTCCGTGGATTTCAGTTGGCTAATAGAGTGGAGCACTCTTTTTGTTAGCATGTTCCAAATATGGAACTAGTTGATGCCACCCGAGGGTTGGCCTGAGTATTTGTTGAGCATCGAGTGGGATGCAGGAGTAGGCTGTGGCATGCCTGTTAGACGAGATGTCAGAGATTAGACTACTCAAGTGTTGGGCTTCTTGTTTTGAGTGCCATTGTCCCCGTCACCTGGAGTGTGACCTTCCCTACCCTTAGTGGGGACGTAGAGCTCGTTTATAGTTGTTTGAGCTGAAAAGGTGTGGTGCGTGTTGGCCCGAAGCTTTGAGAGGAGGCCTAGGTTCAGGCCAGTTGGCACTATTTGTGCAAGTGGTTCCATGACCCACCCGGAGTTTAGCATCCTCATTGTACCTGTTTCCTAAGGTTGCACCTGTTTGGGTTGCATAAGAGATTTAGCTTGGTGGTAGTCAGAGAACTACAAGTTTGAGGTCATTCGAGGGAAAGTAGGAGCTTTACAGGGTCACCGAGAGTTGGGTGCAAAGGATGTTGTAGGTTGTTAAGGGCTAGTGCGTCCGAGTTCTCGCGTTTGTGTTGTGGCCTTGTGAGCCAATTTGTTGGTAGAGTGATTCAACCACCCTTGAGTTTCCTTAGTATGAGTAGAGTTGGCATCGATGATGCGTGGTTGGTCCAACGTTGGAGCCATGAGTTGGATGGATTGTGCGGAGCACTTTTGGTGGACACATTGGTATGAGGTATGTTAGCTTGGTGTGGTTATGCTCTTGTAGAGTGAGTTGGCCAATGTGGCGTTTCGTGGTGAGTTGACCCCTAGTGGGTTTGAACTCTTGTTGCTCCCTTGCTAGTTGTGGCTCTATTTGGAGGCAAAAGTTGCCTTGTGTGAGAATTCTTGTTGGATCTTAAGGAATCATGTTGGAGCTGTACGCGCCAGTGTACTTTTGTGTAGCTTGTTCCGTGGTGTAAGTTTTGGGAACCACTAAAGGTTCGTGTTGAGAAACCAGTGCTCAGTCCTTGAGGTGTTAGGGCTTTTGTTCTTGACAAGTGCCCTAACTTTGGTTGTAAGGATATCGTGCTTGTAGCCGGGTTATTGCTTAGGAAAGTTATGCTAGTTGGCCCTTGACCTGGGTAGAGGAATTTCTTGTTGATCGATGGTTGGAGTTCAATTGGAACTGAACAAAGGCGGTGGTAGCAAAATCGCGTAGTTTCTGACCATCATTGCTAAGAGTGTTGTTCGGATCCCTACCCTGGGTAGAAGCTACAATGTGGCTGACGTTTGGAGTGCGAGGATGACACATTCTGTAGCATTTATGGTCTTCTTGGTTTCTCGAGGAGTTGGAGCGGGCCAGCATAGTTGAGATGCTGGAGAGAGTTGTGCCCGTGTAGCCAGTTGTCTGTTAGACCGTTTGACGACAGTGTGTGTCGGAGGGTGATCGGAGGAACCCTAAGTTGTGGAGAGCCTCACCAGAGCTCAGTTAGACCCAGGCAGTGTTCCTCGGTTGAGTTGCTGGAAGCTTGTAGTCGGTTGACAAGCTAGTGTTGTTTTAGTACCTCCGCGTTGGTTTCGAAACTGTTATCAAGTTAGTTCTTGGCGTTGACCAAGGTTTGGTTCCCATGTTGTTGTAAGAGCTAGCTTGGTTGGAGCAAGCGGGCGTGGCCTTAAGGACTTGTTCTTGTTTGGAAAGTTCGGGAGTGGACACCTTCTTCGGTGTTTCAGTAAGTACTGCTAGTTCTAAGTTGGTGGTTCAATCGATTGTGGAATATCTCTGGTGTTGCTTCCGAGAGAGTTGGTTGTTGTTGCCCTTGGGTTTGAGCAAGACAACGAGCATGTGTGAAGTTCGTTGTCCTTTGGAAGTCCGCTTGCTAGGGAATCATCCCCGTTTAGGAGGAGTCAGCGTAGCTCTTGAGTGGTGAAGTTGATCAGAGTGGCGCAGCGGTCAGCCTAGCCAGAGGAATTCATGCGTGGTGTTGATAGCAAGCAACAAGTTGTTCGACCCCGTGAGGATGGTGGTCAGCCGGTTTAGGTGGTTGAGTGGCTGCTAGAAGTTGTTGGATCATTGAAGTTTGAGGAACCCCTAGTTTCTATGGTGGTTGAGTTGCACCGTGGGTGCCAGCCTCGAGCCTTAACTTTTGAGGGAGCCTTGTCGGTTCGTGTTACTTGCGATTCGCCAGCATCGTGGTTGTCGTTATTCGTATTCCTTGCGATGTTCCGAGTGTGGAGTTTCTGGTTGGAAGATGAGTTAGGCCTAAGCTAAAAGGAGGAAGTCTTTTGATTAGCCAGTTGGACTTGAGAGTTGCATGTCCTTGGAGGTGAGCTTCGCCCGTTGTAAGCTTGAGTTGAGTTCTGCAGAGCAAGCCTTTCTCAGGCTTTGCTCCTAGTTGTTGCGCGTTCGTAGTTGGTGTTTAGCTGAGCCAAAGTTGAGTGGGTTGGCATAATGGTGTCGTGGCATTGGTTGGTTAGACCTTTGAGTTGTTATCCTCAAGCTGTTGAGTTGCAGGTAGCCCCATGGAGTTTTCTTCCTTACTACTCGAGATTGCCATGAGAGGATTGTTGGTTGCTTCCTTGGCTGGCGATGTTCTCTTAGACCAGTTGCTGGTAAGATTGCGTTGGAATGTTTGTGGTCGGCCGTTGAGGGGCCCAGTTTGTTGGGTTGGCCGAGTGGAGTTTGTGCCTTGACCTTTGTACGCCGATTTCTCTTTAAGGTGGTGGCTTAGTTTTTTGGGACTCGTACCAGTTGGTGAAGTTTGCCTTTAGGATCAGTCGCCAGATGGTGGTTCGGAAGGATTCCGTTGAGTTTTGTAGGCAAACATTGGAGTTCGCTTGTCTCCTGTGAAGAGAGAGGAGGCTGACTGGTTTCTGGAACCCGAGAGGCTCAATTGTTTGGTCGGCGTGGTGTAGGGTTGAGGTTGTTCGTTAACAGTTGCGAGCGTTCAGGGAAGTGACGTCAGTGTCTGGCATAGTGTTTTGGAGTTTGTGATCAGTTGACGTGTTTGTCGAAAGTAGCGCCATGGTGGGGCGCTCTAAGTTTGGCAAGCGGAGATAGGTAAGCCCCAGGGTTGTAAGACCGTTTGAGAGTTGGAGCGAGTAGGAGCACCTAGCTTACCGATTTGCACTGTCACGTCTCTGTTTTCAGGCTTAGTGTATATCTAGTTTTGGTCGAGATAGTTGTGGCAGACTCGTTGGCATTTTGTCTTTGAGCCTTTGGGAACCTAAGAGGGTTTGAGTTTTGAAGAAGAACTGGTGTTGTCTTAACCTAGTGTTCGGTTGGTTAAGGATCAGTGGAGTTTTCCTAGAGTTCTTTTAGTCTTAGGACTTTCGGGGACGAAAGTCTTAATAGGAGGGAGCATTGTAACGGCCCAAATTTCCGTTCTGGTTTCCCAGGTACTTTCGGTTCAGTATTGGGACAATCGGTTGGGCCGTTAGGGCTTTTTAACCCCGAAGGGCATTTTGGTCATTTTGCTCTTAGGGATGACCTGGTGGATATTTAGGGTTCTAGGGCTATTTCTATCTATCGTTGAGACCTGACTTTTTGTTGGTTGCCGGTTCCCGGGAGTTATGATGTTTGTTAGAGTTTTGGAGGTATCTCAATTGAATGTAAAAATTAAGGAAAATTTAAGAGTAAAGTGCTCGAGCCAGGACTCGAACCCAGGTGGCTTGGAGTTGAACTTTGTTGCTAATTAATTGGGAATTAATTAATGTTGCTGCTGGGATTCGAACCTGTGACCAGCCAGGCTCTGGGAGGCTTGCTTTGTAGAGAATAAATATGAAAAAAAAAGTGTTGCTTGTGGGATTCGAACCCTTGACCTGCAAGTGGTTTGGAGGCTTGGATTACATGAGTTTTAATCAAAAGAAATACTTGCTTAAGCTGGGACTCAAAGAGGGAAAGCCCAGGATTTCAATCGACTAAAAACTATAGAAAAAAAATCGTATTTGTTTTTTTATAAACTTCCCGTAGCCGCACGATTCCCCAATCCCTCCTTCTCCTTCTTGCCGATCCTTCAAGCTCTCCCTCCTTCCACATCTTGCAATCGTTTCTCTTTTGGCAAAAACGCACCAATCCATCCACTTAGAGACCAAGCCGTGTTTGAGTGTGCGAACATCAAAGGGCATTCGCGAGTTGTGATCGAAGTTCCAGCCAAGATTGTTCAAGTTGCTCCATCCCATTTATTTCAAACCATCGTCGCCGGTAAGCTTTGGGTAGGACTTGATAATCTTAATGCTAGTTGGTGGGTAGTTATTAAATAAAAATAAAATTGTATATTTTTTTAGAAGCCTCCTTGATTTCAATTTGTTCTCATCCAATTCCACCCATTTTATTTTTAAGCTGCTAGTTGTGATCTATTGGGATAGGACCCGTGTTGGAGGATTTAATAAATCCTACAATTGGGTGGAAACGTGGGAATTAATAATTAGTTGCAAAAAAAAAAAAAAAAAAGAACAAACAGAACAAGGATAGTTAATTTTAAATAATGGCATGCTCAAATAGTGGTACATGGAATGATTAAATAAATATCAATATCATGGGATTTAAATACTGTAGCTTGAGATCATGGATAAATTGAGTTATTGGCTAGTTAAAGGTCATATTGGATTTATAGACTGGTGGGTCTGAGCAACCTAATTGCTAGGTTGCAAGTTATGACAATTTATGTTAATTAAGAAACTTAAACAATACCTTGGATGGATGCCATGCAATGACCAGATGGGTTAAATTTATGTGCTGGCCAAGTTGACAGTAATACTTTAATAATAAGGCAAACAGATAGTTATATTGATAGTTAGCATAATCAATTAATATGATATCAATTAATATGTTGGGTGGGTTCATTTGATTAGGAAGAATTAGGAGTCATAATCTAATTTTAATTAAGGATTATGTCTTTGCAAACGAAGTAATTAGTTGGATTAATCGGTATGTGTAATTTAGGTAATCGCACTTAGGAGTGTTCCTCGTTGAGGCTTGAGGAAATGTTCACTTCTATATTAAGAATAAGGTAAGGATTTCTTACCGTGGTTGTGTGGACCCTGCGATGCTTTCAAGATTGTGCCTTGTATGTTTGGTTACTGTTATGAGCATGTTAGCTATAGGGCAGCTTGTGTTTGATATCTTGCTAGCATGTTTGCTTGTTGTTCATGTTAGTGCCATGCTAGGTTTGTTCTTCCAGCATGCTTTTGATCCCTGCTTAAGTTCGTAGTATCATGCTAGGGATTTCTCTTATCTTGGCATATCCATGTTTCCTGTTCGTATTCTGTTGGTTTCATGCTAGGATTAGACAGGTAATGTTGATTGTTTGATTGTTAGGCTAGTTCGTGTCCCTGTACTTAGGAGACCGTTAGGAGTTGTTAGTTTAGGTTCCGCTTAGGTAAGTCCCTGATGGGCACCGATGCGTTGCTAGTGTATGTAAGTCCCCGATGGGCACTACACTGCTGGCTTTATGTGTAAGTCCCCGATGGGCATCATAAGGTTGCTAGGGAGTGTAAGACCCCGATGGGCATCTCTGTGATCCTAGCTGGAGTAAGACCCCGATGGGAATCCTAGATGTGTAAGACCCCGTTGGGTAGCATTGATAGCTAGAGGTGTAAGACCCCGATGGGCATCCGTATGTGTAAGACCCCGATGGGCATCATTGATTTGAGGTGTAAGACCCCGATGGGCATCCGTATGTGTAAGACCCCATGGGCATCATTGATTTGAGGTCTAAGACCCCGATGGGCATCCGTATGTGTAAGACCCCGATGGGCATCATTGATTGTAGAGTAAGACCCCAATGGGCATCCTTGTGTGTAAGTCCCCGATGGGCATCACTGTGTGTAGCAAGAGTAAGACCCCGATGGGCATCATCGCGTCCTAGGTTGTTTAAGACCTCGATGGGCATCAAGGTGTAGAACCTAGTGTAGGTTGTGGTTGTAAGTCTTTGAATAGGCAATCTCTAGATCGGCAGTTAGCCTAAACCAGGTTACTGCTTCTAAGCTCGTATCTGTTTGCATGTATACTAGAGTGCTAGATGACTGATGTATCGTATTGTACCTCGGTTGGGGATTCTTACTGAGTTGTTTAAACTGTTTTGAATGTTCTTTTATAAATACTGGTCAGGCTTGTTTTTACTTTGTTGGATTTGCTTAATGAAAATTGTTGGTTAGGTTTTAAGTGTTCCCCGTTCTCAAATGTTTTGAAAAGTTTTAAATATGAGCACTAAACCGCTTGTTGAAATATTTAACTTGCACGCTGAGTGAGAACCTAGGTTTAGGACCGTATTTCGGGACGGGTTCTTACAGAAACATAGTAATGCAACATTGGAATATTTTGCATGAAACGTTTACGCCAAAGAATCGAAACAAATACTCTAGAGACAAACTTTCGGATTTCAACGATTAAATCAATCCGAGTTTTTTGGTTTCCCCTCCCGAAACATTGTGATGGAGCATTGGAATAGATTACATTAAACGTTTATGCCAAATCTTTGAAACAAACCGTCTAAGGACGAACCTTAGGTTTTCAAAGCATAAATCCTTCTGTTTTTTTATGTTTTACCTCCCGAAACACGGTGATGCAACAATCGAATAGTTTAAATTAAACGTTGGGGCGAAAAAATTGAAACAAACACTCTTTGGATGAACTTTAGGTTTTAAATTCTGAAATCTATATGAGTTTTTCGTTTTAGCTCCCGAAACATCGTAATGCAGCATTGAAATATTTTGCATGAAATGTTTGCGCCAAAGAATCGAAACAAACACTCTCGCGTCGATTTGTGGTTTTTAACACATAAAGCTATCCGAATTTTTTGGTTTTCTCCCCCAGAACATTGTGATGGAGCATTGGAATAGTTTACATTAAACTTTTATGCCAAATCTTTTAAACAAACCATCTAAGGATGAACTTTAGGTTTTCAACTCATAAATCCTTCCTATTGTTTTGGCTTTACCCCTTGAAACACGGTGATGCGACAATGGAATAGTTTACGTTAAACGTTGGGGAAGAACTTTAGATTTTAAACGCTGAAATCTATCAGAGTTTTTCGTTTTACCTTCTGAAACATCATAAAGCAACATTGGAATATTTTGCATGAAACGTTTGCGCTAAACAATTGAAACAAACACTCTCGGGACGAACTTTAGGTTTTCAACGCATAAATCTATCCGAGTTTTTTGGATTTCCTTCCCAAAACATTGTGATGAAGCTTTGGAATAGTTACATTAAACGTTTATGCCAAATCTTTGAATCAAACCGCCTAAGGATGAACTTTAGGTTTTCAACACATAAATCCTTCCGATTTTTTATGTTTTACCTCCTGAAACACAGTGATGCGACAATGGAATAGTTTAAGTTAAACGTTGGTGCCAAAAAATCTAAACAAACACTCTTGGGACGAACTTTATGTTTTAAAAGCTGAAATCTATAAGAGTTTTTTGTTTTTGCTCCCGAAACATCGTAATCCAACATTGGAATATTTTGCATGGAACATTTTTGCCAAAGAATCGAAACAAACACTCTCGCGACAATATGTGGTTTTCAACACATAAATCTATCAGAATTTTTTGGTTTTCTCCCTAGAACATTGTGATGGAGCATTGGAATAATTTACATTAAATTTTTATGCCATATCTTTTAAACAAACCATCTAAGGACGAACTTTAGATTTTCAACTAATAAATCCTTCCTATTTTTTTGGTTTTACCTCCTGAAACACGGTGATGCCACAATGGAATAGTTTACGTTAAACGTTGGGGACGAACTTTAGATTTTAAAAGTTGAAATCTATTCGAGTTTTTCGTTTTACCTCCCGAAACATCGTAATGCAACATTGGAATATTTTTCATGAAACGTTTGAGCAAAAGAATCGAAACAAACACTTTAGAGACGAACTTTAGGTTATCAATGCATAAATCTATCTGAGTTTTTTGGTTTCCCCTCCCGAAACATTGTGATGAAGCATTGGAATAGATTACATTAAACGTTTATGCCAAATCTTTGAAACAAATCGTCTAAGGACGAACTTTCGGTTTTCAACTCATAAATCCTTCCAATTTTTTATGTTTTACCTCCCGAAACACGGTGATGCGACAATGGAATAGTTTACGTTAAACATTGGAGCGAAAAAATTGAAACAAACACTCTTGGAACGAACTTTAGGTTTAAACGCTGAAATCTACCTGAGTTTTTCGTTTTAGCTCCCGAAACATCGTAATGCAACATTGGAATATTTTTCATGAAACGTTTGCGCAAAAGAATCGAAACAAACACTCTCGAGACGATCTTGTGGTTTTCAACACATAAATCTATCCAAGTTTTTTGGTTTTCTCTCCCGAAACATTGTGATGGAGCATTGGAATAGTTTACATTAAACGTTTATGCCAAATCTTTGAAACAAACCTTCTAAGGACGAACTATAGGTTTTCAATTCATAAATCCTTCCAATGTTTTTGGTTTTACCTCCCGAAACACGGTGATGCGACAATAGAATAGTTTACGTTAAACGTTGGGGACGAACTTTAGATTTTAAACACTGAAATCTATTCGAGTTTTCGTTTTACCTTCCGAAACATCATAATACAACATTGGAATATTTTGCATGAAACGTTTGCTCCAAAGAATCGAAACAAACACTCTCATGAAGAACTTTAGGTTTTCAACGCATAAATCTATACGAGTTTTTTGGATTTCCTTCCTGAAACATTGTGATAAAGCTTTGGAATAGTTTACATTAAACGTTTATGCCAAATCTTTGAAACAAACCACCTAAGGAAGAACTTTAGGTTTTCAACGCATAAATTCTTCCGATTTTTTTGGTTTAACCTCCCGAAACATGGTGATGTGACATTAGAATTGTTTCCATAAAACGTTGGTGCCAAAAAATCGAAATGAACACTCTTGGGATGAACTTTGGGTTGTAAACGATGAAATCTATCATAGTTTTTTGTTTTAGCTCCCAAAACATCGTAATGCAACATTGGAATACTTTGCATGAAACGTTTGCGCCAAAGAATCGAAACAAACACTCTAGAGACAAACTTTAGGTTTTCAACGCATAAATCTATCCGAGTTTTTTAGTTTCCCCTCCCGAAACATTGTGATGGAGCATTGGAATAGATTACATTAAACGTTTATGACAAATCTTTGGAACAACCGTCTAAGGACGAACTTTTGATTTTCAACACATAAATCCTTTCGATTTTTTATGTTTTACCTCCCGAAACACGGTGGTGCGACAATGGAATAGTTTACGTTAAGCGGTGGTGGAAAAAGATTGAAACAAACACTCTAGGGATGAAGTTTAGGTTTTAAACGCTGAAATCTATCTGAGTTTTTCGTTTTAGCTCCCGAAACATCGTAATGCAACATTGGAATATTTTGCATGAAACGTTTGCGCCAAAGAATCGAAACAAACACTCTCGAGATGATTTGTGGTTTTCAACACATAAAACTATCTGAATTTTTTGGTTTACTCTCCCGAAACATTGTGATGGAGCATTGGAATAGTTTGCATAAAACATTTATGCCAAATCTTTGAAACAAACCATCTAAGGACGAACTTTAGGTTTTCAATGCATAAATCCTTTCGATTTTTTTTATTTTACCTCCCGAAACACGGTGATGCGACAATGGAATAGTTTACGTTAAACGTTGGGGACAAACTTTAGATTTTAAACGCTGAAATATATTCGAGTTTTTCGTTTTACCTCCCAAAACATCGTAATGCAACATTAGAATATTAAGGAAACAAGCAAGAGCTGTACCTGTCGGAGGACTTTTGGTTAGCTCGTTCCGTGGTGTAAGTTTTGGGAACCACGTGTGGTTGTGTTGTGGAGGCAGTGCTCAGTCCTTGTGGTGTTAGGGCTTCAATTTGATGTCAAAGTGCCCTAGCTTAGGTTGTAAGGATACCGTGCTCATGGCCAGGTTGTTGCTTAGGCAAGTTTTTTTTGTTGCACTTCGAGTTGGTTAGAGAAACTTCTGGTTGTTGGTTGGAGTTCAGATAGTGCTGAATAAAGAGCGGTTGTAGCAAAGCCGCACAGTTTCTGACCGTCACTACTAAGAGTGTTGTTTGGATCATTACCCTGGGTAAAAGCTACGATGTGGCTGATGCTTTGAGTAGGAGGATGACACATTCTGTAGCGTCCCTGGTCTTCTTGGATTTTTGTGGAGTTAAAGCTGGCTAGAATAGTTGAGATGTTGGAGGGAGTGGTTGCCCGTGTAGCCAGGGGACTGTTAGATCGCTTGACGGCAGTATGTGTCCGAGGGTGTCGGAGGAACCCTAAGTTATGGAGAGCCTCACCAGAGCTCAATCAGACCCAGGCAGTGTTCCTCTGTTGAGTTGTTGGAAGCTTGTAGTCGGTTGACTAGCTAGCTGTTCTTAGTAACCTCCGAGTTGATTTCGGAGTAGTTAGCAAAGTGGTGCTTGTTGTTGACCAAGGTGTGGTTTCCGTGTGGTTTCAAGAGCTAGCTTGGTTGGATCAAGTGGGCGTTGCCTTGGGACTTGTTCCTGTTCGGGAAGTTTCAGAAGTTGACCCCTCCTTCGATGTTTGGGTAAGTATTGCTAGTTCTGAGTTGGTGGATCAATCGATTGTGGAGTCCCTCTATTGTTGCTTCCGAGAAAGAGTTGGTTGTTGTAGCCTTTGTTGAGCAAGATAGCGAACGTGTGTGGAGTTTGCTGTCCTTCAAAAGTTCGCTTGCTAGGGAATCGTTTCTGTTTAGGAGGAGTCAGCTTAGCTCTTGTGTTGTGGAGTTGATTAGAGTGGCGCAGCGGTCAGCCCAGTTAGAGGAACCCTGCGTCGTGTTGTTAGAAAGTGGCAAGTTGTTTGACCACGCAAGGGTGGTGGTCAGCCAGTTCAGGAGTTTGAGTTGTTGCTGGAAAGTTGTTGGATCTTTGGAGTTGAGAAGCCCCTAGTTTCTATGGTGGCTGAGTTGCACCGTGGATGCCAGCCTCAAGTCTTAACTTGTGAGGTAGCCTTGCTGGTTTGTGTTGCTTGCGATCCGCCAGCCATCCTGGTTGTCGTTATTCGTAGTCTTTGCGATGTTCCGGGTGTGGAGTTTTTGGTTGGAAGATGCTTTAAGCCTAAGTTAAAAGGAGGAAGTTGTAAAGAACCGACCCGAAAAATGGTCTTAAACCTAGATCCTTACTTAGCATGCGTGAATGAAAACATAAAAACACCATTCGGAGTACCAATTTAAAACTTTTCAAGCAACACAATTAAAACCAAAACCAGGAATCCATTAAGTAAAACCAACAAGTAAGGTGACTGATCAGTACTTTCTTGAAATCGTAGAAATCGGTTTGAGAAGACATAAACAAGTTTTTCCTTAGGGACTTAAGTGTAACAGCCCAGTTTCCTATTCCAGTTTTCGAGGTGCCTTCGGGTCAAGATTCGGTTGTTTGGTTGGGTCTTAGAGCCGTTTTGACCCTTGGGGGCATTTTGGTCTTTTGGCTCCCCGGGCAGGATTTTTGGTTTTCAGGGCTTCGAGGTAGCTCCTGCCTTTGTCGAGGCTTGTTTGTTGGTGGTTGCGAGTCCCGAGGTGTTTGGGCTAGTCGGTTGGATGCTCGGTTGTGGTTTGGGCTTTGGCAAAGTGATGTTTGGTTGTGTGCTTCCTTTGGGATTCGAGCCCGGGCCCTTAGTGTTGCTTTGGGAGTTGGATTTAAGTGAGTTTTATTTATTGGAATAGATTGCTTCGGTCGGGTCTCGAAGGAGGAAGCCGGGAAATGGGATTTTAAGGTTTTGATTTGGATAAAAGTGGATAAGGATGGATTTTATGGATAAAATCCCATTTATTTCCTTTTATTCCCTTTTTTCTTTTATTTTCCCATTTTCTTTTATTTTCTTTTCAAAATCCATTTTTTTTCTCTCTCTCTCTCTCTCCCCGAGCCCCCTAGCCGAGCAGCCCCTTTGGTCATGGTATGAGCCCTCGCCTCGCAGCATGGGCAGCTGAGCCAGCGCGCCCTAACGAGCCCTTGCGCCCAGCGCGCACCCGCCACCTTTTTAGTCGCCTAGCCCGTGCAGCCGCCTCGTTCGCGTGTCAGCCGCGCCTCGTGAGTTGCTCCCGAGCCGAGCCCTGTTTATTTTATTATTATTTAGACCTATTGTGTGATTATTGATGTGTTTGTTTGGCTCGCTATAGGTTGCTCGGGTTCGATCGTAGTTAGGTTTGTTGTGTGTTGTTGCCTTCCGACCAGGTAAGGATTTCTTACTGAAGTTGTGTGGGCCCTGCGATATTTTCATGATATGCCTTGTATGTTTGCTGACTGTTATGAGCATGATAGTAATAGATCAGCTTTGATTGATTTCTGCTAGCATGTTTGCTTGATTTTACATGTTCGTGCCATGCTAGGTTTGTTTCACAAAGATGCTTATGATTCCTGCTTAAGCTCGTAGTATCATGCTAGGTAAATGTGATTGATGTCGGTCATTGTTTGCTAGCCAGGAATCATTTCTTTTACTCTGTACTCTTAGATAGAGTTGTAGGGTTTGTCATCATCCGCAGGTCGAGCGGACATAACGTACTTTGTCCCCACCGACGGGGAGTAAAGTGTGCGCGAGATAACGTATCTTGCTTCCCCGACCCGCCGGTTGTGGAATTAGCTACCCACTTCGGCATAGCCTAGTTTGTAGCTGCTAGAGCGGAACCACGCCATCGGTGTAAGCTGCCACTCGCCTCGTTCTTAGCTTCCCAGTCGGTCGATCATGCCGCATAGATGAGCGCCGAGGGCCTCGCGCTCATCGTGATCGGTGACACCGCTCCGAAGTCATAGGCATGCGTACCTGGCCCGCGTAGTTTTCCCTTAGGCCCCCGCATTTACGCCGGTTGCAGAGAGCATGCGGTGTGCGCGCACACGCGTTAGTTGCCGGTTCGGAGAGCTCCCCCGGGCTAATGTCGTGAGTACACCATTCCTTCCGTTAGAGCCTGACTTCGGGTACTCTCCCGTAAGTCCAGTTTAGTGCAAGGGCAAGGAGGCCCTTGAGGACATTCTAGGGATCGATGTATTTCCCCGAGTGATGTGATATACCTCGGTGATGTCCAGGATTGATCAGTGTATCCAATCCCTAGGCCGGAAGAAAGAGACTTCCGATGACTCCAGATCTTTCTTTGTAAGCTCGTTGAGCTATGATCTGTGTTGGTAGCTGTTTGCTTGCATGCTTTGGTACTAGATGACTGATTATATCGTATTGTACCCTGGTTGGGGATTCTTACTGAGTAATTCGTTACTCACCCTTATTTTTGTGGTTTTTCCACAGGTAGCCATGGTGCGAGACAGGATGGCTGGAGGAGGAGCTGTGATCATGGAAAACCCGTTGTTCAACTCTGAGTCTTATGTTTATGTTGATGTTTTAAATGTTCTCTGAATGCATGTAGTTGGGCACGGAGCCCTAGGGTGTTTTCTGAATGTATTTCCGGATTCTAGCATTGTTGTAAAGTTTGTATGTTTTAAATAAATCTCTGATCAGAGTAAGTTTTGTAAATGTATTTGTCTTGGAACAGGTGCTTGGAAACAGGGACAGGTTCCAGGAATTGATGTTGATTTTTAAATGGATGTTTTATGTTTTAGTTTTTACTTAGAATCCGAACACCATCTTGCGAATTTTCTGTAGATTTGAATGCATGCATTGAGGTAACGACCTATTTTAGAACCCTTTCGGGTCGGGTCGTTACATTAAGTCCAACTACATGTTAATTCAAAATAAAGAAAAGATAAAAGCTTGTCTTAGAGTTCGGCCGTCCATGATCATCCAGCAGCCTCCTCCTAGATATCCAGCCACTGTCCTAGGTGGTGGAAAACCACAGAAAATAAGGGTGAGCAACGAGTCACTCAGTAAGAATCCCCAATCGGGGTACAATACGAAAACATTTCATCTAGCACACCGAACATGCAACCATACACTAGCTGAGAGCCAACAACTTGGTTTAGGCTATTCGTCACTCCTAGAACTTGCCTATTAAAGGACTTACAACTACAACCTACATTAGGTTCTACACCTTGATGCCCATCGGGGTCTTACACAACCTAGGACACGATGATGCCCATCGGGATCTTACACATAAGGATGCCCATGGGGTCTTACTCTTGCTAGACACAGTGATGCCCATCGGGGACTTACACACAAGGATGCCCATCGGGGTCTTACTCCACAAACCAATGATGCCCATCGGGGTCTTACACATCTAGGATGCCCATCGTGGTCTTACTCCACCAGGATGCCCATCGGGGTCTTACTCCACAAAACAGTGATGCCCATCGGGGTCTTACTCCAGCTAGGAACATGGAGATGCCCATCAGGGTCTTACACTCCCTAGCTACATTATGATGCCCAACGGGGACTTACACATAATGCCCACAGTGTAGTGCCCATCGGGGACTTACATACACTAGCAACGCATTGGTGCCCATCAGGGACTTACCCAAGCGGGACCTAAACTAGTAACCCTTAACGGTTTCCCAAGTACAGGAACACAAACTAGCCTAACAATCAGACAATATACATTACCTGTCTAACCCGAGCATGAAACTAACAGAATACGAACAGGAAACATGGATATGCCAGAATAAGAAAATCCTATCATGGAACTAACAAAATACGAATAGAAACCAAACATGCCATCAAGAGAATACACGAATCCTATCCACTAGAAACCTCACACAGTTACAAGATACGATATGCTATTAAGTATTCGCAGGGTCCACACAACCTCGGTAAGAAATCCTTACCTGGTAATAAGCAGAAAACAACTATAAAGATCCTTGAGCCACAGAAACAAACGACCTAAAACAAGAACCGAAACTTATTAATAACCTAACTAGCTAACAATGTAGGTTGTAGTCGTAAGTCCCGAAGGGCAACTCGGTAAGTCCTTGATTAGGCAAGTTCTAAGGTTGATGGTTAGCTTGAATCAGATTGTTTTCTATGTGCTCGTGATTGGTTGCATGTATCTGTGTGCTAGATGATTTGTTTTCGTATTGTACCCCGGTTGGGGATTCTTACTGAGCGACTCGTTGCTCACCCTTACTTTTCTGTGGTTTTCCACCAGGTAACTTGGGACCAAGACTGGATGGCTAGGAGGAAGCTATTGGATGATCATGGATAGAGTACTCTGAGTCTTGTTTCGTCTTCTCTTAATTCTTTTGCATGTAGACAGGGCACGGAGCCCTTAGGTGGACTTTGTTGTATTTCTGGATATTAAACTATTTGCTTCGTTTTTGTTGAAAATGTTCTTGATGTTTTTACTTGCAAATAAAAGAAACTCTGGTCAGGGTTGGATTTGATAAATCTTTTGACAGGTGCTTGGAAACAGGGACATGTCCAAATATCTGAATTTCACTGAACGTTTTATGTTTTAAAGTTTTTATAATTCCGCATTCATGTTTTCGGGTTTATTTACATGCATAAGAGGTTTAAGACCTAGGTTTAGGACCCTGATCAGGTCGAGTCTTTACAGTTGGTATCAGAGCTCAGAATCATAGATTCTATAGACTGGCCTATAGTTGTAGGTTGTTTTTCCATGATCATCAGCGCTCCAAAAGCCATTAGGTACGTCCGTAAGTTTAATGTTTAAGGGTTAAGAATTACAATACTGTTTTGCATCTAGCATATACATGGCTTGTTGTTTGTAGAGCAGGGACGAGCAGGTTCTAACTTGTTATTGGTTTGGTGTAGACCGCCAGTGTGCCGGTTTCAAGTAGTAGAGCAGGGACGCCGGTACTGCCAGCCAAGGAGTTGGCATTGAGCCAGTTTGTTTGAGACCGCATCCTTGGTTGACTAGTCTCGTAGGCCACCTTTGGCCATGGCAGTTGTGTTGCAAGGGAGTGGGGTGGAGGCCACCAGGCCTCAGAGTGAGACTCTAGGAGTAGAGTTGCTCTAGCCATGAGAGAGATGATGGTAGGTCTTCTAGCTGATCTGATAGCGGAGACCGAGGCGCAGTTAGCAGCGCAGAGAGAGGAGTCTTGGGCACCGATAGCCCAGCTGACCCAACTTGTCAGCAGGTACCCCCAATAGCTCCAGTAGCCCCGGAGCTATTGTTGAGGCAGATGATGTGGATGGAGCCACCGAGTACGGCAAGTGGCTCAAGGTCTGTGGCAAGTGGAAGTCTGTAGAGCTTGATGTTAGAGAGAACCATTTGTAGCGTGGGTGGTTGGCCAGGATCGAGTTTATCTTTCGAGTGTTGGGATGTCTTGATGTTCAGAGGTCGTGTCATGTCTGTTAGACGAGATGCCATAATTTAGACTGCTCGAGTGTTGAGATTCTTGTTCGGAGTGCCTTGTTCCCGTCACCTAGAGTGTGACCTACCCTACCCTCAGTGGGACGTGGAGCTTGTATATAATTGTTTGTGTGTTGTAGGGGTTGTAGTGCTTGTTGGAACCAAGCTTTGTATGAAGGCCTAGGTTCAGGCCAGTTCGCACCAGATGCGCAGGTGGTTTATGACCCACCCGGAGTTCAGCATCCCCACTAGTCGTTGTACCCATTTACTGTTGTTGCACCTGTTTGGGTTGCGTAAAGGATCTAGCTCGGTGGTAGTCAGATGACTACAAGTGTGAGGTCGTTCGAGGGAAAGTAGGAGCTTTTCAGGGTCACCAAGAGTTGGGTACGAAGGATGTTGTTGGTTGTTAAGGGCTAGCGCGTTCGAGTTCTCGCGCCTGTGTTGTGGGCTTGTGAGCCAGTTTGATGGTAGTGTGATTCGACTACCCTTGGGTTACCCTAGTATGAGTAGAGTTGGCATCGATGATGCGTGGTTGATCTAGCTTTAGAGCCATGAGATGGATGGTTGTGCGGAGCCCATTTAGTGGACACGTTGGTATGAGGTATGTTAGCATGGTGTGGTTATGCTCTTGTAGATTGAGTTGGCCAATGTGGCGTTTTGTGGTGAGTTGACCCCGAGTGGGTTTGAACTCTTGTTGCTCCCTTGCTAGTTGTGGTTCTATTTGGAGGCGAAAGTTGCCTTGTGAGAGAGTTCTTGTTGAATTTGGATTTTAAGGAATCAAGTTGGAGCTGTACACGCCGATGTGCTTTTGTGTAGCTCGTTCCGTGGGTACGTTTTGGGAACCACGTGTGGTTCGAGTTGTCGAGCTAGCGCTCAGTCCTTGGGGTGTTAGGGCTTTAGTTCTTGTCAAGTGCCCTAACTTTGGTTGTAAGGATACCGTGCTCGTAGCCGGGTTTTTGCTTAAGCAAGTTTCGCTAGTTGGACCTTGGCCTGGTTAGAGGAACTTCTTATTGTTCGATGGTTGGAGTTCAGCTGGTACTAAACAAGAGTAGTGGTCGTAACGCCGCGTAGTTTTTTATCGTCGCTGTTAAGAGTGTCGTTCGGATCCTTACCCTGGGTAGAAGCTAGATGTGGCTGATGCTTTGAGTAGGAGGATGATACATTCTGTAGGGTTTCTGGTCTTCTTGGATTTTCGAGAAGTTGGAGCTAGCTAGCATAGTTGAGATGCTGGAGGTAGTCGTTGCCCGTGTACGTAGTGGACTATTAGACCGTTTGACGATAATGTGTGTCAGAGGGTGGTCGGAGGAACCCTAAGTTGTGGAAAGCCTCACCAAAGCTAAGTCAGACCCAGGCAGTGTTCCTCGGTTCAGATGTTGGATGCTTATAGTCGATGACAAGCTAGAGTGGATTTTCGTAACCTCCGCGTTGGTTCTCGGAGTTGTTAGCAAGGTGTTGACCAAGGTGTGGTTTCCATGTTGTCTCTAGAGCTAGCTTGGTTGGAGCAAGCGGGCGTTGCTTGAGGGCTTGTTCCTGTTCTGAAAGTTTCGGGAGTTGCCCCCTCCTTTGACGTTTGGGAGAGTACTGTTAGTTCTGAGTTAGTGGATCAGTCTTTTGTGAAAACCCTCTGTTGTTGCTTCCGAGATAGTTGGTTGTTGTTGCCTTTGTTGAGCAAGACAGCGAGCGTGTGTGAAGTTCACTGTCCTTCGGTAGTCCGCTTGCTAGGGAATAGTTTCCATTTAGAAGAAGTCAACTTAGCTCCTGAGTTGTGGAGTTGGTCAGAGTGGCGCAGTGGTTAGCCCAACTAGAGGGTCCCTGCATTGTGTTGTTAACAAGCGGCAAATTGTTTGACCACGCAAGGGCAGTGGTTAGTCCAGTTCAAGAGTTTGAGTTGTTGCTGGAAAGTTGTTGGATCTTTGGAGTTTGAGAAACCCCTAATTTCTATGGTGGTTGAGTTGCACCGTGGATGCCAGCCTCTAGTCTTCACTTTGGAGGTAGCCTTGCTGGTTCGTATTCCTTGCGATGTTCTGGGTATGGTGGTTCTAGTTGAGAGATGAGTTAGGTCTAAGCTAAAGGAGGAAGTCCTTGAGTAGCCAGTTGGACTTGAGAGTTGGGTGACACTTTGGAGTTGAGCTCCGCCCCTGTAAGCTTGGGTTGAGTTTCTGCTGAGCAAGCTCTTCTCGGGCTTTGTTCCTAGTTGTTGTGCATTCGCAGTTGGCGTTATAGCTAAGCAAAGTTGAGTGGGTTGGCACAGAGGTGTTGTGGCATTGGTTGGTTAGACCTTTGAGCTGTTATTCTTAAGCTGTTGTGTTTGCAAGTAGCCACGTGGTGTTATTTTCCTTGTTGCTCGAGATTGCCGTGAGAGGAATGTTGGTTGTTCTCTTGTTTGGCGAGGTTTCTCTTAGGCCAGTTGCTGGTAGGGTTTGCGTTGGGATGATCGCGGTCAGTCGTTGAAGGGCCCAGTTTGTTGGTTTGGCTAAGTAGAGCCTGTGACTTGGCTTTGTTGTTTAAGTGTGGCCGTGGCTGAAGTTTCAGCTAGTGTGAGTTGGTTTAGCGTTCTGGTGAACCAGAAGTGTGCCCTTAACCTTGGTACGACGATTTCTCTTTAAGATGGTGGCTTAGTTGTTTTGGACCCATACCATTTGGTGAAGTTTTCCTTTAGGGCCAGTCTCCAGTCGGTGGTTCAAATGGTTTTGTTGAGGTTTACAGGCAAGTATTGAAGTTCGCTGGTCTCTTGTGAAGCGAGTGGAGGGCGACTGGTTCCTGAGACCCGAGAGTTTTAGTTGATGGTCAACGTGGCGTAGGGTTGAGGCTGTTGGTTAACAACTGTGGGTATTTAGAGAAGTTATGTTGGTGCCCGGCGCAGTGTTTTAGAGCTTTTTGATCAGTCAGCGTACTTTTCGAAAGTAGCGTCGTGGTGAAGCAAGTTTGGGTCCAGTTAAGGGACCATGAGTTGGATGCCTATGAGGTGAATAGGATGCCTTGTGAGAGGAGTTGGATGCCTTATGGGTAAGCACCCTTGGTAGAGGCATGGTATAAAGTAAGTTTGGTTTGGCATGGTTATGTTTTGGTAGAGCAAGGTTGCCACGGCTTCGAGCATCGTGTGGAGATGGAACTTTGGGTGTTCCGTTGATTGATTGTATCTCTGCCAGGAGCTAGTGTTGCTCTTGGGAGAAAAGCATTTGTTAATCTTGGATCTCTAAATGAAGGTTGGGAGTTGTGCCCACAAGTGTGTTTTGTGTGGTTCGTTCTGTGACGAGAGTTTCAGATCCATGTAGGGTTTGCTTGGGGATCTGGTGCTCAATTCTTGGAAAAGTTGGACTCCAGGTGGATGTTGTAAGGCTTTAGTGAGGTGGTAAGAATACCATGCTCGTGGTATCAGGTTGTTGCTTAGGTAAGATTCGTTAAGTTGGACCTAAGCTTGGTTGGCGGATCTTCTTGTTGACCGTCATGACTGAGAGAGTTGTTCGGATCCTTCCTTGGGTAGAAGTTATGTTGTGATTGACGTCTGAGTAGGAGGATGACGCATTCGGTAGCGTTTCGGGTCCTCTTGGTTCCCAAGGAGTTGGAGTTGGCCAGCATGGTTATGATGCTGGAAAATGGAGTGTGGGCTAAGCTATGTGCTCTATTCTGTGTTTATATTCATAGCTTGCATACGCTCATCGAGATGACCATGTATATCGTATTGTACCCCGGTTGGGGATTCTTACTGAGTAATTCGTTACTCACCCTCACTGTGGTTTTTCCACAGTAACCAAGTTAAGACAGACAGGATGGTGAAGGAGGAGCCGTGATCATGGGGCTCAATCATCAAACTCTGATTTTGTGTTATGACTCTTTATGTTTTATTTTCCCCTGAATGCATGTAGCCGGGCACGGAGCCCTAGGATGTTTTCTGAATATGTTGTGGATTCCAGCATTATTATATTTAGACATGTTTTGAATGATTTTAAGAAATCTCTGATCGGAGTATACTTTGGAAATGTATTTTTCTTGGAACAGGTGCTTGGAAACAGGGACAGGTTCCAGGGAAATTGTTTAGTTTTTAAAGGGGTTATTTTGAATGTTTTGTTTTAATTGGAATCCGAAATCATGTCTGTTTAAATGTCCTTTATTTTGATTGCATGCATTGGGGTAAGGGCCCATTTAGTGCCCCATTCGGGTCGGTCCCTTACATTACCTGTATGGTGAGCGGATTCAGATGTTTACCGATCACTAGAGCCTCAAGTATTTGTTTACTCAGAAGGAGCTGAAATTGGGTGACAGACTTAGTGCTGATGGAGATTTTGACTTTGTGTATTCACCAAGCAAAGTGAAATTTGACTGTCTGAGGCGGTTGTGTGTTCCGGATGTTGCGAGATTGCGAGCAGAGTTGCTCTTAGAGGCCTGATTCTCCGTTTGCTTGGCACCCTGCAGGTACCAAGATGTATCGGGATCTTAAGCGAACATTCGGTGGATGGGTATGAAGAGAGATGTGTTGGAGTTTGTCGGTCGATGTCTCACTTGTCGGCAAGTGAAGGCACCCAGCAGAGACCGCCCGGTTTGTTGCAAACTACTGAGTGTACCTCAGTGGAAATGGGAAGAGATCTCCATGGACTTTATTTCTGGTTTGTAGAGGACTCCGAGGAAGTTCGTTCAGATTTGGGTGATAGTCGATCGATTTACTAAGAGCGCACACTTCATTCCCGGTAGAGACACTTATACCGTGGAACAGTGGGCGCAGTTGTTTTTGGAACAGATTATTCGTTATCACGGTGTGCCTGTGAGGATTGTGTCTGACCGTGATTCGAGGGCTTGTGTGTTGGATTTCCCGAGCAGTTGAGACCAGTACTTGTATCTGATGGAGTTTGCAAATAACAACAGTTATCGGTCGACGATTCAGATGGCTCCATTCGAGGCTTTGTATGGTAAGCGTTGCCGATCTCCTGTGTTCTGGGAAGAGGTTGGTGATAGACAGGTTTTGGGTTCCGAATTGCTGCAGTTGACCAATGGTGCCGTGCAGAAAATTAAAGCTCGTATGTTGACAGCTCAGAGCAGACAGAAGAGTTACACCGATATCCGGCGTCGGGATTTAGAGTTTGAGGTTGGTCGACATGTATTCCTAAAGGTCGCACCGATGCGAGGTGTTTTGAGGTTTGGCAAGCGTGGAAAGCTGAGTCCCCGTTTTGTTGGTCCGTTGTGATTCTGGAGAGGATCGGCAAGGTTGCTTATCGATTAGCCTTGCCTCCGTCATTGTCAGCGGTTCACAGTGTTTTTCATGTTTCGATGTTGAGGCGAGACGCGTGCGAACACACGCGCACATTGTTGATTTTGAGCCTTTGCAGCTGAATGAGGATTTGAGCTTCGAGGAGAAGCCAGTGGGGATTCTTGCTTTTGAGACAAAGACACTGCGTAATCGAGGAATCCGGTTGGTAAAAGTTCAGTGGAGGAGTTAGAGTTCAGAGGAAGCCACTTGGGAGCGGGAGGATGAGATGAGATTGCAGTATCCCGAGCTGTTCCAATCTTAAGTGACTTTCGAGGACGAAAGTCTTATAAGGGGGGAATATTGTAACGGCCCGAAAATTTCCCAGGGGCATTTTGGTCAGGCCGACAGGGCCGGTTTTGTATTTGTTAATTGCTGGAAAAATTATGAGTCGATCTGAATGGGATCGGGAATTTTGGTGAAGGCATTTGGGCTTGGAAGAATGTGGAAATAAATAAGGAATTAAATAGCGCGTCGAGTGAGATTTGAGCCAGGACCGCGTAGGAAGCTAGGCAAGCGTCGCTGCCAATTGAGCCACTGAGCACTCTTGTGCTTCTAAACGCGTCAGCATCTATATAAGCTTGTTCGGCTGAGTTTTGGTTTAAAAGGAAAAATTCCGCCCGAGCTTCCTTCTTCATTTCTTCTCTTCTCCTTCGCGATCCTTCCCTTCGACCGACGAGGGCGTCTTCGCGTTTTTCTCCCTCGCCGACTCCAAATTCGCCGGAGCTCTCTCGCCGTTCGTTCCTCCGGTAAGCTTTCCTTTTCTTCTTCTTCTTCTTCTTCTTTTTCTCCCCCAATTCCGTCACCCCTGTTCCGATTTCGAGTGTTCCGGCCGAGTCGAAGTAATTTGTGTGTGTGCGATGTTCTGTGCAGCTAGCCGAGATGGATTCGTCCGTGTAGAAGCTCCATCGTCGCCGGAATCTCGCCTCTGTGTCGCCGCGCGCCCGTCCACGTCACGCCCGGCCGCCCCCGCCACGACCTGACCTCGCGCCTGGCTCGCCCAGCCCGGCCCGTTCTTTGCCCGTTAAATCGCGTTTGTCGCGCCTCGTGAGTTGCTCCCGAGCTGAGCCTTGTTTGTTTTATTATATTTAGGCCTATTGTGTGATTTTTGTTGTGATTGATAGGTTCTCGATAGCTAGTTCGGGTTCGTTCGCCATTTAGGATTTCGTGTCAAATCGTCCCCGACCAAGGTAAGTATTTCTTACCGGAGTTGTGTGGACCCTGCGATATATTATGCGATTGCTGATTGACTGCTTGTTTGTGTTTATTGACATGTGTAGCTAGGTATTCTATTCTGAATTCCCGATTAGCATGATTTTCCTGATTGAATTCTCATGTTAATCCATGCTAGGTTGTTCCTTTCTAGCATGCTCGTATATGTTCCTTGCTTCGTAGTATCATGCTAGGCTCGTTGTATTCTTATTGAGCACGTATTGGATTTTATGGAATTGTTTCTTTGTTTGCTAGGCGAGTTAGAGTTGCGGGTAGATAGCATCATCGGGCCCGATGCATAAAGTACCTTGCATCCATGGCGGGGGCGTCGAGGCAGTGCTCGTCCACTGGACCCCGTGAGGGATTAGCTAACAAGCGGTAGGCCCTGCAATCTTGGGTGAGGGTGGCAGTTGTTAATGCCCCAACCGGTCGGGATGATGACTTGGCATTGCCCTCGCCCCGGCGGACTAAGGGCGGCTTCTGGTGTAAGCCTACCACGACCGTTCCTTGGCCCCCAGTGCGGTGGTTGGTGACGACATAGTTTACGTGTCGGTATCACACCCCTATGTTAGTGACACCGATCCGAGAGATTTAGTTAGGCGCGTGGTGGATCGACATGGGCGGCTTGCCTCTAGACCGGCACCCCATAGTCTCTGATAGCACGCGGTACATGCTTACGCTCATTACAACGCCGACGGAGAGCTCATCGGGATCTTGAGCGGTGTACCTTTTCGTCGATAGTAGACAGCCGAGGCGGGACTTGTTTTCGTATAGGGCGACTTATGTATTGGACTGTGTGGTGATATTATTCGGACTAAGACCTTAAATTGGCATCCGAGGCCCAAGTGTGGGCTAAGCTATGTGCTCTATTATGTGTTTATATTCATAGCTTGCATACGCTCATCGAGATGACCATGTATATCGTATTGTACCCCGGTTGGGGATTCTTACTGAGTAATTCGTTACTCACCCTTACTGTGGTTTTTCCACAGGTAACCAAGTGGCGAGACAGGATGGCTGAAGAAGGAGCTATGATCATGGGGCCCAGTCTTCCAACTCTGATTTTTGTATTATGACTCTTTATGTTTTGTTTCCCCTGAATGCATTAGCCGGGCACGGAGCCCTAGGATGTTTTGTAAATGTTTTATGGATTCCAGCATTTTGTATCTGAACAGGTTTTGAATGGTCTTTAGTAAATCTCTGATCAGAGTAAACTTTGGAAATGTATTTATCTTGGAACAGGTGCTTGGAAAGAGGGACGGGTTCCAGGGAAATTGTCTAGTTTTTAAAGGGGTTATTTTGAATGTTTTGTTTTTAATTGGAATCCGAAATCATGTCTGTTTAATGTCCTTTACTTTGAATGCATGCATTGGGGTAAGGGCCCATTTAGTGCCTCATTCGGGTCGGTCCCTTACAGTTGGTATCACAGCTCAGAGTCATAAATTCTATAGATTGACCTTTTGTTGTAGGTCGTTTTCCCATGATCACTAGCACTCCGACAGTCATCAGGTACGCCTAAGTTTACTATTTGTTGTAGAAAAAGGGTTAATAATTTATAATACCTGTCATCGAGTGTATGCCTTGTGTAGTGTTGTGGAGCGGAGACGAGCAGGTTCTGACTCGTTATTGGTTTGGGTTTAGAGCGCCATCATGCCAACTTCCCGCAGTGTGTGATGTATGTTGTGGCTTGTTGTGGTATCCAGGTAGATTCGGATGCCCTGGAGCATCGTTCCAGAGGGAGGTAGAGATTCGACTCCCATAGGCCAACTGTGGCCCAGTTGTTGGTTTTCCCCTAGTGAGAGGGTGGAAGTGCTTTGCCTTGGAATGCCACTTCAAGAGAGGAGTTAGCTGTGGTTGTGCTCATGTGGATGTTTGTGGAGCAGGTCCTCGTGTGGACTAGCCTGGGTAGCTCAAGCGCTGATCTTGAGCCTTGTTAGATTATTTGGATTCCCAGAGAGTGGTTGCAAAGTTGGTAGCCTCGAGGAGGTTGATGAGGCATCTTTGTGCTTCTTTAAAGTGTTGTTGTTTGCGGCCCGATGGCGGAACCACTGTGGGTAAGGGTGCGACAAGCGATGTTCTCACTGATTTGGATCCGTTGGTGGTTTCCTCAGTTGTTTGGTAAAAAATGAACACTCTTCTTTTGGTAAGCCCTAGAGTAGGGCTAGTTGCTGCATGTTGAGAGAGCCGGCTAGAGTTTGTTGAGCATCATGTGGAGATGCAAGAGTAGGCCGTGATCCTTCAGCTTGTTTAGATGCCTTAGGCATGGTTGTTGGAGTTGAGCCCTTGTATGCCGAGCCAGAGTTCGTGTCACTTGAGGTTGTGACTTTGTTGGCCCCGTTGGTAGTAAGTTGTGGATTTGGTAGTAGTGGCACTTGAGGTGCATTGGTTGGTGTGCCGCTTTGGCACTAAATCTTGTTCAGGCCTGAGTTTGGCATGGGCATAGCAGATGGTTCTATGCCGTTCGGAGTTTACCGCACTCCTTTAGCCTTGGATCCGTTTATGGTAGTTGCACCTGTGTAGGTCGTGCAAAAGGGCTAGTTCAGTGGTAATCGAAAGACTTCAAGCGAAAGGATGTTCGAGAGGAGCCTGAGCCCTTTTCCCAGTGTTACTGGAGGTTGAGTAAGTCAAGCAGGTTGACGGTTGGTAAATGTTAGTGCGCGTGCATCTCACGCTAGTGTTAAGGCCAAGAGATCTTTGTGCTTGGTAGTGCGGTCAACTACCTTCGAGTGCCTAAATCTCAGGAGAGTTGAGCATCGTAGAAGCAAGTTGGGTCCAGCTGAGGGACCATGAGTTGGATGCCTATGAAGTGAGTAGGATGCCTTGTGAGAGGAGTTGGATGCCTTATGGGTAAGCACCCTTGGTAGAGGCTTGGTATAAGTAAGTTTGGTTTGGCATGGTTATGCTTTGGTAGAGCAAGGTTGCCACAGCTTCGAGCATCCTGTGGAGATGGAACTTTGGGTGTTCCGTTGATTGGTTGTATCTCTGCCAGGAGCTAGTGTGGCTTTTGGGAAAAGCATTTGTTAGTCTTGGATCGCTAAATGAAGGGTTGGAGTTGTGCACACAAGTGTGTTTTGTGTGGTTCGTTCTGTGGCAGGAGTTTCAGATCCATGCAGGGTTTGCTTTGGGAATCTGGTGCTCCGTTCTTGGAAAAGTTGGACTCCAGGTGGATGTTGTAAGGCTTTAGCGAGATGGTAAGGGTACCATGCTCGTGGTATCAGGTTGTTGCTTAGGTAAGATTTGCTAAGTGGACCTAAGCTTGGTTGGCGGATCTTCTTGTTGATCGTCATGACTGAGAGAGTTGTTCGGATCCTTCCTTGGGTAGAAGTTATGTTGTGGTTGATGTATGAGTAGGAGGATGATGCATTCGGTAGCGTTTCTGATCCTCTTGGTTTCCAAGGTGTTAGAGTTGGCCAGTATGGTTGTGTTGCTGGAAAAAAAAAAAAAAAAGAGTTGTTGTTGTTCAGGCAGTTGGCTGTTAGTCCGTTAGTTGGCAGTAGGTGTCAAGGGTTGTCGGAGAACCCTAGGTTGTGGAGAGCCTCTCTAGAGCTCAGTCAGGCCAAGTAGTGAGTTGCAGTCGGCAAGCTAGAGCCGTGTAGTTCGTAGCCTCTATTTGAATTCTTTGCGATCTTGGTAGCCTAGCAAGTTAATATTTGTTTGGAGTAGAGTCCGGATTGGTTCCAGTATGGTGACAAGTTGATGCTTGGTGTTGACCAAGGTGTGGATTGAAATTGCTAGAAGTCAGTTTGCTCGTGGGGCGAATGGTTCGTGCCCTGTTGGTTGTCTTCCTGTTTCCAGGAAAGTTGATAGTTGCCCCGTTGGTATTTGGAAGTTCAGTTCGTGGTGGACCCCTGTTGCTACCCCGTAAGATTTTGATCTTACGGCTTTAGTGGAGCAAGGCGGTGAGTGTAAGTGGAGCTCCTGTTCTTGATTTATGCGCTCGTAGGAGCCGTTTCTTTCTAGGTTTGGCAGGTTACTACCGTCGGTTTGTTAAGGACTTTTTCCGCCATAGCCTCGCCCCTCACTCGTCTGACGAGGAAGGGTGTCGAGTTTGTTTGGGACGGTAGGTGTGATGAGAGCTTTGCCAGGCTCAAGCGCAGTTTGACTCGGCACTGATGTGTTGGCGATCCGGAGGGGACAGGTGGTTTCGTGGTTTACAATTATGCTTCCAAGTTCGTGTTGGGTTGTATGTTGATGCAGCACGGGAAGGTCATTGCTTATGCTTCCCGTCAACTGAAGCCATATGAGTAGAACTATCCGACTCAGGATATGGAGTTGGCAACAGTGGTGTTTGCACTGAAGATTTGGAGGCATTACCTGTATGGTGAGCGGATTCAGATGGTTACCGATCACCAGAGCCTCAAGTATCTGGTTACTCAGAAGGAGCTGAATATGAGGCAGAGAAGATGGTTAGAGTTGGTAAAAGATTATGTCTGCGAGGTTTTGTACCATCCGGGAAAAGCAAATGTTGTAGCTGATGCTTTGAGTAGAAAGACTTCGCACTCCGCGGTGTTGTTGAGTTCCCAGCCCAGATTACGGAGAGAGTTCGAGCGGGCTGAGATTGCAGTGTTGTTGGGTGAGGTTACTGCCAGAGTGGCACAGTTGACAGTCCAGCCATCGATTAGACAGCGGATTATCGATAATCAGTAGAGTGACCCCGCACTTAAGAGATTGTTGACAGTGTTAGTGCTGATGGAGATTTTGACTTTGTATATTCACCAGACAGTGGGCTGACGTACAGAGGCCGGTTGTGTGTTCGGATGTTGCGGGATTGCAGCGAGTTGCTCTCGAGGCCCTGATTCTTCGTTGCTTGGCACCCCGGGGCTACCAAGATGTATCAGGATCTTAAGCAGACATTCTGGTGGATGGGTATGAAGAGAGATGTTGCAGAGTTTGTCAGTCGATGTTTCACTTGTCAGTAAGTGAAGGCACCCAGGCAGAAACCAGCCGGTTTGTTGCAGCCGCTGAGTATACCTCAGTGGAAATGGGAAGAGATCTCCATGGGCTTTATTTCTGGTTTGCCGAGGACTCCGAGAAAGTTCTCTCAGATTTGGGTGATAGTCGATCGATTGACTAAGAGCGCACACTTCATTCCCGGTAGAGACACTTATACCGTGGAACAGTGGGCGCAGTTGTTTTGGAACAGATTGTTCGTTATCACGGTGTGCCTGTGAGGATTGTGTCTGACCGTGATTCGAGGGCTTGTGTGTTGGATTTCCCGAGCAGTTGGGACCAGTACCTGTATCTAATGGAGTTTCCAAATAACAACAGTTATCGGTCGACGATTCAGATGGCTCCACTCTAGGCTTTGTATGGTAAGCGTTGTCGATCTCCTGTGTTCTGGGAAGAGGTTGGTGATAGACAGGTTTTGGGTCCCGAATTGCTGCAGTTGACCAATGGTGTCGTCGCGAGTAAGATTAGAGCTCGTATGTTGTATTTCTCAGCGAGCGCATGAGAAGAGTTATGCCGATGTTCGGCATCGGGATTTAGAGTTTGAGGTTGGTCAACATGTATTCCTAAAGGTCGCACCGATGCGAGGTGTTTTGAGGTTTGGCAAGCGTGGAAAGCTGAGTCCCCGTTTTTTTGGTCCGTTTGAGATTCTGGAGAGGATCGGCAAGGTTGCTTATCAATTAGCCTTGCCTCCGTCATTTTCGGCAGTGCACAGTTATTTCATGTTTCGATGTTGAGGCAGTACGTGCCGCACCCGTCGCACATTGTTGATTTTGAGCCTTTGCGGCTGAATGAGGATTTGAGCTTCGAAGAGAAGCTAGTGGGGATTCTTGCTTTTGAGACAAAGACACTGCGTAATCGTGAAATCCGGTTGGTAAAGGTTCAGTGGAGGAGTCAGAGTTTAGAGGAAGCCACTTGGGAGCGGGAGGATGAGATGAGATTGCTGTATCCCGAGCTGTTCCAATCTTAAGTGACTTTCGAGGACGAAAGTCTTATAAGGGGGGAATATTGTAACGGCCCGGAAATTTCATCCCGGTCTTCCCGGGAGGCCGAAGGGCATTTTGGTAATTTTGGGTCGGGCCGACAGGGCCGGTTTTGAAATTGTAAATTGTCGGAAAAATTATGAGTCGATTTGAATGGGATCGGGAATTTTGGTGAAGACATTTGGGCTTGGGAAAAGGTAAAAATAAATAGGGAATTAAATAGCGCGTCGAGTGAGATTCGAGCCAAGGACGTGTCGCGTGCTAGGCGGGGGGCGCCACAGTGAGCCATCAGGCGCGTTTGTTAATCTAAACGCGCGATCTAATACATATGACTGTTTGATGCGCGTTTTGGTTTAAAAGGAAATTTTCGCCCGAAGCTTCTTCCTCCTTCTTCCTCGCGATTTTCCTTCTCCATTTCTCCCCGACCGACCGAGCTCTCCCTCCCCGTTCTCCCTCGCCGATCGTCTCCTTTTCGGTGAGTTTTCCTTCCCCTTTTCTACTTCTTCTTCTTCTCTTCTTCTTCTCCTTCCCTTTTCCGTCGAAGTTCTCCCCTGTTTCCGTCTTCCATTTTCCGGCCGAGTCGAGCTGAAATGCTAGGTGGTTTTTGTGCAGCTAATGTAGGGGAAGTGGTCCAGCAACAAATCGCGCGTCGAATCCTCTCCAATCGCCCGGAATCGAGCTCGTTTTCTCCGATCCTCTGTTCGCCCCTGTTCGCCGAGCTCGCCTGCCCAGAAGCAGCCCAGCCGCCGAGCCACGCCGCTCATCGTCCCGTGCCTGCACGCGCGTCCTCGCCTCAGCGCCCAGCCGCTGGCGTCCGCGCGCCCGCGTTCGCACCCAGCGCCCAGCTCTGCCGCCCATCTGCGCCCAGCGCGCAGCGGCAGCGCAGCGCGCGCCCATTCTCTGCGCCCAGCTCGCCCGGCCCGGCCACATTCTTTGCCCGTTCGTCGTGCAATCGGCCCGTTCGTGTGTTCGTCGCGCCTCGTGAGTTGCTCCCGAGCTGAGCCTTGTTTGTTTTATTATATTAAGGCCTATTGTGTGATTTTTGTTGTGATTGATAGGTTCTCGATAGCTAGTTCGGGTTCGTTCGCCACCTAGGTTTTCATGTCAAATCGTCCCCGGCCAAGGTAAGGATTTCTTACTGGAGTTGTGTGGACCCTGCGATATTATATGTGATTGCTGATTGATTGCTTGTTTGTGTGTATTGACATGTATAGCTAGGAACTCAATTCTGAATTCCCGATTAGCATGATTTTCCTGATTTAATTCTCATGTTAATCCATGTTAGGTTGTTCCTTTCTAGCATGCTCGTATCTGTTCCTTGCTTCGTAGTATCATGCTAGGCTCGTTGTATTCTTATTGAGCACGTATTGGATTCTATGGAATTGTTTGTTTGATTGCTAGCGAGTTAGAGTTGCGGTAGATAGCATCATCCGGCCACGATGCATAAAGTACCTTGCATCCATGGCGGGGACATCGAGAGACGTTCTCATACGGACCCCGTGAGGATTAGCTAACCCAAGCGGTAGGCCCCGCAATCTTGGGTGAGGTGGCGATTGTTAATGCCCCAACGGTCGGGATGATGACTTGGCATTGCCTCGCCCCCGGCGATCGCACGTCCTCGGCGTGTTCGGACAAGTAGCCCCGATTGCCACTGTTAAGGCGGGGCGGCTTCTGGTGTAAGCCTACCACGACCGTTCCTTGGCCCCAGTGCGGTGGTTCAGGTGACATAGTTTACGTGTCGAGTCTCACACCCCTATGTCGGTGACACCGATCCAAAGATTTAGTTAGGCGTGGTGATTGGACATGGGAAGCTTGCCTCTGACCCGGCACCCCCATAGTCTGCGTAGAGCACGCGGTACATGCTTACGCTCATTCTGGCGCCGACGGGAGAGCTCATCGGGATCTTGAGCGGTGTACCTTTTTAAATCGACGAGAGGCAGCCGAGGCCGGGACTTGTTTCTCGTATAGGGCGACTTATGTATTGGGTGTGTGGTGATATTATTCGGACTAAGACCTTAAATTGGCATCCGAGGCCCAAGTGTGGGCTAAGCTATGTGCTCTATTCTGTGTTTATATTCATAGCTTGCATACTCTCATCGAGATGACCATGTATATCGTATTGTACCCGGTTGGGGATTCTTACCGAGTAATTCGTTACTCACCCCTCATCGTGGTTTTTCCACTGGTAACCAAGTGCGAGACAGGATGGTGAAAGAGGAGCTGTGATCATGGGGCCCAGTCTTCCAACTCGATTTTTGTATTATGACTCTTTATGTTTTGTTTCCCCGAATGCATGTGGCGGGCACTGAGCCCTAGGATGTTTTGTAAATGTTTTGTGGATTCCAAGCATTTTGTATCCGAACAGGTTTTGAATGGTTTTTAGTAAATCTCGATCAGAGTAAACTTTGGAAATGTATTTATCTTGGAACAGGTGCTTGGAAACAGGGACAGGTTCCAGGGAAATTGTCTAGTTTTTAAAGGGGTTATTTTGAACATTTTGTTTTATTTGGAATCCGAAATCATGTCTGTTTAAATGTCCTTTACTTTGAATGCATGCATTGGGGTAAGGGCCCATTTAGTGCCCCATTCGGGTCGGTCCCTTACAAGGTCATTGCTTAAGCTTCCCGCCAGCTGAAACCATATGAGCAGAACTATCCGATTCATGATATGGAGTTGGCAGCAGTGGTGTTTGCACTGAAGATTTGTAGGCATTACCTGTATGGTGAGCGGATTCAGATGTTTTCCGATCACCAGGGCCTCAAGTATCTGTTTACTCAGAAGGAATTCAATATGAGGCAGAGGAGATGGTTAGAGTTGGTAAAAGATTATGACTGCGAGATTTTGTACCATCCGGGCAAAGCAAATGTTGTAGCTGATGCTTGGAGTAGGAAGACGTCGCACTCCGCGGTGTTGTTGAGTTCCCAGCCCAGATTACGGAGAGAGTTCGAGCGGGCTGAGATTGCAGTGTTGTCGGGTGAGGTTACTGCCAGTGTAGCTCAGTTGACAGTCCGGCCATTGATTAGACAGCGGATTATTGATAGTCAGCTGAGTGACCCCGCACTTAAGAGATTGGATGACAGAGTTAGTGCTGATGGAGATTTTGACTTGTATATCCCACGGACGGTGGCGACGACTGAGGCGGTTGTGTGTTCCGGATGTTGCGAGGATTGCAGCGAGTTGCTCTCGAGGCCCATAGTTCTCTGTTTGCTTGGCACCCGGGGTACCAAGATGTATCGAGATCTTAGCGGACATTACGGTGGATGGGTATGAAAAGAGATATTGCAGAATTTGTCGATCGATGTCTCACTTGTCGCAAGTGAAGGCACCCAGCAGAGAGACCGGCCCGATTTATTTGCGTACCGTGAGTATACCTCGGTGGAAATGGGAAGAGATCTCCATGGACTTTATTTCTGGTTTGCCGAGGACTCCGAGGAAGTTCTCTTAGATTTGGGTGATAGTCGATCGATTGACTAAGAGCGCACACTTCATTCCCGATAGAGACACTTATACCGTGCAACAGTGGGCGCAATTGTTTTTGGATCAGGTCATTTGTTATCACGGTGTGCCTGTGAGGATTCTGTCTGACCGTGATTCGAGGGCTTGTGTGTTGGATTTCGGGCGATTGGGACGACTGTGATATCGATGGAGTTTGCATATAACAACGATTATCGATCGGCGATTCGAGATGGCTCCATTCGAGGCTTTGTATGGTAAGCGTTGCCGTTCTCCCGTGTTGCGGGAAGAGGTTGGTGATAGGCGAGTTTTGGGTCCCGAGTTGCTACTGATTGACTAATGGTGCCGTCGCGAGAAGATTAGAGCTCGTATGTTGTATTTCGAGAGCGCGAGAAGAGTTACGCCGATGTTGGCGTCGGGATTTGGAGTTTGAGGTTGGTCAACATGTATTCCTAAAAAGGTCGCACCGATGCGAGGTGTTTTGAGGTTTGGCAAGCGTGGAAAGCCGAGTCCCCGTTTTATTGGTCCGTTTGAGATTACGAGAGGATCGACAAGGTTGCTTATCGATTAGCCTTGCCTCCGTCATTTTTGGCAGTGCACAGTTATTTCATGTTTCGATGTTGAGGCAGTACGTGCCTCACCCGTCGCACATTGTTGATTTTGAGCCTTTGCGGATGAATGAGGATTTGAGCTTCGAAGAGAAGCCAGTGGGGATTCTTGCTTTTGAGACAAAGACACTGCGTAATCGTGAAATCTGGTTGGTAAAGGTTCAGTGGAGGAGTCAGAGTTCAGAGGAAGCCACTTGGAGCGGGAGGATGAGATGAGATTGCGATATCCAGTTGTTCCAATCTTAAGTGACTTTCGAGGACGAAAGTCTTATAAGGGGGGAATATTGTAACGGCCCGGAAACTTCATCCCGGTCTTCCCGGGAGGCCCAGGGGCATTTTGGTAATTTTGGGTCGGGCCGACAGGGCCGGTTATGTAATTGTTAATTTCCGGAAAAATTATGAGTCGATTTGAATGGGATCGGGATTTTTGGTGAAGACATTTGGGCTTGGGAAAAGGTAAAAATAAATAGGGAATGAAATAGCGCGTCGAGTGAGATTCGAGCCAAGGACGTGTCGCGTGCTAGGCGAAGGGCACTGCCAGCCGAGCCACTAAGCGTCTTTGCTATTCTAAACGCACCATCTAATACATATGCGTGTTTTCGAAGGTGTTTGGTTTAAAAGGCCAGCCTGCCCGAGAGCCTTCTTCTTCCTTCTCTTTTCTTCCTCGACCGACCCGAGCTCCCTTTCGCGATTCTCCCTCGACGACCCCAGTTCAACTGAGCTTCTTCTTCTTTTCAAGGTCGTTTTTCTTGTTCCGAGCAGCAGGTACGGGTTCTCTTCTCTTCTTCTTCTTCTTCTCCCCCAATTCTTTCCCGTTCTCCCCTGTTTCCGATTTCTTCCTTGCCGGCCGAATTGAAGCGAGTGGCTTGTAGGTTTCGTGCGGCTAGCCAAGGGGAAGTGGTCCAGCAGCAAATCGCGCGTCGAATCCTCTCCAATCGCCCGGATTCGAGCTCATTTTCTCCAGTACTCTGTTCACCCCTATTCGCCCGGTCGCACGCGCGCAGAAGCTCGCCTCAGCGCCCAGCCGCATCGCGTCGCCCGAGCCTCTGCTCGTCGAGTCGTGCCGCATCGCCCAGTGCCGCTCGCGGCGTCGCATGGCGCGCGTCCTCGTTAAGCGCCAGCCCAGCGCGCCGCCATCGCCTCGCTGCTCGCGCGCGCGCGCACGCGCCGCTGCGCCTTGCGCGCAGCGCCGCGCCGCGCCCAGTCGCGCCATTTACGCACCCTAGCGCGCGCCCAGCCCGGCCCGTTCTTTGCCCGTTCGTGCAATCGGCTCGTTAAATGCGTTCGTCGCGCCTCGTGAGTTGCTCCCGAGCTGAGCCTCGTTTATTTTATTATATTTAGGCCTATTGTGTGATTTTTGTTGTGATTGATAGGTTCTCGATAGCTAGTTCGGGTTCGTTCGCCGCTTAGATTTTCGTGTCAAATCGTCTCCGACCAAGGTAAGGATTTCTTACCGGAGTTGTGTGGACCCTGCGATATTATATGTGATTGCTGATTGATTGCTTGTTTGTGTTTATTGACATGTATAGCTAGGTACTCAATTCGAATTCCCGATTAGCATGTTGTTCTTTGATTAATTCTCATGTTAATCCCCGCTAGGTTGTTCCTTTCTAGCATGCTCGTATACATTCCTTGCTTCGTAGTATCATGCTAGGCTCGTTGTATTCTTATTGAGCACGTATTGGATTTTATGGAATTGTTTCTTTGTTTGCTAGGGCGAGTTAGAGTTGCGGTAGATAGCATCATCAGGGCCCGATGCATAAAGTACCTTGCATCCATGGCGGGGGCGTCAGTCGGTGCTCGTTCCCCCTGGTCCCCGTGAGGATTAGCTAACCCTACCGGTAGGCCCTGCAATCTTGGGTGAGGGTGGCAGACTGTTAAATGCCCCAACGGACGGGATGTGACTTGGCATTGCCTCGTCCCCGGCAGCCGGCATGTCCTCAGCATGTTTGGCAGTAGCCCTTGATTGCCACCTGTTAAGGCAAGGGCGGCTTCACGGTGTAAGCCTACCACGACCGTTCCTTGGCCCCAAAGTGCGGTGGTTGGTGACATAGTTTACGTGTCCAGGTCTCACACCCCTATGTCAGTGACACCGATCCAGAGATTTAGTTAGGCGTGGTGATTGGACATGTGCAGCTTGCCTTCAGACCCGGCAACCCCCCATGGTCTGCAGTAGCACGCGGTGCATGTTTACACTCATTCTGGCAGCACGGACGGAGAGCTCCTCGGGATCTTGAGCGGTGTACCTTTCGTCGACGATGAAGACAGTTTGTAAAGGACCGACCGAATGGGGCACTAAATGGGCCCTTACCCGAATGCATGCATTCAAAGTAAAGGACATTTAAACAGACATGATTTCGGATTCCAAATAAAACAAAACGTTCAAAATAACCCCTTTAAAAACTAGACAATTTCCCTGGAACCTGTCCCTGTTTCCAAGCACCTGTTCCAAGATAAATACATTTCCAAAGTTTACTCGATCAGAGAGATTTACTAAAAACCATTCAAAACTGTTCGGATACAAAATCTTTGGAATCCACAAAACATTTACAAAACATCCTAGGGCTCTCGTGCGTACATGCATTCAGGGAAACAAAACATAAAGAGTCATAATACAAAAATCGAGTTGGAAGCTGGGCCCCATGATCACGGCTCCTCTTTCGACCATCTGTCTCGCACTTGGTTACTGTGGAAAAACCACGATGAAGGGTGAGTAACGAATTACTCAAGAAGAATTCCCAAAGCGGGGTACAATACGATATACATGGTCATCTCGATGAGAGTATGTAAGCTATGAATATAAACACAGAATAGAGCACATAGCTTAGCCCACACTTGGGCCTCGGATGCCAATTTAAGGTCTTAGTCCGGAATAATATCACCACACGGTCCAATACATAAGTCGCCCTATACGAGAAACAAGTCCGGCCTCGGCACGTCTCATCGTCGACGAAAGGTACACTGGCTCAAGATCCCGATGAGCTCTCTCGGTCGGGGCTTTGTAATGAGCGTAAGCATGTACCGCGTGTGCTCTGCAGACTATGGGAAGTGCCGGGTCCAGAGGCAAGCTGCCCATGTCCAATCACCACGCCTAACTAAATCTTTGGATCGGTGTCAGCGACATATAGGTGTGAGACACGGACACGTAAACTATGTCGGCTGAACCACACGCACTGGGGCCAAGGGCGGTCGTGGTAGGCTTACACCACGAAGCCGTCCCGCGCTTAACGGTGGCAATCGGGGCTCTTGCCGAACACGGCCGAGGCGTGCCATCGCCGGGGGCGAGGCAATGCTAAGTCATCATCCCGACCGTTGGGGCATTAACAAGCGCCACCCTCACCCAAGATTGCGGGGCCTACCGCTCGGGTTAGCTAATCCCTCACGGGGTCGAGGGCGGAATGACTTGCTCGGCGTCCACGCCATGGAAGCAAGGTTCTTTATGCATCGGCCCGGATGATGCTATCTACCGCAATTCTAACACGCCGCCCTAGCAAGCGGCAAACAATTCCATAAAATCCAATACGTGCTCAATAAGAATACAACGAGCCTAGCATGATGCTACGAAGCAAGGAACAGATACGAGCATGCTAGAAAGGAGCAACCTAGCATGGATTAACATGAGAATTAAACCAGGAAAATCATGCTAATCGGGAATTCAGAATAGATTACCTAGTTACACATGTCAATATACACAAACAAGCAGTCAATCAGCAATCACATATAATATCGCAGGGTCCACACAACTCCGGTAAGAAATCCTTACCTTGGTCGGGGACGATTGCACGAAAACCTAAGCTGCGAACTATCTCGAACTAGCTACCGAGAACCTATCAATCACAACAAAAATCACACAATAGGCCTAAATATAATAAATAAATGAGGCTCAGCTCGGGATCAACTAACGAGGTACGACGAACGCACGAACTAGCCGATTGCTGCGACAGACGAACGGGCGGCCAGAAATTTTTGGCCGGGCGAGCCGGGCGAGAAATGGCGAGCTGGCGCGGCTGGTGCGCTGCTGGCTGCGAAGGCGCGATGAGATGTGTGGGCGCGAATCTTTGGGCGCGCGAGCGCGAGGCAGCGCGAGCGCGAGCAGAGCGAGCAACACGGTACGGCGCGGCGTGGCGTGGCGCGAGCAGCGGCGAGGCGCAGCGCGCGGCGCGAGGCGATGGCGTGGTGGTCGGCGGAGAGCCACCCTGCTGCGGCGGCACGGACGAACATACTCTGTTTTTTAGCGCGAACAGGGGCGATGGAGAAAATCCGAATTTGAGCGATCCACGGGGATTCGACGAGCGATTCTTTGATGACGAACTCCTCTATCCTAGTTGCACAAAACCCATACCTCAAATTACCTCAACTCGGCCGGAAATGGCGAAGCCCGAAGCAGGGGTGAAGAACTCGAATTTTCAAGGAGAAGAAGAAGAAGAAGAAGAAAAGAAGAGAAAGGGAGGAGAACTCACCGGAGAGGAGATCGATCGGTCGAGGAGAAGCGGCAGTGGTCGGGCGAGGGAGACCCGGTCGGTGAGGAGAAACGCGAAGGAGAAGAAGGGAAATGGGGAAGAATCGGGCGAAGTGCGCTTTTATACAAAATCCCCCACGCGCACGACATATATACCAAATCGCGCGTAGATTAACAAACACGCCCAGTGGCTCGGCTGGCAGTGCCCCTTGCCTAGCACGCGACACGTCCCTGGTTCGAATCTCACTCGACGCGCTATTTAATTCCCTATTTATTTTTACTCTTTCCCAAGCCCAAATGCCTTCACCAAAAATCCCGATCCTTTTCAAATTGACTCACAATTATTCCGGCAATTTTCAATTTCAAAACCGGCCCTGTCGCCCGACCCAAAATTACCAAAATGCCCCTGGGCCTCGGGAAGGCGGGATGAAATTTCCGGGCCGTTACACGGTGAGGCCGGGACTTGTTTCTCGTATAGGGCGACTTATGTATTGGATGTGTGGTGATATTATTAGGACTAAGACCTTAAATTGGCATCAGAGGCCTAAGTGTGGGCTAAGCTATGTGCTCTATTCTGTGTTTATATTCATAGCTTGCATACGCTCATCGAGATGACCATGTATATCGTATTGTACCGGTTGGGGATTCTTATTGAGTAATTCGTTACTCACCCATCGTGGTTTTTCCACGGGTAACCAAGTGCGAGACAGGATGGATTTGAAGGAGGAGCTGTGATCATGGGGCCCGATCTTCCAACTCGATTTTTGTATTATGACTCTTTATGTTTTGTTTCCCTGAATGCATGTGGACGCACGAGCCCTAGGATGTTTTGTAAATGTTTTGTGGATTCAAAGCATTTTGTATACGAACAGTTTTGAATGGTTTTTAGTAAATCTCGATCGAGAGTAAACTTTGGAAATGTATTTATCTTGGAACAGGTGCTTGGAAACAGGGACAGGTTCCAGGGAAATTGTCTAGTTTTTAAAGGGGTTATTTTGAACGTTTTGTTTTATTTGGAATCCGAAATCATGTCTGTTTAAATGTCCTTTTACTTTGAATGCATGCATTCGGGTAAGGGCCCATTTTGTGCCCCATTCGGGTCGGTCCCTTATAATAAAATTCTAATATTTCGAATTAACAAAAAAAATTTTTTTTGTAAAGTTATAGTTTGGAAGTAGTTCAAACATTTATTACCGTTTTCTGCACCATTTGCTATCTATATAAAAAACAGGAAATTCTAATAATTTTAAATCACAAAGCATTTGTTTTAATCATTTAAAACAAAAATTTTTAAACTCAAATGTTTTAGTTTTTTATATACAAAAAATCGTAGCCTTCTGTTTTTAGACTTTTAAACTCACATTTTTCGTTAAGTCTTTGAATTTTTTGGGTCAAATTTTCATTGGTTTTAGCTACATGGAGTTTCCTCACAACATCGTTGCAATAAAAAACAAAATATTCCATTCTAACCTTAATCCTGAAACCTTGAAACATGTTGACTACAATGCATTTAATTCTAATCTTTTACACTAACACAAAATCATTGTTTATAAAGTTAATGATGCAAGTAGTTCAAATATTTATCGCTAGCTTCTGCACATCTTCCTATTCGTGTCTAAAATTTGAAATTTTGATAATTCAAAAACACAAAAGTTTTATTTTTTCAATTTTAAAACTAAATATTTTTTAAAACCCAAAAGTTTAAATTTTTTAATCTTTGAATCTTTTATAATAAAAAATCGTAACTTTTATTCTTTAGATTATTAAACTCACCTTTTTTTCGCTGAGTACTAGAATTTTGTCGGCCAAATGTCGTGTATGTCTACATGGAGTTTTCTCACAATACCAATGTAATAAAAAAGAAAATACGTCATTCTAGCCATGATCGTGATACCTTGAAACACATTAAATATAACAAGTGAAATTCTAATCTTTCACACTAACACAAAATCATTTTTATAAAGTTAATGAGTGCAAGTAGCAGAAACATTTATGGTTGTCTTCTTTACCATTTCTTATTCGTGTCTAAAATTTGAAACTTTGATAATTTAAAAACACAAAAAGTTTTATTTTTTTTTCAACTTTATAACTAAATTTTTTTAAAACCAACAAAGTTTAAATTTTTTAATCTTTGATATTAAAAAGATTCTAACTTTTTGTCTACATATTACTATACTCACTTTTTTTTTTATGAGTACTTGAATTTTGTTGGTCAAAGTTCGTGTATTTTTGTGTCTACATGGTGTTTTCTCACAACACCATTGAAATAAAAAGGAAAATATAAGCTTCTAACTGTGATTCTAAAATGCCAACACACTTACTCGAATGCATGAAATTCTAATATTTCGAATCAACACAAAATCATTGTTTTTAAAGTTATAGTATGGAAGTAGTCAAACATTTATCATTGTTTTCTGCACAATTTGCTATCGCTATCAAGAATCTAAAATTCAAATAATTTTAAAACACAAACCATTCATTTTTATCTTTTAAAACCAATTTTTTTAAACTCCAAAGTTTTAATTTTTGAACTTTTGATATACAAAAAATCGTAACTTTTATTTTTCAGACTATCGAACTCAATTTTAGTTTTTTCGTTGAGTATTTGAATTTTGTGGGTCAAATTTTCATTGGTTTTAGTCTACATGGAGTTTCCTCACAACATCGTTACAATAAAAAAGAAAATATTTCATTCTAACCTTAATCCTCAAACCTTGAAACAAATTGACTACAATGCATTTAGTTCTTATATTTTAAACTAACACAAAATTATTGTTTTTAAAGTTAATGTATGCAAGTAGTTCAAATATTTACGCTGTCTTCTGCACCTTTTCCTATTCGTGCCTAAAATTTGAAATTTTCATAATTTAAAAACACAAAAGTTTTATTTTTTTCAACTTTAAAACTAACTTTTTTGTTTTTAGCCTATCAAACTCACTTTTTTGTTGAGTATTTGAATTTTGTGGGTCAAATTTTCATTGGTTTTGGTCTACATGGAGTTTCCGCACAACACCGTTGCAATAAAAAAGAAAATATTCCATTCTAACGTTATTCTTGAAACCTTGAAACATATTGACTACAACACATTTAATTCTAATCTTTTGAACTAACACAAAATAATTTTTTTTATAAAGTTAATGTGTGCAAGTAGTTCAAATATTTATCCCCATCTTCTGCACCGTTTCCTATTCCTGTCTAAATTTTGAAAATTTAAGAACACACAAGTTTCGTTTTTTCCACTTTAGACTAAATATTTTTTAATACCCAAAAGTTTAAATTTTTGAATCTATGATATTAAAAAATCGTAACTTTTAGTTTTTAGATTATTAAACTCACTTTCTTTCCCTTAGTACTTGGATTTTGTGGGCCAAATGTTCGTGTATGTCTACATGGAGTTTCCTCACAACACCAATGCAATAAAAAAGAAAATATTTAATCCTAGCCATGATCCTGATACCTCGAAACACATTAAATATAATTCATGAAATTCTAATCTTTCACACTAACACAAAATCATTTTTTATAAAGTTAATGTGTGCAAGTAGCATAAACATTTATGGTTGCCTTCTTTAGGATTTCCTATTCGAGTATAAATGATACTTTAAAAAAAAAAATTTAAAACCAAAACGTTAAAATTTTTGAATCTTTGATATTAAAAAAGGAAATATTTCATTCTATCCATAATCTTGATACCTTGAAACACATTAAAATTAATGCATGAAATTCTAATATTTCATACTAACACAAAATCATTTTTTATAAAGTTAATGTGTGCAAGTAGCATAAACATTTATGGTTGCCTTCTTTAGGATTTCCTATTCGTGTCTAAAATTTGAAATTTTGATAATTTAAAAACCCAAAAGTTTTTTTTTTCAACTTTAAAACAAAAGTTTTTGAAAACCAAAACGTTTAAATTTTTTATTCTTTGATATTAAAAAAATCCTAAATTTTTGTCCTTGGATTATTAAACTCAATGTTTTTTTATGTGTACTTAATTTTGTGATCAAATGTTCGTGTATTTTTAGTCTACATGCAGTTTTCTCACAACATCATTACAATAATAAAAAGAAAATATTAACTTCTAACTTTGATTCTAAAACACTATAACACTCTTACTCGAATGCATGAAATTCTAATTTTTTGAATTAACACAATCATTTTTTATAGAGTTATAGTGTGGAAGTAGTTCAAACATTTATCACTATTTTATGCACAATTTGCTATTCGTATCAAAAATTTAAAATTCTAATAAATTTAAAACACAAACCTTTCATTTTTATCGTTTAAAACCAATTTTTTTAAACTCAAAAGTTTTCATTTTTGAACTTTTGATATACAAAAAATTCTCACTTTTAAATTTTAGACTATCAAACTCACTTTTTTCTTTGAGTATTTGATTTTTGTGGGTCAAATTTTTGTTGCTTTTAGTCTACATGGAGTTTCCTGACAACACCGTTCAATAAAAAAGAAAATATTTCATTCTAACGTTAATCATGAATCCTTGAAACATGTTGACTACAAAGCATTTAATTCTAATCTTTTGACCTAACACAAAATTATTATTTATAAAGTTAATGTGTGCAAGTAGTTCAAATATTTATCCCCATCTTCTACACCTTTTCCTATTCGTGTCTAAAATTGTAAATTTTGATAATTCAAGAACACAAAAGTTCTATTTTTTCAACTTTAAAACTAAACATTTTTTAAAACCCAAAAGTTTAAATTTTTGAATCTATGATATTAAAAAATCGTAACTTTTAGTCTTTAGATTATTAAACTAACTTTCTTTCGCTGAGTACTTGGATTTTGTGGGTCAAATGTTCGTGTATGTCTACATGGAGTTTCCTCACAACACCAATGTAATAAAAAAGAAAATATTTCATTCTAGCCATGATCTTGATACCTCGAAACACATTAAAAATAATGCCTGAAATTCTAATCTTTTACACTAACACAAAATTATTTTTAATAAAGTTAATATGTGCCAGTAGCATAAACATTTATGGTTGTCTTCTTTAGAATTTCCTATTCGTGTCTATAATTTGAAATTTTGATAATTTAAAACACAATTTTTTTTTCAGCTTTAAAACAAAATTTTTTTAAAACCAAAACGTTTAAATTTTTGAATCTTTGATATTAAAAAGATACTAACTCTTTGTCTTTTGATTATTAAACTCAATGTTTTTTATGTGTACTTGAATTTTGTGGGTCAAATGTTCGTGTATTTTTAGTCTACATGCAGTTTTCTCACAACACCATTGCAATAAAAAGGAAAATATTAACTCCTAACTCTGATTTTAAAACGTTTTAACACACTTACTCGAACGCATGAAATTCTAATTTTTGAATTAACACAAAATCATTTTTTATAAAGTTATTGATACGAATCAAACAACTGATCCATTGCATGTACCTGAAGGACCTATTACAAGGAGTAAGGCGAAGAAGATTCAAGAGGAATATATATTACATCTTCAAAAGCTTGCCAATGCACAAGAAGAGACAAAACTTTTTCATCCCGAATTTATTTACAACATTAGCACAACAAGTGAAGAAGAGATTTTATGAATGAAAAAACTTGTGTTTTGTTGAACCCCATTTGGTGTTTCATTTCTTTCAAATCTTGTTTTAGGTTTGAAGTTAAATCAATTCATTGGATTAGTCTTGATCGAACTAATTCTGGAGTGAGTTGTCTTAGGATGTAAGAGTGTAACAGCCCAGTTTCCTATTCCAGTTTTCGAGGTGCCTTCGGGTCAAGATTCGGTTGTTTGGTTGGGTTTTAGAGCCGTTTGAACCCTTGGGGGTATTTTGGTCTTTTGGCTCCCCGGGCAGGATTTGTGGTTTTCAGGGCTTCGAGGAAGCTCCTGCCTTTGTCGAGGCTTGCTTGTTGTTGGCTGCGAGTCCCGTGGTGTTTGGGCTAGTCGGTTGGATGCTCGGTTGTGGTTTGGGCTTTGGCAAAGTGATGGTTTGTTGGGTGTTTCCTTTGGGATTCGAGCCCGAGCCCTTAGTGTTGCTTTGGGAGTTGGATTTAAGTGAGTTTGATTTATTGGAAAAGATTGCTTCGGTCGGGTCTCGAAGGAGGAAGCCGAGAAATGGGATTTTGAGGTTTTAAGTGGATAAGGTTGGATTAAATGGATAAAATCCCTTTTTCCTTTTTATTTCCCATTTTCCTTTTCTTTTCCAAATTCATTTTCTTTTCTTTTTATTTTTTTTCTCTTTTCTCTCTCTCTCTCTCTCTCTCTCCCTGAGCATCCCCCACCCTAACCCGAGCAGCCCCTTGGCTCGCCCAAGCCTAGCCCGAGCTAGCCCAGCCCCGCGCGCCCTCGCCCTCGCCCAGCCCAGGTCGCCTCAGCCCGAGCTTCGCCCAGCCTCGCCCAGCCCGAGCGTCGTGTCTCCCGAGCTCGCCCGCACAGTGCCCTCGCCCGTGTCGCGCACCCTCGCCTAGGCCGTCGCGTCGCCAGCCCGAGCTCGCCCTGCCCTGGTCCGTGTCGCCTACCAGTGCGATCTTTGTCGAAGTCGCAAGACTGATGCCGCGTCGCGCGTCGCCGTGTTGTCGCGCGCCCCTGCGTCGTGTCGCTCGCGCCGCGCGCCGTCCCCTGTGCCGCGCCGTCGCCCAGCCGAGCAAGCGCCCGCGCCCGTGTGCCTTGTGTCGCCCGGCGCTTGTCGTTGTCATGACCAGCGCCTCGGTGCTCGTGCCGGGTAGCGCTCGGCGGAGCCCCTGCGCTGGTGGCGCCCGGCCCGACCCCCTTTTTTGCCTAGCCCGTGCAGCCGGCTCGTTCGCGTGTCAGTCGCGCCTCGTGAGTTGCTCCCGAGCTGAGCCCTATTTATTTTAGTGTATTTAGGGCTATTTTATGATTATTGATGTGTTTGTTTGGCTCGCTATAGGTTGCTCGGGTTCGATCGCAATTATTTTATTGTGTGTTGTTGCCTTAGGCCTGTAAGGATTTCTTACGAGTTGTGTGGGGCCTGCGATATTTTCATGATTATGCCTTGCTTGTTTGTTTGTATTGTTATGAGCACGATAGTAATAGATCAGCTTTGATTGATTTCTGCTAGCATGTTTGCTTGATTTTACATGTTAGTGCCATGCTAGGTTTGTTCTGCCAGCATGCTTATGATTCCTGCTTAAGCTCGTAGTATCATGCTAGGTTAGTGTGATTGATGTCGGTCTTTGTTTGCTAGCGGGAATCATTGCTTTTACTCTGTACTCTTAGATAGAGTTGTAGGGTTTGTCATCACCCGCAGGTGAGCGGACATAACGTACTTTGTCCCCGATGAGCTCAGTCGGGAGTAAAGTGTGCGTAGCATGACGTATCTTGCTACCCCCGACCCGCGGTTGTGGACTTAGCTACCCACTTCGCATAGCCTAGTTTGTAGCTGCTAGAGCGGAACCACGCCAGCGGTGTAAGCCTACCACTGGCCGGTTCTTAGCAGTCGGTGGATCAGTGCGCACATGATGAGCGAGGGCCTCGCGCTCATCGTGATTAGTGACACCGCTCCGAGTCATAGGCATGTGCACTGCCCGCGTAGAGTTGCCCTTAGGCCCCGCATTTACGCCGGTTGCGAGGAGGAGCATGCGGTGTCGCGCGCGCTGCGTTAGTTTAATTCTTGCCGGTTCGGAGAGCTCCCCCGAGTTAATGTCGTGAGTACACCATTCCTTCCGTTAGAGAGCGACTTGGGTACTCTCCGTAAGTCAGTTAGTGCAAGGGCAAGGAGGCCCTTGAGGACATTCTAGGGATCGGTGTATTCCCCGAGTGTGAGATACCTCGGTGATGTCCCGAGGATTGGTCGAGTGTATCCAATCCCGGTTAAGTAGGAAGAAAGAGACTTAGATGACTCGAGATCTTGTTTTATGAGCTCGTTGAGCCATGATGCGTGTTGGTAGTCATTTGCTTGCATGCTTTGGTACTAGATGACCTGATTATATCGTATTGTACCCCGGTTGGGGATTCTTCTTGAGTAATTCGTTACTCACCCTTATTTCGTGGTTTTTCCACGGGTAACCATGGTGCGAGACAGGATGGGTTGTGGAGGAGGAGCTATGATCATGGAAACTCGTTGTTCAACTCGAGTTTTATGTTTATGATTTAAATGTTCTCTGAATGCATGTAGTTGGGCACTGAGCCCTAGGGTGTTTTTCGAATGTATTTCCGGATTCTAGCATTGTTGTAAAGTTTGTATGTTTTAAATAAATCTCTAATCAGAGTAAGCTTTGTAAATGTATTTGTCTTGGAACAGGTGCTTGGAAACAGGGACAGGTTTCAGGAAATTATGTTGATTTTAAATAGATGTTTTATGTTTTAGTTTTTACTTAGAATCCGAACACCATCTTGCAAATTTTCTGTAAATTTGTATGCATGCATTGAGGTAACGGCCTATTTAGAACCCCATTCGGGTCGAGTCGTTCTGAGGTTGGTATCGAGCTCGAGTCATAGATTCGTAGACCGACCTTTGTTGTAGGTCGTTTTTCCATGATCATCGAACTCAAGCTGACCATCAGTGCGCCTAAGTTTACTGTTTTAAAGAAAGGGGTAAGAATTTACAATACTTTTCATCTAGTGTATGCCTTGTGTAGAGTTGTGGAGCGGAGACGAGCAGGTTCTGACTCGTTGTTGGTTTGGGCTTAGAGAGCCATCATGCCAACTTTTCGCGATCGCGAGCATGATTTAGCGACTTGTTGAGGTATCCGAGATAGTTTCGGATGCCTTGGGACGTCGTCCCGAGGGAGGTAGAGCTTAGACTCCCATTGGCCATTTGTGGCCCGATTCTTCGCTTTTCCCCTAGTGAGAGGGTGGAGGTGCTTTGTGCAGATCGCGGTATGTTGATCGCACCTGCAGGAGCCGGACGCTTGGCATGTTCGACCGAGGAGTTGGGTGATCGTGTTAATGTTGAGGCGCGCCCGTCGGTCGTTTAGACCCGTTGGCGAGTTGGCCCTGGCGATTGAGTTGCCTAGTGGAGGGGGTAGAGGCTAGCGGCGCCTCAGTGAGACTCCTTGAGCGAGTGTGCTCGACCATGAGAGATTGGATGGAAGGTCTTTAGCTATCGAGAGAGCGGAGACCCGAGCGCATTTGTAGCGCATAGTGAGGAGTCCGGGCACAGATAGCCCGGTGACAGAGTTTGTTTCAAGCATCCCCCAGTAGCTCTTGTAGCCCCGGAGGTTCCCGGGAGGGCATGATCAGCAGGTTTATGCCGATGAGTTTGTTAGCGATGATGGAGCCGCCTAGTTTGGCAAATGGATGCCTGTAGAGCTCGATGTTTTAGAAAGTCCTGCTGCTAGTAGTAAAGCAGTTGGCCAGGTTTGAGTTTAGCATCCGTGTGTGGGATGCCCTTTGCTCGAGAGGCCGAGGTGTGCCGTTCTGTCTTTATTTGGTACAGCAGTTGGTGGTGGAAGTCCCTTGTTAGAGGTGGACTAGCAGAGTCTCCACCAGTCGCCCGATTGATTAGCAAGTTGCCGTGTTAGTGGCTTGAGGCAGATGTAGAGACATCTTTGCCCCTTTACAAGCCTGCTGTTGTTTAACAGCCTAGTTTCCTCAGATGTTTGGTAGAGTTGAGCACTCTTCCTTGGTGAGCTTCTAGAGTGGAGCTAGCTGCTGCATGTTGAGAGATCCGGCAAGAGTTTTATTGAGCATCTTTTGGAGATGCAAGAGTAGGCTGTGAGCCTTTGGTTTGAGGAGATGCCATAGGCATGGCCGTTTGAGTTGAGCCCTTGTATGCCTAGCCAGAGTTGTTGTCACTTGAGGTAGTGACCTTGTTGGCCCCATCTGTAGTAAGATGTGGATTTGGTAGTAGTAGCACTTGAGGTGCATTGGTTGGTGTGCCACTTTGGCACTAAGTCTGGTTCAGGCTTGAGTTTGGCTTGGGCATAGCAGATGGTTCTATGACGTTCGGAGTTCAGCGCACTTCTTTAGCCTTGGATCCTTTTATGGCAGTTGCACCTGTTTAGGTCGTGCCAGAGGGCTAGTTCAGTGGTAGTCGATGGACTACAAGTGAAAGGATGCTCGAGAGGAGCTGGAGCCTCTTCCCAGTGTTTCTGGGGGTTGAGTAAGTCAGCAGGTTGGCAGTTGGTAAGTGTTGGTGCGCGTGAGTCTCGCGCTAGTGTTAAGGCCAAGAGTTTCCTTGTGGTTGGTAGTGCGGTCAACTACCTTCGAGTGCCTTAATCTGAGGAGAGTTGAGCATCGTAGATGCGAGTTCGGTCCAGTAGAGGGACCATGAGTTGGATGCTCATGAAATGAGCTGGATGCCTATGAGGCGAGTTGGATGCCATGAGGCGAGTTGGATGCCTTTGAGGCGAGATGAGTTGATGCGTTGCGAGAGGATTTAGATGCCTTATGGGTAAGCACCCTTGGTAGAGGCTTGGTATAAAGTAAGTTCGGTGTGGCATGGTTATGCCTTGGTAAAGCAAGGTTGCCTCAGCTTTTAGCATCGTGTAGAGAAGGAACTTTTGGTGTTCCTTCGGTTGGAGTTCGATTGAACCGAACAAGTGCGATGGTAGCAAAGCGCGCGCTTTTCGATCGCCTTGGCTAAGAGAGTTGTTTGGATCCTTTCCTTGGGTAGAAGCCTTGTTGAGGCTGATGTTTGAGTAGGAGGACGATGCATTCGGTAGCGTTTCGGGTCCTCTTGGTTCCCAAGGAGTTGGAATTGGCCAACATGGTTGAGATGCTGGAGAGAGTTGTGCCTGTTCAGGCAGTTGGTTGTTAGCTCATTAGTCGACCGTGTGTGTCGGAGGGTGATCGGAGGATCCCTAGGTTGTGGAGAGCCTCCGAGCTCGGTCGAGCCCAGTAGTGAGTTTTGGTGGGGCAAAAATTTGGAGGCGTGTAGTTTGTAGCCTCGGTTGTGTTGCTAACAGTCTTGGTAGACTAGCAAGCCAGAGTTTGTTTGGAGCAGAGTCCGGATTGGTTCCGGTGCGGTGGCAAGTTGCCGCTTGGTGTTGACCAAGGTGTGGTTTGGAGCTGCTAGAGATTAGCTTTGCTCGTGGGGCGAATGGTTCGTGCCCAGTTGGTTGTTTTCCTGTTTCCAGGATGTTGAGTTGCCCCGTTTGGCATTTGGAGGTTCAGTCTGAGATGGACCCTTGTTGTTGCCCTGTGAGATTTAGATGTTGTTGCTCTGGTGGAGCAAGACAGTGAGCGTATGTGGAGCTCTCTGTCCTTCGGTTGTCTGCTTGTAAGAGCTGTTTCCTTCTGGGAGTTGTCAGATTTCTCCCGTAGCTATGAGTTGTTGGTAGAGGTGCTAGCTAGAAGGAAAAGTTTGTTGGGCTGCTAAAAGTAGCGATTGTTTGTCCAGTTAAGTGTACTCTTGGATGGTGTTCTAGAGGTTGCAGTAAGGGTTGTTTTGCCTCTTGTGAGTGTTGGGCCAAGGTTTGGTCCTCTTGTTGTTTCGAGAGCTAGTTCGGTTCTAGTTGGAGGGCGTTGCCCTGAGGTCTTGTTCCTAGTCAGGAAGTTTTGGGAGTTGACCCCTCCTCGGCGATTGAGCAAGTCTTTGTTAGTTTCGGATTGGTGATCCGATTGGTTGAGTTTTCCCTTGGGTGTTGCTTCCAAGAGAGTTGGTTGTTGTTGCCTTGGGTTTGAGCAAGTCGTGCCGAGCGTGTGTGACTTTTTGCCCTTACGAAGTTTGCTTCTTTGGGAAGTCGTTTCCGTTTGGCGTGAGTCACTTAGCTCCCTGAGTTGTTTAGTTGGTCGAGTAGTAGCGCGTTGGTCACCAGCGTGAGGGTCCTCGCTTTGTGTTGTTAGCAAGCAAGAGTTGTTTGTCCCCGCAAGAGGCGGTGTGGCCACCAAGAAGAGTTGTTTTCGGCAAGTTGTTGGTTCTTTGGGGATTGAAGATTTCCCTTTCCCCTAGTCTCTGTGGTGGTTGAGTTGCTCCCTGGATGTCAGCCTCGAGAGTTAGCTTCTGAGGTAGTCTTGCGGATTCGTGTGGCTCAGGATCCGTAAGCTTTGAGGTTGTCGTTATCCGTTTTCCTCGTGAGGTTTCGGGAGTGAAGCTTCTGGTTGGAAGTTGAGTAGTAGCTTCGAGGCGAGCGTTGCTCGTTATAAGCTTGGTTTGAGTTCCTGCTGAGCAAGCCCTTCTCGGGCTTTGCTCCTTGTTGTTGTGCGCTCGCAGTTGGCGTAGCGGAGCCTTGTTTGAGTGAGTTGGCACAGAGGTGCCGTGGCTTTGTTTGGTAAGCCGTTGAGCTGTTTTCCTCAAGGTGTTGTGCCGCAGAGAGCTGCGTGATGGTTTAGCCCTTGCAGCCCGAGTTTTCCTTGAGAGGAATGTTGGTGCCCCTTGCCTCGTTAAGGCTGTAGGCAAGGTTTGAGGTTCGTTGGTCTCTGTGAAGTAAGAGTAGGCCGTTTGGTTTCTGGAACCTGGGAGGTTCAGTTGTTTGGCCAGTTTTTTGTTGGGTTGAGGCTGTTTGTTAACAGTTGTGAGCTTCCAGAGGAGTTCGCCAGTGCGTGGCGTTGAGTTTCAGAGCTTGTGGCCAGTCCTCGAGTTTGTTGAGAGTAACACCGTAGAGAGGTGTTCAGTGTTGGATTAGCAGGGCTTTAGTTTGAGCCCCAGGTTTGTAGGGCCTTTTGAGATCCTTGAGCGGATCAGAGCAGTGGCCTTTCGGTTAGCTTTGCCCCGTTGGTGGCAGATTGGTTGGCATTGTGGCTTTGAGTGTAACGACCCAGAAATTTCATCCCGGTCTTCTCGGGAGGCCCAGGGGCATTTTGGTAATTTTGGTCGGGCGGACAGGGCCGGTTATGTAATTGTTAATTGCCGGAAAAATTATGAGTCGATTTGAATGAGATCGGGAATTTTGGTGAAGACATTTGGGCTTGGAAAAAGGTAAAAACAAATAGGGAATTAAATAGCGCGTCGAGTGAGATTCTAGCCAGGGCCGCGTAGGAAGCTAGGCAAGCGTCGCTGCCAATCGAGCCACTGAGCACTCTTGTGCTTCTAAACGCGCCAGCATCTATATAAGCTTGTTCGGCTGAGTTTTGGCTTAAAAGGAAAAATTCCGCCCGAGCTTCCTTCTTCATTTCTTCTCTTCTCCTTCGTCTTCGCGATCCTTCCCTTCGACCGACCCGGGGCGTCTTCGCGTTTTGCTCCCTCGCCGACTCCAATTCGCCGGAGCTCTCTCGCCGTTCGTTCCTCCGGTAAGCTTTCCTTTTCTTCTTCTTCTTCTTCTTCTTTTTCTCCCCCAATTTCGTCACCCCTGCTCCGATTTCGAGTGTTCCGGCCGAGTCGAAGTAATTTGTGTGTGTGCGATGTTCTGTGCAGCTAGCCGAGATGGATTCGTCCGTGTAGAAGCTCCATCGGCGCCGGAATCGCGCCATCTAGCCGAGATCGTCGCTCCCCTGTTCGCGCGTAGAAACAGAGTCGCCGAGCTCGCGTGCGCAGAAGCAGCCCAGAGCGAGCCTCGCCGCAAGCGAACCGTGCGTGCGGTAGCGCGGCTCTCGCCCATCACCGTGTCGCGTCGCTTCGCCAGTGTAAGGGACCGACCCGAATGGGGCACTAAATGGGCCCTTACCCCAATGCATGCATTCAAAGTAAAGGACTTTAAACAGACATGATTTCGGATTCCAATTAAAACAAAAACATTCAAAATAACCCCTTTAAAAACTAGACAATTTCCTGGAAACTGCCCCCTGTTTCCAAGCACTGTTCCAAGATAAATACATTTCCAAAGTTTACTCGATCGAGATTTACTAAAAACCATTCAAAACCTGTTCGGATACAAAATTTGGAATCCACAAAACATTTACAAAACATCCTAGGGCTCGTGCCTGCCACATGCATTCAGGGAAACAAAACATAAAGAGTCATAATACAAAAATCGAGTTGGAAGACTGGGCCCCATGATCACAGCTCCTCCTTGACCATCCTGTCTCACAACTTGGTTACCTATGGAAAAACCACGATAAGGGTGAGTAACGAATTACACAGTAAGAATCCCCAACCGGGTACAATACGATATACATGGTCATCTCGATGAGCGAATGCAAGCTATGAATATAAAACAGAATAGAGCACATAGCTTAGCCCACACTTGGGCCTCGGATGCCAATTTAAGGTCTTAGTCGGAATAATATCACCACACGGTCCAATACACAAGTCGCCCTATACGAGAAACAAGTCGGCCTCGGCACTGTCTATTGTCGACGAAAGGTACAGCGGCTCACAATCCCGAGAGCTCTCTCGATCGCGCTGTAATGAGCGTAAGCATGCACCGCGTGCTCTTGCGCACTATGGGAAGTGCCGGGTCCAGAGGCAAGCGCCCATGTCCGATCCACCACGCCTAACTAAATCTTTGGATCGGTGTCACCGACATAGGGTGTGAGACACTGACACGTAAACTATGTCACTGGACCACCGCTTTGGGCCAAGGAGGCGGTCGTGGTAGGCTTACACCAGAAGCCGTCCTTGCCTTAACAGTGGCAATCGGGGGCTACGGCCGAACACGTTGAGGACGCGTGTCATCGCCGGGGCGAGGCAATGCCAAGTCATCATCCCGACCGTTGGGGCATTAACAACCGCCACCTCACCCAAGATTGCGGGGCCTACCGCTTGGGTTAGCTAATCCTCACGGGGTCCGGGGGCGGAATGACTTGCTCGGACGTCCCCGCCATGGATGCAAGGTACTTTATGCATCGGGCCGGATGATGCTATCTACCGCAATTCTAACTGCCCTAGCAATCAAGCAAACAAATCCATAAAATCCAATACGTGCTCAATAAGAATACAACGAGCCTAGCATGATACTACGAAGCAAGGAAAAGATGCGAGCATGCTAGAGAGGAACAACCTAGCATGGATTAACATGAGAATTAAACCAGGAAAATCATGCTAATCGGGAATTCAGAATAGAATACCTAGCTACACATGTCAATAAACACAAACAAGCAATCAATCAGCAATCGCATTATATATCGCAGGGTCCACACAACTCCGATAAGAAATCCTTACCTTGGCCGGGGACGATTTGACACGAAATCCTAAGTGGCGTACGAAACCGAACTAGCTATCGCGAACCTATCAATCACAACAAAAATCACACAATAGGCCTAAATATAATAAAATAAACGAGGCTCAGCTCGGGAGCAACTCACGAGGCGCGACGAACGCACGAACGGGCCGATTGCACGAACGGGGCAGCAACGGGGCTAGCTGGGCGCGCTGGGGCGCAGGAATGGGCTCGTGGGCGCGGACGAGCGCTGGGGCGCGAGCTGCGCGCGGATGAACAGGGCGTTGGGCGCGGACGCAGGCGCGCGAGCGATGCAGAGGCGCGAGGGCGCGCGCGGGCGAGCGGCACAGCTGGGATGGCGCGCGGCGTGACACGGAGCTGGGCGAGGAGCGCGTGCGGTGTGCGGCGAGGCTCGCGGCGGCAGGGCTGCTTCTGCGCACGAGAGCACGGCGAACAGGGGCTCTATTTTTTCGCGCGAACAGGGGCGATGGAGAAAATCCGAATTCGAGCGTTTGGCGAAGATTCGACGGCCGATAGTTGTTGGACGCACTCTCCTACGCAAGCTGCACAAAAACCACCCAACGATTCACCTCGACTTGGCCGGAAAAATGGAAGTCGGAAATAGGGGGGAAAGTCGCCGAAAAAGAGAAGGAGAAGGAGAAGGAACGAAGCTCACCTGCTGCTCGGAATCAAAATCGACGTGAATTTGGGGAAGAAGCCCGGCTGAATCGAGGTCGGCGAGGGAGAAATTCGCGAAGGAACGCTGGTTGGTCGGAGAAGAATCGCGAGGAAGGAGAAGAGAAATGGGGAAGGAATCGGGCAAAATTCTACTTTTATATTAAAACGCGCCTCAAACAGGCATAAATATTAGATAGCTCGTTTAGATTTACAAACGCGCCCAGTGGCTCGGCTGGCAGCGCCCCCTACCTAGCACGCGACACGTCCTTGGCTCGAATCTCACTCGACGCGCTATTTAATTCCCTATTTATTTCCACATTCTTCTAAGCCCAAATGTCTTCACCAAAATTCTCGATCCTATTCAAATTGACTCATAATTTTTCCGGCAATTAACAATTTCAAAACCGGCCCTGTCGGCCCGACCCAAAATTACCAAAATTCCTCTGGGCCTCCCGGGAAGACCGGGATGAAATTTCCGGGCCGTTACAATATTCCCCCCTTATAAGACTTTCGTCCTCGAAAGTCCCTTAAGATTGGAACAGCTCGGGATACTGCAATCTCATCTCGTCCTCCCGCTCCCAAGTGGCTTCCTCTCGAGCTCGACTCCTCCACCGAACCTTTACCAACCGGATTTCACGACACGCAGTTGTCTTTGTCTCAAAAGCAAGAATCCCCACAGGCTTCTCCTCGAAGCTCAAATCCTCATTCAGCTGCAAAGGCTCAAAATCAACAATGTGCGACGGATCCGGCACGTACTGCCTCAACATCGAAACATGAAAAACATTGTGCACTGCCGACAATGACGGAGGACTCAGCTTTCCACGCTTGCCAAACCTCAAAACACCTCGCACCGGTGCGACCTTCAGGAAAGCATGTTGACCAACCTCAAACTCCAAATCCCGACGCCGAACATCGGGCATAACTCTTCTGCTCGCTCTCTGTTTGTCAACATACGGGATCTAATCTTCTCAGACGACACCATTGGTCAACCTGCAGCAACTCGTGACCCAAAACTGGCCTATCACCAACCTCTTCCCGAACACAGGAGATCGGCAACGCTTACCATACAAAGCCTCGAATGGAGCCATCCAGATCGCCGATCGATAATCGTTGTTATATGCAAACTCCATCGAATCTGATATTGGTCCCAAGCGCCGAGAAATCCAACACACAAGCCCTCGAATCACGGTCGGACACAATCCTCACAGGCACACCGTGATAACGAACAATCTGCTCCAAAAACAATCGCGCCTTTGTTCCACGGTATAAGTGTCTCTACCGGGAATGAAGTGTGCGCTCTTAGTCAATCGATCGACTAACACCCAAATCTGAGAGAACTTCCTCGGAGTCCTCGGCAAACCAGAAATAAATCTCTTCCCATTTCCACTGAGGTATACTCGTAATTTTGCAAATAAATCTGGCCGGGTCTCAGACGCCACCCCACCATGTCTCAGTGGATATAGAAGTCAAAATCTCCATCAAGACTAACTCGTCATCCAATCTCTTAAGTGCGGGGTCACTCAGCTAACTATCAATAATCCCATTTGTCTAATCGATGGTCGGATCATCAATCGAGCTACTATGGTCAGTAACCTCACCCAACAACACATCGCAACCTCTCACCCGCTCAAACTCTCATTGCAATCTGGCTGGGAACTCAACAACACCGCGGAGTCGCGGCGTCTTCCTACTCAAAGCATCGGCTACAACATTTGCTTTGCCGGATGGTACAAAACCTCATGATCATAATCTTTTACCAACTCTAATGTAAAGATCCGACCCAAAAAGGGCTCTAAATAGGCCTTTACCCCAATGCATGCATTCAAAGTAAAGGACAATATGCAAATAATTTTCGGATTCCCAATTAAAACAAAACAATCAAGGTTCAATCGAGAAATAAAGATAGTTTTCTTTGAAACACGTCCCTGTCTCCAAGCACTGTTTCAAGGCAAATACATTTCCAAAACGTACACTCGATCAGAGATTTCTTAAAACATTTGAAACATCCTCAAATTCAATAAAGCAGGAATCCACGAAAACATTGAGAAAACATCCTAGGGCTCCGTGTCCGACTACATGCATTCGTGGGAAAATAAGAAGACAAGAGTCATAGAAATAAAAAGTTAGAGACGACAAAGAGTCCCCATGATCACAGCTCCTCCTTCACCATCCTGTCTCGCACCTTGGTTACCCGTGGAAAACCACAAAATAAGGGTGAGTAACGAATTACTCAAGAAGAATCCCCAACCGGGTACAATACGATGCACATGGTCATCTAGATGAGTGTATGCAAGCTATGAATATAAACACGGGAAAGAGCACATAGCTTGAGTCCACACTTGGACCTCGGATGCCAACTCGTGGTCTTAGTCGGAGATAAATCCACCACACCATACGTCCTATACGAGAAACAAGTCTCGGCCTCGGCTGTCTCACTGTCGTCACGAAAGGTACACTAGCTCAAGATCCCGAGGAGCTCTCCGGGCTTTGTAATGAGCGTAAGCATGCACCGCGTGCTCACTGCAGAACTATGGAGGGTGCCGGGTCTAGTGGCAAGCTACCCATGTCCGGTCACCACGCCTAACTAAATCTACGGATCTGTGTCAACGACATAAGGGTGTGAGACCTGAGACACGTGAACTATGTCACTGAACCACCGCACCGAGGCTAAAGGAACCGGCCGTGGTAGGCTTACACCAGAAGCGGTCCTTGCCCTAACGTGGCAATCAAGGGCTACGGCCGAACACGCCGAGGGCGTGCCGTTTGTCGGGACGAGGCAATGCCAAGTCATCATCCCGACCGTTGGGGCATTTTACGATCCGCCACCCTCACCCAAGATTGCGGGGCCTACGGTCGGGTTAGCTAAACCCTAACGGGGTCGAGGGATCGAGAATCGTCTCGACGTCCCCCGCCATGGATGCAAGATACTTTATGCATCGGGCCGGATGATGCTACCTACCGAATTCTAACCCGCCTTAACAATCGGCAACAACCCAATACGTGCTCAAAAGAATACAAAGCAGACCTAGCATGGTACTACGGAACAAGAATGAATATGAGCATGCCAGAACGGAACAACCTAGCATGGACTAACATGAAAGAACAACATACGAAGTCATGCCAGTCAGGAAATCAGAACAGAGCACCTAAACTATACATGTTGATAGTCACAAACAAACATACAACATCAATCACATAGAACATCGCAGGGTCCACACAACTCCGGTAAGAAATCCTTACCTGGCCGGGAGGCAACTACACACAAAAATCCTAAGCTGCGATCGATCCCGAGCTAGCTAACGAGAACCTAACAAACACAATAATAATCACAATCCATAGGCCTAAACATAATAAAATAAACAAGGCTTGGCTCGGGAGCAACTCACGCGGCGCGGCTGACACGCGGACGGGCAGACAGCATGGTGAGGCTGCGGCTGGGCGCTGATGGGCGGCAGGGGTCGGGCGCTGGCGCCGACGCGCAGCGAGATGGGCGCAGAGCTGGCGACACGCTGCCAGACGACGGACGACGGCCGCCGGGCGCAGCGCACGGGCGCGACAAGCTGGACGCGACGGACGGACGCGCGTGGCGCGCTGGCTGACGACGACGACGGCGCGCGGCCGACGCAGCGCTCGACGCGGCGATTCTCGCTGCCGCGAGGGCTCGGCAGGCGCATCTCGGCTGGCGAGATCTGGCCGCGACAGGGGCTGTCTCTCGGCGTTCTTTGCTGGCCGCGACAGGGGGCTCTCGGGCGTCTGGATCGGCTGGCGAGCGACAGTGCCGCTCGATGGCACTGCAGGGCGATGGAGCTGGCGACTCGGCGATCTGGGCTTCTTCTTTGGTGCGATCTCGCCGCGGCCGGGAGGCTGCGACGGTGAAATTTCTTTGGGCTGGGGCTCCTCTCGGCAGCCGCAAAAACACACACACACACACACACTCTTCTATTTACATTCGGCCCGCAAGAACTCAAATCGAAGAAGGCGAAGAGGAAGATCGATACCTACCGGAATGATGATGATCGATCCAAGGAGCTGCAAGGATGAAGAACTCGGCAAGGCAATGGAGAGAATAGCTTGGGCGGCCACACACTTTGGAGAAGAAGATGGAACAAACCTAATTTCTATTTCATTTAACCAAATGCACCAAAACTCCCAAAATCCAAGGCTAACCATAAAATGATGCGGGAAGAGCAACAAGAGCACCTAATGGCTCAATTGGCACACATCCCCACAAGCTTTCCCGGAGGCGGGTTCGAATCCCAAACCGCAACATAATTTCCTTTATTTTTACTTTTGCATCTATCCATGCTCAAACCCATCCACAAAGCCTCAAAACTTACATAAATCCATCCAATAATTTTTAGCTGGAAAAAGACATAAACGCCCCCGACGGCCCGACCAAATTACCAAAATACCCCGGGGCATACCTCAAGACCGGGATGAAAACTCGGGCCGTTACAATATTCCCTCCTTTTTATGACTTTCGTCCTCGAAAGTCCTTAAGACTCAAACAAAGACAGATACTGCAATCTCATCCCGTCTTCCCGCTCACAAGCGGCCTCCTCTGAACTCGACTCCTCCATCGAACTTTTACCAAACGGATCCCACGATTATGCAACGTCTTCGTCTCAAGACTGCAGAATACTCACAGCTTCCCCTTGAAGCTCAAATCCTCAATCACCGTGCAAAGGCTCAAAGTCCACAATGAGCAATGGGTCCGACACATACCGCCTCACACCGATACATGAGAACATCGCACACACGGTGACAATGACAGAAAAAGCTAACCAATATGCAACTCGCCAATCCTCTCGAGAATCTCAAATGGTCCAACAACAGGAGACTCCACTTCTCCCGCTTACCAAACCTCAACACAACTCACAACGGCACAACCTTAAAACTACGCGACCGTCCAACCTCAAACTCTAAAACTCGACGCGAACATCGGGCGTAACTCTTCTGCTCCGAGTTGACAACACTAGCTCTAAACTCCCGCACATCACCTCTGGTCAAATGCAGCAACTCAGGACCCAAAACAAAATTGATGGCCACCAACCTTTTCCCAGAACATTGGAATCCTGCAATACTTACCTTGCAATGCCTCAATGGAACAACAAGAATTGACCGCTGAGAACTGCAACCCAAGGCAACCTCATAAAACCACACTAGTCCCCCGCTGCCTAATCACGGAAACACCAACTCACAACAAGTTCTGAAGGATCTGGCTCACTCTTCCCAAAAGACTATCGGTCAGAGGGTCAAAACTCTACAGAAACTGCACTCGGCTCATAAGCCTCTTAACAACGCTCTCCAGAACCACAGTTCATCAACGCACTGCCTAGAACAAACCTTCGTTGCCACACCCTGGTGACAACAACTCCAGCCTGAAACTGACATGCCTCTACTCCATAGAAATGGCATCTGCACACGAAACGAGGTGCGAGCTCTAGCTACTGAAATCAATCCTCCAAAAATCCGAACTCACACAACAACCTCAACTAGCTGACAGCTCCCACACGGAAACTTACAATCCAACAACTTGAGTGCTACGAACTAGGAAGCTCAAACAACTACAAACTGCATAGCTATGCCAATCCACTCATCTCTAGCTCGACTCAAATCACTAGCTGGGCAAGACAACACCGCAAACAACTAGGCCCCCAGAGGGCTCCATCCACTAAACTTACCTCCATGCAAACAATGAGAACAAAGCTCGCCTCAAATATGAAACACATCTCACAAGTCCAAACGATAACACATACTGAGCTTAACCCTCAAGCTTAGGCTTAATGCACCTTCCCACCGAAACTTCATAAATGGAACTCCACTACCGGTCAACACCAACTACCAAGAACAAGAATACCAACAATGGTGGCAGAGTGCAAGCTACACTAGCAGACAAGGATCCTCAATAAGTCCAGACCCTAATCCAGCCACAAAGGTGCAACCTCATCCACAACTGAAACAAAGGGGCCTTCAACTACAAATGTGCAACAGCTTCCAAGCCAACACACAAACCTAAGCCAACTAGGCCAAACACTCATAGGAGGCAGAACAACTCTTACTGCAACTTCCAGAACACCACTCAAGAGTCCGCTTAACTGGACAAACAATCGCTTTCGGTGGCCAACAGACTTTCCCCTACTAACACCACTACCGCCAAGTCCAAGACCAAGGGATAATCCGACAACTCCAAAAGGAAACAGATCTCTTACAAGCAAACATCCGAAGAACAGGAGCTCCACAAACGCTCGCTAACTTGCTCACTAAGCACAACATCCAACTCTCTCATCGAGGCAACAACAGGGGTCCACCACAGATGGACCGCCGACCACGAACAAGCAAGGACTCGCCCTCCAACACCAAATGAGGGCACTCTCAAACTCGGGAGCAGGAGAGACATCCTACAGGAAAACCACTTACCCACGAACAAGACTAACTCCTTGGCAACTCGAAAACCACACCTTGGCCAACATCAAGCACCAACTTGCCACCACACCGAACCAAATCCGGACTCTACTCCAAACAAACTCGGCTTGCTAGCCTACCAAAATCGCCAAAGAACTCACCCGAGGCTACAAACTACTCGACTCGGCTTGCCAACTAAACTCACTACACTGGTCCGGTGAGCTCGTGAGGCTCTCCACAACTAGGGTTCTTCGACAACCCTCGACACACACTGCTTGTCGCCTAACGGTCTAACAACCAATCGCTGAACAAACAACTCCTTTTCCCAAAGATCACAACCACGCTGGCCCGCTCCGAACCTCGAAACCAAAAGACCGTAAACGCTCTGAATGTGTCATCCTCCTACTCAAAGCATCAGCCACAAAGTAGCTTCCACCTGTGGTAAGGATTTTGAGCAACACTCTTAGCAACTACTGAACAGAACTTTCGCGGCTTCACTACAACCACCATTTGTTCAGTACCATCTGAACTCCAACCAAGAACAACAAGAGGTTCCACCAACCAAGCTTAGGTTCAACTTAACAAACTTGCCTAAGCAACAACCCGACTACGAGCACGGTATCCTTACAACCTCAACTAAAGCCTTACAACATCCACACAGAGTCCAACTTCTCCAAGAACCGAGCACCGGTTCTCCAATGCAAACCCTACATGGTTCTCAAACTATCACCACGTAACGAACTACACAAAACACACTTGTGTGAACAACTCTCAACCTTCCTTCAGAGATCCAAGACTAACAGTCTTTGTTCCAAAAGGCAACACTAACTTCTGGCAGAGATACAATCAACCCAAGGAACACCAAAAGTTCCATCTCCACACGATACTCGAAGCAGTGGCAACCTTGCTCTGCTAAAACATAACGATGCCAAACCGAACTTACTTTATACCAAGACTCTACCAAGTGTGCTTTGCACATAAGACAACTCGCTCATCTCATAAGGCATCCAACTCATCTCATAAGCACCAAACTCATCTCATAAGCATCCAACTCACGGCCCCTCTCATTGGACCGAACTCGCATCTACAATGCTCACTCAACTCGAGTTTAGGCACCCGAAGGTAGTGGACCGCACTACCAACCACAAAGATCTCTTGGCCTTAGCACTAGCGTGAGACTCACACGCACTAACATTTACCACCGCCAACCTTTCTTTGACTTACTCAACCCCCAAGAACACCGGGAAGAGGCTCCAGCTCCTCTCGAACATCCTTTCACTTGTAGTCCTTCGACTACCACTGAACTAGCCCTCTTGCACGACCTAAACAAGTGCATTTTCCATAAATGGATCCAATGGCTAAAGAAGTGTGCTGAACTCCAGACGGGTCATAGAACCATCTGCTTATACCCATGCCACACTCAGGTCTGAACCAGACTTAGAGCCAAAGCGGCACACCAACCCAAGTACCACTACTACCAAATCCACATCTTATTACAAATGGGGCCAGCAAGGTCACAACCTCAAGTGACAAAAACTATGGCGAGGCATACAAGAGCTCAACTCAAACAACCATGCCTAAGGCATCTCATCAAACCGAAGTCTCACTGCCTACTCTTGCATCTCCACATGATGCTCAACAAAACTCGCCAACTCTCTCAACATGCAGCATGCCTAGCCCTACTCTAGGGGCTCACCATAAGAAGAGTGCTCAACTCTACTGGATAACCTGGGGAAACCACCAACGGATCACGTCCGATGGGAACATCGCTCATTGCACCCTTAACCACGTGGTTCCGACTTACTAGCTGCAAAACAACAACACTTACAGAGAACAAGGAGGGTCTCAAAGCAACCACCTCGAAGGCTACCAACTCTGCGGCTACTCACTGGGCAATCAACCATCCGCTAAGGTTCAAGATCAACACTGAACTACCCGGGCTAGTCCACACTAGGACCGCTCCACAAGCATCAACATGAGCAAAAGCCAAAGCTAACTCCTCTCCCGGAGTGGTACTCCAGGAAAAACACCTCCACCCTCTCACTAGGGAATTAGCAATTTGGGCCACACGTGGCCTCACGGAGTCTAACCTCTACCTCCATCTGGAACGATGTCCCAGCGGTATCCGAATCTATCTGGATATCTCAACAAACCACAACATACAGCTCACACTGCGGGAAGTTGGCATGATGGCGCTCTAAACCCAAACCAACGACGAGTCAGAACCTGCTCGTCTCCGCTCCACAACACAAAACAAGGCATACACTAGATGAAAGGTATTGTAAATTCTTAACCCTTTTCTAAAAACAGAAAACTTAGGCGTACCTGATGACTGTCGGAGTGCTGGTGATCATGGGAAAGACGACCTACAACAAAAGGTCAGTCTACAAAGTCTATGACTCGAGCCTTTGATACCAACTGTAAAGACCCGACCCAAAAAGGGCTCTAAATAGGCCTTTACCCCAATGCATGCATTCAAAGTAAAGGACAATATGCAAATAATTTTTGGATTCCCAATTAAAACAAAACAATCAAGGTTCAATCAGAAATAAAGATAGTTTGCTGAAACCTGTCCCTGTCTCCAAGCACCTGTTTCAAGGCAAATACATTTCCAAAACGTACACTCTGATCAGAGATTTCTTAAAACATTTGAAACATCCTCAAATTCAATAAAGCAGGAATCCACGAAAACATTCAGAAAACATCCTAGGGCTCCGTGCCCGACTACATGCATTCAGGGGAAAATAAAAAGACAAGAGTCATAGAAATAAAAAGTCAGAGACGACAAAGAGTCCCCATGATCACAACTCCTCCTCCTTCACCATCCTGTCTCGCACCTTGGTTACCTCGTGGAAAACCACAAAATAAGGGTGAGTAACGAATTACTCAAGAAGAATCCCCAACAGGGTACAATACGATGCACATGGTCATCTAGATGAGTGTATGCAAGCTATGAATATAAACACGGGAAAGAGCACATAGCTTGAGTCCACACTTGGACCTCGGATGCCAACTCGTGGTCTTAGTCCAGGAGATAAATCCACCACACCATACGCCCTATACGAGAAACAAGTCTCGGCCTCGGCTGCCTCTCGTCGATCACGAAAGGTACACTAGCTCAAGATCCCGAGGAGCTCTCCGGCCGGCGTGTTGTAATGAGCGTAAGCACGCACCGCGTGCTCTCGCAGACTATGGGGGTGCGGGTCTAGTGGCAAGTCGCCCATGTCCGATCACCACGCCTAACTAAAATCTCCGGATCGGTGTCACCGACATAGGGGTGTGAGACCTGAGACACGTGAACTATGTCGGCTGAACCACCACACACCGAGGCTAAGGAACCGGTCGTGGTAGGCTTACACACCAGAAGCGGTCCTTGCCCTAACAGTGGCAATCAAGGGCTACGGCCGAACACGCCGAGGACGTGCCGACCGCCGGGACGCGAGGCAATGCCAAGTCATCATCCCGACCGTTGGGGCATTTAATGATCTACCACCCTCACCCAAGATTGCGGGGCCTACCGGTCGGGTTAGCTAAACCCTAACGGGGTCTAGGGACGAGAAGCTGTCTCGACGTCCCCCGCCATGGATGCAAGATACTTTATGCATCGGGCCCGGATGATGCTACCTACGAATTCTAACTCGCCTTAACAATCAACAACAATCCAATACGTGCTCAAAAGAATACTGCAGACCTAGCATGGTACTACGGAACAAGAATGAATATGAGCATGCGTAACGAAACAACCTAGCATGGACTAACATGAAAGAACAACATACGAAGTCATGCGATCAGAAATCGAGCAGAGCACCTAAACTATACATGCCGATAGTCACAAACAAACATACAACATCAATCACATAGAACATCGCGCAGGTCCACACAACTCCGGTAAGAAATCCTTACACCGCCGGGAGGCAACTACACACAAAAATCCTAAGCTGCGATCGATCCCGAGCTAGCTAACGAGAACCTAACAAACACAATAATAATCACAATCCATAGGCCTAAACATAATAAAATAAACAAGGCTTGGCTCGGGAGTAACTCGCGCGCGCGCGACGACACGCTGGACGGCGAGACATGCATGGCAAGGCTGCGGCTGGCGCGGCGGGCGCTGAGGGGAGGAGGTGGGTCGGGCGCTGGGCGCTAACAGCGCAGATGGGCGGCAGAGCTGGCGCGAGCGCGCTGCTACGCGCTGACGGCTGGCCTGGCGCAGCGCACGGCGCGCGACAAGCCAGACGCGACGGACGCGCGCGGGCGCTGGCTGGGACGACGACGACGCGCGCTGGCCGACGAGCGTCTCGACGTGCGGTCTGCTCGCTGCAGGGGCTCGGCAGGCGATCTCCGCTGGCGAGATCTGGCCGCGATGCGGCGGGCTGTCGGGCGTCTTGGCTGGCCGCAGCAGGGCTGTCTAGAAGCGTCTGGCTCATTGGCTGAGCGACAGCCGCTCGATGGCACCGCAGGGCGATGGAGCTGGGCGACTCCGGCGATCTGGGCTTCTTGCTTTGGTGCGATCTGGCCGGGCTGGGGGAGCCGCGACGTGTGGAAATTGGGCTGGCGGGGCTCCTCTCTCAGCGCAAACAAACAAACACACACACACCCACACTCTTCTATTTACATTCGGCCAGCAAGAACTCAAATTGGAGAAGACGAAGAGGAAGATCGATACCTACCCGGAATGATGATGATCGATCCAAGGAAGCTTTAAGGATGAAGAACTCAGCAAGGCAATGGAGAGAATAGCTTGGGCGGCCACACACTTTGGAGAAGAAGATGGAACAAACCTAATTTCTATTTCATTTAACCAAATGCACCAAAACTCCCAAAATCCAAGGCTAACCATAAAATGATGCAGGAAGAGCAACAAGAGCACCTAATGGCTCAATTGGCACACATCCCCACAAGCTTTCCCGGAGACGCGAGTTCGAATCCCAACTGCATCATAATTTCCTTTATTTTTACTTTTGCATCTATCCATGCTCAAACCCATCCACAAAGCCTCAAAAACTTACATAAATCCATCCAATAATTTTAGCAACTGGAAAAAGACATAAACGGCCCTGACGGCCCGACCAAATTACCAAAATACCCCCAGGGCATACCTCGAAGACCGGGATGAAAACCTGGGCCGTTACATCTAACCATCTCCTCTGCCTCATATTCAGCTCCTTCTGAGCAACAAGATACTTGAGGCTCTGGTGATCGGTAAACATCTGGATCCGCTCACCATACAGGTAATGCCTCCAAATATTCAGTGCAAACACCACTCCTGCCAACTCCATATCATGAGTCGGATAGTTCTGCTCATATGGTTTTCGGTGACGGAAGCATAAGCAATGACCTTCCCGGCCGCATCAACACACAACCCAAACCGAACTTGGAAGCATCATCAGTAAACCACGAAACCACCTGTCCCTCTCCGGATCGCCAACATCAGGTGCTGAAGTCAAAGCTGCGCGCTTGAGCACGACAAAGCTCTCATCACACTTATCGTTTCCAAATAAACTCGACACCCTTCCTCGTCGACGAGTGAGGGGCGAGGCTATGGCGGAAAAATCCTTAACAAACCGGACGGCAAAGAAATCGCCAAACCCGAGAAAGAAACAGCTCTCTACGAGCGGACCACCAAGAACGAGAGCTCCACTTACACTCACTGTCTTGCTCCACTGCAGCAACAAGATCAAAATCTTACGGGGTAGCAACAGGGGTTCACCACGGACTGAACCTCCAAATACCAACGGGTAACTCTCAACTTCCTGGAAACAGGAAGACAACCAACAGGGCACGAACCATTCGCCCCACGAGCAAACTGACTTCTAGCAATTTCAATCCACACCTTGGTCAACACCAAGCATCAACTTGTCCCCACACCGGAACCAATCCGGACTCCATTCCAAACAAATACTAACTTGCTAGGCTACCAAGATTGCCAGCAATTTCCCCGAGGCTACAAACTACACGGCTCCAGCTTGCCAACTGAAATTCCCTACCTGGGCCTGACTGAGCTCTAGAGAGGCTCTCCACAACCTAGGGTTCTTCGACAACCCTCGACACCCACTGCCAACTAACTGCCTACAACCAACTGCCTGCACAACAACAACTCTTTTTTCCAGCAACACAACCATGCTGGCCAACTCCAACTCCTTGGGAACCAAGAGGACCCGAAACGCTACCGAATGCGTCATCCTCCTACTCAGACCTCAACCACAACATAACTTCTACCCAAGGAGGGATCCGAACAACTCTCTCAGTCATGACGATCAGCAAGAAGATCCGCCAACCAAGCTTAGGTCCACTTAACAATCTTACCTAAGCAACAACCTGATACCACGAGCATGGTACCCTTACCACCTCGCTAAAGCCTTACCACCTCGCTAAAGCCTTGCCACATCCTCCTGAAGTCCAACTTTTTCAAGAACTGACCACCAGATCCCCAAAGCAAGTCCTACATGGATCTCAAAATCTCGCCACAGAACGAACCACACAAAACACACTTGTGTGCACAACTCTCAACCTACATTTAGGGATCCAAAACTAACAAATGCTTTTCCCAAAAAGCAACACTAGCTCCTGGCCGAGATACAACCAATCAACGGAACACCCAAAGTTCCATCTCCACACGATGCTCGAAGCTGTGGCAACCTTGTTCTACCAAAGCATAACCATGCCAAACCACACTTACTTTACCATGCCTCTACTAAGGGTGCTTACCCATAAGGCATCCAACTCCTTTCACAAGGCATTCTACTCACCTCATAGGCATCCAACTCATGGTCCCTCAACTGGACCCAACTTGCTTCTACGATGTTCAACTCTCCTGAGGTTTAGGCACTCGAAGGTAGTTGACCGCACTACCAACCACAAAGATCTCTTGGCCTTAACACTAGCGTGAGATGCACGCGCACTAACACTTACCAACCGCCAACCTGCTTGACTTACTCAACCTCCAAGAACATCGGGAAAAGGCTCGGCTCCTCTCGAACATCCTTTCGCTTGAAGTCTTTCGATTACCACTGAACTAGCCCTTTTTGCACGACCTACACAGGTGCAACTACCATAAATGGATCCAAGGCTAAAGGAGTACGCTAAACTCCGAACGGCATTGAACCATCTGCTATGCCCATGCCAAACTCAGGCCTGAAACAGATTTAGTGCCAAAGCGGCACACCAACCAATGCACCTCAAGTGCCACTACTACCAAATCCACATCTTACTACAACGGGGCCAACAAGGTCACAACCTCAAGTGACACGAACTCTGGCTCGGCATACAAGGGCTCAACTCCAACAACCATGCCTAAGGCATCTCATCAAGCTGAAGGCTCACATCCTACTCTTGCATCTCCACATGATGCTCAACAAACTCTGGCCGGCTCTCTCAACATGCAGCAGCTAGCCCTACTCTAGGGATTCACCAAAATAAGAGTGTTCGTCTCTATCAAACAACTGAGGAAACTACCAACGGATCCAGTCATAAGGGAACACTGCTTGTTGCACCCTTAATCACAGGGTTCCGGCTTACTGGCTGCAAACAACAACACTTTACAGAAGCACCAAGATGCCTCATCAACCTCCTTGAAGGCTACCAACTTTGTAACCACTCTCTGGGCAACGAATTAATCTATCAAGGCTCAAGATCAACACTTGAGCTACCCAGGCTAGTCCACACGGGGACCTGCTCCACAAACATCCACATCAACACAACCACAGCTAACTCCTCTCTTGGAGTGGCATTCCAAGGCAAAGCACCTCCACCCTCTCACTGGGGAAAACCAACAATCGGGCCACGGTTGGCCTATGGGAGTCCAATCTCTACCTCCTCTCGAACGATGTCCCAAGGCATCCGAATCTACTGGATACCACAACAAGCCACAACATACATCACACACTGCGGGAAGTTGGCATGATGGCGCTCTAAACCCAAACCAATAACGAGTCGAACTCGCTGCGTCTCCGCTCCACAACACTACACAAGGCATACACTAGATGATGTGTATTGTAAATTCTTAACCCTTTTTCTTACAACAAAAAGCAAACTTAGGCGTGCACTGATGATCGAAGTGCTAGTGATCATGGGAAAACGACCTACAACAAAAGGTCAAACTACGAATTTATGACTCGAGCTCGATACCAAGCGTAAGGGACCGGCCGAATGGGGCACTAAATGGGCCCTTACCCCAATGCATGCATTCAAAGTAAAGGACATTAAACAGACATGATTTCGGATTCCAATTAAAACAAAAACATTCAAAATAACCCCTTTAAAAACTAGACAATTTCCCTGGAACATGTCCCTGTTTCCAAGCACCTGTTCCAAGATAAATACATTTCCAAAGTATACTCCGATTAGAGATTTCTTAAAATCATTCAAAACATGTCTAAATACAATAATGCTGGAATCCACAAAATATTCAGAAAACATCCTAGGGCTCCGTGCCCGGCTACATGCATTCAAGGGAAAATAAAACATAAAGAGTCATAATACAAAAATCAGAGTTGGAAGACTGGGCCCCATGATCACAGCTCCTCCTTCAGCCATCCTGTCTCGCAACTTGGTTACCTGTGGAAAAACCACAATAATAAGGGTGAGTAACGAATTATTCAGTAAGAATTCCCAACCGTGGTACAATATGATATACATGGTCATCTCGATGAATGTATGCAAGCTATGAGTATAGACACAGAATAGAGCACATAGCTTAGCCCACACTTGGGCCTCAGATGCCAATTTAAGGTCTTAGTCCGGAATAATATCACCACACAGTCCAATACACAAGTCGCCCTATACGAGAAACAAGTCCCGGCCTCACCGCTTCTCATCGTCGACGAAAGGTACATCGCTCACAATCCCGAGGAGCTCTCGATCGACGTTGTAATGAGCGTAAGCATGCACCGCGTGCTCTGCGCACTATGGGGGTGCCGGGTCTAGAGGCAAGCTGCCCATGTCCAATCACCACGCCTAACTAAATCTTTGGATCGGTGTCACCGACATAAGGGTGTGAGACACGGACACGTAAACTATGTCGGCTGAACCACCGCTTTTTTGAGGCCAAGAGGCGGTCGTGGTAGGCTTACACCCGAAGCCGTCCTTGCCTTAACAGTGGCAATCGGGGGCTACGGCCGAACACGCCGAGGGGCGTGCCGATCGCCGGAGACGAGGCAATGCCAAGTCATCATCCCGACCGTTGGGGCATTAACAAGCGCCACCCTCACCCAAGATTGCGGGGCCTACCGCAGGTTAGCTAATCCCTCACGGGGTCCGGGGACGGAATGACTTGCTCGACGTCCCCGCCATGGATGCAAGGTACTTTATGCATCGGCCGGATGATGCTATCTACCGCAATTCTAACTCGCCCTAGCAATCGCAAACAAATCCATAAAATCCAATACGTGCTCAATAAGAATACAACGAGCCTAGCATGATACTACGAAGCAAGGCAGATGCGAGCATGCTAGAGAGGAACAACCTAGCATGGATTAACATGAGAATTAAACCAGAAAATCATGCTAATCGGGAATTGAATAGAATACCTAGCTACACATGTCAATAAACACAAACAAGCAATCAATCAAGCAATCGCATAATATATCGCAGGTCCACACAACTCCGGAAGAAATCCTTACCTTGGCGGGACGATTTGACACGAAATCCTAAGTGGCGAACAAAACCGAACTAGCTATCGCGAACCTATCAATCACAACAAAAATCACACAATAGGCCTAAATATAATAAAATAAACGAGGCACTGGCAAAGGAGCATCTCACGCGCGCGATTTAACGCATTTGAACGGGCCGATTGCACGAACGGGCAAAGAACTGGCTGGCCGGGCACGCTGGGCGCAGGAATGGCGCGTGGCGCGACGAAGCGTGGGGGCGCGAGCCGCGCGAGGACGGTCAGGCGTTGGCGCGACGCGGGCGCGCGAGCGATGCAGAGAGCCGCGAGGCGCGCGCGGCGAGCGGCATACTAGAGATGGCGCGCGCGGCGTGACACGGAAGCGAGCGAGCGCGGCGCGCGGTGCAGCGGCGAGGCTCGGCGGCAGGTCGCTGCAAGACGCGAGCACGCGCGAACAGGGCTGCTTTTTGCGCGTGCGAACAGGCGATGGAGAAAATCCGAATTCGAGCGTTTGGCGAAGATTCGACGACCGATAGTTGTTGGACGCACTCTCCTACGCAAGCTGCACAAAAACCACCCAACGATTCACCTCGACTCGGCCGGAAAAATGGAAGTCGGAAATAGGGGGGAAAGTCGCCGAAAAAGAAAAGGAGAAGGAGAAGGAACGAAGCTCACCTGCTGCTCGGAATCAAAATCGACGTGAATTTGGGGAAGAAGCCCGGCTGAATCGAGGTCGGCGAGGGAGAAATTCGCGAAGGAACGCTGGTCGGTCGGAGAAGAATCGCGAGGAAGGAGAAGAGAAAATGGGGAAGGGATCGGGCGAAATTCTGCTTTTATATTAAAACGCGCCTCAAACAGGCATAAATATTAGATAGCGTTTAGATTAACAAACGCCTTGATGGCTCGGTGGCGGCGGCGCCGCGCCTAGCACGCGACACGTCCTTGGCTCGAATCTCACTCGACGCGCTATTTAATTCCCTATTTATTTCCACATTCTTACAAGCCCAAATGTCTTCACCAAAATTCCCGATCCTATTCAAATTGACTCATAATTTTATTACCAAAATGCCCCTAGGCCTCCCGGGAAGACCGGGATGAAATTTCCGGGCCGTTACAGCCAGCGCCCCAGCCGAGCCTCGCCAGCGCCCCTGCATCGTCGCTCGTCCGTCCGTGCAATCGGCTCACGCGCCCAGCCAGCGCGCCCAAGCGCCCATTCCTGCGCGCCCCGGCCCGGCCCGTTCTTTGCCCGTTCGCAATCAATCTGCGTTAAATGCGTCGTCGTCGCGCGCGCCTCGTGAGTTGCTCGAGCTGAGCCTTGTTTGTTTTATTATATTTAGGCCTATTGTGTGATTTTTGTTGTGATTGATAGGTTCTCGGTAGCTAGTTCGGGTTCGTTCGCCGCTTAGGTTTTCGTGTCAAATCGTCCCCAACCAAGGTAAGGATTTCTTACAGGAGTTGTGTGGACCCTGCGATATTATATGTGATTGCGGATTGATTTCTTGTTTGTGTTTATTGACATGTGTAGCTAGGTACTCTATTCTGAATTCCCGATTAGCATGATTTTTCCTGATTTAATTCTCATGTTAATCCATGCTAGGTTGTTCCTTTCTAGCATGCTCGTATCTGTTCCTTGCTTCGTAGTATTATGCTAGGCTCGTTGTATTTTAATTGAGCACGTATTGGATTTTATGGATTTGTTTGTTGATTGCTAGGGCAGGTTAAAGTTGCAGGTAGATAGCATCATCCGGGCCTGATGCATAAAGTACCTTGCATCCATGGCAGGGACGTCGAGCCAGTCATTCCGTCCCTGGACCCCGGGAGGGATTAGCTAACCCTACCGGTAGGCCCTGCAATCTTGGGTGAGGGTGGCAGTTGTTTATGCCCCAACGGTCGGGATGATGACTTGGCATTGCCTCGTCCCCGGCAGCCGGCATGTCCTCAGCATGTTTGGAAGTAGCCCCTGATTGCCACCTGTTAAGGCAAAGACGGCTTCCTGGTGTAAGCCTACCACAACCGTTCCTTGGCCCCATGTGCGGTGGTTCAGGCTGACATAGTTTACGTGTCCAGGTCTCACACCCCTATGTCAGTGACACCGATCCAAAGATTTAGTTAGGCGTGGTGACTGGACATGGGTAGCTTGCCTCTAGACCGGCACCCCATAGTCTGCGCAGTGAGCACACGGTGCATGCTTACGCCATTACAAATACCGATCGAGAGCTCCTCGGGATTGTGAGCCAGTGTACCTTTTCGTCGACGAAGAGACAGCCGAGGCCGGGACTTGTTTCTCGTATAAAGGCGACTTGTGTATTGGACTGTGTGGTGATATTATTCCGGACTAAGACCCTAAATTGGCATACGAGGCCCAAGTGTGGGCTAAGCTATGTGCTCTATTCTGTGTCTATACTCATAGCTTGCATACATTCATCGAGATGACCATGTATATCGTATTGTTCCACGGTTGCTAGATTCTTCTTGAGTAATTCGTTACTCACCATTATTATTGTGGTTTTTCCACAGTAACCAAGTTAAGTAGACAGATGATGGTGAAGGAGGAGTCGTGATCATGGGGGCCCGATCTTCCAACTCGATTTTTGTATTATGACTCTTTATGTTTTATTTTCCCCGAATGCATGTGAAGGCACTGAGCCCTAGGATGTTTTTCGAATATTTTGTGGATTCCAAAGATTATTGTATTTAGACATGTTTTGAATGATTTTAAGAAATCTCGATCGGAGTATACTTTGGAAATGTATTTATCTTGGAACAGTGCTTGGAAACAGAGGGACAGTTCCAGTGGAAATTGTCTAGTTTTTAAAGCGGGTTATTTTGAATGTTTTGTTTTAATTGGAATCCGAAATCATGTCTGTTTAAATGTCCTTTACTTTGAATGCATGCATTGGGGTAAGGGCCCATTTAGTGCCCCATTCGGGTCGGTCCCTTACATTGAGCCTTTGAGAACCCAAGAGGGTTTGGTTCTCGAGGAAGGGCTAGTGTTGTCTTGGCCGAGAAGTTCAGTTGGCTGGATCAGTGGAGTTTTCCTGGAGCTATTTCGTTTTAGGACTTTCGAGGACGAAAGTCTTAAAAGGAGGGAGTATTGTAACAGCCCAGTTTCCTATTCTAGTTTTCGAGGTGCCTTCGGGTCAAGATTGGGTTGTTTGGTTGGGTTTTAGAGCCGTTTGGACCCTTGGGGGTATTTTGGTCTTTTGGCCCCTTTTGGATTAGTGGTTTTCGTGGCTTCGAGGAAGCTCCTGCCTTTGTCGAGGCTTGCTTGTTGTTGGCTGCGAGTCCCGTGGTGTTTGGGCTAGTCGGTTGGATGCTCGGTTGTGGTTTGGGCTTTGGCAAAGTGATGGTTTGTTTGGTGTTTCCTTTGGGATTCGAGCCTGAGCCCTTAGTGTTGCTTTGGGAGTTGGATTTAAGTGAGTTTGATTTATTGGAAACGATTGCTTCAGTCGGGTCTCGAAGGAGGAAGCCGGGAAATGGGATTTTGAGGTTTTAAGTGGATAAGGTTGGATTAAATGGATAAAATCCCTTTTTCCTTTTTATTTCCCATTTTCCTTTTCTTTTCCAAATTCATTTTCTTTTCTTTTTATTTTTTTTCTCTTCTCCCTCTCTCTCTCTCCCCGAGCACCCCCCACCCTAGCCCGAGCAGCCCCTTGGCTCGCCTAAGCCTAGCCCGAGCTAGCCCAGCCCCGCGCGCCCTCGCCCTCGCCCAGCCCAGGTCGCCTCAGCCCGAGCGTCGTGTTGCCCGAGCTCGCCCGCACAGTGATCTCGCCCGTGTCGCGCACCCTCGCCTAGGCCGTCGCGTCGCCAGCCCGAGCTAGCCATGCCCTGGCCCGTGTTGTCGGGCGTCCCAGCGCCAGATCGCGCACCCCCGCGTCGTGTCGCTCGAGCACGCGCTCCGTCGCCCAGCCGAGCAAGCGCCAGCGCCGCGCGCCTGTGGTCACCCCCAGCGCTGTCGCGCAAAACTTAACGCCCGCCGCGTGCATGCGGCTGGCAATGAGCCCCTACTCCCCATCGCGCCCGGCCCGGCCCTTCAATCGCTTAGCTCAGTGCGGTGGCTCGTTCAGCGTGTCGCCGCGCGCTCGTGAGTTGTTCTGAGTGAGCCCTGTTTATTTTAGTGTATTTAGGGCTATTTTATGATTATTGATGTGTTTGTTTGGCTCGCTATAGGTTGCTCGGGTTCGATCGCAGTTATTTTATTGTGTGTTGTTGCCTTCCGACCAGGTAAGGATTTCTTACCGAAGTTGTGTGGGCCCTACGATATTTTCATGATTAAGCCTTGCTTGTTTGCTGACTGTTATGAGCACGATAGTAATAGATCAGCTTTGATTGATTTCTGCTAGCATGTTTGCTTGATTTTACATGTTAGTGCCATGCTAGGTTTGTTTACACAAAGATGCTTATGATTCCCGCTTAAGCTCGTAGTATCATTTTAGGTTAGTGTGATTGATGTCGGTCTTTGTTTGCTAGCCAGGAATCATTGCTTTTACTCTGTACTCTTAGATAGAGTTGTAGGGTTTGTCATCATCCAGAGGCTGAGCGGACATAACGTACTTTGTCCCCGAGCTCGTGTCGGGAGTAAAGTGTGCGCAAAGATAACGTATCTTGCTTCCCCGACCCGCCGGTTGTGGACTTAGCTACCCACTTTGGCATAGCCTAGTTTGTAGCTCGCTAGAGCGGAACCCGCCAGCGGTGTAAGCCTACCCCGCGGTTCTTAGCTTCGTGTCGGTGGATCAGCCGCATGATGAGCACCGAGGGCCTTGCGCTACTGTGATCAGTGACACCGCTTCCGAGTCATAGGCATGTGCACCTGGCCCGCGTAGTTTGCCCTTAGGCCTCCGCATTTACGCCGGTTGCAGAGGAGCATGCGGTGTGCGAGCACACGCATTAGTTGCCGGTTCTGAGAGCTCCCCCGGGCTAATGTCGTGAGTACACCATTCCTTCCGTTAGAGGCTGACTTCTGGTACTCTCCCGTAAGTCCAGATTAGTGCAAGGGCAAGGAGGCCCTTGAGGACATTCTAGGGATCAGTGTATTCCCCCCGAGTGACAGATACCTCGGTGATGTCCCAGGATTGGTCAGTGTATTCAATCCCAGTTAGGCCGGAAGAAAGAGACTTCCGATGACTCCAGATCTTGTTTTATGAGCTCGTTGAGCCATGATCTGTGTTGGTAGCTGTTTGCTTGCATGCTTTGGTACTAGATGACTGTTTATATCGTATTGTACCCCGGTTGGGGATTCGTACTGAGTAATTCGTTACTCACCCCTATTTCTGTGGTTTTTCCACAGGTAACCATGGTGCGAGACAGGATGGCTGGAGGAGGAGCTATGATGATGAAAACCCGTTGTTCAACTCTGAGTTTTATGTTTATGATTTAAATGTTCTCTGAATGCATGTAGTTGGGCACGGAGCCCTAGGGTGTTTTCTGAATGTATTTCCGGATTCTAGCATTGTTGTAAAGTTTGTATGTTTTAAATAAATCTCTGATTAGAGTAAGCTTTGTAAAAGTATTTGTCTTGGAACAGATGCTTGGAAATAGGGACAGGTTTCAGGAAATTATGTTGATTTTAAATGGATGTTTTATGTTTTAGTTTTTACTTAGAATCTGAACACCATCTTGCAAATTTTCTGTAGATTTGTATGCATGCATTGAGGTAACGCCCTATTTAGAACCCCATTCGGGTCGGGTCGTTACAAAGAGTGACCATTTTAGATTTTGAGTGTGATCTAAGTTAGCCTTCATTGTGAGTTTTTGCAAGGATCCTAGAAGGACCTCTAGCTTTGTAAAATTCAAGCAACGATCGGCGCTTATCAGTTATAGTGTGGAGTAGTTCAAACATTTATCACTGTTTTCTGCATCATTTGCTATTCCGTATAAAAAATTTGAAATTCTAATAAATTTAAAACATAAAGCTTTCATTTTTTTTCATTTAAAACCAATTTTTTAAAACTCAAAAGTGTTAATTTTTTAACTTTTGACATACAAAAAATCGTAACTTTTTTTTTAAGACTATCAAACTTAGTTTTTTCGTTGAGTATTTGAATTTTGTGGGTCAAATTTTCATTGGTTTTAGTCTACATGGAGTTTCCTCACAACACTGTTGCAATAAAAAGGTAAATATTTCATTCTAACCTTAATCCTGAAACCTTGAAACATGTTGACTACAACGCATTTAATTCTTATCTTTTGAACTAACACAAAATCATTGTTTATAAAGTTAATGTGTGCAAGTAGTTCAAATATTTATCACCGTCTTCATCACCTTTTCCTACTCGTGTATAAAATTTGAAATTTTGATAATTTAAGAATACATAAGTTTTATTTTTTCAACTTTAAAACTAAATTTTTTTCAAAACCCAAAAGTTTAAATTTTTTAATATTTGATGTTAAAAAAATCGTAACTTTTAGTCCGTAGATTATTAAACTCACTTTTTTTCGCTGAGTACTTGAATTTTATTGGCATATGTTCATGTATGTATGCATGGCATTTCCTCAAAACACCATTGCAATAAAAAAAGAAAATATTTCATTATAGCCATGATCCTGATACCTCGAATCACATTAAATATAATGCATGAAATTCTAATCTTTCACACTAACACAAAATCATTTTTTATAAAGTTAATGTGTGCAAGTATCATAAACATTTATGGTTGTCTTCTTTACCATTTTCTATTCCTGTCTAAAATTTGAAATATTGATAATTTAAAACACAAAAGTTTTAGTTTTTTTTCAACTTTAAAACTAACTTTTTTTAAAACCAAAAAAGTTTAAATTTTTTAATCTTTGATATTAAGAAGATCCTAACTTTTTGTCTTTAGACTATTAAACTTTTTTTTTTCGGCGAGTACTTGAATTTTGTGGGTCAAATATTCGTGTATTTTTAGTCTACATGGAGTTTTCTTACAACACCATTGTAATAAAAAGAAAAATATGACCTTCTAACTTTGATTCTAAAATACTATAACACACTTACTTGAACGCATGAAATTCTAACCATACAAACTAACACAAAATCATTTTATATAAAGTTATAGTGTGGAAGTAGTTCAAACACAAACTTTTCATTTTTATCATTTAAAACCAATTTTTTAAAACCCAAAAGTTATAATTTTTGAACTTTTGATGTACAAAAGTTCGTAACTTTTTGTTTTTAGACTATCAAACCCATTTTTTTCGTTGAGTATTTGAATTTTGTGGGTCAAATTTTCATTGGTTTTAGTCTACATGGAGTTTCCTTAAAACACCGTTGCAATAAAAAAGAAAATATTCCATTTTAACTTTAACCCTCAAACCTGGAAACATTTTGAGTACAACACATTTAATCTAATCTTTTGAACTAACACTAAATCATTTTTTATAAAGTTAATGTGTGCAAGTAATTCAAATATTATTCGTTGTCTTCTGCACCTTTTCCTGTTCGTGTCTAAAATCTGAAATTAACAAAATTTAAAAACATAAAAGTTTTATTTTTTAAACTTTAAAACTAATTTTTTTTAAAACCCAAAAGTTTAAATTTTTTAATCTTCGCTATTAAAAAAATCGTCACATTTAGTTTTTAGATTATTAAACTCACTTTTTTTGGTGAGTACTTTGATTTTGTGGGCCAAATGTTTGTGTATGTCTACATGGAGTTTCCTCACAACACCAATGCAATAAAAAAGAAAATATTTCATCCTAGCCATGATCCTGATACCTCGAAACACATTAAATATAATTCATGAAATTCTAATCTTTCATACTAAAAAAAATCATTTTTTGTAAACCTAATGTGTGCAAGTAGCATAAACATTTATGGTTGTCTTCTTGTCCATTTCCTATTCATGTCTAAAATTTGAAATTTTGATAATTTAAAAACACAAAAGTTTTATTTTTTCAACTTTAAAACGATTTTTTTTAAAACAAAAAAGTTTAGAGTTTTGAATCTTTGATGTTAAAAAGATCCTAACTTTTTATCTTTAGACTATTAAACTTACTTTTTTCGCTAAGTACTTGAATTGTGTGGGTCAAATGTTCGTGTATTTTTAGTATACATGGAGTTTTCTCACACCACCATTGCAATAAAAAGAAAAATATTACCTTCAAACTTTGATTCTAAAATTCTATAACACACTTACTTGAACACTTGAAATTCTAACCTTTCGAATTAACACAAAATCTTTTTTTAATTAAGTTATACTGAGAAGAAGTTCAAACACAAAGTTTTTATTTTTATCATTTAAAACCAAGTTTTTAAAACCCAAAAGTTATAATTTTTGAACTTTTGATGTACAAAAATTCGTAACTTTTTGTTTTTAGACTATCAAACCCATTTTTTCGTTGAGTATTTGAATTTTGTTGGTCAAATTTTCATTGGTTTTAGTCTACATGGAGTTTCCTTAAAACACTGTTGCAATAAAAAAGAAAATATTCCATTTTAATTTTAACCCTCAAACCTTGAAACATTTTGAGTACAACACATTTAATCTAATCTTTTGAACTAACACTAAATCATTTTTTATAAAGTTTATGTGTGCAAGTAATTCAAATATTATTCGTTGTCTTCTGCACCTTCTCCTATTTGTGTCTAAAATTTGAAATTAACAAAATTTAAAAACAGAAAAGTTTTATTTTTTAAACTTTAAAACTAATTTTTTTTTAAAACCCAAAAGTTTAAATTTTTTAATCTTCGCTATTAAAAAAATCGTAACTTTTAGTTTTTAGATTATTAAACTCACTTTTTTTCGTGAGTACTTGGGTTTTGTGGACCAAATGTTTGTGTATGTCTACATGGAGTTTCCTCACAACACCAATGCAATAAAAAAGAAAATATTTCATCTTAGCCATGATCCTGATACCTCGAAACACATTAAATATAGAGAATTTACCATCAGCAGCATATTCTACATCTTGTATTATATTTGTAGCATAATTTTTAAAATAATTCATCTATAGCATATTTATTTCTATCACTCACCTAATAATAGTTTATCACTCACCTAGTGATAGAACTCAATTTATATTTCTATCACTGATAGAAAACTTAAGCAGTGATAAAATGAGTCTATCAATGATTGAATTCTATCACTAATAGAACTCGACAAGTGATAGAAATCAATTTGAATTTTCTGCTATAAATGAAATTATTTTGGATTTTGTGCTATAGGTGGAAATATTTTGCCATTTTTTGATATACATGCAAAATCCCCTTAAATATAATTCATGAAATTCTAATCTTTCACACTAAAAAAAATCATTTTTTGTAAACCTAATGTGTGCAAGTAGCATAAACATTTATGGTTGTCTTCTTGTCCATTTCTTATTCATGTCTAAAATTTGAAATTTTGATAATTTAAAAACACAAAAGTGTTATTTTTTCAACTTTAAAACGATTTTTTAAAAAAACAAAAATGTTTAGAGTTTTGAATCTTTGATGTTAAAAAGATCCTAACTTTTTATCTTTAGACTATTAAACTGTAACGGCCCGAAAATTTCATCCCGGTCTTCCCGGGAGGCCCAGGGGCATTTTGGTAATTTTGGGTCGGGCCGACAGGGCCGGTTTTGAAATTGTAAATTGCCGGAAAAATTATGAGTCGATTTGAATGGGATCGAGAATTTTGGTGAAGGCATTTGGGCTTGGAAGAATGTGGAAATAAATAGGAAATTAAATAGCGCGTCGAGTGAGATTCGAGCCAAGGACGTGTTGCATGCTAGGCAACGGGCGCTGCCAATCGAGCCACCGGGCGTGTTTGTTAATCTATGCGCGCGATCTTGTATATATGCCGTGCGCAGTGGAGATTTGATATAAAGGCCGACCGCCCGTGCTTTCTTCCCCATTTCTTCATCTTCCTTGCGATATTCCCTCTCCGACCGATCGAGCTTTTCCTTGCAATTCCGTCGTTCTCCAGCTCCAATTTGACCGAGTTCTCCCTCCATTTTCGAAGTTGAGTTCCAATTCCGGGCAGCAGGTAAGCTTTTCTTCCTCTCTTCTTCGATCCGAGTACCTTGCTTCCGGGCTTCGTTTCCCGGCCATGTTAAAGTGAATTTTTGGATGGGTTTTGTGCAGCTTGCGTAGGAGAGTTCGTCCAACAACTATCGGCCGTCGAATCTTCGCCAATGGCTCGAATTCGGATTTTCTCCATCGCCCCTGTTCGCGCGCAAAAACAAAGCCCCTGTTCGCCGTGCTCGCGCGCGCGCAGCAGTACCGCCGCGCAGCCTCGCCGCGACACGCGCGCGCGCCTCGCCAGCTCGTGTCACGCGCGCGCGCCGTCTGTATCTGCTGCGCTGCGCCGCCCTCGCGCGCCCTCGCATCGCCAAAGATCCGTCCGCGCCCAAAGACGCCCATTCTGCGCCCAGCTCGCCCAGCCCGGCCCGTTCTTGCCGTTTGTCTGTCGGCTCGTTAAATGCGTTCGTCGCGCCTCGTGAGTTGCTCCCGGCGGAGCCTCGTTTATTTTATTATATTTAGGCCTATTGTGTGATTTTTGTTGTGATTGATAGGTTCTCGGTAGCTAGTTCGGGTTCGTTCGCAATTTAGGACTTCGTGTCAAATCGTCCTCGACCAAGGTAAGGATTTCTTACCGGAGTTGTGTGGACCTGCGATATATTATGCGATTCTTTGATTGATTGCTTGTTTGTGTTTATTGACATGTGTAGCTAGGTACTCTATTCGAATTCCCGATTAGCATGATTTTCCGATTTAATTCTCATGTTAATCCATGCTAGGTTGTTCCTTTCTAGCATGCTCAGATATCATTCCTTGCTTCGTAGTATCATGCTAGGCTCGTTGTATTCTTATTGAGCACGTATTGGATTTTATGGAATTGTTTGTTGATTGCTAGGGCGAGTTAGAGTTGCGGGTAGATAGCATCATCGGGCCCGATGCATAAAGTACCTTGCATCCATGGCGGGGACGTCGAGACGATTCTCCGCCTGGACCCGTGAGGATTAGCTAACCAGCGGTAGGCCCCGCAATCTTGGGTGAGGGTGGCGGTTGTTAATGCCCCAACGGTCGGGATGATGACTTGGCATTGCCTCGTCCCTGGCGATCGCCCACGTCCTCGGCGTGTTCGGCCGTAGCCCACGATTGCCACTGTTAAGGCGGGGACGGCTTCTGGTGTAAGCCTACCACGACCGTTCCTTGGCCCCGGTGCGGTGGTTCAGCCGACATAGTTTACGTGTCAGGTCTCACACCCTATGTCGGTGACACCGATCCAAAGATTTAGTTAGGCGTGGTGGTGGACATGGGCGGCTTGCCTCTAGACCCGGCACCCCATGGTCGTGCAGAGCACGCGGTGCATGCTTACGCTCATTACACGCCGACCAGGAGAGCTCCTCGGGATCTTGAGCGGTGTACCTTTCGTCGACGATGAAAGCCGAGGCGGAACTTGTTTCTCGTATAGGGCGACTTATATATTGGACTGTGTGGTGATATTATTCCGGACTAAGACCCCAAATTGGCATCCGAGGCCCAAGTGTGGGCTAAGCTATGTGCTCTATTCTGTGTTTATATTCATAGCTTGCATACGCTCATCGAGATGACCATGTATATCGTATTGTACCCCGGTTGGGGATTCTTACTGAGTAATTCGTTACTCACCCTTATTCTGTGGTTTTCCATAGGTAATCGTGGTGCGCGCAAGCAAACAAGTCCACGCAATCTAATTTTTCGCTAAACTCACATGCATTTGTTGAAACTAGTCCACTAAGCGTTTCGTTTTCATTGATACAACTTTCTACCCCCGTAGGTTGAGCTTCATCACATAACCTATTAATTTTCATAGAAAATTGAATATTTGAAATTGGTTTATGATTAGTGTACCTTGAAGACATCCTTTTGCGATGTGCTCTTCTTTCTTCCATATCTTCTCTCATCATTTCCAACATATCTTTAAGAGCATCAAGAACGGTACTAAAACCTGGTACACGTGATGCTTTTCCTTGATTATGTGCCATGTTGAAACGAAGTCTAGAGTCGGCCGAAGAATGTCGACCAAATGCTCTGATACCAAATGATAAGCGCCAAACGTTGCTTGAAGTTTACAAAGCTAGAGGTCCTTCTAGGATCCTTGTAAAAACTCACAATAAAGGCTAACTTAGATCGCACTTAAAATCTAAAATAGTCACTCTTAGATCCTAAGACCACTCACTCCAGAATTAGTTTGATCAAGACTAATCCAATGCATTGATTTAACTTCAAACCTAAAGCAAGATTTGAAAGAAAGACAACACCAGATGGGGTCTAAGAAAACACAAGTTTTTCGTACATAAAATCGCTCCAAAATTATGTATTACAAGCCATTTTAAAGGCCGAAAATTCGTGCATGCCTTGGAATACAAAAGGGACTCGAAAAAGGTATTAAATGCATTTTGTAGAAAACAAGACATAAGAAGCCAAAGGTCAATTGCATGGCTTAAATGCTAGACTTAAAAGGGTAGATATGCTTTAAATAGACTCAACCAATTCTTCTAGGAGGTCCCTTACAATTAAGAGCATGGTTGGCAGTCATTGAAATAAAAAAAGCTCTAAAATTTAAAAATCTGGAAATTCCACTATTTAAATTTCTGCATTCTAATTTTAAGAAGGCGCTTGAAATCTTCTTTTCTTGCTTCTTGTTGCTCCTTCATGTGAATCTGATGAAGTCGGTGGTTGAATTCATATCATCCCCCCTTTGTTTAAAAGGATTTGTTCTCAAATCAAAATCTTTATGTCTTTTTTTTTAGCCCTTTATGCTTGCTGCCATGGATGAACTTAGAAGCAAATTTGGAGTATTTCATCATAATAAACAAGTTGGCATTGTGTTTGTGGTCATTCTTTACTTTACAAGGAATCCTCGCTTCGAGATGTTGTATAAGATCTTTTGCTTCCTGCAAGAACTCAAAAGAAACACTAGACAGACATGGTTTAAGCTCGCCCGTTAGATAGCAAGTTCCTTTGTATAAAAGTCTACAAATATTTTTCTTTGAAAACGAAATAGATTTAACCTCATTGGATCTTTCGCACAAGCTCACAACATTGGCTTTTCTCTCATTTTTCTCTGTAGGCCGTAAACTAATCTCATGCTTATCTCTCACACTCATTTTCTCACGAGATTCTTTTTCTCTAAAATCATATGCTTTTGTTTTGGCCTTTTGTGCCCTTTTTCCCTAACTCACACACACCAACATGTACATCATTAATAGTAGGTGTTACAATAGTAGAGGGACTGCAAGCAAACAAGTCCACGCAATCTAATTTTTCGCTAAACTCACATGCATTTGTTGAAACTATTCCACTAAGCGTTTCGTTTTCATTGACACAACTTTCTACCCCCGTAGGTTCAGCTTCATCACACAAACTATTATTTATCATAGAAAATTGAATATTTGAAATTGGTTTATGATTAGTGTACCTTGAAGACATCCTTTTGCGATGTGCTCTTCTTTCTTCCATATCTTCTCTCATCATTTCCAACATATCTTTAAGAGCTTCAAGAACGGTACTAAAACCTGGTACACGTGATGCTTTTTCTTGATTATGTGCCATGTTGAAGCGAAGTCTAGAGTCGGTAGAAGAATGTCGACCAAATGCTCGATACCAAATGATAAGCGCCAAACGTTGCTTGAATTTTACAAAGCTAGAGGTTCTTCTAGGATCCTTGTAAAAACTCACAATAAAGGCTAACTTAGATCGCACTTAAAATCTAAAATAGTCACTCTTAGATCCTAAGACCACTCACTCCAGAATTAGTTTGATCAAGACTAATCCAATGCATTGATTTAACTTCAAACCTAAAGCAAGATTTGAAAGAAAGACAACACCAGATGGGGTCTAAGAAAACACAAGTTTTTCGTACATAAAATCGCTCCAAAATTATGTATTACAAGCCATTTTAAAGGCCGAAAATTCGTGCATGCCTTGGAATACAAAAGGGACTCGAAAAAGGTATTAAATGCATTTTGTAGAAAACAAGACATAAGAAGCCAAAGGTCAATTGCATGGCTTAAATGCTAGACTTAAAAGGGTAGATATGCTTTAAATAGACTCAACCAATTCTTCTAGGAGGTCCCTTACAATTAAGAGCATGGTTGGCAGTCATTGAAATAAAAAAAGCTCTAAAATTTAAAAATCTGGAAATTCCACTATTTAAATTTCTGCATTCTAATTTTAAGAAGGCGCTTGAAATCTTCTTTTCTTGCTTCTTGTTGCTCCTTCATGTGAATACAGTAAGTCGGTGGTTGAATTCATATCATCCCCCTTTGTTTAAAAGGATTTGTTCTCAAATCAAAATCTTTATGTCTTTTTTTAGCCCTTTATGCTTCTTTGCCATGGATGAACTTAGAAGCAAATTTGGAGTATTTCATCATAATAAACAAGTTGGCATTGTGTTTGTGGTCATTCTTTACTTTACAAGGAATCCTCGCTTCGAGATGTTGTATAAGATCTTTTGCTTCCTGCAAGAACTCAAAAGAAACACTAGACAGACATGGTTTAAGCTCGCCTGTTAGATAGCAAGTTCCTTTGTATAAAAGTCTACAAATATTTTTCTTTGAAAACGAAATAGATTTAACCTCATTGGATCTTTCGCACAAGCTCACAACATTGGCTTTTCTCTCATTTTTCTCTGTAGGCCGTAAACTAATCTCATGCTTATCTCTCACACTCATTTTCTCACGAGATTCTTTTTCTCTAAAATCATATGCTTTTGTTTTGGCCTTTTGTGCCCTTTTTCCCTAACTCACACACACCAACATGTACATCATTAATAGTAGGTGTTACAATAGTAGAGGGACTGCAAGCAAACAAGTCCACGCAATCTAATTTTTCGCTAAACTCACATGCATTTGTTGAAACTATTCCACTAAGCGTTTCGTTTTCATTGACACAACTTTCTACCCCCGTAGGTTGAGCTTCATCACACAAACTATTATTTTTCATAGAAAATTGAATATTTGAAATTGGTTTATGATTAGTGTACCTTGAAGACATCCTTTTGCGATGTGCTCTTCTTTCTTCCATATCTTCTCTCATCATTTCCAACATATCTTTAAGAGCTTCAAGAACGGTACTAAAACCTGGTACACGTGATGCTTTTTCTTGATTATGTGCCATGTTGAAACGAAGTCTAGAGTCGGCAGAAGAATGTCGACCAAATGCTCTGATACCAAATGATAAGCGCCAAACGTTGCTTGAATTTTACAAAGCTAGAGGTCCTTCTAGGATCCTTGTAAAAACTCACAATAAAGGCTAACTTAGATCGCACTTAAAATCTAAAATAGTCACTCTTAGATCCTAAGACCACTCACTCCAGAATTAGTTTGATCAAGACTAATCCAATGCATTGATTTAACTTCAAACCTAAAGCAAGATTTGAAAGAAAGACAACACCAGATGGGGTCTAAGAAAACACAAGTTTTTCGTACATAAAATCGCTCCAAAATTATGTATTACAAGCCATTTTAAAGGCCGAAAATTCGTGCATGCCTTGGAATACAAAAGGGACTCGAAAAAGGTATTAAATGCATTTTGTAGAAAACAAGACATAAGAAGCCAAAGGTCAATTGCATGGCTTAAATGCTAGACTTAAAAGGGTAGATATGCTTTAAATAGACTCAACCAATTCTTCTAGGAGGTCCCTTACAATTAAGAGCATGGTTGGCAGTCATTGAAATAAAAAAAGCTCTAAAATTTAAAAATCTGGAAATTCCACTATTTAAATTTCTGCATTCTAATTTTAAGAAGGCGCTTGAAATCTTCTTTTCTTGCTTCTTGTTGCTCCTTCATGTGAATACAGTAAGTCGGTGGTTGAATTCATATCATCCCCCCTTTGTTTAAAAGGATTTGTTCTCAAATCAAAATCTTTATGTCTTTTTTTTTAGCCCTTTATGCTTGCTGCCATGGATGAACTTAGAAGCAAATTTGGAGTATTTCATCATAATAAACAAGTTGGCATTGTGTTTGTGGTCATTCTTTACTTTACAAGGAATCCTCGCTTGAGATGTTGTATAAGATCTTTTGCTTCTGCAAGAACTCAAAAGAAACACTAGGCAGACATGGTTTAAGCTCGCTTGTTAGATAGCAAGTTCCTTTGTATAAAAGTCTACAAATATTTTTCTTTGAAAGCGAAATAGATTTAACCTCATTGGATCTTTCGCACAAGCTCACAACATTGGCTTTTCTCTCATTTTTTTCTCTGTAGGCGTAAACTAATCTCATGCTTATCTCTCACACTCATTTTCTCACGAGATTCTTTTTCTCTAAAATCATATGCTTTTGTTTTGGCCTTTTGTGCCCTTTTTCCCTAACTCACACACACCAACATGTACATCATTAATAGTAGGTGTTACAATAGTAGAGGGACTGCAAGCAAACAAGTCCACATAATCTAATTTTTCGCTAAACTCACATGCATTTGTTGAAACTATTCCACTAAGCGTTTCGTTTTCATTGACACAACTTTCTACCCCCGTAGGTTGAGCTTCATCACACAAACTATTATTTTTCATAGAAAATTGAATATTTGAAATTGGTTTATGATTAGTGTACCTTGAAGACATCCTTTTGCGATGTGCTCTTCTTTCTTCCATATCTTCTCTCATCATTTCCAACATATCTTTAAGAGCTTCAAGAGCGGTACTAAAACTGGTACACGTGATGCTTTTTCTTGATTATGTGCCATGTTGAAAAACGAAGTCTAGAGTCGGTAGAAGAATGTCGACCAAATGCTCGACGATACCAAATGATAAGCGCCAAGCGTTGCTTGAATTTTACAAAGCTAGAGGTCCTTCTAGGATCCTTGTAAAAACTCACAATAAAGGCTAACTTAGATCGCACTTAAAATCTAAAATAGTCACTCTTAGATCCTAAGACCACTCACTCGAGAATTAGTTTGATCAAGACTAATCCAATGCATTGATTTAACTTCAAACCTAAAGCAAGATTTGAAAGAAAGACAACACGGATGGGGTCTAAGAAAACACAAGTTTTTCGTACATAAAATCGCTCCAAAATTATGTATTACAAGCCATTTTAAAGGCCGAAAATTCGTGCATGCCTTGGAATACAAAGGGACTCGAAAAAGGTATTAAATGCATTTTGTAGAAAACAAGACATAAGAAGCCAAAGGTCAATTGCATGGCTTAAATGCTAGACTTAAAAGGGTAGATATGCTTTAAATAGACTCAACCAATTCTTCTAGGAGGTCCCTTACAATTAAGAGCATGGTTGGCGATCATTGAAATAAAAAAGCTCTAAAATTTAAAAATGCGAAATTCCACTATTTAAATTTCTGCATTCTAATTTTAAGAAGGCGCTTGAAATCTTCTTTTCTTGCTTCTTGTTGCTCCTTCATGTGAATCTGATGAAGTCGGTGGTTGAATTCATATCATCCCCCTTTGTTTAAAAGGATTTGTTCTCAAATCAAAATCTTTATGTCTTTTTTTAGCCCTTTATGCTTGCTTTGCCATGGATGAACTTAGAAGCAAATTTGGAGTATTTCATCATAATAAACAAGTTGGCATTGTGTTTGTGGTCATTCTTTACTTTACAAGGAATCCTCGCTTGAGATGTTGTATAAGATCTTTTGCTTCTGCAAGAACTCAAAAGAAACACTAGGCAGACATGGTTTAAGCTCGCTTAGTTAGATAGCAAGTTCCTTTGTATAAAAGTCTACAAATATTTTTCTTTGAAAAGCGAAATAGATTTAACCTCATTGGATCTTTCGCACAAGCTCACAACATTGGCTTTTCTCTCATTTTTTCTCTGTAGGCCGTAAACTAATCTCATGCTTATCTCTCACACTCATTTTCTCACGAGATTCTTTTTCTCTAAAATCATATGCTTTTGTTTTGGCCTTTTGTGCCCTTTTTCCCTAACTCACACACACCAACATGTACATCATTAATAGTAGGTGTTACAATAGTAGAGGGACTGCAAGCAAACAAGTCCACGCAATCTAATTTTTCGCTAAACTCACATGCATTTGTTGAAACTATTCCACTAAGCGTTTCGTTTTCATTGACACAACTTTCTACCCCCGTAGGTTGAGCTTCATCACACAAACTATTATTTTTCATAGAAAATTGAATATTTGAAATTGGTTTATGATTAGTGTACCTTGAAGACATCCTTTTGCGATGTGCTCTTCTTTCTTCCATATCTTCTCTCATCATTTCCAACATATCTTTAAGAGCTTCAAGAGCGGTACTAAAACACTGGTACACGTGATGCTTTTTCTTGATTATGTGCCATGTTGAAGCGAAGTCTAGAGTCGGTAGAAGAATGTCGACCAAATGCTCGATACCAAATGATAAGCGCCAAACGTTGCTTGAATTTTACAAAGCTAGAGGTCCTTCTAGGATCCTTGTAAAAACTCACAATAAAGGCTAACTTAGATCGCACTTAAAATCTAAAATAGTCACTCTTAGATCCTAAGACCACTCACTCCGAATTAGTTTGATCAAGACTAATCCAATGCATTGATTTAACTTCAAACCTAAAGCAAGATTTGAAAGAAAGACAACACGGATGGGGTCTAAGAAAACACAAGTTTTTCGTACATAAAATCGCTCCAAAATTATGTATTACAAGCCATTTTAAAGGCCGAAAATTCGTGCATGCCTTGGAATACAAAGGGACTCGAAAAGGTATTAAATGCATTTTGTAGAAAACAAGACATAAGAAGCCAAAGGTCAATTGCATGGCTTAAATGCTAGACTTAAAAGGGTAGATATGCTTTAAATAGACTCAACCAATTCTTCTAGGAGGTCCCTTACAATTAAGAGCATGGTTGGCGATCATTGAAATAAAAAAGCTCTAAAATTTAAAAATCTGGAAATTCCACTATTTAAATTTTTGCATTCTAATTTTAAGAAAGCGCTTGAAATCTTCTTTTCTTGCTTCTTGTTGCTCCTTCATGTGAATACAGATAAGTCGGTGGTTGAATTCATATCATCCCCCTTTGTTTAAAAGGATTTGTTCTCAAATCAAAATCTTTATGTCTTTTTTTAGCCCTTTATGCTTCTTTGCCATGGATGAACTTAGAAGCAAATTTGGAGTATTTCATCATAATAAACAAGTTGGCATTGTGTTTGTGGTCATTCTTTACTTTACAAGGAATCCTCGCTTGAGATGTTGTATAAGATCTTTTGCTTCTGCAAGAACTCAAAAGAAACACTAGGCAGGACATGGTTTAAGCTCGCTTAGTTAGATAGCAAGTTCCTTTGTATAAAAGTCTACAAATATTTTTCTTTGAAAGCGAAATAGATTTAACCTCATTGGATCTTTCGCACAAGCTCACAACATTGGCTTTTCTCTCATTTTTTTCTCTGTAGGCGTAAACTAATCTCATGCTTATCTCTCACACTCATTTTCTCACGAGATTCTTTTCTCTAAAATCATATGCTTTTGTTTTGGCCTTTTGTGCCCTTTTTCCCTAACTCACACACACCAACATGTACATCATTAATAGTAGGTGTTACAATAGTAGAGGGATTGCAAGCAAACAAGTCCACATAATCTAATTTTTCGCTAAACTCACATGCATTTGTTGAAACTATTCCACTAAAGCGTTTCGTTTTCATTGACACAACTTTCTACCCCGTAGGTTGAGCTTCATCACACAAACTATTATTTTTTCATAGAAAATTGAATATTTGAAATTGGTTTATGATTAGTGTACCTTGAAGACATCCTTTTGCGATGTGCTCTTCTTTCTTCCATATCTTCTCTCATCATTTCCAACATATCTTTAAGAGCTTCAGAAGCGGTACTAAAACACTGGTACACGTGATGCTTTTTCTTGATTATGTGCCATGTTGAAAGCGAAGTCTAAAGTCGGTAGAAGAATGTCGACCAAATGCTCGATACCAAATGATAAGCGCCAAACGTTGCTTGAATTTTACAAAGCTAGAGGTCCTTCTAGGATCCTTGTAAAAACTCACAATAAAGGCTAACTTAGATCGCACTTAAAATCTAAAATAGTCACTCTTAGATCCTAAGACCACTCACTCCAGAATTAGTTTGATCAAGACTAATCCAATGCATTGATTTAACTTCAAACCTAAAGCAAGATTTGAAAGAAAGACAACACCAGATGGGGTCTAAGAAAACACAAGTTTTTCGTACATAAAATCGCTCCAAAATTATGTATTACAAGCCATTTTAAAAGGCCGAAAATTCGTGCATGCCTTGGAATACAAAAGGGACTCGAAAAAGGTATTAAATGCATTTTGTAGAAAACAAGACATAAGAAGCCAAAGGTCAATTGCATGGCTTAAATGCTAGACTTAAAAGGGTAGATATGCTTTAAATAGACTCAACCAATTCTTCTAGGAGGTCCCTTACAATTAAGAGCATGGTTGGTGAGTCATTGAAATAAAAAAGCTCTAAAATTTAAAAATACGGAAATTCCACTATTTAAATTTTATGCATTCTAATTTTAAGAAAGCGCTTGAAATCTTCTTTTCTTGCTTCTTGTTGCTCCTTCATGTGAATCTGATGAAGTCGGTGGTTGAATTCATATCATCCCCCTTTGTTTAAAAGGATTTGTTCTCAAATCAAAATCTTTATGTCTTTTTTTTTAGCCCTTTATGCTTCTTTGCCATGGATGAACTTAGAAGCAAATTTGGAGTATTTCATCATAATAAACAAGTTGGCATTGTGTTTGTGGTCATTCTTTACTTTACAAGGAATCCTCGCTTGAGATGTTGTATAAGATCTTTTGCTTCTGCAAGAACTCAAAAGAAACACTAGGCAGGACATGGTTTAAGCTACTTAGTTAGATAGCAAGTTCCTTTGTATAAAAGTCTACAAATATTTTTCTTTGAAAGCGAAATAGATTTAACCTCATTGGATCTTTCGCACAAGCTCACAACATTGGCTTTTCTCTCATTTTTCTCTCTGTAGGCGTAAACTAATCTCATGCTTATCTCTCACACTCATTTTCTCACGAGATTCTTTTTCTCTAAAATCATATGCTTTTGTTTTGGCCTTTTGTGCCCTTTTCCCTAACTCACACACACCAACATGTACATCATTAATAGTAGGTGTTACAATAGTAGAGGACTGCAAGCAAACAAGTCCACATAATCTAATTTTTCGCTAAACTCACATGCATTTGTTGAAACTATTCCACTAAAGCGTTTCGTTTTCATTGACACAACTTTCTACCCCGTAGGTTGAGCTTCATCACACAAACTATTATTTTTCATAGAAAATTGAATATTTGAAATTGGTTTATGATTAGTGTACCTTGAAGACATCCTTTTGCGATGTGCTCTTCTTTCTTCCATATCTTCTCTCATCATTTCCAACATATCTTTAAGAGCTTCAAGAGCGGTACTAAAACCTGGTACACGTGATGCTTTTTCTTGATTATGTGCCATGTTGAAAGCGAAGTCTAAGTCGGTAGAAGAATGTCGACCAAATATGCTCACGATACCAAATGATAAGCGCCAAGCGTTGCTTGAATTTTACAAAGCTAGAGGTCCTTCTAGGATCCTTGTAAAAACTCACAATAAAGGCTAACTTAGATCGCACTTAAAATCTAAAATAGTCACTCTTAGATCCTAAGACCACTCACTCGAGAATTAGTTTGATCAAGACTAATCCAATGCATTGATTTAACTTCAAACCTAAAGCAAGATTTGAAAGAAAGACAACACGGATGGGGTCTAAGAAAACACAAGTTTTTCGTACATAAAATCGCTCCAAAATTATGTATTACAAGCCATTTTAAAGGCCGAAAATTCGTGCATGCCTTGGAATACAAAGGGACTCGAAAAAGGTATTAAATGCATTTTGTAGAAAACAAGACATAAGAAGCCAAAGGTCAATTGCATGGCTTAAATGCTAGACTTAAAAGGGTAGATATGCTTTAAATAGACTCAACCAATTCTTCTAGGAGGTCCTTACAATTAAGAGCATGGTTGGTGATCATTGAAATAAAAAAAGCTCTAAAATTTAAAAATCTGGAAATTCCACTATTTAAATTTTTGCATTCTAATTTTAAGAAAGCGCTTGAAATCTTCTTTTCTTGCTTCTTGTTGCTCCTTCATGTGAATCTGATAAGTCGGTGGTTGAATTCATATCATCCCCCTTTGTTTAAAAGGATTTGTTCTCAAATCAAAATCTTTATGTCTTTTTTTAGCCCTTTATGCTTGCTTTGCCATGGATGAACTTAGAAGCAAATTTGGAGTATTTCATCATAATAAACAAGTTGGCATTGTGTTTGTGGTCATTCTTTACTTTACAAGGAATCCTCGCTTGAGATGTTGTATAAGATCTTTTGCTTCTGCAAGAACTCAAAAGAAACACTAGGCAGACATGGTTTAAGCTACTTAGTTAGATAGCAAGTTCCTTTGTATAAAAGTCTACAAATATTTTTCTTTGAAAGCGAAATAGATTTAACCTCATTGGATCTTTCGCACAAGCTCACAACATTGGCTTTTCTCTCATTTTTTTCTCTGTAGGCGTAAACTAATCTCATGCTTATCTCTCACACTCATTTTCTCACGAGATTCTTTTTCTCTAAAATCATATGCTTTTGTTTTGGCCTTTTGTGCCCCTTTTCCCTAACTCACACACACCAACATGTACATCATTAATAGTAGGTGTTACAATAGTAGAGGCTGCAAGCAAACAAGTCCACATAATCTAATTTTTAAGCTAAACTCACATGCATTTGTTGAAACTATTCCACTAAGCGTTTCGTTTTCATTGACACAACTTTCTACCCCCGTAGGTTGAGCTTCATCACACAAACTATTATTTTTCATAGAAAATTGAATATTTGAAATTGGTTTATGATTAGTGTACCTTGAAGACATCCTTTTGCGATGTGCTCTTCTTTCTTCCATATCTTCTCTCATCATTTCCAACATATCTTTAAGAGCTTCAAGAGCGGTACTAAAACCTGGTACACGTGATGCTTTTTCTTGATTATGTGCCATGTTGAAAGCGAAGTCTAAGTCGGCGAAGAATGTCGACCAAATGCTCGATACCAAATGATAAGCGCCAAACGTTGCTTGAATTTTACAAAGCTAGAGGTCCTTCTAGGATCCTTGTAAAAACTCACAATAAAGGCTAACTTAGATCGCACTTAAAATCTAAAATAGTCACTCTTAGATCCTAAGACCACTCACTCCAGAATTAGTTTGATCAAGACTAATCCAATGCATTGATTTAACTTCAAACCTAAAGCAAGATTTGAAAGAAAGACAACACCAGATGGGGTCTAAGAAAACACAAGTTTTTCGTACATAAAATCGCTCCAAAATTATGTATTACAAGCCATTTTAAAGGCCGAAAATTCGTGCATGCCTTGGAATACAAAAGGGACTCGAAAAAGGTATTAAATGCATTTTGTAGAAAACAAGACATAAGAAGCCAAAGGTCAATTGCATGGCTTAAATGCTAGACTTAAAAGGGTAGATATGCTTTAAATAGACTCAACCAATTCTTCTAGGAGGTCCCTTACAATTAAGAGCATGGTTGGCAGTCATTGAAATAAAAAAAGCTCTAAAATTTAAAAATCTGGAAATTCCACTATTTAAATTTCTGCATTCTAATTAAGAGAAGCGCTTGAAATCTTCTTTTCTTGCTTCTTGTTGCTCCTTCATGTGAATCTGATGAAGTCGGTGGTTGAATTCATATCATCCCCCTTTGTTTAAAAGGATTTGTTCTCAAATCAAAATCTTTATGTCTTTTTTTAGCCCTTTATGCTTGCTTTGCCATGGATGAACTTAGAAGCAAATTTGGAGTATTTCATCATAATAAACAAGTTGGCATTGTGTTTGTGGTCATTCTTTACTTTACAAGGAATCCTCGCTTGAGATGTTGTATAAGATCTTTTGCTTCTGCAAGAACTCAAAAGAAACACTAGGCAGGACATGGTTTAAGCTGCTTAGTTAGATAGCAAGTTCCTTTGTATAAAAGTCTACAAATATTTTTCTTTGAAAGCGAAATAGATTTAACCTCATTGGATCTTTCGCACAAGCTCACAACATTGGCTTTTCTCTCATTTTTTCTCTGTAGGCGTAAACTAATCTCATGCTTATCTCTCACACTCATTTTCTCACGAGATTCTTTTTCTCTAAAATCATATGCTTTTGTTTTGGCCTTTTGTGCCCTTTTCCCTAACTCACACACACCAACATGTACATCATTAATAGTAGGTGTTACAATAGTAGAGAGGGCTGCAAGCAAACAAGTCCACATAATCTAATTTTTAAGCTAAACTCACATGCATTTGTTGAAACTATTCCACTAAGCGTTTCGTTTTCATTGACACAACTTTCTACCCCCGTAGGTTGAGCTTCATCACACAAACTATTATTTTTCATAGAAAATTGAATATTTGAAATTGGTTTATGATTAGTGTACCTTGAAGACATCCTTTTTGCGATGTGCTCTTCTTTCTTCCATATCTTCTCTCATCATTTCCAACATATCTTTAAGAGCTTCAAGAGCGGTACTAAAACACTGGTACACGTGATGCTTTTTCTTGATTATGTGCCATGTTGAAGCGAAGTCTAGAGTCGGTAGAAGAATGTCGACCAAATGCTCACGATACCAAATGATAAGCGCCAAACGTTGCTTGAATTTTACAAAGCTAGAGGTCCTTCTAGGATCCTTGTAAAAACTCACAATAAAGGCTAACTTAGATCGCACTTAAAATCTAAAATAGTCACTCTTAGATCCTAAGACCACTCACTCCAGAATTAGTTTGATCAAGACTAATCCAATGCATTGATTTAACTTCAAACCTAAAGCAAGATTTGAAAGAAAGACAACACGGATGGGGTCTAAGAAAACACAAGTTTTTCGTACATAAAATCGCTCCAAAATTATGTATTACAAGCCATTTTAAAAGCCGAAAATTCGTGCATGCCTTGGAATACAAAGGGACTCGAAAAGGTATTAAATGCATTTTGTAGAAAACAAGACATAAGAAGCCAAAGGTCAATTGCATGGCTTAAATGCTAGACTTAAAAGGGTAGATATGCTTTAAATAGACTCAACCAATTCTTCTAGGAGGTCCCTTACAATTAAGAGCATGGTTGGCAGTCATTGAAATAAAAAAGCTCTAAAATTTAAAAATGGAAATTCCACTATTTAAATTTCTGCATTCTAATTTTAAGAAAGCGCTTGAAATCTTCTTTTCTTGCTTCTTGTTGCTCCTTCATGTGAATCTGATGAAGTCGGTGGTTGAATTCATATCATCCCCCTTTGTTTAAAAGGATTTGTTCTCAAATCAAAATCTTTATGTCTTTTTTTAGCACTTTATGCTTCTTTGCCATGGATGAACTTAGAAGCAAATTTGGAGTATTTCATCATAATAAACAAGTTGGCATTGTGTTTGTGGTCATTCTTTACTTTACAAGGAATCCTCGCTTCGAGATGTTGTATAAGATCTTTTGCTTCCTGCAAGAACTCAAAAGAAACACTAGACAGACATGGTTTAAGCTCGCCCGTTAGATAGCAAGTTCCTTTGTATAAAAGTCTACAAATATTTTTCTTTGAAAACGAAATAGATTTAACCTCATTGGATCTTTCGCACAAGCTCACAACATTGGCTTTTCTCTCATTTTTCTCTGTAGGTCGTAAACTAATCTCATGCTTATCTCTCACACTCATTTTCTCACGAGATTCTTTTTCTCTAAAATCATATGCTTTTGTTTTGGCCTTTTGTGCCCTTTTTCCCTAACTCACACACACCAACATGTACATCATTAATAGTAGGTGTTACAATAGTAGAGGATTTGCAAGCAAACAAGTCCACGCAATCTAATTTTTAGGTTAAACTCACATGCATTTGTTGAAACTATTCCACTAAGCGTTTCGTTTTCATTGACACAACTTTCTACCCCCGTAGGTTGAGCTTCATCACACAAACTATTATTTTTCATAGAAAATTGAATATTTGAAATTGGTTTATGATTAGTGTACCTTGAAGACATCCTTTTGCGATGTGCTCTTCTTTCTTCCATATCTTCTCTCATCATTTCCAACATATCTTTAAGAGCTTCAAGAGCGGTACTAAAACTGGTACACGTGATGCTTTTTCTTGATTATGTGCCATGTTGAAAGCGAAGTCTAGAGTCGGTAGAAGAATGTCGACCAAATGCTCACGATACCAAATGATAAGCGCCAAACGTTGCTTGAATTTTACAAAGCTAGAGGTCCTTCTAGGATCCTTGTAAAAACTCACAATAAAGGCTAACTTAGATCGCACTTAAAATCTAAAATAGTCACTCTTAGATCCTAAGACCACTCACTCCAGAATTAGTTTGATCAAGACTAATCCAATGCATTGATTTTAACTTCAAACCTAAAGCAAGATTTGAAAGAAAGACAACACCAGATGGGGTCTAAGAAAACACAAGTTTTTCGTACATAAAATCGCTCCAAAATTATGTATTACAAGCCATTTTAAAGGCCGAAAATTCGTGCATGCCTTGGAATACAAAGGGACTCGAAAAGGTATTAAATGCATTTTGTAGAAAACAAGACATAAGAAGCCAAAGGTCAATTGCATGGCTTAAATGCTAGACTTAAAAGGGTAGATATGCTTTAAATAGACTCAACCAATTCTTCTAGGAGGTCCCTTACAATTAAGAGCATGGTTGGCAATTATTGAAATAAAAAAAGCTCTAAAATTTAAAAATCTGGAAATTCCACTATTTAAATTTTGCATTCTAATTTTAAGAAAGCGCTTGAAATCTTCTTTTCTTGCTTCTTGTTGCTCCTTCATGTGAATCTGATAAGTCGGTGGTTGAATTCATATCATCCCCCTTTGTTTAAAAGGATTTGTTCTCAAATCAAAATCTTTATGTCTTTTTTTTTTAGCCCTTTATGCTTCTTTGCCATGGATGAACTTAGAAGCAAATTTGGAGTATTTCATCATAATAAACAAGTTGGCATTGTGTTTGTGGTCATTCTTTACTTTACAAGGAATCCTCGCTTGAGATGTTGTATAAGATCTTTTGCTTCTGCAAGAACTCAAAAGAAACACTAGGCAGGACATGGTTTAAGCTCGCTTAGTTAGATAGCAAGTTCCTTTGTATAAAAGTCTACAAATATTTTTCTTTGAAAGCGAAATAGATTTAACCTCATTGGATCTTTTCGCACAAGCTCACAACATTGGCTTTTCTCTCATTTTTCTCTGTAGGCCGTAAACTAATCTCATGCTTATCTCTCACACTCATTTTCTCACGAGATTCTTTTTCTCTAAAATCATATGCTTTTGTTTTGGCCTTTTGTGCCCTTTTTCCCTAACTCACACACACCAACATGTACATCATTAATAGTAGGTGTTACAATAGTAGAGGGACTGCAAGCAAACAAGTCCACGCAATCTAAATTTTTCGCTAAACTCACATGCATTTGTTGAAACTATTCCACTAAGCGTTTCGTTTTCATTGACACAACTTTCTACCCCCGTAGGTTGAGCTTCATCACACAAACTATTATTTTTCATAGAAAATTGAATATTTGAAATTGGTTTATGATTAGTGTACCTTGAAGACATCCTTTTTGCGATGTGCTCTTCTTTCTTCCATATCTTCTCTCATCATTTCCAACATATCTTTAAGAGCTTCAAAGCGGTACTAAAACCTGGTACACGTGATGCTTTTTCTTGATTATGTGCCATGTTGAAAGCGAAGTCTAAAGTCGGTAGAAGAATGTCGACCAAATGCTCGATACCAAATGATAAGCGCCAAACGTTGCTTGAATTTTACAAAGCTAGAGGTCCTTCTAGGATCCTTGTAAAAACTCACAATAAAGGCTAACTTAGATCGCACTTAAAATCTAAAATAGTCACTCTTAGATCCTAAGACCACTCACTCCAGAATTAGTTTGATCAAGACTAATCCAATGCATTGATTTAACTTCAAACCTAAAGCAAGATTTGAAAGAAAGACAACACGGATGGGGTCTCTAAGAGAAAACAAGTTTTTCGTACATAAAATCGCTCCAAAATTATGTATTACAAGCCATTTTAAAGGCCGAAAATTCGTGCATGCCTTGGAATACAAAGGGACTCGAAAAGGTATTAAATGCATTTTGTAGAAAACAAGACATAAGAAGCCAAAGGTCAATTGCATGGCTTAAATGCTAGACTTAAAAGGGTAGATATGCTTTAAATAGACTCAACCAATTCTTCTAGGAGGTCCCTTACAATTAAGAGCATGGTTGGCAGTCATTGAAATAAAAAAGCTCTAAAATTTAAAAATGCGGAAATTCCACTATTTAAATTTCTGCATTCTAATTTTAAGAAAGCGCTTGAAATCTTCTTTTCTTGCTTCTTGTTGCTCCTTCATGTGAATCTGATGTAAGTCGGTGGTTGAATTCATATCATCCCCCTTTGTTTAAAAGGATTTGTTCTCAAATCAAAATCTTTATGTCTTTTTTTTTTAGCACTTTATGCTTCTTTGCCATGGAATGAACTTAGAAGCAAATTTGGAGTATTTCATCATAATAAACAAGTTGGCATTGTGTTTGTGGTCATTCTTTACTTTACAAGGAATCCTCGCTTGAGATGTTGTATAAGATCTTTTGCTTCTGCAAGAACTCAAAAGAAACACTAGGCAGGACATGGTTTAAGCTCGCTTGTTAGATAGCAAGTTCCTTTGTATAAAAGTCTACAAATATTTTTCTTTGAAAGCGAAATAGATTTAACCTCATTGGATCTTTCGCACAAGCTCACAACATTGGCTTTTCTCTCATTTTTTCTCTGTAGGGCGTAAACTAATCTCATGCTTATCTCTCACACTCATTTTCTCACGAGATTCTTTTTCTCTAAAATCATATGCTTTTGTTTTGGCCTTTTGTGCCCTTTTCCCTAACTCACACACACCAACATGTACATCATTAATAGTAGGTGTTACAATAGTAGAGAATTTGCAAGCAAACAAGTCCACGCAATCTAATTTTTCGCTAAACTCACATGCATTTGTTGAAACTATTCCACTAAGCGTTTCGTTTTCATTGACACAACTTTCTACCCCGTAGGTTGAGCTTCATCACACAAACTATTATTTTTCATAGAAAATTGAATATTTGAAATTGGTTTATGATTAGTGTACCTTGAAGACATCTTTTTGCGATGTGCTCTTCTTTCTTCCATATCTTCTCTCATCATTTCCAACATATCTTTAAGAGCTTCAAGAGCGGTACTAAAACCTGGTACACGTGATGCTTTTTCTTGATTATGTGCCATGTTGAAAGCGAAGTCTAGAGTCGGTAGAAGAATGTCGACCAAATGCTCGATACCAAATGATAAGCGCCAAGCGTTGCTTGAATTTTACAAAGCTAGAGGTCCTTCTAGGATCCTTGTAAAAACTCACAATAAAGGCTAACTTAGATCGCACTTAAAATCTAAAATAGTCACTCTTAGATCCTAAGACCACTCACTCCGAATTAGTTTGATCAAGACTAATCCAATGCATTGATTTAACTTCAAACCTAAAGCAAGATTTGAAAGAAAGACAACACGGATGGGGTCTAAGAAAACACAAGTTTTTCGTACATAAAATCGCTCCAAAATTATGTATTACAAGCCATTTTAAAGGCGAAAATTCGTGCATGCCTTGGAATACAAAGGGACTCGAAAAAGGTATTAAATGCATTTTGTAGAAAACAAGACATAAGAAGCCAAAGGTCAATTGCATGGCTTAAATGCTAGACTTAAAAGGGTAGATATGCTTTAAATAGACTCAACCAATTCTTCTAGGAGGTCCCTTACAATTAAGAGCATGGTTTGTGATCATTGAAATAAAAAAGCTCTAAAATTTAAAAATGCGGAAATTCCACTATTTAAATTTTGCATTCTAATTTTAAGAAAGCGCTTGAAATCTTCTTTTCTTGCTTCTTGTTGCTCCTTCATGTGAATCTGATAAGTCGGTGGTTGAATTCATATCATCCCCCTTTGTTTAAAAGGATTTGTTCTCAAATCAAAATCTTTATGTTTTTTTTTAGCACTTTATGCTTGCTTTGCCATGGATGAACTTAGAAGCAAATTTGGAGTATTTCATCATAATAAACAAGTTGGCATTGTGTTTGTGGTCATTCTTTACTTTACAAGGAATCCTCGCTTGAGATGTTGTATAAGATCTTTTGCTTCTGCAAGAACTCAAAAGAAACACTAGGCAGGACATGGTTTAAGCTCGCTTAGTTAGATAGCAAGTTCCTTTGTATAAAAGTCTACAAATATTTTTCTTTGAAAAGCGAAATAGATTTAACCTCATTGGATCTTTCGCACAAGCTCACAACATTGGCTTTTCTCTCATTTTTTCTCTGTAGGCGTAAACTAATCTCATGCTTATCTCTCACACTCATTTTCTCACGAGATTCTTTTTCTCTAAAATCATATGCTTTTGTTTTGGCCTTTTGTGCCCTTTTCCCTAACTCACACACACCAACATGTACATCATTAATAGTAGGTGTTACAATAGTAGAGGACTGCAAGCAAACAAGTCCACATAATCTAATTTTTCGCTAAACTCACATGCATTTGTTGAAACTATTCCACTAAAGCGTTTCGTTTTCATTGACACAACTTTCTACCCCGTAGGTTGAGCTTCATCACATAAACTATTATTTTTCATAGAAAATTGAATATTTGAAATTGGTTTATGATTAGTGTACCTTGAAGACATCCTTTTGCGATGTGCTCTTCTTTCTTCCATATCTTCTCTCATCATTTCCAACATATCTTTAAGAGCTTCAAGAGCGGTACTAAAACCTGGTACACGTGATGCTTTTTCTTGATTATGTGCCATGTTGAAAGCGAAGTCTAGAGTCGGTAGAAGAATGTCGACCAAATGCTCGATACCAAATGATAAGCGCCAAGCGTTGCTTGAATTTTACAAAGCTAGAGGTCCTTCTAGGATCCTTGTAAAAACTCACAATAAAGGCTAACTTAGATCGCACTTAAAATCTAAAATAGTCACTCTTAGATCCTAAGACCACTCACTCGAATTAGTTTGATCAAGACTAATCCAATGCATTGATTTAACTTCAAACCTAAAGCAAGATTTGAAAGAAAGACAACACGGATGGGGTCTAAGAAAACACAAGTTTTTCGTACATAAAATCGCTCCAAAATTATGTATTACAAGCCATTTTAAAGGTAGAAAATTCGTGCATGCCTTGGAATACAAAGGGACTCGAAAAAGGTATTAAATGCATTTTGTAGAAAACAAGACATAAGAAGCCAAAGGTCAATTGCATGGCTTAAATGCTAGACTTAAAAGGGTAGATATGCTTTAAATAGACTCAACCAATTCTTCTAGGAGGTCCTTACAATTAAGAGCATGGTTGGCGAGTCATTGAAATAAAAAAAGCTCTAAAATTTAAAAATACGGAAATTCCACTATTTAAATTTTTGCATTCTAATTTTAAGAAGCGCTTGAAATCTTCTTTTCTTGCTTCTTGTTGCTCCTTCTGTGAATGAATCTGATAAGTCGGTGGTTGAATTCATATCATCCCCCTTTGTTTAAAAGGATTTGTTCTCAAATCAAAATCTTTATGTCTTTTTTTTTAGCACTTTATGCTTCTTTGCCATGGATGAACTTAGAAGCAAATTTGGAGTATTTCATCATAATAAACAAGTTGGCATTGTGTTTGTGGTCATTCTTTACTTTACAAGGAATCCTCGCTTGAGATGTTGTATAAGATCTTTTGCTTCTGCAAGAACTCAAAAGAAACACTAGGCAGGACATGGTTTAAGCTGCTTAGTTAGATAGCAAGTTCCTTTGTATAAAAGTCTACAAATATTTTTCTTTGAAAACGAAATAGATTTAACCTCATTGGATCTTTCGCACAAGCTCACAACATTGGCTTTTCTCTCATTTTTCTCTGTAGGCCGTAAACTAATCTCATGCTTATCTCTCACACTCATTTTCTCACGAGATTCTTTTTCTCTAAAATCATATGCTTTTGTTTTGGCCTTTTGTGCCCTTTTCCCTAACTCACACACACCAACATGTACATCATTAATAGTAGGTGTTACAATAGTAGAGGGACTGCAAGCAAACAAGTCCACGCAATCTAATTTTTCGCTAAACTCACATGCATTTGTTGAAACTATTCCACTAAGCGTTTCGTTTTCATTGATACAACTTTCTACCCCCGTAGGTTGAGCTTCATCACACAAACTATTATTTTTCATAGAAAATTGAATATTTGAAATTGGTTTATGATTAGTGTACCTTGAAGACATCCTTTTGCGATGTGCTCTTCTTTCTTCCATATCTTCTCTCATCATTTCCAACATATCTTTAAGAGCTTCAAGAGCGGTACTAAAACCTGGTACACGTGATGCTTTTTCTTGATTATGTGCCATGTTGAAGCGAAGTCTAGAGTCGGTAGAAGAATGTCGACCAAATGCTCACGATACCAAATGATAAGCGCCAAGCGTTGCTTGAATTTTACAAAGCTAGAGAGGTCCTTCTAGGATCCTTGTAAAAACTCACAATAAAGGCTAACTTAGATCGCACTTAAAATCTAAAATAGTCACTCTTAGATCCTAAGACCACTCACTCCAGAATTAGTTTGATCAAGACTAATCCAATGCATTGATTTAACTTCAAACCTAAAGCAAGATTTGAAAGAAAGACAACACGGATGGGGTCTAAGAAAACACAAGTTTTTCGTACATAAAATCGCTCCAAAATTATGTATTACAAGCCATTTTAAAGGCGAAAATTCGTGCATGCCTTGGAATACAAAGGGACTCGAAAAAGGTATTAAATGCATTTTGTAGAAAACAAGACATAAGAAGCCAAAGGTCAATTGCATGGCTTAAATGCTAGACTTAAAAGGGTAGATATGCTTTAAATAGACTCAACCAATTCTTCTAGGAGGTCCCTTACAATTAAGAGCATGGTTGGCGATCATTGAAATAAAAAAGCTCTAAAATTTAAAAAAATGGAAATTCCACTATTTAAATTTTTGCATTCTAATTTTAAGAAAGCGCTTGAAATCTTCTTTTCTTGCTTCTTGTTGCTCCTTCATGTGAATCTGATGTAAGTCGGTGGTTGAATTCATATCATCCCCCTTTGTTTAAAAGGATTTGTTCTCAAATCAAAATCTTTATGTCTTTTTTTTTAGCACTTTATGCTTTTTGCCATGGATGAACTTAGAAGCAAATTTGGAGTATTTCATCATAATAAACAAGTTGGCATTGTGTTTGTGGTCATTCTTTACTTTACAAGGAATCCTCGCTTGAGATGTTGTATAAGATCTTTTGCTTCTGCAAGAACTCAAAAGAAACACTAGGCAGGACATGGTTTAAGCTGCTTAGTTAGATAGCAAGTTCCTTTGTATAAAAGTCTACAAATATTTTTCTTTGAAAGCGAAATAGATTTAACCTCATTGGATCTTTCGCACAAGCTCACAACATTGGCTTTTCTCTCATTTTTTCTCTGTAGGCGTAAACTAATCTCATGTTTATCTCTCACACTCATTTTCTCACGAGATTCTTTTTCTCTAAAATCATATGCTTTTGTTTTGGCCTTTTGTGCCCTTTTTCCCTAACTCACACACACCAACATGTACATCATTAATAGTAGGTGTTACAATAGTAGAGAATTTGCAAGCAAACAAGTCCACATAATCTAATTTTTCGCTAAACTCACATGCATTTGTTGAAACTATTCCACTAAAGCGTTTCGTTTTCATTGACACAACTTTCTACCCCCGTAGGTTGAGCTTCATCACATAAACTATTATTTTTCATAGAAAATTGAATATTTGAAATTGGTTTATGATTAGTGTACCTTGAAGACATCCTTTTGCGATGTGCTCTTCTTTCTTCCATATCTTCTCTCATCATTTCCAACATATCTTTAAGAGCTTCAAGAGCGGTACTAAAACACTGGTACACGTGATGCTTTTTCTTGATTATGTGCCATGTTGAAAGCGAAGTCTAGAGTCGGTAGAAGAATGTCGACCAAATGCTCGATACCAAATGATAAGCGCCAAACGTTGCTTGAATTTTACAAAGCTAGAGGTCCTTCTAGGATCCTTGTAAAAACTCACAATAAAGGCTAACTTAGATCGCACTTAAAATCTAAAATAGTCACTCTTAGATCCTAAGACCACTCACTCCAGAATTAGTTTGATCAAGACTAATCCAATGCATTGATTTAACTTCAAACCTAAAGCAAGATTTGAAAGAAAGACAACACCAGATGGGGTCTAAGAAAACACAAGTTTTTCGTACATAAAATCGCTCCAAAATTATGTATTACAAGCCATTTTAAAAAGGCCGAAAATTCGTGCATGCCTTGGAATACAAAGGGACTCGAAAAGGTATTAAATGCATTTTGTAGAAAACAAGACATAAGAAGCCAAAGGTCAATTGCATGGCTTAAATGCTAGACTTAAAAGGGTAGATATGCTTTAAATAGACTCAACCAATTCTTCTAGGAGGTCCCTTACAATTAAGAGCATGGTTTGCGATCATTGAAATAAAAAAGCTCTAAAATTTAAAAATCTGGAAATTCCACTATTTAAATTTCTGCATTCTAATTTTAAGAAAGCGCTTGAAATCTTCTTTTCTTGCTTCTTGTTGCTCCTTCATGTGAATCTGATAAGTCGGTGGTTGAATTCATATCATCCCCCTTTGTTTAAAAGGATTTGTTCTCAAATCAAAATCTTTATGTCTTTTTTTTTAGCACTTTATGCTTTGCTGCCATGGATGAACTTAGAAGCAAATTTGGAGTATTTCATCATAATAAACAAGTTGGCATTGTGTTTGTGGTCATTCTTTACTTTACAAGGAATCCTCGCTTGAGATGTTGTATAAGATCTTTTGCTTCTGCAAGAACTCAAAAGAAACACTAGGCAGGACATGGTTTAAGCTCGCTTAGTTAGATAGCAAGTTCCTTTGTATAAAAGTCTACAAATATTTTTCTTTGAAAGCGAAATAGATTTAACCTCATTGGATCTTTCGCACAAGCTCACAACATTGGCTTTTCTCTCATTTTTTCTCTGTAGGGCGTAAACTAATCTCATGCTTATCTCTCACACTCATTTTCTCACGAGATTCTTTTCTCTAAAATCATATGCTTTTGTTTTGGCCTTTTGTGCCCTTTTTCCCTAACTCACACACACCAACATGTACATCATTAATAGTAGGTGTTACAATAGTAGAGAATTTGCAAGCAAACAAGTCCACATAATCTAATTTTTCGCTAAACTCACATGCATTTGTTGAAACTATTCCACTAAGCGTTTCGTTTTCATTGATACAACTTTCTACCCCCGTAGGTTGAGCTTCATCACATAAACTATTATTTTTCATAGAAAATTGAATATTTGAAATTGGTTTATGATTAGTGTACCTTGAAGACATCCTTTTGCGATGTGCTCTTCTTTCTTCCATATCTTCTCTCATCATTTCCAACATATCTTTAAGAGCTTCAGAAGCGGTACTAAAACACTGGTACACGTGATGCTTTTTCTTGATTATGTGCCATGTTGAAAGCGAAGTCTAGAGTCGGTAGAAGAATGTCGACCAAATGCTCACGATACCAAATGATAAGCGCCAAGCGTTGCTTGAATTTTACAAAGCTAGAGTCCTTCTAGGATCCTTGTAAAAACTCACAATAAAGGCTAACTTAGATCGCACTTAAAATCTAAAATAGTCACTCTTAGATCCTAAGACCACTCACTCCAGAATTAGTTTGATCAAGACTAATCCAATGCATTGATTTAACTTCAAACCTAAAGCAAGATTTGAAAGAAAGACAACACGGATGGGGTCTAAGAAAACACAAGTTTTTCGTACATAAAATCGCTCCAAAATTATGTATTACAAGCCATTTTAAAGGCCGAAAATTCGTGCATGCCTTGGAATACAAAGGGACTCGAAAAGGTATTAAATGCATTTTGTAGAAAACAAGACATAAGAAGCCAAAGGTCAATTGCATGGCTTAAATGCTAGACTTAAAAGGGTAGATATGCTTTAAATAGACTCAACCAATTCTTCTAGGAGGTCCCTTACAATTAAGAGCATGGTTGGCGAGTCATTGAAATAAAAAAAGCTCTAAAATTTAAAAAACGGAAATTCCACTATTTAAATTTTTGCATTCTAATTTTAAGAAGCGCTTGAAATCTTCTTTTCTTGCTTCTTGTTGCTCCTTCATGTGAATCTGATGAAAGTCGGTGGTTGAATTCATATCATCCCCCTTTGTTTAAAAGGATTTGTTCTCAAATCAAAATCTTTATGTCTTTTTTTTTAGCACTTTATGCTTCTTTGCCATGGATGAACTTAGAAGCAAATTTGGAGTATTTCATCATAATAAACAAGTTGGCATTGTGTTTGTGGTCATTCTTTACTTTACAAGGAATCCTCGCTTGAGATGTTGTATAAGATCTTTTGCTTCTGCAAGAACTCAAAAGAAACACTAGGCAGGACATGGTTTAAGCTACTTAGTTAGATAGCAATTCCTTTGTATAAAAGTCTACAAATATTTTCTTTGAAAGCGAAATAGATTTAACCTCATTGGATCTTTCGCACAAGCTCACAACATTGGCTTTTCTCTCATTTTTTCTCTGTAGGCGTAAACTAATCTCATGCTTATCTCTCACACTCATTTTCTCACGAGATTCTTTTTCTCTAAAATCATATGCTTTTGTTTTGGCCTTTTGTGCCCTTTTTCCCTAACTCACACACACCAACATGTACATCATTAATAGTAGGTGTTACAATAGTAGAGGGACTGCAAGCAAACAAGTCCACGCATAATCTAATTTTTAAGCTAAACTCACATGCATTTGTTGAAACTATTCCACTAAGCGTTTCGTTTTCATTGATACAACTTTCTACCCCGTAGGTTGAGCTTCATCACACAAACTATTAATTTTCATAGAAAATTGAATATTTGAAATTGGTTTATGATTAGTGTACCTTGAAGACATCCTTTTTGCGATGTGCTCTTCTTTCTTCCATATCTTCTCTCATCATTTCCAACATATCTTTAAGAGCTTCAAGAGCGGTACTAAAACTGGTACACGTGATGCTTTTTCTTGATTATGTGCCATGTTGAAAGCGAAGTCTAGAGTCGGTAGAAGAATGTCGACCAAATGCTCACGATACCAAATGATAAGCGCGCCAAGCGTTGCTTGAATTTTACAAAGCTAGAGGTCCTTCTAGGATCCTTGTAAAAACTCACAATAAAGGCTAACTTAGATCGCACTTAAAATCTAAAATAGTCACTCTTAGATCCTAAGACCACTCACTCCTTGAATTAGTTTGATTAAACCAATTTCAAATATTCAATTTTCTATGAAAAATAATAGTTTATGTGATGAAATTCAGCCTATGGTTGTAGAAAGTTGTATCAATGAAAATGAAATGCTTAGTGGTTTAGTTTCAACAAATGCATGTGAGTTAAGCGAAAAAATTAGATTGCATGGACTTGTTTGCTTTGCAATCCCTCTACTATTGTAACACCTACTATTAATGATATGCGTGTTGATATGTGAGTGATTGAAAAAGCACAAACCATGAAAAAAAGCATGTGAGTTTATTAATGAAGAATCGTGTGAGAAAATGGATGAAGAGAAGCATGAGGCTAGTTTATGGCCTGAAAAGCCAATGATGTGAGATTGTGTAAAAAGCTAGTGAGAGTTAAATCATTTTTTTTCAAAGAAAAATATTTGTAGACTTTTATATAAAGGAACTTGCTACTAGCAGGCGAGCTCAAACCATGTTTGTCTAGTGTTTCTTTTGAGTTCTTACGAGGAAAAAAGATCTTATACAACATCTCAGCGGAATTCCTTACTAAAGTAAAAGAATGTCCACAAACACAATGGCAACACTTTATTATGATGAAATACTCAAATTTTCTTCTAAGTTCATCCATGGCACTCAAGCATAAAGTGTTCAAAGAAGACATAAAGATTTTGATTTGAGACAAATCCTTCTAAAAAAATGGGGATGATATGAATTCAACTACCAACGTATTGCATGCACATGAAGGAGCAATTACAGAAGAAGGAAAGAAGATTCCAGAGAGATTATAACAATTACATGGCAGAATTTTAAATAAAGAAATTTCTAGATTTCTTATTTTGGGACTCTTTGATTTCAATGCTTGCCAGCCATGCTCATTATTGCAAGGGACATTCTAGAAAGAGTTGGTTGAGTGTATTTAAAGCATATCTACCCTTTTGTCTATCATTTAAGCCATGCAATTTACTTTTGGCCTCTTATGTCTTATTTTCTACAAAATGCATTTAATAGCTTTTTGAGTCCTTTTGTATTCAAGGCATGCACGAGTTTTGGCCTTTAAAATGGCTTGTAATACATCATTTTGGAGAGATTTATGAATGAAAAACTTGTGTTTTCTTGAACCCCATTTGGTGTTTCATTTCTTTCAAATCTTGCTTTAGGTTTGAAGTTAAATCAATTCATTGGATTAGTCTTGATCAAACTAATGCAGGTGAGTTGTCTTAGGATCTAAGAGTGACCATTTTAGATTTTGAGTGTGATCTAAGTTAGCTATCATTGTGAGTTTTACAAGGATCCTAGAAGGACCTCTAGCCTTGTAAAATTCGAAGCAGCGATCGGCGCTTATCATTTGGTATCGAGCATTTGAGTCGACATTCTTTCTTGACTCTAGAACTTCGTTTCAACATGACACATAGTGAAGAACAAACAACACATGCACGGGTTTTAGTACCGTTCTTAAAGCTCTTAAAGATATGTTGAAATGATGAGAGAAGATATGGAAGAAAGAAAGAGCACATCATAAAAGATGCCTTCAAGGTACACTCTAATCATAAACCAATTTCAAATATTCAATTTTCTATGAAAAATAATAGTTTATGTGATGAAATTCAACCTATGGTTGTAGAAAGTTGTATCAATGAAAATGAAAATGCTTAGTGGTTTAGTTTCAACAAATGCATGTGAGTTAGCGAAAAATTGGGTGCATGGACTTGTTTGCTTTGCAATCCTCTACTATTGTAACACCTACTATTAATGATATGCGTGTTGATGTGTGTGAGTTAGGAAAAAGGCACAAAAGGCCATGAAAAAAGCATGTGAGTTTATTAATGAAGAATCGTGTGAGAAAATGGATGAGAGAGAGAAGCATGAGGCTTATTTATGGCCTGTGAAGAAAAGCCAATGATGTGAGATTGTGTAAAAGAGCTAGTGAGGTTAAATCCATTTTGTTTTCAAAGAAAAATATTTGTAGACTTTTATATAAAGGAACTTGCTACCTAGCAGGCGAGCTCAAACCATGTTTGTCTAGTGTTTCTTTTGAGTTCTTACGAGGAAGCAAAGATCTTATACAACATCTCGGCGAAGATTCCTTCTAAAGTAAAGAATGTCCACAAACACAATGGCAACTTATTTATTATGATGAAATACTCCAAATTTTCTTCTAAGTTCATCCATGGCACTTAAGCATAAAGTGTTCAAAAAGAAGACATAAAGATTTTGATTTGAGACAAATCCTTCTAAAGAAAGGGGATGATATGAATTCAACTACTGCAACGTATTGCATGCACATGAAGGAGCAATTACAAGAAGAAGGAAAAGAAGATTCCAGAGGATTATAACAATTACATGGCAGAATTTTAAATAAAGAAATTTCTAGATTTCTTATTTTGGGACTCTTTGATTTCAATGCTTGCCAACCATGCTCATTATTGCAAGGGACATTCTAGAAGAGTTGGTTGAGTGTATTTAAAGCATATCTACCCTTTTGTCTATCATTTAAGCCATGCAATTTACTTTTGGCCTCTTATGTCTTATTTTCTACAAAATGCATTTAATAGCTTTTGAGTCCTTTTGTATTCAAAGGCATGCACGAATTTTTGGCCTTTAAAATGGCTTGTAATACATCATTTGGAGAGATTTATGAATGAAAAACTTGTGTTTTCTTGAACCCCATTTGGTGTTTCATTTCTTTCAAATCTTGCTTTAGGTTTGAAGTTAAATCAATTCATTGGATTAGTCTTGATCAAACTAATTCTGAGTGAGTTGTCTTAGGATCTAAGAGTGACCATTTTTAGATTTTGAGTGTGATCTAAGTTAGCTATCATTGTGAGTTTTACAAGGATCCTAGAAGGACCTCTAGCCTTGTAAAATTCAAGCAACGATCGGCGCTTATCATTTTGGTATCGAGAGCATTTGGTCGACATTCTTTTCTTGACTCTAGACTTCGTTTCAACATGACACATAGTGAAGAACAAACAACACATGCCGAGGGTTTTAGTACCGTTCTTGAAGCTCTTAAAGATATGTTGGAAATGATGAGAAGATATGGAAGAAAGAAAGAGCACATCGCAAAAGGATGCCTTCAAGGTACACTCTAATCATAAACCAATTTCAAATATTCAATTTTCTATGAAAAATAATAGTTTATGTGATGAAATTCAGCCTATGGTTGTAGAAAGTTGTATCAATGAAAATGAAATGCTTAGTGGTTTAGTTTCAACAAATGCATGTGAGTTAAGCGAAAAATTAGGTGCATGGACTTGTTTGCTTGCAATCCCTCTACTATTGTAACACCTACTATTAATGATGTACGTGTTGATGTGTGTGAGTTAGGGAAAAAAGGCACAAAAGGCCATGAAAAAAGCATGTGAGTTTAATAATGAAGAATCGTGTGAGAAAATGGATGAGAGAGAGAAGCATGAGGCTAGTTTATGGCCTATGAAGAAAAGCCAATGATGTGAGATTGTGTAAAAGAGCTAGTGAGAGTTAAATCCATTTTGTTTTCAAAGAAAAATATTTGTAGACTTTTATATAAAGGAACTTGCTACCTAGCAGGCGAGCTCAAACCATGTTTGTCTAGTGTTTCTTTTGAGTTCTTACATGAAGCAAAGATCTTATACAACATCTCGAAGCGAAGATTCCTTCTAAAAAGTAAAGAATGTCCACAAACACAATGGCAACTTGTTTATTATGATGAAATACTCCAAATTTTCTTCTAAGTTCATCCATGGCACTTAAGCATAAAGTGTTCAAAGAAGACATAAAGATTTTGATTTGAGGACAAATCCTTCTAAAGAAAGGGGATGATATGAATTCAACTACCAAGCGTATTGCATGCACATGAAGGAGCAATTACAAGAAGAAGGAAAAGAAGATTCCAAGAGGATTATAACAATTACATGGCAGAATTTTAAATAAAGAAATTTCTAGATTTCTTATTTTGGGACTCTTTGATTTCAATGCTTGCCAACCATGCTCATTATTGCAAGGGACATTCTAGAAGAGTTGGTTGAGTGTATTTAAAGCATATCTACCCTTTTGTCTATCATTTAAGCCATGCAATTTACTTTTGGCCTCTTATGTCTTATTTTCTACAAAATGCATTTAATAGCTTTTTGAGTCCTTTTGTATTCAAAGGCATGCACGAATTTTTGGCCTTTAAAATGGCTTGTAATACATCATTTTGGAGAGATTTATGAATGAAAAACTTGTGTTTTCTTGAACCCCATTTGGTGTTTCATTTCTTTCAAATCTTGCTTTAGGTTTGAAGTTAAATCAATTCATTGGATTAGTCTTGATCAAACTAATTGCAGGTGAGTTGTCTTAGGATCTAAGAGTGACCATTTTAGATTTTGAGTGTGATCTAAGTTAGCTATCATTGTGAGTTTTACAAGGATCCTAGAAGGACCTCTAGCCTTGTAAAATTCAAGCAACGATCGGCGCTTATCATTTTGGTATCGAGCATTTGGTCGACATTCTTTTCTTGACTCTAGACTTCGTTTCAACATGACACATAGTGAAGAACAAACAACACATGCACGAGGTTTTAGTACCGTTCTTGAAGCTCTTAAAGATATGTTGGAAATGATGAGAGAAGATATGGAAGAAAGAAGAGCACATCGCAAAGGATGCCTTCAAGGTACACTCTAATCATAAACCAATTTCAAATATTCAATTTTCTATGAAAAATAATAGTTTATGTGATGAAATTCAGCCTATGGTTGTAGAAAGTTGTATCAATGAAAATGAAATGCTTAGTGGTTTAGTTTCAACAAATGCATGTGAGTTAAGCGAAAAATTAGATTGCATGGACTTGTTTGCTTGCAATCCCTCTACTATTGTAACACCTACTATTAATGATGTACGTGTTGATGTGTGTGAGTTAGGGAAAAAAGGCACAAAAGGCCATGAAAAAAAGCATGTGAGTTTATTAATGAAGAATCGTGTGAGAAAATGGATGAGAGAGAGAAGCATGAGGCTAGTTTATGGCCTATGAAGAAAAGCCAATGATGTGAGATTGTGTAAAAGAGCTAGTGAGGTTAAATCCATTTTGTTTTCAAAGAAAAATATTTGTAGACTTTTATATAAAGGAACTTGCTACCTAACGGGCGAGCTCAAACCATGTTTGTCTAGTGTTTCTTTTGAGTTCTTACAGGAAGCAAAAGATCTTATACAACATCTCGAAGCGAAGATTCCTTCTAAAGTAAAGAATGTCCACAAACACAATGGCAACTTGTTTATTATGATGAAATACTCCAAATTTTCTTCTAAGTTCATCCATGGCCGCAAGCATAAAGTGTTCAAAAGAAGACATAAAGATTTTGATTTGAGGACAAATCCTTCTAAAGAAAGGGGATGATATGAATTCAACTACCAGCGTATTGCATGCACATGAAGGAGCAATTACAAGAAGAAGGAAAAGAAGATTCCAAGAGGATTATAACAATTACATGGCAGAATTTTAAATAAAGAAATTTCTAGATTTCTTATTTTGGGACTCTTTGATTTCAATGCTTGCCAACCATGCTCATTATTGCAAGGGACATTCTAGAAGAGTTGGTTGAGTGTATTTAAAGCATATCTACCCTTTTGTCTATCATTTAAGCCATGCAATTTACTTTTGGCCTCTTATGTCTTATTTTCTACAAAATGCATTTAATAGCTTTTGAGTCCTTTTGTATTCAAAGGCATGCACGAATTTTTGGCCTTTAAAATGGCTTGTAATACATCATTTTGGAGAGATTTATGAATGAAAAACTTGTGTTTTCTTGAACCCCATTTGGTGTTTCATTTCTTTCAAATCTTGCTTTAGGTTTGAAGTTAAATCAATTCATTGGATTAGTCTTGATCAAACTAGTGCAGGTGAGTTGTCTTAGGATCTAAGAGTGACCATTTTAGATTTTGAGTGTGATCTAAGTTAGCTATCATTGTGAGTTTTTACAAGGATCCTAGAAGGACCTCTAGCCTTGTAAAATTCAAGCAACGATCGGCGCTTATCATTTGGTATCAGAGCATTTGGTCGACATTCTTTTCTTGACTCTAGACCGTTTCAACATGACACATAGTGAAGAACAAACAACACATGCACCAGGTTTTAGTACCGTTCTTGAAGCTCTTAAAGATATGTTGGAAATGATGAGAGAAGATATGGAAGAAAGAAAGAGCACATCGCAAAGGATGCCTTCAAGGTACACTCTAATCATAAACCAATTTCAAATATTCAATTTTCTATGAAAAATAATAGTTTATGTGATGAAATTCAGCCTATGGTTGTAGAAAGTTGTATCAATGAAAATGAAATGCTTAGTGGTTTAGTTTCAACAAATGCATGTGAGTTAAGCGAAAAATTAGATTGCATGGACTTGTTTGCTTGCAATCCCTCTACTATTGTAACACCTACTATTAATGATGTACGTGTTGATGTGTGTGAGTTAGGGAAAAAGGCACAAAGGCCATGAAAAAGCATGTGAGTTTATTAATGAAGAATCGTGTGAGAAAATGGATGAGAGAGAGAAGCATGAGGCTTGTTTATGGCCTATGAAGAAAAGCCAATGATGTGAGATTGTGTAAAAGAGCTAGTGAGGTTAAATCCATTTTGTTTTCAAAGAAAAATATTTGTAGACTTTTATATAAAGGAACTTGCTACCTAACGGGCGAGCTCAAACCATGTTTGTCTAGTGTTTCTTTTGAGTTCTTACATGAAGCAAAAGATCTTATACAACATCTCGAAGCGAAGATTCCTTCTAAAGTAAAGAATGTCCACAAACACAATGGCAACTTGTTTATTATGATGAAATACTCCAAATTTTCTTCTAAGTTCATCCATGGCGCAAGCATAAAGTGTTCAAAGAAGACATAAAGATTTTGATTTGAGGACAAATCCTTCTAAAGAAAGGGGATGATATGAATTCAACTACCAACGTATTGCATGCACATGAAGGAGCAATTACAAGAAGAAGGAAAAGAAGATTCCAAGAGGATTATAACAATTACATGGCAGAATTTTAAATAAAGAAATTTCTAGATTTCTTATTTTGGGACTCTTTGATTTCAATGCTTGCCAACCATGCTCATTATTGCAGGGACATTCTAGAAGAGTTGGTTGAGTGTATTTAAAGCATATCTACCCTTTTGTCTATCATTTAAGCCATGCAATTTACTTTTGGCCTCTTATGTCTTATTTTCTACAAAATGCATTTAATAGCTTTTTGAGTCCTTTTTGTATTCAAAGGCATGCACGAATTTTTGGCCTTTAAAATGGCTTGTAATACATCATTTTGGAGAGATTTATGAATGAAAAACTTGTGTTTTCTTGAACCCCATTTGGTGTTTCATTTCTTTCAAATCTTGCTTTAGGTTTGAAGTTAAATCAATTCATTGGATTAGTCTTGATCAAACTAATGCTGGGTGAGTTGTCTTAGGATCTAAGAGTGACCATTTTAGATTTTGAGTGTGATCTAAGTTAGCTATCATTGTGAGTTTTACAAGGATCCTAGAAGGACCTCTAGCCTTGTAAAATTCAAGCAACGATCGGCGCTTATCATTTTGGTATCGAGCATTTGGTCGACATTCTTTTCTTGACTCTAGACTTCGTTTCAACATGACACATAGTGAAGAACAAACAACACATGCACCAGGTTTTAGTACCGTTCTTGAAGCTCTTAAAGATATGTTGGAAATGATGAGAGAAGATATGGAAGAAAAGAAGAGCACATCGTAAAAAGGATGCCTTCAAGGTACACTCTAATCATAAACCAATTTCAAATATTCAATTTTCTATGAAAAATAATAGTTTATGTGATGAAATTCAGCCTATGGTTGTAGAAAGTTGTATCAATGAAAATGAAATGCTTAGTGGTTTAGTTTCAACAAATGCATGTGAGTTAAGCGAAAAATTAGATTGCATGGACTTGTTTGCTTGCAATCCCTCTACTATTGTAACACCAACTATTAATGATGTACGTGTTGATGTGTGTGAGTTAGGGAAAAAGGCACAAAAGGCCATGAAAAAAGCATGTGAGTTTATTAATGAAGAATCGTGTGAGAAAATGGATGAGAGAGAGAAGCATGAGGCTTGTTTATGGCCTATGAAGAAAAGCCAATGATGTGAGATTGTGTAAAAAGAGCTAGTGAGGTTAAATCCATTTTGTTTTCAAAGAAAAATATTTGTAGACTTTTATATAAAGGAACTTGCTACCTAGCAGGCGAGCTCAAACCATGTTTGTCTAGTGTTTCTTTTGAGTTCTTACAGGAAGCAAAGATCTTATACAACATCTAGAAAGCGAAGATTCCTTCTAAAGTAAAGAATGTCCACAAACACAATGGCAACTTGTTTATTACGATGAAATACTCCAAATGTTCTTCTAAGTTCATCCATGGCATAAGCATAAAGTGTTCAAAAGAAGACATAAAGATTTTGATTTGAGGACAAATCCTTCTAAAGAAAGGGGATGATATGAATTCAACTACCAGCGTATTGCATGCACATGAAGGAGCAATTACAAGAAGAAGGAAAAGAAGATTCCAAGAGGATTATAACAATTACATGGCAGAATTTTAAATAAAGAAATTTCTAGATTTCTTATTTTGGGACTCTTTGATTTCAATGCTTGCCAACCATGCTCATTATTGCAAGGGACATTCTAGAAGAGTTGGTTGAGTGTATTTAAAGCATATCTACCCTTTTGTCTATCATTTAAGCCATGCAATTTACTTTTGGCCTCTTATGTCTTATTTTCTACAAAATGCATTTAATAGCTTTTTGAGTCCTTTTGTATTCAAAGGCATGCACGAATTTTTGGCCTTTAAAATGGCTTGTAATACATCATTTTGGAGAGATTTATGAATGAAAAACTTGTGTTTTCTTGAACCCCATTTGGTGTTTCATTTCTTTCAAATCTTGCTTTAGGTTTGAAGTTAAATCAATTCATTGGATTAGTCTTGATCAAACTAGTGCAGGTGAGTTGTCTTAGGATCTAAGAGTGACCATTTTAGATTTTGAGTGTGATCTAAGTTAGCTATCATTGTGAGTTTTACAAGGATCCTAGAAGGACCTCTAGCCTTGTAAAATTCAAGCAACGATCGGCGCTTATCATTTGGTATCAGAGCATTTTGGTCGACATTCTTTTCTTGACTCTAGACCGTTTCAACATGACACATAGTGAAGAACAAACAACACATGCACGAGGTTTTAGTACCGTTCTTGAAGCTCTTAAAGATATGTTGGAAAAGATGAGAGAAGATATGGAAGAAAGAAGAGCACATCGCAAAGGATGCCTTCAAGGTACCTCTAATCATAAACCAATTTCAAATATTCAATTTTCTATGAAAAATAATAGTTTATGTGATGAAATTCAGCCTATGGTTGTAGAAAGTTGTATCAATGAAAATGAAATGCTTAGTGGTTTAGTTTCATCAAATGCATGTGAGTTAAGCGAAAAATTAGATTGCATGGACTTGTTTGCTTGCAATCCCTCTACTATTGTAACACCAACTATTAATGATGTACGTGTTGATGTGTGTGAGTTAGGGAAAAAGGCACAAAAGGCCATGAAAAAAGCATGTGAGTTTATTAATGAAGAATCGTGTGAGAAAATGGATGAGAGAGAGAAGCATGAGGCTAGTTTATGGCCTATGAAGAAAAGCCAATGATGTGAGATTGTGTAAAAGAGCTAGTGAGGTTAAATCCATTTTGTTTTCAAAGAAAAATATTTGTAGACTTTTATATAAAGGAACTTGCTACCTAACGGGCGAGCTCAAACCATGTTTGTCTAGTGTTTCTTTTGAGTTCTTACAGGAAGCAAAAGATCTTATACAACATCTCGAAGCGAAGATTCCTTCTAAAGTAAAGAATGTCCACAAACACAATGGCAACTTGTTTATTACGATGAAATACTCCAAATGTTCTTCTAAGTTCATCCATGGCATAAGCATAAAGTGTTCAAAAGAAGACATAAAGATTTTGATTTGAGGACAAATCCTTCTAAAGAAAGGGGATGATATGAATTCAACTACCAGCGTATTGCATGCACATGAAAGAGCAATTACAAGAAGAAGGAAAGAAGATTCAAGAGGATTATAACAATTACATGGCAGAATTTTAAATAAAGAAATTTCTAGATTTCTTATTTTGGGACTCTTTGATTTCAATGCTTGCCAACCATGCTCATTATTGCAAGGGACATTCTAGAAGAGTTGGTTGAGTGTATTTAAAGCATATCTACCCTTTTGTCTATCATTTAAGCCATGCAATTTACTTTTGGCCTCTTATGTCTTATTTTCTACAAAATGCATTTAATAGCTTTTGAGTCCTTTTTGTATTCAAAGGCATGCACGAATTTTTGGCCTTTAAAATGGCTTGTAATACATCATTTTGGAGAGATTTATGAATGAAAAACTTGTGTTTTCTTGAACCCCATTTAGTGTTTCATTTCTTTCAAATCTTGCTTTAGGTTTGAAGTTAAATCAATTCATTGGATTAGTCTTGATCAAACTAATTGCAGGTGAGTTGTCTTAGGATCTAAGAGTGACCATTTTAGATTTTGAGTGTGATCTAAGTTAGCTATCATTGTGAGTTTTTACAAGGATCCTAGAAGGACCTCTAGCCTTGTAAAATTCAAGCAACGATCGGCGCTTATCATTTGAGTATCAGAGCATTTGGTCGACATTCTTTTCTTGACTCTAGACCGTTTCAACATGACACATAGTGAAGAACAAACAACACATGCACGAGGTTTTAGTACCGTTCTTGAAGCTCTTAAAGATATGTTGGAAATGATGAGAGAAGATATGGAAGAAAGAAGAGCACATCGCAAAAGGATGCCTTCAAGGTACACTCTAATCATAAACCAATTTCAAATATTCAATTTTCTATGAAAAATAATAGTTTATGTGATGAAATTCAGCCTATGGTTGTAGAAAGTTGTATCAATGAAAATGAAATGCTTAGTGGTTTAGTTTCAACAAATGCATGTGAGTTAAGCGAAAAATTAGATTGCATGGACTTGTTTGCTTGCAATCCCTCTACTATTGTAACACCAACTATTAATGATGTACGTGTTGATGTGTGTGAGTTAGGGAAAAAAGGCACAAAGGCCATGAAAAAAGCATGTGAGTTTATTAATGAAGAATCGTGTGAGAAAATGGATGAGAGAGAGAAGCATGAGGCTAGTTTATGGCCTATGAAGAAAAGCCAATGATGTGAGATTGTGTAAAAGAGCTAGTGAGGTTAAATCCATTTTGTTTTCAAAGAAAAATATTTGTAGACTTTTATATAAAGGAACTTGCTACCTAGCAGGCGAGAGCTCAAACCATGTTTGTCTAGTGTTTCTTTTGAGTTCTTACAGGAAGCAAAAGATCTTATACAACATCTCGAGGCGAAGATTCCTTCTAAAGTAAAGAATGTCCACAAACACAATGGCAACTTGTTTATTATGATGAAATACTCCAAATGTTCTTCTAAGTTCATCCATGGCATAAGCATAAAGTGTTCAAAAGAAGACATAAAGATTTTGATTTGAGGACAAATCCTTCTAAAGAAAGGGGATGATATGAATTCAACTACCAACGTATTGCATGCACATGAAGGAGCAATTACAAGAAGAAGGAAAAAGAAGATTCCAAGAGGATTATAACAATTACATGGTGAATTTTAAATAAAGAAATTTCTAGATTTCTTATTTTGGGACTCTTTGATTTCAATGCTTGCCAACCATGCTCATTATTGCAAGGGACATTCTAGAAGAGTTGGTTGAGTGTATTTAAAGCATATCTACCCTTTTGTCTATCATTTAAGCCATGCAATTTACTTTTGGCCTCTTATGTCTTATTTTCTACAAAATGCATTTAATAGCTTTTGAGTCCTTTTTGTATTCAAAGGCATGCACAGAATTTTTGGCCTTTAAAATGGCTTATAATACATCATTTTGGAGAGATTTATGAATGAAAAACTTGTGTTTTCTTGAACCCCATTTGGTGTTTCATTTCTTTCAAATCTTGCTTTAGGTTTGAAGTTAAATCAATTCATTGGATTAGTCTTGATCAAACTAATTGCAGGTGAGTTGTCTTAGGATCTAAGAGTGACCATTTTAGATTTTGAGTGTGATCTAAGTTAGCTATCATTGTGAGTTTTTACAAGGATCCTAGAAGGACCTCTAGCCTTGTAAAATTCAAGCAACGATCGGCGCTTATCATTTGGTATCGAGCATTTGGTCGACATTCTTTTCTTGACTCTAGAACCCGTTTCAACATGACACATAGTGAAGAACAAACAACACATGCACCAGGTTTTAGTACCGTTCTTGAAGCTCTTAAAGATATGTTGGAAATGATGAGAGAAGATATGGAAGAAAGAAGAGCACATCGCAAAGGATGCCTTCAAGGTACACTCTAATCATAAACCAATTTCAAATATTCAATTTTCTATGAAAAATAATAGTTTATGTGATGAAATTCAGCCTATGGTTGTAGAAAGTTGTATCAATGAAAATGAAATGCTTAGTGGTTTAGTTTCAACAAATGCATGTGAGTTAAGCGAAAAATTAGATTGCATGGACTTGTTTGCTTGCAATCCCTCTACTATTGTAACACCTACTATTAATGATGTACGTGTTGATGTGTGTGAGTTAGGGAAAAAGGCACAAAAGGCCATGAAAAAAGCATGTGAGTTTATTAATGAAGAATCGTGTGAGAAAATGGATGAGAGAGAGAGAAGCATGAGGCTAGTTTATGGCCTATGAAGAAAAGCCAATGATGTGAGATTGTGTAAAAGAGCTAGTGAGGTTTAAATCCATTTTGTTTTCAAAGAAAAATATTTGTAGACTTTTATATAAAGGAACTTGCTACCTAACGGGCGAGCTCAAACCATGTTTGTCTAGTGTTTCTTTTGAGTTCTTACAGGAAGCAAAAGATCTTATACAACATCTCGAAGCGAAGATTCCTTCTAAAGTAAAGAATGTCCACAAACACAATGGCAACTTGTTTATTACGATGAAATACTCCAAATGTTCTTCTAAGTTCATCCATGGCATAAGCATAAAGTGTTCAAAAGAAGACATAAAGATTTTGATTTGAGACAAATCCTTCTAAAGAAAGGGGATGATATGAATTCAACTACCAACGTATTGCATGCACATGAAGGAGCAATTACAAGAAGAAGGAAAGAAGATTCCAGAGGATTATAACAATTACATGGCAGAATTTTAAATAAAGAAATTTCTAGATTTCTTATTTTGGGACTCTTTGATTTCAATGCTTGCCAACCATGCTCATTATTGCAAGGGACATTCTAGAAGAGTTGGTTGAGTGTATTTAAAGCATATCTACCCTTTTGTCTATCATTTAAGCCATGCAATTTACTTTTGGCCTCTTATATCTTATTTTCTACAAAATGCATTTAATAGCTTTTTGAGTCCTTTTGTATTCAAAGGCATGCACGAATTTTTGGCCTTTAAAATGGCTTGTAATACATCATTTTGGAGAGATTTATGAATGAAAAACTTGTGTTTTCTTGAACCCCATTTGGTGTTTCATTTCTTTCAAATCTTGCTTTAGGTTTGAAGTTAAATCAATTCATTGGATTAGTCTTGATCAAACTAAGTGCAGGTGAGTTGTCTTAGGATCTAAGAGTGACCATTTTAGATTTTGAGTGTGATCTAAGTTAGCTATCATTGTGAGTTTTTACAAGGATCCTAGAAGGACCTCTAGCCTTGTAAAATTCAAGCAACGATCGGCGCTTATCATTTGGTATCGAGCATTTGGTCGACATTCTTTTTCTTGACTCTAGACTTCGTTTCAACATGACACATAGTGAAGAACAAACAACACATGCACGAGGTTTGAAGTACCGTTCTTGAAGCTCTTAAAGATATGTTGGAAATGATGAGAAGATATGGAAGAAAGAAGAGCACATCAAAAAGGATGCCTTCAAGGTACACTCTAATCATAAACCAATTTCAAATATTCAATTTTCTATGAAAAATAATAGTTTATGTGATGAAATTCAGCCTATGGTTGTAGAAAGTTGTATCAATGAAAATGAAATGCTTAGTGGTTTAGTTTCAACAAATGCATGTGAGTTAAGCGAAAAATTAGATTGCATGGACTTGTTTGCTTGCAATCCCTCTACTATTGTAACACCTACTATTAATGATATGCGTGTTGATGTGTGTGAGTTAGGGAAAAAGGCACAAAAGGCCATGAAAAAAGCATGTGAGTTTATTAATGAAGAATCGTGTGAGAAAATGGATGAGAGAGAGAAGCATGAGGCTAGTTTATGGCCTATGAAGAAAAGCCAATGATGTGAGATTGTGTAAAAGAGCTAGTGAGGTTAAATCCATTTTGTTTTCAAAGAAAAATATTTGTAGACTTTTATATAAAGGAACTTGCTACCTAGCAGGCGACTCAAACCATGTTTGTCTAGTGTTTCTTTTGAGTTCTTACGGGAAGAAGCAAAGATCTTATACAACATCTCGAAGCGAAGATTCCTTCTAAAGTAAAGAATGTCCACAAACACAATGGCAACTTGTTTATTACGATGAAATACTCCAAATTTTCTTCTAAGTTCATCCATGGCCGCAAGCATAAAGTGTTCAAAAGAAGACATAAAGATTTTGATTTGAGGACAAATCCTTCTAAAGAAAGGGGATGATATAGAATTCAACTACCAACGTATTGCATGCACATGAAGGAGCAATTACAAGAAGAAGGAAAGAAGATTCCAAGAGGATTATAACAATTACATGGCGAAATTTTAAATAAAGAAATTTCTAGATTTCTTATTTTGGGACTCTTTGATTTCAATGCTTGCCAACCATGCTCATTATTGCAAGGGACATTCTAGAAGAGTTGGTTGAGTGTATTTAAAGCATATCTACCCTTTTGTCTATCATTTAAGCCTTGCAATTTACTTTTGGCCTCTTATGTCTTATTTTCTACAAAATGCATTTAATAGCTTTTTGAGTCCTTTTGTATTCAAAGGCATGCACGAATTTTTGGCCTTTAAAATGGAACATAATACATCATTTTGGAGAGATTTATGAATGAAAAACTTGTGTTTTCTTAGAACCCCATTTGGTGTTTCATTTCTTTCAAATCTTGCTTTAGGTTTGAAGTTAAATCAATTCATTGGATTAGTCTTGATCAAACTAGTGCAGGTGAGTTGTCTTAGGATCTAAGAGTGACCATTTTAGATTTTGAGTGTGATCTAAGTTAGCTATCATTGTGAGTTTTTACAAGGATCCTAGAAGGACCTCTAGCCTTGTAAAATTCAAGCAGCGATCGGCGCTTATCATTTGGTATCGAGCATTTGGTGCGACATTCTTTTCTTGACTCTAGACTTCGTTTCAACATGACACATAGTGAAGAACAAACAACACATGCACGAGGTTTTAGTACCGTTCTTGAAGCTCTTAAAGATATGTTGGAAATGATGAGAGAAGATATGGAAGAAAGAAGAGCACATCGCAAAGGATGCCTTCAAGGTACACTCTAATCATAAACCAATTTCAAATATTCAATTTTCTATGAAAAATAATAGTTTATGTGATGAAATTCAGCCTATGGTTGTAGAAAGTTGTATCAATGAAAATGAAATGCTTAGTGGTTTTAGTTTCAACAAATGCATGTGAGTTAAGCGAAAAATTAGATTGCATGGACTTGTTTGCTTGCAATCCCTCTACTATTGTAACACCTACTATTAATGATATGCGTGTTGATGTGTGTGAGTTAGGGAAAAAAGGCACAAAAGGCCATGAAAAAGCATGTGAGTTTATTAATGAAGAATCGTGTGAGAAAATGGATGAGAGAGAGAGAAGCATGAGGCTAGTTTATGGCCTATGAAGAAAAGCCAATGATGTGAGATTGTGTAAAAGAGCTAGTGAGTTAAATCCATTTTGTTTTCAAAGAAAAATATTTGTAGACTTTTATATAAAGGAACTTGCTACCTAGCAGGCGAACTCAAACCATGTTTATCTAGTGTTTCTTTTGAGTTCTTACATGAAGCAAAAGATCTTATACAACATCTCGAGCGAAGATTCCTTCTAAAGTAAAGAATGTCCACAAACACAATGGCAACTTGTTTATTACGATGAAATACTCCAAATTTTCTTCTAAGTTCATCCATGGCACATAAGCATAAAGTGTTCAAAAGAAGACATAAAGATTTTGATTTGAGGACAAATCCTTCTAAAGAAAGGGGGGATGATATGAATTCAACTACCAACGTATTGCATGCACATGAAGGAGCAATTACAAGAAGAAGGAAAAGAAGATTCCAAGAGGATTATAACAATTACATGGCAGAATTTTAAATAAAGAAATTTCTAGATTTCTTATTTTGGGACTCTTTGATTTCAATTCTTGCCAACCATGCTCATTATTGCAAGGGACATTCTAGAAGAGTTGGTTGAGTGTATTTAAAGCATATCTACTCTTTTGTCTATCATTTAAGCCATGCAATTTACTTTTGGCCTCTTATGTCTTATTTTCTACAAAATGCATTTAATAGCTTTTTGAGTCCTTTTGTATTCAAAGGCATGCACGAATTTTAGCCTTTAAAATGGCTTGTAATACATCATTTTGGAGAGATTTATGAATGAAAAACTTGTGTTTTCTTGAACCCCATTTGGTGTTTCATTTCTTTCAAATCTTGCTTTAGGTTTGAAGTTAAATCAATTCATTGGATTAGTCTTGATCAAACTAGTGCAGGGAGTGAGTTGTCTTAGGATCTAAGAGTGACCATTTTAGATTTTGAGTGTGATCTAAGTTAGCTATCATTGTGAGTTTTACAAGGATCCTAGAAGGACCTCTAGCCTTGTAAAATTCAAGCAGCGATCGGCGCTTATCATTTGGTATCAGAGCATTTTGGTCGACATTCTTTTCTTGACTCTAGACTTCGTTTCAACATGACACATAGTGAAGAACAAACAACACATGCACCGAGGTTTTAGTACCGTTCTTGAAGCTCTTAAAGATATGTTGGAAATGATGAGAGAAGATATGGAAGAAAGAAGAGCACATCGCAAAGGATGCCTTCAAGGTACACTCTAATCATAAACCAATTTCAAATATTCAATTTTCTATGAAAAATAATAGTTTATGTGATGAAATTCAGCCTATAGTTGAAGAAAGTTGTATCAATGAAAATGAAATGCTTAGTGGTTTAGTTTCAACAAATGCATGTGAGTTAAGCGAAAAATTAGATTGCATGGACTTGTTTTGCTTACAATCCCTCTACTATTGTAACACCTACTATTAATGATATGCGTGTTGATGTGTGTGAGTTAGGAAAAAGGCACAAAAGGCCATGAAAAAGCATGTGAGTTTATTAATGAAGAATCGTGTGAGAAAATGGATGAGAGAGAAGCCGAGAGGCTTGTTTATGGCCTATGAAGAAAAGCCAATGATGTGAGATTGTGTAAAAGAGCTAGTGAGGTTAAATCCATTTTGTTTTCAAAGAAAAATATTTGTAGACTTCTTTATAAAGGAACTTGCTACCTAAGGCGAGCTCAAACCATGTTTGTCTAGTGTTTCTTTTGAGTTCTTACGTGAAGCAAAAGATCTTATACAACATCTCGAAGCGAAGATTCCTTCTAAAGTAAGAATGTCCACAAACACAATGGCAACTTGTTTTATTATGATGAAATACTCCAAATTTTCTTCTAAGTTCATCCATGGCAGCATAAGCATAAAGTTTTCAAAGAAGACATAAAGATTTTGATTTGAGGACAAATCCTTCTAAAGAAAGGGGATGATATGAATTCAACTACCAGCGTATTGCATGCACATGAAGGGCAATTACAAGAAGAAGGAAAAGAAGATTCAAAGAGGATTATAACAATTACATTAGCGAATTTTAAATAAAGAAATTTTCTAGATTTCTTATTTTGGGACTCTTTGATTTTCAATGCACTTGCCAACCATGCTCATTATTGCAGGGACATTCTAGAAGAGTTGGTTGAGTGTATTTTAAAGCATATCTACCCTTTTGTCTATCATTTAAGCCATGCAATTTACTTTTGGCCTCTTATGTCTTATTTTCTACAAAATGCATTTAATAGCTTTTGAGTCCTTTTTGTATTAAAGGCATGCACGAATTTTGGCCCACTTTAAAATGGCTTGTAATACATCATTTTGGAGAGATTTATGAATGAAAAACTTGTATTTTCTTGAGCCCCATTTAGGTTTTCATTTCTTTCAAATCTTGCTTTAGGTTTGAAGTTAAATCAATTCATTGGATTAGTCTTAGATCAAACTAATTCACAGAGTGAGTTGTCTTAGGATCTAAGAGTGACCATTTTTAGATTTTGAGTGTGATCTAAGTTAGCTATCATTGTGAGTTTTACAAGGATCCTAGAAGGACCTCTAGCCTTGTAAAATTCAAGCA